>JBBNAA010000026.1:0-1200000 GCA_037974945.1 Mucor circinelloides | reverse complement strand
TTCAAGTCCTCAAGAGCATAACTGTTTGGGCACTTTCAGTAAAGTAGTTACGTAAAAGTAATAACCAGGTTTGAAATGATATAGTACATTAATAGATTGATATATTTTAGATGGAGTAAATCGCATCATTCAAGTAGAATGGATGATTTTGAGACAGTATACATTGTTCATTTATTTTGTCGTTGATCTAACAACGGCTTTCTCAGTTATATGTTAAGTATTGGGTTATATGAGTTGTTTATAATTTTGATAAGCAGATTTAAAAAAGGAAAAATTGTAGTGGTATGTCCTTAATTTTACTGATTTCTAATAAATGGCATATCTACTCAATAAGCATACAAGATTTTAGTCAAACTTCAAACTTTCAAATTTACAGGCTGTTTACAGAACTTTACATGTACTTTCGCATGGTGTAGTGTTCAAATCACTTCAAGCAATGAAAACAACGCATTAAACAGCCCAGAAACGTAGAAAAGCTATATCTATTTACTACCTTTATATACTGAAAAACCTAGAAAAATTTTGCCATAGTTCTCCTCTGCAATGACGTTAGGCGGAATTTGAAGTACTACCCAAAAATGCAATTAGGTAGTACTTCAATTAGACCACCCCTCAGGTGCTAGAGCGTGCCTTACTACACCCCTAACATGAGGAATTATGTTTATTAAGACCCTCAACTGTCGCTAAGTAAGTAGAATCAACAATTAAGTTTGGACCAGCCTATCTAATCCTAGTCTCGGAATCTTGTTATTGTTGAGCTTCAGTGATAGGCACATCCACTCAACGTAAAAAAAAAAGGTACGCTTCAAAGAAACATAGAAAGAAAGGAAAATAGTGAGGATAATAACGTTACATGCAGGTGAAAATTAAAAGAAATAAGGGCGAAAAGCCAAAGAAAAAAGAGTGTTAGGGCAAATAATAAGGGGAGAAATATAAACAATCAAAAATAAATAATAATGGGTTGTATTTACAACTATTGCTATGGTTGTTCTCGACAAAAAAAAATAATAACTTGACTAATATCTTGCAGCATCATCCAGCAGTAGTAGTGTCCATGGTCATTGCTATACGCTTGCCTATAAAAGATAGTCAAAATAATATAATTAGTATCGCATTCTACCTCAATCAACGCCATCATATTATATACAGTACTTACCTAATCGAGTCTTATCAGTTCCGGTTGCATCCAGTAGTATCGAGCATTATTAATCATCCATTAGTCGTCGTCGTGACCTTATACTTGTTGCCAACATATCATCACATCTAAATGATACAGTAATAGTAGTCAGTAATGTATCCAACAATCTACGTCATTTATACTTACTTGATGAACAATTCACAACAGGTTCTGCATCTAGTATTCTGGAACACCGCCTTCTTGTTGTACTTCTTGCTGCCTATATTCTGTCAAGTTTGTGTAATCAATAAGATATCACTGAACACCAGACACCATTGAGACTAACCTGATCCATTGGATTCGTCGAGAAACAACGTAGCAATACAAATGACTTGCTGACAGCACCAAACCAGACAAAAAAAGTGCTATAAATGACTTGCAGATAGCACTAAGCGATCAACAACGTAGCACTGCCCATAACTTGCAGACAGCACCAAACCAGAGAAGAGGAACAGCGCTACTAATGACTTGTTGCAGACAGCACTGAGCCAGGCAAAAACAGCATTGCAAATGACATGCTGCAGAGAGGAGTGTCAAAGCAGCAAGAAATAGCACCAGAGGTCTTGCTGCTGGAGTTTAGGATATACAGTACACAACCATTTCCTAAAAATAAGTGAGAATTCATTTAGTTACTACGCTTCAATGAAAAATAATAACTAATGGTACATACCGTCGTATTCAGAGAAGCAGTGGTGGTGGTGGTGGTGGTGGTGGTGGCAATAACAACGTAAAAAGTCGAAGAAGCAGTGTTCACCAGTTGTTGCGTTGTTGTTCTCTTCTTTTGTTTTGAAGTAGTCGTCGGTAGTAGCTATTCTAGTCAACAAAGAAAAAGAATAATTAATTAATAATAGACTTGGACAATCGATACAGTAAATACACTCACCTCCATATGCTAGCAACTAACAACAATCATCGGCTTGATGACCTTTCTGCTATTGCCTTCAATAACAAGATGAATAATAGGTTTGGCAGTAAAAGTAGTATTAAAAACGAGGGTATGAAAAAAGAAAAACGGGGGAATGGGAAAGAAAGAAAATGCTGCAAACTTGACGTCACGGGTGTACTCTGGATATAGGGTAGCTGATATCAAACTGAGGCTGAAATCCATATTGCTTCAAATGAGGCCTTATTCATGATGAATTTTGTCATGACTTAAACCTGGCAATTGTTGATAAGAAACATCTGTTCAAGTTTATATCAAACTTGTCTAGAATTTGAAGGCGCATCGAATGACATTACTTTTGTCTGATTTGATCAACACTAGACTTCTCAAACAGACAAAACGTTTTTCGTCAGATTTTGGTGGTTTTTCAATAATACGTCCATCTCTGTCAACATAACCTTGCTTGCAATACTAGTCATTATTGTAGCGCAAGACGTTTCCTATCGTTTTAACTCTTACTCGAGGCTCTAGCTTAACTCTACATGGAGAAATACACAAAATTCATCTGACCAAAAAACTCAGATACGATTTGGGACCTTGCCTTTATAGATCAAAAATAGACGAAACCCAAAATTTCCCCTGAGTAGGGTTTTTTGGCTATATCTTCATAAGGACTTGTCGGATTTGGCCAAAACAAACACCATCCAATAGGCCTACAATAGCCCCAACATAATCTAAAAGTCAAAAACACCTAATAGACGCTCCCTTCATGAAATAATTCAAATTCATGTATTTTAATTTACTCAAGCGTGCACTACCCGACATATTTTTGAAAATACTAGCAATAACCATACAATCGTATAGAGAATTAAAAGAGAAACAAAAGTCAAGCACTACGCAACATCAATTCACTCAGTAAATCATGGAGAAATATTCATCCAAAGTTGGATCATTTTTCACATTTTCCCTTCTTACTACCTCACTTCATCTATTAAAAACCCAAATTTAACACGAACTGGTCAATCAAAGTACCCCAAACAACTTTTACTATACATACATCCAGCATTGATATATCAATATAATGACTTTTGCTAATAGTATCTGCTCAGAATCGATGAAATCATGAATTCATGGATATCTCAGCAACCACAGTAGCTACATAAATTTTCCTTGTAGTTTCGCTTTCTACGCAAGAAATGGTCCTAATAACCTGTAAGTTTCAAGACTGTACCGGCAATATTTAAAAACTCGATGTTCGATGGTCCAAAAATCAAAAAGTCAAAATTTGAAAATCGTTTCCAACATCCATGTCCAGATATGAGGTCTCGTACACAGTATGAGATGATAGCTTGATAAAACTATTGTAGTACTATGAAGATGAGGCAACTTTTTAGCTGAGGGCATGGTATTAGAAATGCCTTGTCGTCCAGATAACTGCTGGCACACTGGGCAGAATTACATATACTAGTAACAAAAAATCAGCTAGTATTTTACTAGTATTTTCAAGGGCAACGATTGCGGAAGTATATTTGAGCAATTTCACTTTTAATTACCATGGCCAATGGAGGTATTGATTTTGCTGCTTGAGAAGCCGAATAAATTAGTCATCGCTTGTAATGACAGTTTCCTAGGAGCTATTGGACAAGCCATTGCACTTTGAAGCCATTTCAATTCATGAAGGATTTTGTAAAAGTGCTATCGATTCAGTTTAAGAACCTTCAAAATACCGCTTATACACGTCTTGTCAGCTAAATAGATAAGATTGATTATTCAAGCGTGTCTACAAAGCTTTTTATGAAATGAAATGCTATGCTATGATATTATGTATTTATTTGTAGTCGATATCAAAGGCAGAAATAGCTTTCAAATGCTTAGAGTGAACATCGCTTAGCAGCCTTGATTTTATGTTATTTCAAATTGAGAACTGATAAATTTACTCTCTCCATTTCAAAATGTTCCTAATTTAAAGCAAGATGAGATAACTTTACTGCACTTGAAAAGCCTCGTCTATTATGGAATGTTTCTGATTTCTCTTATGCCCAATTTGATAAGAAACAGACTTTTGAATTCAAAAAAGAGGGAAATTGGTAAACAGAGGAGATTTATTTTAAGAATTGTATTCCATCTACCAACATGAAACATAATAGTAATGGTAGTCTACCCAAACCTCAATCCATTAAGACTCGTAGTATCCAGGCTTTATCAGTGATATGCTTTGATCATGAATGTAAGCAGAGTGTGAAAGGAGCTATTATGAATAAAGTATTAAGAAAAAGAGACATTCTAATTGTATGTAGTAGCATCACGAAAAGGAAAGGAATCTGACTTCCATTTTAGTAGCAATTCCTGTAGATCATCCAGATTGCTTATTACTCTGACGTTGTAGTATAATTGAAACCATGCTTGCAGTGCCGCTTGTTTTTTGCGCGCATGTCGACAGAATGAAGGGGCTTAAAGCGATTATAATCATTTTCAGTATTATTGAAAGCCTAAATGGATCTTATTGCATATCCTCCTCTGCTGCATTCAGGCTCATGATCTAGGTAGCATCTTATAGACATTTGGTAATAATATTGGCCGTTTATAAATGTAGCACATGATAAAATTGAACCCAACAACCATCATACTCACAACATGTCTTTGATTTTTTTGCTCCATTATTAGAATTCAGGGATGAGCCGTGGCTCAAGACTTAGATTCTCAAACAACTGTAGCTTCCCTTCGTACTTGAATACTGGATTAGCTACACTAGATCGTGCCCGAGTTTCTTCTTTTTTTTTAGGCTGATACAACATATTGAAATATATCAATAGTAGAGTATTAGGTTATGTGATATAAATCGTTTAGTGGTCGAACCAAATATCATACAAACATTTGAGACAAGAGGCAACTGAGTTGTTTTCTTTATCATTGAAGTTATGATATTTGTTGCATCCAGCGGGATACTTGAGTTAGAATAACTCAGTTGTAATCGGATCACGATACTTCATTTGATGCTAGTAGATCTTTTGATAGAGTCTCCAGATAAGGAACAAGCTACTTAGTTGTTTGAGAACATTCTAAATGGTCTGTGCTGAATAAGAGATTTGGGAAGATTGCGGCATGTTTGAGACAATGCCTGACTCAACCTAAATTCTGTATCAGACCATGGTTCCTGATAATAAAATGCGGTGTTGTAAATATACATGTCTGACACTTGTCAAACATCAGGTCATTAAACAATAAGATAGATTGATTGACTTAGCGATTATGATTTAATATAAAAGGTGTGCTTAATTCAATTAATAAATCTTTTGTGGAATACATCCACTATGATCTGAATTCCGTACACAGTTCATCCAGTTACCATATTCTGATATAAACTATGATGTACACTAATGAATTAGATGTACGCTACAGATTTATACCATATACAAACATAAGCTATAGATGGCACCATTAGCATGGATGGCGCTATAGACTGATGCTTGTATCCCGACATTGACTACGGATATTTCCCATATTTGGTTAAATGCCAAGATCGATGCAATATAAGATGTATGCATCAGATGTGCACTACTTGAAGATCCACACTATATGACATATGCTTATATCCTTGATACTAGCTACAGATACATTATGTACTACAGACTTGTACAATATATGTTATGCTATATAGACATGCACATAGTGACATGCTATAGACATGCCATATATCTAGATATGTGCTAAGATATATACAGAACAATGATATACACTCAGACACATACTACTAATGTAGACTAAGAGACTGTACCTATAGGATACATGCTACTAGATCGATATTAGTGATCCTCATACAAAGGACAGATCAGGGTACTTCGGATAAGAGTCTATTCATTCATCCAGATGAGCTAAAGTATGTTTAGTTCACTGAGATTTCTCTTAGCATGAATTGCTAGGTTAATTAATCTGAATTGACTTATATGTCAATCCTTCATAGTAGAACTTTTATCCATTGTTAGAATATATAAGAAGGATCATCTACCTGGCCAGTAGAGATTCTTCAGTCTATTTTTACACCTGTCAGTTTGATAATAAAGAGATACCTCTATCAAGTTGACATTTTGTTTTTTATTCTTTTTTTCCGTGAATTTATATCTACAAATAGCTATAAATTCCACATCTTTAGTTTTCGTATCTGGCTTATTTTACAAGTCTTTATTATCTTTTATATTATCGCTACTTGTATCTTTTCTCTGGATACAACAATGTTGTGGTAATTAACTGATGATGTTGTCCGAGATGGTATCATCACTAGACTGCCTTGATGTTTCAGGCTAATTCAAGTGAAGATGTTAAAGAAAATTCTCATAAATTTGAACAGGCGGCAATCATTAAAGTGTACCCGATAGATTTTGGGGATATATTAGGTGAGAAATACTTTCGGGATGCAATGGATGAAAAAAAAAATATAAATAGCTGGAGATTTCGGCATGTACAAGCAGCACTCTTTCTTTTTTTCCCTTTTCTTTTCTGCTATAATATGATGCTCACTTTCTGTTTACCGTGTGCCTAATGTAAGTAATCTAAATGTATCTTTGTGACTAACCTCTGACATTTACTTTGATTTTTTAGCCTAAATGCTTCCATCAATCTACATTTAATGTATTGGTTACTTTATTTGTTGGTCGCTGCTGAATAATTCTACAAGCAATGGCCTTTCTTGTTTTATACCTTTGTGCTGTCATCAGGTATGTTATAGCACCTTTACACTTTGTACTACAAACTTAAACATGGTGATCTTAATTATAATAGTTAAACTGAGTCAATTGGCCACCACGACGTAATAGTAGACATCCTAATCTTGCAAACAAATCGTCAGTAGATACTCCATCAGAAGGCAAATTAAAGGCATTTAAATTAACACCGCTGTTGTATCCAGAGAAAAAATACAAGTAGCGATAATATAAAAGATAATAAAGACTTGTAAAATAAGCCAGATACGAAAACTAAAGATTTATTAATTGAATTAAGCACACCTTTTATATTAAATCATAATCGCTAAGTCAATCAATCTATCTTATTGTTTAATGACCTGATGTTTGACAAGTGTCAGACATGTATATTTACAACACCGCATTTTATTATCAGGAACCATGGTCTGATACAGAATTTAGGTTGAGTCAGGCATTGTCTCAAACATGCCGCAATCTTCCCAAATCTCTTATTCAGCACAGACCATTTAGAATGTTCTCAAACAACTAAGTAGCTTGTTCCTTATCTGGAGACTCTATCAAAAGATCTACTAGCATCAAATGAAGTATCGTGATCCAATTACAACTGAGTTATTCTAACTCAAGTATCCCGCTGGACGCAACAACGCTGTACATGACATGCTAACTTGCTTTTATATTATTGCAGTGAATACGGTATAATGCTACTGATTGCTGCTCCTCTTATCAACGCTGTACTATTTCCATGGCTTCCAGATGTCAACACAGTTTATAGCACCATCAATCGTTGTATATGCCCATCTCTAGCTACTGTCGTGCCGTGCCCTTGCCGCTTCTTGCACTTTTGCTAGCCATTCCTCACTATTATATTAATATAGCTATTCAATACTGACCCAAATTCAATAACATTTTTTGATTCAATAAATTACCCGTAATAGCAACCTATAAAATCCCTACTAATTTCCATTTTAACCCATGATTCTACATCTTTTTATTCTGTATAAACCAGCGATTTGCTATCGATAATCAGATGATAGTAAATTCAGGAACAGCCAAAAAAGCATCATCCATTATTGCGTTTACTGTATGCGTATGGCTAAAACCTTTTTTCAAAACTCATTAAGCCTATGAACACATTCTAAAGCATGTTTGAAACAGTGTTTTGTATACTGGATTTCGTAAAGAGCAATCGATTAGCTTGAAACAAAAAGATTTGATCAACCCGATTTTAGATGTCTCACTCATTTTTGGTGATTACAGAAATATTCTGATCTGTTGAGTATCTTGACTTGATAAATTAAGCACATTATATATAATAGAATATGCTACTAGGTTCAATCTCAGCTTATGAGAGGATCATCAATCTGCAATTGAACAACATTCGTTACTCTCTTGTGTCATGAGTTATGACGCACAAATTTAGTATAAATTGACGTCCAACTTTATGTATAAATAAACTTCTCCATATTTTACGTCTTGTTCAGTTACTATACTAACATTCGCTGTACTGCCTACTGTCTACGTGTTGAGCCAGCGTATACAGTAACCAGCACAGCGAAAGATAGTATAGTAATTGAACAAGACGCAAAATATACTGAAGTTTATTAATGAAATTAAAGGGCTATTTATACTAAATTTATGAGTCATCACACAAGACAGTAACAAATGTTATTCACTTGCAGCTGAATCTGCCCATCAACTGAGATGTAATCTAGTAGCATATTCCATTATATTTGGAATAATTACCTATCAAAGAGTGCCTTAATCTTATATAGACAGTTGGGGCGATTCAGGCACAACACTACGCTAGCAAAAAATATCTAAGACAAAGAAAACCAAGAGCGTTTCAAACTCCGCTTTCGGTTTTGGGTCCCGATTTGGGACTCCGCTTTTGCCTAGAATGCGAAACTGCAATCCAAATCTACGTAGCTATTGTGGCTGTTGAGATATCCATGAATTCATGATTTCATCGATTCTGAGCAGATACTATTAGCAAAAGTCATTATATTGATATATCAATGCTGGATGTATGTATAGTAAAAGTTGTTTGGGGTACTTTGATTGACCAGTTCGTGTTAAATGCGGGCTCGTAATAGATGATGGGAAGCAGTAAGAAGGAAAAATGTGAAAAATGATCCAACTTTGGATGAATATTTCTCCATGATTTACTAAGTGAGTCAATGTTGCGTAGTGCTTGACTTTTGTTTCTCTTTTAGTTTTCTATACGATGGTATGGTTATTATTAGTATTTTCAAAAATATGTCGGGTAGTGCCCGCTTGAGGCAGATTAAAGTACATGACTTTGAGTTATTTCATGAAGGGAACGTCTATTAGGTGTTTTTGGCTTTTAGATTATGTTGGAGCTAATGTAGAGCTATCGAATGGTCTTTGTTTTGTTCAAATCTGATTAGTATTGGCAGAGATATCGCAGAAAAACCTTGTCAAGGGAAAATTGGCCATCTTTGACCAAATTTGCCTTACCCTTAGAGGTTCGAAAAATTAGCTGATGATTTTTTGGTCAGACGTTTTTGCTCATTTTTCTACGTAGAGTCAAGCTAGAACTTTCAGTAAGAGCTCAAATGATAGGAAATTTTTTGCTTGACAATAATAATGAATGTTACAAGTAGTTTTATTTTGACAGAGATGGAGATATTATTGAAAAACCATGAAAATTTGACAAAAAATGTTCTGTCGCTTTGAAACGCCTAGTGTTGATTAAACCAGACAAGATTAGTATCATTTGATACGCCTTTAAATTCTACACAAGTTTGATATATACTTGAATAAATGTTTATTATCAGCAACTGCCAAGTTTAGGTCATGACAAATTTCAATATGTATGGCGACTCATTTTGAACAGTAATGATTTCAATCTCAGTTTAGTGTCAGCTACCCTATACAGAGAAAGCTTCTCATGTTGTCATCCTCTTTGAACTCTGAGCGTGGCATAATGCACATAATAAGTTGTTAATTTCTTGTTATAGAGGGGTACTTTACTTGTTAATGAGTATTATTTTTAAGATTAGATGAGTATAGCTTACTTTTTCTTGTTTCGTTTATGCATTCCAAAAGAAGGCATGCATCTACTCCCAGCTAAATTATGCACTCTCTAATGTCAATTATCTCGACAAGTAGGCATTTTCAATACCATGTCCTCAGCTAAAAGTTGCCTCATTTTCATCCTACTACAATAGTTTTAGGTTATCTCATATTGTGTATGGGATCATATATCTGGTCATGGATGTTGGAAACGATTTTCAATTTTTGACTTTTGGACTTTTGGACGATCAAACATCGAGATTTTAAATATTGATGCTACAGCTTCAAGCTTAGCACATTACTATAACGGATTTTTGCCTAGAATGCGAAACTGCAATCCAAATCTACGTAGCTATTGTGGCTGTTGAGATATCCATGAATTCATGATTTCATCGATTCTGAGCAGATACTATTAGCAAAAGTCATTATATTGATATATCAATGCTGGATGTATGTATAGTAAAAGTTGTTTGGGGTACTTTGATTGACCAGTTCGTGTTAAATGCGGGCTCGTAATAGATGATGGGAAGCAGTAAGAAGGAAAAATGTGAAAAATGATCCAACTTTGGATGAATATTTCTCCATGATTTACTAAGTGAGTCAATGTTGCGTAGTGCTTGACTTTTGTTTCTCTTTTAGTTTTCTATACGATGGTATGGTTATTATTAGTATTTTCAAAAATATGTCGGGTAGTGCCCGCTTGAGGCAGATTAAAGTACATGACTTTGAGTTATTTCATGAAGGGAACGTCTATTAGGTGTTTTTGGCTTTTAGATTATGTTGGAGCTAATGTAGAGCTATCGAATGGTCTTTGTTTTGTTCAAATCTGATTAGTATTGGCAGAGATATCGCAGAAAAACCTTGTCAAGGGAAAATTGGCCATCTTTGACCAAATTTGCCTTACCCTTAGAGGTTCGAAAAATTAGCTGATGATTTTTTGGTCAGACGTTTTTGCTCATTTTTCTACGTAGAGTCAAGCTAGAACTTTCAGTAAGAGCTCAAATGATAGGAAATTTTTTGCTTGACAATAATAATGAATGTTACAAGTAGTTTTATTTTGACAGAGATGGAGATATTATTGAAAAACCATGAAAATTTGACAAAAAATGTTCTGTCGCTTTGAAACGCCTAGTGTTGATTAAACCAGACAAGATTAGTATCATTTGATACGCCTTTAAATTCTACACAAGTTTGATATATACTTGAATAAATGTTTATTATCAGCAACTGCCAAGTTTAGGTCATGACAAATTTCAATATGTATGGCGACTCATTTTGAACAGTAATGATTTCAATCTCAGTTTAGTGTCAGCTACCCTATACAGAGAAAGCTTCTCATGTTGTCATCCTCTTTGAACTCTGAGCGTGGCATAATGCACATAATAAGTTGTTAATTTCTTGTTATAGAGGGGTACTTTACTTGTTAATGAGTATTATTTTTAAGATTAGATGAGTATAGCTTACTTTTTCTTGTTTCGTTTATGCATTCCAAAAGAAGGCATGCATCTACTCCCAGCTAAATTATGCACTCTCTAATGTCAATTATCTCGACAAGTAGGCATTTTCAATACCATGTCCTCAGCTAAAAGTTGCCTCATTTTCATCCTACTACAATAGTTTTAGGTTATCTCATATTGTGTATGGGATCATATATCTGGTCATGGATGTTGGAAACGATTTTCAATTTTTGACTTTTGGACTTTTGGACGATCAAACATCGAGATTTTAAATATTGATGCTACAGCTTCAAGCTTAGCACATTACTATAACGGATTTTTGCCTAGAATGCGAAACTGCAATCCAAATCTACGTAGCTATTGTGGCTGTTGAGATATCCATGAATTCATGATTTCATCGATTCTGAGCAGATACTATTAGCAAAAGTCATTATATTGATATATCAATGCTGGATGTATGTATAGTAAAAGTTGTTTGGGGTACTTTGATTGACCAGTTCGTGTTAAATGCGGGCTCGTAATAGATGATGGGAAGCAGTAAGAAGGAAAAATGTGAAAAATGATCCAACTTTGGATGAATATTTCTCCATGATTTACTAAGTGAGTCAATGTTGCGTAGTGCTTGACTTTTGTTTCTCTTTTAGTTTTCTATACGATGGTATGGTTATTATTAGTATTTTCAAAAATATGTCGGGTAGTGCCCGCTTGAGGCAGATTAAAGTACATGACTTTGAGTTATTTCATGAAGGGAACGTCTATTAGGTGTTTTTGGCTTTTAGATTATGTTGGAGCTAATGTAGAGCTATCGAATGGTCTTTGTTTTGTTCAAATCTGATTAGTATTGGCAGAGATATCGCAGAAAAACCTTGTCAAGGGAAAATTGGCCATCTTTGACCAAATTTGCCTTACCCTTAGAGGTTCGAAAAATTAGCTGATGATTTTTTGGTCAGACGTTTTTGCTCATTTTTCTACGTAGAGTCAAGCTAGAACTTTCAGTAAGAGCTCAAATGATAGGAAATTTTTTGCTTGACAATAATAATGAATGTTACAAGTAGTTTTATTTTGACAGAGATGGAGATATTATTGAAAAACCATGAAAATTTGACAAAAAATGTTCTGTCGCTTTGAAACGCCTAGTGTTGATTAAACCAGACAAGATTAGTATCATTTGATACGCCTTTAAATTCTACACAAGTTTGATATATACTTGAATAAATGTTTATTATCAGCAACTGCCAAGTTTAGGTCATGACAAATTTCAATATGTATGGCGACTCATTTTGAACAGTAATGATTTCAATCTCAGTTTAGTGTCAGCTACCCTATACAGAGAAAGCTTCTCATGTTGTCATCCTCTTTGAACTCTGAGCGTGGCATAATGCACATAATAAGTTGTTAATTTCTTGTTATAGAGGGGTACTTTACTTGTTAATGAGTATTATTTTTAAGATTAGATGAGTATAGCTTACTTTTTCTTGTTTCGTTTATGCATTCCAAAAGAAGGCATGCATCTACTCCCAGCTAAATTATGCACTCTCTAATGTCAATTATCTCGACAAGTAGGCATTTTCAATACCATGTCCTCAGCTAAAAGTTGCCTCATTTTCATCCTACTACAATAGTTTTAGGTTATCTCATATTGTGTATGGGATCATATATCTGGTCATGGATGTTGGAAACGATTTTCAATTTTTGACTTTTGGACTTTTGGACGATCAAACATCGAGATTTTAAATATTGATGCTACAGCTTCAAGCTTAGCACATTACTATAACGGATTTTTGCCTAGAATGCGAAACTGCAATCCAAATCTACGTAGCTATTGTGGCTGTTGAGATATCCATGAATTCATGATTTCATCGATTCTGAGCAGATACTATTAGCAAAAGTCATTATATTGATATATCAATGCTGGATGTATGTATAGTAAAAGTTGTTTGGGGTACTTTGATTGACCAGTTCGTGTTAAATGCGGGCTCGTAATAGATGATGGGAAGCAGTAAGAAGGAAAAATGTGAAAAATGATCCAACTTTGGATGAATATTTCTCCATGATTTACTAAGTGAGTCAATGTTGCGTAGTGCTTGACTTTTGTTTCTCTTTTAGTTTTCTATACGATGGTATGGTTATTATTAGTATTTTCAAAAATATGTCGGGTAGTGCCCGCTTGAGGCAGATTAAAGTACATGACTTTGAGTTATTTCATGAAGGGAACGTCTATTAGGTGTTTTTGGCTTTTAGATTATGTTGGAGCTAATGTAGAGCTATCGAATGGTCTTTGTTTTGTTCAAATCTGATTAGTATTGGCAGAGATATCGCAGAAAAACCTTGTCAAGGGAAAATTGGCCATCTTTGACCAAATTTGCCTTACCCTTAGAGGTTCGAAAAATTAGCTGATGATTTTTTGGTCAGACGTTTTTGCTCATTTTTCTACGTAGAGTCAAGCTAGAACTTTCAGTAAGAGCTCAAATGATAGGAAATTTTTTGCTTGACAATAATAATGAATGTTACAAGTAGTTTTATTTTGACAGAGATGGAGATATTATTGAAAAACCATGAAAATTTGACAAAAAATGTTCTGTCGCTTTGAAACGCCTAGTGTTGATTAAACCAGACAAGATTAGTATCATTTGATACGCCTTTAAATTCTACACAAGTTTGATATATACTTGAATAAATGTTTATTATCAGCAACTGCCAAGTTTAGGTCATGACAAATTTCAATATGTATGGCGACTCATTTTGAACAGTAATGATTTCAATCTCAGTTTAGTGTCAGCTACCCTATACAGAGAAAGCTTCTCATGTTGTCATCCTCTTTGAACTCTGAGCGTGGCATAATGCACATAATAAGTTGTTAATTTCTTGTTATAGAGGGGTACTTTACTTGTTAATGAGTATTATTTTTAAGATTAGATGAGTATAGCTTACTTTTTCTTGTTTCGTTTATGCATTCCAAAAGAAGGCATGCATCTACTCCCAGCTAAATTATGCACTCTCTAATGTCAATTATCTCGACAAGTAGGCATTTTCAATACCATGTCCTCAGCTAAAAGTTGCCTCATTTTCATCCTACTACAATAGTTTTAGGTTATCTCATATTGTGTATGGGATCATATATCTGGTCATGGATGTTGGAAACGATTTTCAATTTTTGACTTTTGGACTTTTGGACGATCAAACATCGAGATTTTAAATATTGATGCTACAGCTTCAAGCTTAGCACATTACTATAACGGATTTTTGCCTAGAATGCGAAACTGCAATCCAAATCTACGTAGCTATTGTGGCTGTTGAGATATCCATGAATTCATGATTTCATCGATTCTGAGCAGATACTATTAGCAAAAGTCATTATATTGATATATCAATGCTGGATGTATGTATAGTAAAAGTTGTTTGGGGTACTTTGATTGACCAGTTCGTGTTAAATGCGGGCTCGTAATAGATGATGGGAAGCAGTAAGAAGGAAAAATGTGAAAAATGATCCAACTTTGGATGAATATTTCTCCATGATTTACTAAGTGAGTCAATGTTGCGTAGTGCTTGACTTTTGTTTCTCTTTTAGTTTTCTATACGATGGTATGGTTATTATTAGTATTTTCAAAAATATGTCGGGTAGTGCCCGCTTGAGGCAGATTAAAGTACATGACTTTGAGTTATTTCATGAAGGGAACGTCTATTAGGTGTTTTTGGCTTTTAGATTATGTTGGAGCTAATGTAGAGCTATCGAATGGTCTTTGTTTTGTTCAAATCTGATTAGTATTGGCAGAGATATCGCAGAAAAACCTTGTCAAGGGAAAATTGGCCATCTTTGACCAAATTTGCCTTACCCTTAGAGGTTCGAAAAATTAGCTGATGATTTTTTGGTCAGACGTTTTTGCTCATTTTTCTACGTAGAGTCAAGCTAGAACTTTCAGTAAGAGCTCAAATGATAGGAAATTTTTTGCTTGACAATAATAATGAATGTTACAAGTAGTTTTATTTTGACAGAGATGGAGATATTATTGAAAAACCATGAAAATTTGACAAAAAATGTTCTGTCGCTTTGAAACGCCTAGTGTTGATTAAACCAGACAAGATTAGTATCATTTGATACGCCTTTAAATTCTACACAAGTTTGATATATACTTGAATAAATGTTTATTATCAGCAACTGCCAAGTTTAGGTCATGACAAATTTCAATATGTATGGCGACTCATTTTGAACAGTAATGATTTCAATCTCAGTTTAGTGTCAGCTACCCTATACAGAGAAAGCTTCTCATGTTGTCATCCTCTTTGAACTCTGAGCGTGGCATAATGCACATAATAAGTTGTTAATTTCTTGTTATAGAGGGGTACTTTACTTGTTAATGAGTATTATTTTTAAGATTAGATGAGTATAGCTTACTTTTTCTTGTTTCGTTTATGCATTCCAAAAGAAGGCATGCATCTACTCCCAGCTAAATTATGCACTCTCTAATGTCAATTATCTCGACAAGTAGGCATTTTCAATACCATGTCCTCAGCTAAAAGTTGCCTCATTTTCATCCTACTACAATAGTTTTAGGTTATCTCATATTGTGTATGGGATCATATATCTGGTCATGGATGTTGGAAACGATTTTCAATTTTTGACTTTTGGACTTTTGGACGATCAAACATCGAGATTTTAAATATTGATGCTACAGCTTCAAGCTTAGCACATTACTATAACGGATTTTTGCCTAGAATGCGAAACTGCAATCCAAATCTACGTAGCTATTGTGGCTGTTGAGATATCCATGAATTCATGATTTCATCGATTCTGAGCAGATACTATTAGCAAAAGTCATTATATTGATATATCAATGCTGGATGTATGTATAGTAAAAGTTGTTTGGGGTACTTTGATTGACCAGTTCGTGTTAAATGCGGGCTCGTAATAGATGATGGGAAGCAGTAAGAAGGAAAAATGTGAAAAATGATCCAACTTTGGATGAATATTTCTCCATGATTTACTAAGTGAGTCAATGTTGCGTAGTGCTTGACTTTTGTTTCTCTTTTAGTTTTCTATACGATGGTATGGTTATTATTAGTATTTTCAAAAATATGTCGGGTAGTGCCCGCTTGAGGCAGATTAAAGTACATGACTTTGAGTTATTTCATGAAGGGAACGTCTATTAGGTGTTTTTGGCTTTTAGATTATGTTGGAGCTAATGTAGAGCTATCGAATGGTCTTTGTTTTGTTCAAATCTGATTAGTATTGGCAGAGATATCGCAGAAAAACCTTGTCAAGGGAAAATTGGCCATCTTTGACCAAATTTGCCTTACCCTTAGAGGTTCGAAAAATTAGCTGATGATTTTTTGGTCAGACGTTTTTGCTCATTTTTCTACGTAGAGTCAAGCTAGAACTTTCAGTAAGAGCTCAAATGATAGGAAATTTTTTGCTTGACAATAATAATGAATGTTACAAGTAGTTTTATTTTGACAGAGATGGAGATATTATTGAAAAACCATGAAAATTTGACAAAAAATGTTCTGTCGCTTTGAAACGCCTAGTGTTGATTAAACCAGACAAGATTAGTATCATTTGATACGCCTTTAAATTCTACACAAGTTTGATATATACTTGAATAAATGTTTATTATCAGCAACTGCCAAGTTTAGGTCATGACAAATTTCAATATGTATGGCGACTCATTTTGAACAGTAATGATTTCAATCTCAGTTTAGTGTCAGCTACCCTATACAGAGAAAGCTTCTCATGTTGTCATCCTCTTTGAACTCTGAGCGTGGCATAATGCACATAATAAGTTGTTAATTTCTTGTTATAGAGGGGTACTTTACTTGTTAATGAGTATTATTTTTAAGATTAGATGAGTATAGCTTACTTTTTCTTGTTTCGTTTATGCATTCCAAAAGAAGGCATGCATCTACTCCCAGCTAAATTATGCACTCTCTAATGTCAATTATCTCGACAAGTAGGCATTTTCAATACCATGTCCTCAGCTAAAAGTTGCCTCATTTTCATCCTACTACAATAGTTTTAGGTTATCTCATATTGTGTATGGGATCATATATCTGGTCATGGATGTTGGAAACGATTTTCAATTTTTGACTTTTGGACTTTTGGACGATCAAACATCGAGATTTTAAATATTGATGCTACAGCTTCAAGCTTAGCACATTACTATAACGGATTTTTGCCTAGAATGCGAAACTGCAATCCAAATCTACGTAGCTATTGTGGCTGTTGAGATATCCATGAATTCATGATTTCATCGATTCTGAGCAGATACTATTAGCAAAAGTCATTATATTGATATATCAATGCTGGATGTATGTATAGTAAAAGTTGTTTGGGGTACTTTGATTGACCAGTTCGTGTTAAATGCGGGCTCGTAATAGATGATGGGAAGCAGTAAGAAGGAAAAATGTGAAAAATGATCCAACTTTGGATGAATATTTCTCCATGATTTACTAAGTGAGTCAATGTTGCGTAGTGCTTGACTTTTGTTTCTCTTTTAGTTTTCTATACGATGGTATGGTTATTATTAGTATTTTCAAAAATATGTCGGGTAGTGCCCGCTTGAGGCAGATTAAAGTACATGACTTTGAGTTATTTCATGAAGGGAACGTCTATTAGGTGTTTTTGGCTTTTAGATTATGTTGGAGCTAATGTAGAGCTATCGAATGGTCTTTGTTTTGTTCAAATCTGATTAGTATTGGCAGAGATATCGCAGAAAAACCTTGTCAAGGGAAAATTGGCCATCTTTGACCAAATTTGCCTTACCCTTAGAGGTTCGAAAAATTAGCTGATGATTTTTTGGTCAGACGTTTTTGCTCATTTTTCTACGTAGAGTCAAGCTAGAACTTTCAGTAAGAGCTCAAATGATAGGAAATTTTTTGCTTGACAATAATAATGAATGTTACAAGTAGTTTTATTTTGACAGAGATGGAGATATTATTGAAAAACCATGAAAATTTGACAAAAAATGTTCTGTCGCTTTGAAACGCCTAGTGTTGATTAAACCAGACAAGATTAGTATCATTTGATACGCCTTTAAATTCTACACAAGTTTGATATATACTTGAATAAATGTTTATTATCAGCAACTGCCAAGTTTAGGTCATGACAAATTTCAATATGTATGGCGACTCATTTTGAACAGTAATGATTTCAATCTCAGTTTAGTGTCAGCTACCCTATACAGAGAAAGCTTCTCATGTTGTCATCCTCTTTGAACTCTGAGCGTGGCATAATGCACATAATAAGTTGTTAATTTCTTGTTATAGAGGGGTACTTTACTTGTTAATGAGTATTATTTTTAAGATTAGATGAGTATAGCTTACTTTTTCTTGTTTCGTTTATGCATTCCAAAAGAAGGCATGCATCTACTCCCAGCTAAATTATGCACTCTCTAATGTCAATTATCTCGACAAGTAGGCATTTTCAATACCATGTCCTCAGCTAAAAGTTGCCTCATTTTCATCCTACTACAATAGTTTTAGGTTATCTCATATTGTGTATGGGATCATATATCTGGTCATGGATGTTGGAAACGATTTTCAATTTTTGACTTTTGGACTTTTGGACGATCAAACATCGAGATTTTAAATATTGATGCTACAGCTTCAAGCTTAGCACATTACTATAACGGATTTTTGCCTAGAATGCGAAACTGCAATCCAAATCTACGTAGCTATTGTGGCTGTTGAGATATCCATGAATTCATGATTTCATCGATTCTGAGCAGATACTATTAGCAAAAGTCATTATATTGATATATCAATGCTGGATGTATGTATAGTAAAAGTTGTTTGGGGTACTTTGATTGACCAGTTCGTGTTAAATGCGGGCTCGTAATAGATGATGGGAAGCAGTAAGAAGGAAAAATGTGAAAAATGATCCAACTTTGGATGAATATTTCTCCATGATTTACTAAGTGAGTCAATGTTGCGTAGTGCTTGACTTTTGTTTCTCTTTTAGTTTTCTATACGATGGTATGGTTATTATTAGTATTTTCAAAAATATGTCGGGTAGTGCCCGCTTGAGGCAGATTAAAGTACATGACTTTGAGTTATTTCATGAAGGGAACGTCTATTAGGTGTTTTTGGCTTTTAGATTATGTTGGAGCTAATGTAGAGCTATCGAATGGTCTTTGTTTTGTTCAAATCTGATTAGTATTGGCAGAGATATCGCAGAAAAACCTTGTCAAGGGAAAATTGGCCATCTTTGACCAAATTTGCCTTACCCTTAGAGGTTCGAAAAATTAGCTGATGATTTTTTGGTCAGACGTTTTTGCTCATTTTTCTACGTAGAGTCAAGCTAGAACTTTCAGTAAGAGCTCAAATGATAGGAAATTTTTTGCTTGACAATAATAATGAATGTTACAAGTAGTTTTATTTTGACAGAGATGGAGATATTATTGAAAAACCATGAAAATTTGACAAAAAATGTTCTGTCGCTTTGAAACGCCTAGTGTTGATTAAACCAGACAAGATTAGTATCATTTGATACGCCTTTAAATTCTACACAAGTTTGATATATACTTGAATAAATGTTTATTATCAGCAACTGCCAAGTTTAGGTCATGACAAATTTCAATATGTATGGCGACTCATTTTGAACAGTAATGATTTCAATCTCAGTTTAGTGTCAGCTACCCTATACAGAGAAAGCTTCTCATGTTGTCATCCTCTTTGAACTCTGAGCGTGGCATAATGCACATAATAAGTTGTTAATTTCTTGTTATAGAGGGGTACTTTACTTGTTAATGAGTATTATTTTTAAGATTAGATGAGTATAGCTTACTTTTTCTTGTTTCGTTTATGCATTCCAAAAGAAGGCATGCATCTACTCCCAGCTAAATTATGCACTCTCTAATGTCAATTATCTCGACAAGTAGGCATTTTCAATACCATGTCCTCAGCTAAAAGTTGCCTCATTTTCATCCTACTACAATAGTTTTAGGTTATCTCATATTGTGTATGGGATCATATATCTGGTCATGGATGTTGGAAACGATTTTCAATTTTTGACTTTTGGACTTTTGGACGATCAAACATCGAGATTTTAAATATTGATGCTACAGCTTCAAGCTTAGCACATTACTATAACGGATTTTTGCCTAGAATGCGAAACTGCAATCCAAATCTACGTAGCTATTGTGGCTGTTGAGATATCCATGAATTCATGATTTCATCGATTCTGAGCAGATACTATTAGCAAAAGTCATTATATTGATATATCAATGCTGGATGTATGTATAGTAAAAGTTGTTTGGGGTACTTTGATTGACCAGTTCGTGTTAAATGCGGGCTCGTAATAGATGATGGGAAGCAGTAAGAAGGAAAAATGTGAAAAATGATCCAACTTTGGATGAATATTTCTCCATGATTTACTAAGTGAGTCAATGTTGCGTAGTGCTTGACTTTTGTTTCTCTTTTAGTTTTCTATACGATGGTATGGTTATTATTAGTATTTTCAAAAATATGTCGGGTAGTGCCCGCTTGAGGCAGATTAAAGTACATGACTTTGAGTTATTTCATGAAGGGAACGTCTATTAGGTGTTTTTGGCTTTTAGATTATGTTGGAGCTAATGTAGAGCTATCGAATGGTCTTTGTTTTGTTCAAATCTGATTAGTATTGGCAGAGATATCGCAGAAAAACCTTGTCAAGGGAAAATTGGCCATCTTTGACCAAATTTGCCTTACCCTTAGAGGTTCGAAAAATTAGCTGATGATTTTTTGGTCAGACGTTTTTGCTCATTTTTCTACGTAGAGTCAAGCTAGAACTTTCAGTAAGAGCTCAAATGATAGGAAATTTTTTGCTTGACAATAATAATGAATGTTACAAGTAGTTTTATTTTGACAGAGATGGAGATATTATTGAAAAACCATGAAAATTTGACAAAAAATGTTCTGTCGCTTTGAAACGCCTAGTGTTGATTAAACCAGACAAGATTAGTATCATTTGATACGCCTTTAAATTCTACACAAGTTTGATATATACTTGAATAAATGTTTATTATCAGCAACTGCCAAGTTTAGGTCATGACAAATTTCAATATGTATGGCGACTCATTTTGAACAGTAATGATTTCAATCTCAGTTTAGTGTCAGCTACCCTATACAGAGAAAGCTTCTCATGTTGTCATCCTCTTTGAACTCTGAGCGTGGCATAATGCACATAATAAGTTGTTAATTTCTTGTTATAGAGGGGTACTTTACTTGTTAATGAGTATTATTTTTAAGATTAGATGAGTATAGCTTACTTTTTCTTGTTTCGTTTATGCATTCCAAAAGAAGGCATGCATCTACTCCCAGCTAAATTATGCACTCTCTAATGTCAATTATCTCGACAAGTAGGCATTTTCAATACCATGTCCTCAGCTAAAAGTTGCCTCATTTTCATCCTACTACAATAGTTTTAGGTTATCTCATATTGTGTATGGGATCATATATCTGGTCATGGATGTTGGAAACGATTTTCAATTTTTGACTTTTGGACTTTTGGACGATCAAACATCGAGATTTTAAATATTGATGCTACAGCTTCAAGCTTAGCACATTACTATAACGGATTTTTGCCTAGAATGCGAAACTGCAATCCAAATCTACGTAGCTATTGTGGCTGTTGAGATATCCATGAATTCATGATTTCATCGATTCTGAGCAGATACTATTAGCAAAAGTCATTATATTGATATATCAATGCTGGATGTATGTATAGTAAAAGTTGTTTGGGGTACTTTGATTGACCAGTTCGTGTTAAATGCGGGCTCGTAATAGATGATGGGAAGCAGTAAGAAGGAAAAATGTGAAAAATGATCCAACTTTGGATGAATATTTCTCCATGATTTACTAAGTGAGTCAATGTTGCGTAGTGCTTGACTTTTGTTTCTCTTTTAGTTTTCTATACGATGGTATGGTTATTATTAGTATTTTCAAAAATATGTCGGGTAGTGCCCGCTTGAGGCAGATTAAAGTACATGACTTTGAGTTATTTCATGAAGGGAACGTCTATTAGGTGTTTTTGGCTTTTAGATTATGTTGGAGCTAATGTAGAGCTATCGAATGGTCTTTGTTTTGTTCAAATCTGATTAGTATTGGCAGAGATATCGCAGAAAAACCTTGTCAAGGGAAAATTGGCCATCTTTGACCAAATTTGCCTTACCCTTAGAGGTTCGAAAAATTAGCTGATGATTTTTTGGTCAGACGTTTTTGCTCATTTTTCTACGTAGAGTCAAGCTAGAACTTTCAGTAAGAGCTCAAATGATAGGAAATTTTTTGCTTGACAATAATAATGAATGTTACAAGTAGTTTTATTTTGACAGAGATGGAGATATTATTGAAAAACCATGAAAATTTGACAAAAAATGTTCTGTCGCTTTGAAACGCCTAGTGTTGATTAAACCAGACAAGATTAGTATCATTTGATACGCCTTTAAATTCTACACAAGTTTGATATATACTTGAATAAATGTTTATTATCAGCAACTGCCAAGTTTAGGTCATGACAAATTTCAATATGTATGGCGACTCATTTTGAACAGTAATGATTTCAATCTCAGTTTAGTGTCAGCTACCCTATACAGAGAAAGCTTCTCATGTTGTCATCCTCTTTGAACTCTGAGCGTGGCATAATGCACATAATAAGTTGTTAATTTCTTGTTATAGAGGGGTACTTTACTTGTTAATGAGTATTATTTTTAAGATTAGATGAGTATAGCTTACTTTTTCTTGTTTCGTTTATGCATTCCAAAAGAAGGCATGCATCTACTCCCAGCTAAATTATGCACTCTCTAATGTCAATTATCTCGACAAGTAGGCATTTTCAATACCATGTCCTCAGCTAAAAGTTGCCTCATTTTCATCCTACTACAATAGTTTTAGGTTATCTCATATTGTGTATGGGATCATATATCTGGTCATGGATGTTGGAAACGATTTTCAATTTTTGACTTTTGGACTTTTGGACGATCAAACATCGAGATTTTAAATATTGATGCTACAGCTTCAAGCTTAGCACATTACTATAACGGATTTTTGCCTAGAATGCGAAACTGCAATCCAAATCTACGTAGCTATTGTGGCTGTTGAGATATCCATGAATTCATGATTTCATCGATTCTGAGCAGATACTATTAGCAAAAGTCATTATATTGATATATCAATGCTGGATGTATGTATAGTAAAAGTTGTTTGGGGTACTTTGATTGACCAGTTCGTGTTAAATGCGGGCTCGTAATAGATGATGGGAAGCAGTAAGAAGGAAAAATGTGAAAAATGATCCAACTTTGGATGAATATTTCTCCATGATTTACTAAGTGAGTCAATGTTGCGTAGTGCTTGACTTTTGTTTCTCTTTTAGTTTTCTATACGATGGTATGGTTATTATTAGTATTTTCAAAAATATGTCGGGTAGTGCCCGCTTGAGGCAGATTAAAGTACATGACTTTGAGTTATTTCATGAAGGGAACGTCTATTAGGTGTTTTTGGCTTTTAGATTATGTTGGAGCTAATGTAGAGCTATCGAATGGTCTTTGTTTTGTTCAAATCTGATTAGTATTGGCAGAGATATCGCAGAAAAACCTTGTCAAGGGAAAATTGGCCATCTTTGACCAAATTTGCCTTACCCTTAGAGGTTCGAAAAATTAGCTGATGATTTTTTGGTCAGACGTTTTTGCTCATTTTTCTACGTAGAGTCAAGCTAGAACTTTCAGTAAGAGCTCAAATGATAGGAAATTTTTTGCTTGACAATAATAATGAATGTTACAAGTAGTTTTATTTTGACAGAGATGGAGATATTATTGAAAAACCATGAAAATTTGACAAAAAATGTTCTGTCGCTTTGAAACGCCTAGTGTTGATTAAACCAGACAAGATTAGTATCATTTGATACGCCTTTAAATTCTACACAAGTTTGATATATACTTGAATAAATGTTTATTATCAGCAACTGCCAAGTTTAGGTCATGACAAATTTCAATATGTATGGCGACTCATTTTGAACAGTAATGATTTCAATCTCAGTTTAGTGTCAGCTACCCTATACAGAGAAAGCTTCTCATGTTGTCATCCTCTTTGAACTCTGAGCGTGGCATAATGCACATAATAAGTTGTTAATTTCTTGTTATAGAGGGGTACTTTACTTGTTAATGAGTATTATTTTTAAGATTAGATGAGTATAGCTTACTTTTTCTTGTTTCGTTTATGCATTCCAAAAGAAGGCATGCATCTACTCCCAGCTAAATTATGCACTCTCTAATGTCAATTATCTCGACAAGTAGGCATTTTCAATACCATGTCCTCAGCTAAAAGTTGCCTCATTTTCATCCTACTACAATAGTTTTAGGTTATCTCATATTGTGTATGGGATCATATATCTGGTCATGGATGTTGGAAACGATTTTCAATTTTTGACTTTTGGACTTTTGGACGATCAAACATCGAGATTTTAAATATTGATGCTACAGCTTCAAGCTTAGCACATTACTATAACGGATTTTTGCCTAGAATGCGAAACTGCAATCCAAATCTACGTAGCTATTGTGGCTGTTGAGATATCCATGAATTCATGATTTCATCGATTCTGAGCAGATACTATTAGCAAAAGTCATTATATTGATATATCAATGCTGGATGTATGTATAGTAAAAGTTGTTTGGGGTACTTTGATTGACCAGTTCGTGTTAAATGCGGGCTCGTAATAGATGATGGGAAGCAGTAAGAAGGAAAAATGTGAAAAATGATCCAACTTTGGATGAATATTTCTCCATGATTTACTAAGTGAGTCAATGTTGCGTAGTGCTTGACTTTTGTTTCTCTTTTAGTTTTCTATACGATGGTATGGTTATTATTAGTATTTTCAAAAATATGTCGGGTAGTGCCCGCTTGAGGCAGATTAAAGTACATGACTTTGAGTTATTTCATGAAGGGAACGTCTATTAGGTGTTTTTGGCTTTTAGATTATGTTGGAGCTAATGTAGAGCTATCGAATGGTCTTTGTTTTGTTCAAATCTGATTAGTATTGGCAGAGATATCGCAGAAAAACCTTGTCAAGGGAAAATTGGCCATCTTTGACCAAATTTGCCTTACCCTTAGAGGTTCGAAAAATTAGCTGATGATTTTTTGGTCAGACGTTTTTGCTCATTTTTCTACGTAGAGTCAAGCTAGAACTTTCAGTAAGAGCTCAAATGATAGGAAATTTTTTGCTTGACAATAATAATGAATGTTACAAGTAGTTTTATTTTGACAGAGATGGAGATATTATTGAAAAACCATGAAAATTTGACAAAAAATGTTCTGTCGCTTTGAAACGCCTAGTGTTGATTAAACCAGACAAGATTAGTATCATTTGATACGCCTTTAAATTCTACACAAGTTTGATATATACTTGAATAAATGTTTATTATCAGCAACTGCCAAGTTTAGGTCATGACAAATTTCAATATGTATGGCGACTCATTTTGAACAGTAATGATTTCAATCTCAGTTTAGTGTCAGCTACCCTATACAGAGAAAGCTTCTCATGTTGTCATCCTCTTTGAACTCTGAGCGTGGCATAATGCACATAATAAGTTGTTAATTTCTTGTTATAGAGGGGTACTTTACTTGTTAATGAGTATTATTTTTAAGATTAGATGAGTATAGCTTACTTTTTCTTGTTTCGTTTATGCATTCCAAAAGAAGGCATGCATCTACTCCCAGCTAAATTATGCACTCTCTAATGTCAATTATCTCGACAAGTAGGCATTTTCAATACCATGTCCTCAGCTAAAAGTTGCCTCATTTTCATCCTACTACAATAGTTTTAGGTTATCTCATATTGTGTATGGGATCATATATCTGGTCATGGATGTTGGAAACGATTTTCAATTTTTGACTTTTGGACTTTTGGACGATCAAACATCGAGATTTTAAATATTGATGCTACAGCTTCAAGCTTAGCACATTACTATAACGGATTTTTGCCTAGAATGCGAAACTGCAATCCAAATCTACGTAGCTATTGTGGCTGTTGAGATATCCATGAATTCATGATTTCATCGATTCTGAGCAGATACTATTAGCAAAAGTCATTATATTGATATATCAATGCTGGATGTATGTATAGTAAAAGTTGTTTGGGGTACTTTGATTGACCAGTTCGTGTTAAATGCGGGCTCGTAATAGATGATGGGAAGCAGTAAGAAGGAAAAATGTGAAAAATGATCCAACTTTGGATGAATATTTCTCCATGATTTACTAAGTGAGTCAATGTTGCGTAGTGCTTGACTTTTGTTTCTCTTTTAGTTTTCTATACGATGGTATGGTTATTATTAGTATTTTCAAAAATATGTCGGGTAGTGCCCGCTTGAGGCAGATTAAAGTACATGACTTTGAGTTATTTCATGAAGGGAACGTCTATTAGGTGTTTTTGGCTTTTAGATTATGTTGGAGCTAATGTAGAGCTATCGAATGGTCTTTGTTTTGTTCAAATCTGATTAGTATTGGCAGAGATATCGCAGAAAAACCTTGTCAAGGGAAAATTGGCCATCTTTGACCAAATTTGCCTTACCCTTAGAGGTTCGAAAAATTAGCTGATGATTTTTTGGTCAGACGTTTTTGCTCATTTTTCTACGTAGAGTCAAGCTAGAACTTTCAGTAAGAGCTCAAATGATAGGAAATTTTTTGCTTGACAATAATAATGAATGTTACAAGTAGTTTTATTTTGACAGAGATGGAGATATTATTGAAAAACCATGAAAATTTGACAAAAAATGTTCTGTCGCTTTGAAACGCCTAGTGTTGATTAAACCAGACAAGATTAGTATCATTTGATACGCCTTTAAATTCTACACAAGTTTGATATATACTTGAATAAATGTTTATTATCAGCAACTGCCAAGTTTAGGTCATGACAAATTTCAATATGTATGGCGACTCATTTTGAACAGTAATGATTTCAATCTCAGTTTAGTGTCAGCTACCCTATACAGAGAAAGCTTCTCATGTTGTCATCCTCTTTGAACTCTGAGCGTGGCATAATGCACATAATAAGTTGTTAATTTCTTGTTATAGAGGGGTACTTTACTTGTTAATGAGTATTATTTTTAAGATTAGATGAGTATAGCTTACTTTTTCTTGTTTCGTTTATGCATTCCAAAAGAAGGCATGCATCTACTCCCAGCTAAATTATGCACTCTCTAATGTCAATTATCTCGACAAGTAGGCATTTTCAATACCATGTCCTCAGCTAAAAGTTGCCTCATTTTCATCCTACTACAATAGTTTTAGGTTATCTCATATTGTGTATGGGATCATATATCTGGTCATGGATGTTGGAAACGATTTTCAATTTTTGACTTTTGGACTTTTGGACGATCAAACATCGAGATTTTAAATATTGATGCTACAGCTTCAAGCTTAGCACATTACTATAACGGATTTTTGCCTAGAATGCGAAACTGCAATCCAAATCTACGTAGCTATTGTGGCTGTTGAGATATCCATGAATTCATGATTTCATCGATTCTGAGCAGATACTATTAGCAAAAGTCATTATATTGATATATCAATGCTGGATGTATGTATAGTAAAAGTTGTTTGGGGTACTTTGATTGACCAGTTCGTGTTAAATGCGGGCTCGTAATAGATGATGGGAAGCAGTAAGAAGGAAAAATGTGAAAAATGATCCAACTTTGGATGAATATTTCTCCATGATTTACTAAGTGAGTCAATGTTGCGTAGTGCTTGACTTTTGTTTCTCTTTTAGTTTTCTATACGATGGTATGGTTATTATTAGTATTTTCAAAAATATGTCGGGTAGTGCCCGCTTGAGGCAGATTAAAGTACATGACTTTGAGTTATTTCATGAAGGGAACGTCTATTAGGTGTTTTTGGCTTTTAGATTATGTTGGAGCTAATGTAGAGCTATCGAATGGTCTTTGTTTTGTTCAAATCTGATTAGTATTGGCAGAGATATCGCAGAAAAACCTTGTCAAGGGAAAATTGGCCATCTTTGACCAAATTTGCCTTACCCTTAGAGGTTCGAAAAATTAGCTGATGATTTTTTGGTCAGACGTTTTTGCTCATTTTTCTACGTAGAGTCAAGCTAGAACTTTCAGTAAGAGCTCAAATGATAGGAAATTTTTTGCTTGACAATAATAATGAATGTTACAAGTAGTTTTATTTTGACAGAGATGGAGATATTATTGAAAAACCATGAAAATTTGACAAAAAATGTTCTGTCGCTTTGAAACGCCTAGTGTTGATTAAACCAGACAAGATTAGTATCATTTGATACGCCTTTAAATTCTACACAAGTTTGATATATACTTGAATAAATGTTTATTATCAGCAACTGCCAAGTTTAGGTCATGACAAATTTCAATATGTATGGCGACTCATTTTGAACAGTAATGATTTCAATCTCAGTTTAGTGTCAGCTACCCTATACAGAGAAAGCTTCTCATGTTGTCATCCTCTTTGAACTCTGAGCGTGGCATAATGCACATAATAAGTTGTTAATTTCTTGTTATAGAGGGGTACTTTACTTGTTAATGAGTATTATTTTTAAGATTAGATGAGTATAGCTTACTTTTTCTTGTTTCGTTTATGCATTCCAAAAGAAGGCATGCATCTACTCCCAGCTAAATTATGCACTCTCTAATGTCAATTATCTCGACAAGTAGGCATTTTCAATACCATGTCCTCAGCTAAAAGTTGCCTCATTTTCATCCTACTACAATAGTTTTAGGTTATCTCATATTGTGTATGGGATCATATATCTGGTCATGGATGTTGGAAACGATTTTCAATTTTTGACTTTTGGACTTTTGGACGATCAAACATCGAGATTTTAAATATTGATGCTACAGCTTCAAGCTTAGCACATTACTATAACGGATTTTTGCCTAGAATGCGAAACTGCAATCCAAATCTACGTAGCTATTGTGGCTGTTGAGATATCCATGAATTCATGATTTCATCGATTCTGAGCAGATACTATTAGCAAAAGTCATTATATTGATATATCAATGCTGGATGTATGTATAGTAAAAGTTGTTTGGGGTACTTTGATTGACCAGTTCGTGTTAAATGCGGGCTCGTAATAGATGATGGGAAGCAGTAAGAAGGAAAAATGTGAAAAATGATCCAACTTTGGATGAATATTTCTCCATGATTTACTAAGTGAGTCAATGTTGCGTAGTGCTTGACTTTTGTTTCTCTTTTAGTTTTCTATACGATGGTATGGTTATTATTAGTATTTTCAAAAATATGTCGGGTAGTGCCCGCTTGAGGCAGATTAAAGTACATGACTTTGAGTTATTTCATGAAGGGAACGTCTATTAGGTGTTTTTGGCTTTTAGATTATGTTGGAGCTAATGTAGAGCTATCGAATGGTCTTTGTTTTGTTCAAATCTGATTAGTATTGGCAGAGATATCGCAGAAAAACCTTGTCAAGGGAAAATTGGCCATCTTTGACCAAATTTGCCTTACCCTTAGAGGTTCGAAAAATTAGCTGATGATTTTTTGGTCAGACGTTTTTGCTCATTTTTCTACGTAGAGTCAAGCTAGAACTTTCAGTAAGAGCTCAAATGATAGGAAATTTTTTGCTTGACAATAATAATGAATGTTACAAGTAGTTTTATTTTGACAGAGATGGAGATATTATTGAAAAACCATGAAAATTTGACAAAAAATGTTCTGTCGCTTTGAAACGCCTAGTGTTGATTAAACCAGACAAGATTAGTATCATTTGATACGCCTTTAAATTCTACACAAGTTTGATATATACTTGAATAAATGTTTATTATCAGCAACTGCCAAGTTTAGGTCATGACAAATTTCAATATGTATGGCGACTCATTTTGAACAGTAATGATTTCAATCTCAGTTTAGTGTCAGCTACCCTATACAGAGAAAGCTTCTCATGTTGTCATCCTCTTTGAACTCTGAGCGTGGCATAATGCACATAATAAGTTGTTAATTTCTTGTTATAGAGGGGTACTTTACTTGTTAATGAGTATTATTTTTAAGATTAGATGAGTATAGCTTACTTTTTCTTGTTTCGTTTATGCATTCCAAAAGAAGGCATGCATCTACTCCCAGCTAAATTATGCACTCTCTAATGTCAATTATCTCGACAAGTAGGCATTTTCAATACCATGTCCTCAGCTAAAAGTTGCCTCATTTTCATCCTACTACAATAGTTTTAGGTTATCTCATATTGTGTATGGGATCATATATCTGGTCATGGATGTTGGAAACGATTTTCAATTTTTGACTTTTGGACTTTTGGACGATCAAACATCGAGATTTTAAATATTGATGCTACAGCTTCAAGCTTAGCACATTACTATAACGGATTTTTGCCTAGAATGCGAAACTGCAATCCAAATCTACGTAGCTATTGTGGCTGTTGAGATATCCATGAATTCATGATTTCATCGATTCTGAGCAGATACTATTAGCAAAAGTCATTATATTGATATATCAATGCTGGATGTATGTATAGTAAAAGTTGTTTGGGGTACTTTGATTGACCAGTTCGTGTTAAATGCGGGCTCGTAATAGATGATGGGAAGCAGTAAGAAGGAAAAATGTGAAAAATGATCCAACTTTGGATGAATATTTCTCCATGATTTACTAAGTGAGTCAATGTTGCGTAGTGCTTGACTTTTGTTTCTCTTTTAGTTTTCTATACGATGGTATGGTTATTATTAGTATTTTCAAAAATATGTCGGGTAGTGCCCGCTTGAGGCAGATTAAAGTACATGACTTTGAGTTATTTCATGAAGGGAACGTCTATTAGGTGTTTTTGGCTTTTAGATTATGTTGGAGCTAATGTAGAGCTATCGAATGGTCTTTGTTTTGTTCAAATCTGATTAGTATTGGCAGAGATATCGCAGAAAAACCTTGTCAAGGGAAAATTGGCCATCTTTGACCAAATTTGCCTTACCCTTAGAGGTTCGAAAAATTAGCTGATGATTTTTTGGTCAGACGTTTTTGCTCATTTTTCTACGTAGAGTCAAGCTAGAACTTTCAGTAAGAGCTCAAATGATAGGAAATTTTTTGCTTGACAATAATAATGAATGTTACAAGTAGTTTTATTTTGACAGAGATGGAGATATTATTGAAAAACCATGAAAATTTGACAAAAAATGTTCTGTCGCTTTGAAACGCCTAGTGTTGATTAAACCAGACAAGATTAGTATCATTTGATACGCCTTTAAATTCTACACAAGTTTGATATATACTTGAATAAATGTTTATTATCAGCAACTGCCAAGTTTAGGTCATGACAAATTTCAATATGTATGGCGACTCATTTTGAACAGTAATGATTTCAATCTCAGTTTAGTGTCAGCTACCCTATACAGAGAAAGCTTCTCATGTTGTCATCCTCTTTGAACTCTGAGCGTGGCATAATGCACATAATAAGTTGTTAATTTCTTGTTATAGAGGGGTACTTTACTTGTTAATGAGTATTATTTTTAAGATTAGATGAGTATAGCTTACTTTTTCTTGTTTCGTTTATGCATTCCAAAAGAAGGCATGCATCTACTCCCAGCTAAATTATGCACTCTCTAATGTCAATTATCTCGACAAGTAGGCATTTTCAATACCATGTCCTCAGCTAAAAGTTGCCTCATTTTCATCCTACTACAATAGTTTTAGGTTATCTCATATTGTGTATGGGATCATATATCTGGTCATGGATGTTGGAAACGATTTTCAATTTTTGACTTTTGGACTTTTGGACGATCAAACATCGAGATTTTAAATATTGATGCTACAGCTTCAAGCTTAGCACATTACTATAACGGATTTTTGCCTAGAATGCGAAACTGCAATCCAAATCTACGTAGCTATTGTGGCTGTTGAGATATCCATGAATTCATGATTTCATCGATTCTGAGCAGATACTATTAGCAAAAGTCATTATATTGATATATCAATGCTGGATGTATGTATAGTAAAAGTTGTTTGGGGTACTTTGATTGACCAGTTCGTGTTAAATGCGGGCTCGTAATAGATGATGGGAAGCAGTAAGAAGGAAAAATGTGAAAAATGATCCAACTTTGGATGAATATTTCTCCATGATTTACTAAGTGAGTCAATGTTGCGTAGTGCTTGACTTTTGTTTCTCTTTTAGTTTTCTATACGATGGTATGGTTATTATTAGTATTTTCAAAAATATGTCGGGTAGTGCCCGCTTGAGGCAGATTAAAGTACATGACTTTGAGTTATTTCATGAAGGGAACGTCTATTAGGTGTTTTTGGCTTTTAGATTATGTTGGAGCTAATGTAGAGCTATCGAATGGTCTTTGTTTTGTTCAAATCTGATTAGTATTGGCAGAGATATCGCAGAAAAACCTTGTCAAGGGAAAATTGGCCATCTTTGACCAAATTTGCCTTACCCTTAGAGGTTCGAAAAATTAGCTGATGATTTTTTGGTCAGACGTTTTTGCTCATTTTTCTACGTAGAGTCAAGCTAGAACTTTCAGTAAGAGCTCAAATGATAGGAAATTTTTTGCTTGACAATAATAATGAATGTTACAAGTAGTTTTATTTTGACAGAGATGGAGATATTATTGAAAAACCATGAAAATTTGACAAAAAATGTTCTGTCGCTTTGAAACGCCTAGTGTTGATTAAACCAGACAAGATTAGTATCATTTGATACGCCTTTAAATTCTACACAAGTTTGATATATACTTGAATAAATGTTTATTATCAGCAACTGCCAAGTTTAGGTCATGACAAATTTCAATATGTATGGCGACTCATTTTGAACAGTAATGATTTCAATCTCAGTTTAGTGTCAGCTACCCTATACAGAGAAAGCTTCTCATGTTGTCATCCTCTTTGAACTCTGAGCGTGGCATAATGCACATAATAAGTTGTTAATTTCTTGTTATAGAGGGGTACTTTACTTGTTAATGAGTATTATTTTTAAGATTAGATGAGTATAGCTTACTTTTTCTTGTTTCGTTTATGCATTCCAAAAGAAGGCATGCATCTACTCCCAGCTAAATTATGCACTCTCTAATGTCAATTATCTCGACAAGTAGGCATTTTCAATACCATGTCCTCAGCTAAAAGTTGCCTCATTTTCATCCTACTACAATAGTTTTAGGTTATCTCATATTGTGTATGGGATCATATATCTGGTCATGGATGTTGGAAACGATTTTCAATTTTTGACTTTTGGACTTTTGGACGATCAAACATCGAGATTTTAAATATTGATGCTACAGCTTCAAGCTTAGCACATTACTATAACGGATTTTTGCCTAGAATGCGAAACTGCAATCCAAATCTACGTAGCTATTGTGGCTGTTGAGATATCCATGAATTCATGATTTCATCGATTCTGAGCAGATACTATTAGCAAAAGTCATTATATTGATATATCAATGCTGGATGTATGTATAGTAAAAGTTGTTTGGGGTACTTTGATTGACCAGTTCGTGTTAAATGCGGGCTCGTAATAGATGATGGGAAGCAGTAAGAAGGAAAAATGTGAAAAATGATCCAACTTTGGATGAATATTTCTCCATGATTTACTAAGTGAGTCAATGTTGCGTAGTGCTTGACTTTTGTTTCTCTTTTAGTTTTCTATACGATGGTATGGTTATTATTAGTATTTTCAAAAATATGTCGGGTAGTGCCCGCTTGAGGCAGATTAAAGTACATGACTTTGAGTTATTTCATGAAGGGAACGTCTATTAGGTGTTTTTGGCTTTTAGATTATGTTGGAGCTAATGTAGAGCTATCGAATGGTCTTTGTTTTGTTCAAATCTGATTAGTATTGGCAGAGATATCGCAGAAAAACCTTGTCAAGGGAAAATTGGCCATCTTTGACCAAATTTGCCTTACCCTTAGAGGTTCGAAAAATTAGCTGATGATTTTTTGGTCAGACGTTTTTGCTCATTTTTCTACGTAGAGTCAAGCTAGAACTTTCAGTAAGAGCTCAAATGATAGGAAATTTTTTGCTTGACAATAATAATGAATGTTACAAGTAGTTTTATTTTGACAGAGATGGAGATATTATTGAAAAACCATGAAAATTTGACAAAAAATGTTCTGTCGCTTTGAAACGCCTAGTGTTGATTAAACCAGACAAGATTAGTATCATTTGATACGCCTTTAAATTCTACACAAGTTTGATATATACTTGAATAAATGTTTATTATCAGCAACTGCCAAGTTTAGGTCATGACAAATTTCAATATGTATGGCGACTCATTTTGAACAGTAATGATTTCAATCTCAGTTTAGTGTCAGCTACCCTATACAGAGAAAGCTTCTCATGTTGTCATCCTCTTTGAACTCTGAGCGTGGCATAATGCACATAATAAGTTGTTAATTTCTTGTTATAGAGGGGTACTTTACTTGTTAATGAGTATTATTTTTAAGATTAGATGAGTATAGCTTACTTTTTCTTGTTTCGTTTATGCATTCCAAAAGAAGGCATGCATCTACTCCCAGCTAAATTATGCACTCTCTAATGTCAATTATCTCGACAAGTAGGCATTTTCAATACCATGTCCTCAGCTAAAAGTTGCCTCATTTTCATCCTACTACAATAGTTTTAGGTTATCTCATATTGTGTATGGGATCATATATCTGGTCATGGATGTTGGAAACGATTTTCAATTTTTGACTTTTGGACTTTTGGACGATCAAACATCGAGATTTTAAATATTGATGCTACAGCTTCAAGCTTAGCACATTACTATAACGGATTTTTGCCTAGAATGCGAAACTGCAATCCAAATCTACGTAGCTATTGTGGCTGTTGAGATATCCATGAATTCATGATTTCATCGATTCTGAGCAGATACTATTAGCAAAAGTCATTATATTGATATATCAATGCTGGATGTATGTATAGTAAAAGTTGTTTGGGGTACTTTGATTGACCAGTTCGTGTTAAATGCGGGCTCGTAATAGATGATGGGAAGCAGTAAGAAGGAAAAATGTGAAAAATGATCCAACTTTGGATGAATATTTCTCCATGATTTACTAAGTGAGTCAATGTTGCGTAGTGCTTGACTTTTGTTTCTCTTTTAGTTTTCTATACGATGGTATGGTTATTATTAGTATTTTCAAAAATATGTCGGGTAGTGCCCGCTTGAGGCAGATTAAAGTACATGACTTTGAGTTATTTCATGAAGGGAACGTCTATTAGGTGTTTTTGGCTTTTAGATTATGTTGGAGCTAATGTAGAGCTATCGAATGGTCTTTGTTTTGTTCAAATCTGATTAGTATTGGCAGAGATATCGCAGAAAAACCTTGTCAAGGGAAAATTGGCCATCTTTGACCAAATTTGCCTTACCCTTAGAGGTTCGAAAAATTAGCTGATGATTTTTTGGTCAGACGTTTTTGCTCATTTTTCTACGTAGAGTCAAGCTAGAACTTTCAGTAAGAGCTCAAATGATAGGAAATTTTTTGCTTGACAATAATAATGAATGTTACAAGTAGTTTTATTTTGACAGAGATGGAGATATTATTGAAAAACCATGAAAATTTGACAAAAAATGTTCTGTCGCTTTGAAACGCCTAGTGTTGATTAAACCAGACAAGATTAGTATCATTTGATACGCCTTTAAATTCTACACAAGTTTGATATATACTTGAATAAATGTTTATTATCAGCAACTGCCAAGTTTAGGTCATGACAAATTTCAATATGTATGGCGACTCATTTTGAACAGTAATGATTTCAATCTCAGTTTAGTGTCAGCTACCCTATACAGAGAAAGCTTCTCATGTTGTCATCCTCTTTGAACTCTGAGCGTGGCATAATGCACATAATAAGTTGTTAATTTCTTGTTATAGAGGGGTACTTTACTTGTTAATGAGTATTATTTTTAAGATTAGATGAGTATAGCTTACTTTTTCTTGTTTCGTTTATGCATTCCAAAAGAAGGCATGCATCTACTCCCAGCTAAATTATGCACTCTCTAATGTCAATTATCTCGACAAGTAGGCATTTTCAATACCATGTCCTCAGCTAAAAGTTGCCTCATTTTCATCCTACTACAATAGTTTTAGGTTATCTCATATTGTGTATGGGATCATATATCTGGTCATGGATGTTGGAAACGATTTTCAATTTTTGACTTTTGGACTTTTGGACGATCAAACATCGAGATTTTAAATATTGATGCTACAGCTTCAAGCTTAGCACATTACTATAACGGATTTTTGCCTAGAATGCGAAACTGCAATCCAAATCTACGTAGCTATTGTGGCTGTTGAGATATCCATGAATTCATGATTTCATCGATTCTGAGCAGATACTATTAGCAAAAGTCATTATATTGATATATCAATGCTGGATGTATGTATAGTAAAAGTTGTTTGGGGTACTTTGATTGACCAGTTCGTGTTAAATGCGGGCTCGTAATAGATGATGGGAAGCAGTAAGAAGGAAAAATGTGAAAAATGATCCAACTTTGGATGAATATTTCTCCATGATTTACTAAGTGAGTCAATGTTGCGTAGTGCTTGACTTTTGTTTCTCTTTTAGTTTTCTATACGATGGTATGGTTATTATTAGTATTTTCAAAAATATGTCGGGTAGTGCCCGCTTGAGGCAGATTAAAGTACATGACTTTGAGTTATTTCATGAAGGGAACGTCTATTAGGTGTTTTTGGCTTTTAGATTATGTTGGAGCTAATGTAGAGCTATCGAATGGTCTTTGTTTTGTTCAAATCTGATTAGTATTGGCAGAGATATCGCAGAAAAACCTTGTCAAGGGAAAATTGGCCATCTTTGACCAAATTTGCCTTACCCTTAGAGGTTCGAAAAATTAGCTGATGATTTTTTGGTCAGACGTTTTTGCTCATTTTTCTACGTAGAGTCAAGCTAGAACTTTCAGTAAGAGCTCAAATGATAGGAAATTTTTTGCTTGACAATAATAATGAATGTTACAAGTAGTTTTATTTTGACAGAGATGGAGATATTATTGAAAAACCATGAAAATTTGACAAAAAATGTTCTGTCGCTTTGAAACGCCTAGTGTTGATTAAACCAGACAAGATTAGTATCATTTGATACGCCTTTAAATTCTACACAAGTTTGATATATACTTGAATAAATGTTTATTATCAGCAACTGCCAAGTTTAGGTCATGACAAATTTCAATATGTATGGCGACTCATTTTGAACAGTAATGATTTCAATCTCAGTTTAGTGTCAGCTACCCTATACAGAGAAAGCTTCTCATGTTGTCATCCTCTTTGAACTCTGAGCGTGGCATAATGCACATAATAAGTTGTTAATTTCTTGTTATAGAGGGGTACTTTACTTGTTAATGAGTATTATTTTTAAGATTAGATGAGTATAGCTTACTTTTTCTTGTTTCGTTTATGCATTCCAAAAGAAGGCATGCATCTACTCCCAGCTAAATTATGCACTCTCTAATGTCAATTATCTCGACAAGTAGGCATTTTCAATACCATGTCCTCAGCTAAAAGTTGCCTCATTTTCATCCTACTACAATAGTTTTAGGTTATCTCATATTGTGTATGGGATCATATATCTGGTCATGGATGTTGGAAACGATTTTCAATTTTTGACTTTTGGACTTTTGGACGATCAAACATCGAGATTTTAAATATTGATGCTACAGCTTCAAGCTTAGCACATTACTATAACGGATTTTTGCCTAGAATGCGAAACTGCAATCCAAATCTACGTAGCTATTGTGGCTGTTGAGATATCCATGAATTCATGATTTCATCGATTCTGAGCAGATACTATTAGCAAAAGTCATTATATTGATATATCAATGCTGGATGTATGTATAGTAAAAGTTGTTTGGGGTACTTTGATTGACCAGTTCGTGTTAAATGCGGGCTCGTAATAGATGATGGGAAGCAGTAAGAAGGAAAAATGTGAAAAATGATCCAACTTTGGATGAATATTTCTCCATGATTTACTAAGTGAGTCAATGTTGCGTAGTGCTTGACTTTTGTTTCTCTTTTAGTTTTCTATACGATGGTATGGTTATTATTAGTATTTTCAAAAATATGTCGGGTAGTGCCCGCTTGAGGCAGATTAAAGTACATGACTTTGAGTTATTTCATGAAGGGAACGTCTATTAGGTGTTTTTGGCTTTTAGATTATGTTGGAGCTAATGTAGAGCTATCGAATGGTCTTTGTTTTGTTCAAATCTGATTAGTATTGGCAGAGATATCGCAGAAAAACCTTGTCAAGGGAAAATTGGCCATCTTTGACCAAATTTGCCTTACCCTTAGAGGTTCGAAAAATTAGCTGATGATTTTTTGGTCAGACGTTTTTGCTCATTTTTCTACGTAGAGTCAAGCTAGAACTTTCAGTAAGAGCTCAAATGATAGGAAATTTTTTGCTTGACAATAATAATGAATGTTACAAGTAGTTTTATTTTGACAGAGATGGAGATATTATTGAAAAACCATGAAAATTTGACAAAAAATGTTCTGTCGCTTTGAAACGCCTAGTGTTGATTAAACCAGACAAGATTAGTATCATTTGATACGCCTTTAAATTCTACACAAGTTTGATATATACTTGAATAAATGTTTATTATCAGCAACTGCCAAGTTTAGGTCATGACAAATTTCAATATGTATGGCGACTCATTTTGAACAGTAATGATTTCAATCTCAGTTTAGTGTCAGCTACCCTATACAGAGAAAGCTTCTCATGTTGTCATCCTCTTTGAACTCTGAGCGTGGCATAATGCACATAATAAGTTGTTAATTTCTTGTTATAGAGGGGTACTTTACTTGTTAATGAGTATTATTTTTAAGATTAGATGAGTATAGCTTACTTTTTCTTGTTTCGTTTATGCATTCCAAAAGAAGGCATGCATCTACTCCCAGCTAAATTATGCACTCTCTAATGTCAATTATCTCGACAAGTAGGCATTTTCAATACCATGTCCTCAGCTAAAAGTTGCCTCATTTTCATCCTACTACAATAGTTTTAGGTTATCTCATATTGTGTATGGGATCATATATCTGGTCATGGATGTTGGAAACGATTTTCAATTTTTGACTTTTGGACTTTTGGACGATCAAACATCGAGATTTTAAATATTGATGCTACAGCTTCAAGCTTAGCACATTACTATAACGGATTTTTGCCTAGAATGCGAAACTGCAATCCAAATCTACGTAGCTATTGTGGCTGTTGAGATATCCATGAATTCATGATTTCATCGATTCTGAGCAGATACTATTAGCAAAAGTCATTATATTGATATATCAATGCTGGATGTATGTATAGTAAAAGTTGTTTGGGGTACTTTGATTGACCAGTTCGTGTTAAATGCGGGCTCGTAATAGATGATGGGAAGCAGTAAGAAGGAAAAATGTGAAAAATGATCCAACTTTGGATGAATATTTCTCCATGATTTACTAAGTGAGTCAATGTTGCGTAGTGCTTGACTTTTGTTTCTCTTTTAGTTTTCTATACGATGGTATGGTTATTATTAGTATTTTCAAAAATATGTCGGGTAGTGCCCGCTTGAGGCAGATTAAAGTACATGACTTTGAGTTATTTCATGAAGGGAACGTCTATTAGGTGTTTTTGGCTTTTAGATTATGTTGGAGCTAATGTAGAGCTATCGAATGGTCTTTGTTTTGTTCAAATCTGATTAGTATTGGCAGAGATATCGCAGAAAAACCTTGTCAAGGGAAAATTGGCCATCTTTGACCAAATTTGCCTTACCCTTAGAGGTTCGAAAAATTAGCTGATGATTTTTTGGTCAGACGTTTTTGCTCATTTTTCTACGTAGAGTCAAGCTAGAACTTTCAGTAAGAGCTCAAATGATAGGAAATTTTTTGCTTGACAATAATAATGAATGTTACAAGTAGTTTTATTTTGACAGAGATGGAGATATTATTGAAAAACCATGAAAATTTGACAAAAAATGTTCTGTCGCTTTGAAACGCCTAGTGTTGATTAAACCAGACAAGATTAGTATCATTTGATACGCCTTTAAATTCTACACAAGTTTGATATATACTTGAATAAATGTTTATTATCAGCAACTGCCAAGTTTAGGTCATGACAAATTTCAATATGTATGGCGACTCATTTTGAACAGTAATGATTTCAATCTCAGTTTAGTGTCAGCTACCCTATACAGAGAAAGCTTCTCATGTTGTCATCCTCTTTGAACTCTGAGCGTGGCATAATGCACATAATAAGTTGTTAATTTCTTGTTATAGAGGGGTACTTTACTTGTTAATGAGTATTATTTTTAAGATTAGATGAGTATAGCTTACTTTTTCTTGTTTCGTTTATGCATTCCAAAAGAAGGCATGCATCTACTCCCAGCTAAATTATGCACTCTCTAATGTCAATTATCTCGACAAGTAGGCATTTTCAATACCATGTCCTCAGCTAAAAGTTGCCTCATTTTCATCCTACTACAATAGTTTTAGGTTATCTCATATTGTGTATGGGATCATATATCTGGTCATGGATGTTGGAAACGATTTTCAATTTTTGACTTTTGGACTTTTGGACGATCAAACATCGAGATTTTAAATATTGATGCTACAGCTTCAAGCTTAGCACATTACTATAACGGATTTTTGCCTAGAATGCGAAACTGCAATCCAAATCTACGTAGCTATTGTGGCTGTTGAGATATCCATGAATTCATGATTTCATCGATTCTGAGCAGATACTATTAGCAAAAGTCATTATATTGATATATCAATGCTGGATGTATGTATAGTAAAAGTTGTTTGGGGTACTTTGATTGACCAGTTCGTGTTAAATGCGGGCTCGTAATAGATGATGGGAAGCAGTAAGAAGGAAAAATGTGAAAAATGATCCAACTTTGGATGAATATTTCTCCATGATTTACTAAGTGAGTCAATGTTGCGTAGTGCTTGACTTTTGTTTCTCTTTTAGTTTTCTATACGATGGTATGGTTATTATTAGTATTTTCAAAAATATGTCGGGTAGTGCCCGCTTGAGGCAGATTAAAGTACATGACTTTGAGTTATTTCATGAAGGGAACGTCTATTAGGTGTTTTTGGCTTTTAGATTATGTTGGAGCTAATGTAGAGCTATCGAATGGTCTTTGTTTTGTTCAAATCTGATTAGTATTGGCAGAGATATCGCAGAAAAACCTTGTCAAGGGAAAATTGGCCATCTTTGACCAAATTTGCCTTACCCTTAGAGGTTCGAAAAATTAGCTGATGATTTTTTGGTCAGACGTTTTTGCTCATTTTTCTACGTAGAGTCAAGCTAGAACTTTCAGTAAGAGCTCAAATGATAGGAAATTTTTTGCTTGACAATAATAATGAATGTTACAAGTAGTTTTATTTTGACAGAGATGGAGATATTATTGAAAAACCATGAAAATTTGACAAAAAATGTTCTGTCGCTTTGAAACGCCTAGTGTTGATTAAACCAGACAAGATTAGTATCATTTGATACGCCTTTAAATTCTACACAAGTTTGATATATACTTGAATAAATGTTTATTATCAGCAACTGCCAAGTTTAGGTCATGACAAATTTCAATATGTATGGCGACTCATTTTGAACAGTAATGATTTCAATCTCAGTTTAGTGTCAGCTACCCTATACAGAGAAAGCTTCTCATGTTGTCATCCTCTTTGAACTCTGAGCGTGGCATAATGCACATAATAAGTTGTTAATTTCTTGTTATAGAGGGGTACTTTACTTGTTAATGAGTATTATTTTTAAGATTAGATGAGTATAGCTTACTTTTTCTTGTTTCGTTTATGCATTCCAAAAGAAGGCATGCATCTACTCCCAGCTAAATTATGCACTCTCTAATGTCAATTATCTCGACAAGTAGGCATTTTCAATACCATGTCCTCAGCTAAAAGTTGCCTCATTTTCATCCTACTACAATAGTTTTAGGTTATCTCATATTGTGTATGGGATCATATATCTGGTCATGGATGTTGGAAACGATTTTCAATTTTTGACTTTTGGACTTTTGGACGATCAAACATCGAGATTTTAAATATTGATGCTACAGCTTCAAGCTTAGCACATTACTATAACGGATTTTTGCCTAGAATGCGAAACTGCAATCCAAATCTACGTAGCTATTGTGGCTGTTGAGATATCCATGAATTCATGATTTCATCGATTCTGAGCAGATACTATTAGCAAAAGTCATTATATTGATATATCAATGCTGGATGTATGTATAGTAAAAGTTGTTTGGGGTACTTTGATTGACCAGTTCGTGTTAAATGCGGGCTCGTAATAGATGATGGGAAGCAGTAAGAAGGAAAAATGTGAAAAATGATCCAACTTTGGATGAATATTTCTCCATGATTTACTAAGTGAGTCAATGTTGCGTAGTGCTTGACTTTTGTTTCTCTTTTAGTTTTCTATACGATGGTATGGTTATTATTAGTATTTTCAAAAATATGTCGGGTAGTGCCCGCTTGAGGCAGATTAAAGTACATGACTTTGAGTTATTTCATGAAGGGAACGTCTATTAGGTGTTTTTGGCTTTTAGATTATGTTGGAGCTAATGTAGAGCTATCGAATGGTCTTTGTTTTGTTCAAATCTGATTAGTATTGGCAGAGATATCGCAGAAAAACCTTGTCAAGGGAAAATTGGCCATCTTTGACCAAATTTGCCTTACCCTTAGAGGTTCGAAAAATTAGCTGATGATTTTTTGGTCAGACGTTTTTGCTCATTTTTCTACGTAGAGTCAAGCTAGAACTTTCAGTAAGAGCTCAAATGATAGGAAATTTTTTGCTTGACAATAATAATGAATGTTACAAGTAGTTTTATTTTGACAGAGATGGAGATATTATTGAAAAACCATGAAAATTTGACAAAAAATGTTCTGTCGCTTTGAAACGCCTAGTGTTGATTAAACCAGACAAGATTAGTATCATTTGATACGCCTTTAAATTCTACACAAGTTTGATATATACTTGAATAAATGTTTATTATCAGCAACTGCCAAGTTTAGGTCATGACAAATTTCAATATGTATGGCGACTCATTTTGAACAGTAATGATTTCAATCTCAGTTTGATATCAGCTATTGTATACAGAGAAACCTCGTGACGTCAAATTCACAATAGTTTGCTTTTGCACTCCCCCGTTTTTTCTTTTTTCCCTCCCCCGTTTTTGATACTATTTTTATAGCTACAGCAACAGTTCTACTACTATTATTCTACTGACTTCAATGTTTTTGGAAACAATAGGAACAAGTTCATCAAGCCTGTCATCGGTGCTGCCATATGCTAGTGAGTGTATTTGTTGCTGAATAGATTGTCTAACATTAATATTTTTATTTCTTTATGCAAACAAACAGGTACTCACTGCTGCTCTTCTAAAAAACCAAACAAGACCGAGAGACACTTCGACTTACTGCTGCCGCCACCACTTCTTTAACGTCTCTGTTGCCTTTTCAAAATTCGGTACGTACCACAGATTATTAGTTTTATTGAATTGCGCCTAATAACTGAATTCTCTCTTATTTTTTAGGAAAAGGTTTCTTTTCGCAACTCAAAAAACTTATTAATCTCTGGTGCTACTACTCTGCTGGTTCAATGCTATCTGTACGTCATCATCTCAAGTACTGTTACGTTCTGGTTTAACGCTACTATTTGCAAGTCATCTCAAGTATTATTGTTGTAACTTTCTGGTTTGGTGCTGTCTGCAAGTCATTGTTAATAGTAATGCTAGTCTCTGGTTGGTGGTATCTGCAAGTCATTTGTAGTGCTACTACGTTTCTCGAGCTCCGTGGATCAGGTTAGCTTCAATGGTGGCTGTTGTTCAATAGTATCTTACTGATTATGCTCATTATTTGATAGAATACAGGCAGCAAGCACAAGGCGGTGCTCAAGGACATTAGACTGAAAACCTGTTGTGAATTATTGATCAAGTAAGTATAATAAATTATAAATGACTTAGATTGCTAGATACTGTACATTACTGAATATTATTGTATTATTTTAATGTGATGTATAGGCAACAAGTATAGGAGGGCTACAACAATTAGTGGATAATTAATGGATACTGAATGCAACCGAAACTGCTAACAGTCGATTAAGTAAGTGTATAATATGATGGCGGCGTTGACTGAAGAGTGCAATACTAATTATATCCTTTGTTGGACTATGTATAGGCATGTGTATAGCAATGATCATGGACACTAATAATGCTGGATGCTGCAGGATATTTTCAGTCAAGTTATTATTTTTTTGTCGAGAACAACCATAGTAATAGTTGTAGATACAACCCATTATTATTCATTTTTGATTGTTTATTTTTCTTCCCTTATTATTTGCCTTAACTCTCTTTTTTCTTTGGCTTTTCGCCCTTATTTCTTCCAATTTTCATCTGCATGTAATGTTATTACCCTCATTATTTTTTTCCTTCTATGTTTCTGTGAAGCATACCTTTTTTTTTTTACGTTGAGTGGATGTGCCTATCACTGAAGCTCAACAATAACAAGATTCCGAGGCTAGGATTAGATAGGCTGGTCCAAACTTAATTGTTGATTCTACTTACTTAGCGACAGTTGAGGGTCTTAATAAACATAATTCCTCACGTTAGGGGTGTAGTAAGGCACGCTCTAGCACCTGAGGGGTGGTCTAATTGAAATACTACCTAATTGCATTTTTGGGTAGTACTTCAAATTCCGCCTAACATCGTTGCAGAGGAGAACTATGGCAAAAATTTTCTAGGTTTTCTTTGTATATAGAGGTAATAAATAGGCATAGCTTTTCTACGTCTCTGAGCTGTTTCATGCGCTGTTTTCATTGTTTGAAGTGATTAGAACACTACAGTATGCGAAAGAACATGTAAAATTCTGTAAACAGCAGCATGTAAATTTGAAAGTCTGAAGTTTGTCTAAATTTTTTTATGCTTATTGTGTAAAGCAAGTTTGTTTACAGTACAAATATTTAAAAGCTTTTAAATATGTACTTGTAAACTAAAAAGCTCTCATTGGGCAAATGTTGTTCTTGTTATATCAAATATGGCAGTAAAGTCTCGCACTCAAGGCCTTAGGCTATTATTCTTAAAAACCCTTGAGTAAATTATGCTTCTCATGATTTACATCATGTCACTTACTTATTTTTGTTAGTAGACAGTGTTCTTAAGGTATGATAGTTCATCATTATACTGTAAACCCTAGTACTTTTCCCAACATCAACTACGGGTGTTTGCCATATTTAGTCAAATGCCAAGATCGATGATGCAAATAAGACTTCTGCTTCAGACGATAAGCACATGAAGACCCACACTACTACTACTGGGTAATAAATTGGGTCACAAAACCTATATTAAAGTGTATCTCGACGAATACCTACCCTATTAATAAGCTTGTTGTGCCAGAATCGCCACAACTGTCTATATAATAAGATTAAGGCACTCTTTGATAGGTAATTATTCCAAATATAATGGAATATGCTACTACTAGGTTATATCTCAGTTGATGGGCAGATTCAGCTGCAAGTGAATAACATTTGTTACTGTCTTGTGTGATGACTCATAAATTTAGTATAAATAGCCCTTTAATTCATTAATAAACTTCAGTATATTTACGTCTTGTTCAACTACTACTATACTATCTTTCGCCGTGCTGGTTATTGTATACGCTGGCTCAACAAAGCTGAAACAAAAATATAGTGTGCTAGAACGTTTTAAGAGCACATTAATTGTAAGAATTGGAAGTCAATTAGCCTAAAATCGATTATTTAGGCTAATAGCTGATTTTTGTTAAACTTTAAATCTATAGCTTAAAACTGACGTGAGCTAGTACATTCACCTCTAGACTTGATTACCACGCGGATTCTTTTTAGATAGCTGTAGTAGTATCATTCTATTGTATTTTGAATGAACTCATTTCACTCAAAGTCAAATCTTTCCGCAGTTGATCGACGACATTGGATGGCTTTTTGAGATATTTTTCCAAGCGCGACTTGATCTCATACCAAAGGTGCTCGATAGGATTCAGAACAAGAATACCTTATGGCCAATGTTTTTCGTATAGATCGTGTCTTTTTATTTATCCAATAGCAAGTAATGGAATCTGAAGTGTGGCAAGTCGTACTGTCCTGTTCAAACATAACGTCCTCATGTTGGAAGCTGCAATAATAGCACAATGTATTGAAGTATAGCATAAATAAAACATACTGATACAAGTTCGAATTCATTGATTTATCAAGCAGACAACACGCGTAGCGTGGTGGCACAAGTGCAATCAACTAGCCCCAGACTATCATTGATCCATATTCTCGCTTTCTCTTTGACTTATAGCTGAAGGGCGGCTTAGGATCACTCTTATATTGGCATGTGTACTCGACTCCATCCGAACACCAAAGATTGATTCGGCTTTCATCAGAGAATATAACAACCTTCTTCCAGTCCTCTACAATTTAGTGTCGGTGTTTGCAAGCCCAAGAGTATCGTTGTCTCCTCTGTATAACGTTCAACGCAGCAGTCGTAGTCCCCTTTTTTCATTTGAAGAAATGCTACCTGTTCAAGTTATGTGTTGTACAACAATAATAGCCAGAAAAATACCCAATACTTCTGAAATAGTTTTGAACACGTTGGAAACATCTTAGTTGTTGACGAGAACTGTAATGATCCACATTACATATGTCTCAACCATGCGGTTTGAGACATCCTTAATTTGTATATAAATAGCTAATTTTGACAGATATCGAACCTTAGTGAAAATATCTGTCTAATCCCTTCTCCATATTTATCACAATAAATATTTACTCTACCATCACACTTATAATTAACTACTGCTTGTCCAAATAATATATACATATATTATATAGTAAGTGTTACTCAAATTATAAGGACCTGCATTTAGTAACACCAAGCCCAACAGCATAGTACAACATCCGTCTTCACCACTACAAGACAATTGTACTCATTACAAGAACGGAGTTTCAAACAGATGATATTGTGGGTTGATAATGCTATAAAAGATTGTCTACCTGCTGGGGATCACTGTCTAGTGTAGTTTGGATTTACCTGCCTTTTCATGAGGTTGACTGTAGATTTTGAGACCCCTCTTGCAGCCACAATACTGGTAGTGTTCTCCCTGCAAGAATGCACGATGCTCTGACGTTGTTTCTTTTCCCCTGGCAGATTTTAAAGGACATAATGTAAAAGTAGAGTAGTAATGTTTGGAGAAAGAAAGTGGTTATAAAAAGCATAGAAAATAGCAGGTATTTATATTCATTACAAACAAAAAACATTCGAAAAGTGAGGATGTGTAAGAAAATAGCCGAGTGCTTCGGTAAATTTCCAATAAATTCCAGGATACATTAAAACGTAGCATTTTTGAAAGCTGTCGGATTTACAACATTATCAATTTCTCAGCAGCCAATCACATACTTTCACACTTTATTACACTTTTCTGTGTTGGAACTCTTTTGCGCTTCCAATGACACTAAGAACGTTCTGATCCAATGAGTCCTTCTCAGGTAAAGTCAAGAACCACTTTTGTGACCCAATTTATCAACCAACAGTGTTTAGGATATATAGATTAAATCATAGCAAGGAACAGGTATTATGCTGCGCATAATACAGCAGGAGTGAGCAAGGCTGCGTAGTAGAATATGATAGCTTTATTAAGACATAGCAAGAAGATGTGAGTGGTGCCATTAAATGGCTAATCTATATCTTGGTGCAATTACGTTCTTGTACTACTGTGGTAGCTTATGACACTGCAGTCCTGGAAATGGGTTTCAATCCTGATGAATGTTCTTCCGCCAAAACTACTCTGAAGAACTTTCTATCCATTATTCGTACCTTGACTTTTGTCTAATTGTTGATCTGTCAACTCTTATCCATGAAGCTCTTGTTTACTGGTTTAATGCTTATACAATTATCCTTTATCCTGGAAGATCAAGGTCCTATTGCTGCGGCACTGTCAAAAAACTATACATAACTTCGATTCTCACACTAGTTTTGATCTTCATTCAATCTTGGAATAACCTAATAGATATACTTAGTTCTAATTGTATTTTTTCTGTCTATATTTCGTTATTCTAAACAAACAGCAGTACTACTACTGGAATAAAATTGGGATCAATTTTATGAGAATAGAAAAAAAATATGAAAAAATAAACCAGAGAAAATACAATTATAGTCTTTCCACGTTTTATTTCCATTAAAAGAAATCTGAAGAAAGGATACATGCTCTTTAAGAGAGCTTGTATTTATATCAATTGTAAAATAGCTTCATTACAGTGAGAATGCCTATTTTACAGCTTAATTAAAGAATGTCCTTGTTGACACTCTCTCACTTTGGATTGTAGTTGAGATTTCGATATGTTGGTATTAAAGTCGATACTATTGTTTCGGTCAGGATTGTGATCCTTCAGAATCCTGATTGCAACTGAGCTTAAGTTATTGTTCTATAAACAAGAATGTTTACATTTAGAGTTATTGCCGCTGCTTTAGCAGGTGCCTCGTTTATACATATTTGGAACATTGTTTATTTATGAATATGATCAGCATCGTTCAACATTAGCATGTGCCACAATTGTAGAAGTCTGTACTTTGATCAGGAGTACAAGCTTCCACAGACTCTAGCTATTGTTTACTTATTGATTTATCAGAAATAAATTATTTGTAAAAGAGTATGAAATTAATCAGGTAAAGAATATCGTTTATTACATTGGAAAATAAGAGGGTTTATATACTATTCGAACTGAGGGATTTGATATGAGGATAAGGTGTTAAATGGGAAGATCTGGGTGATAGAACAATAGATACAATCTATTGTCCTGAACATACGATGAGTAAATCAGTAACTGAATCAAGTTTCATGTTGACATTTTATGAACTGATATGATCTGTGCTTGAACTAAATGTTTTACTGTATTTTGAGATCCGGTTTGGAAGTGATACATCACTTATGCTTTCCATAGATTTGGTTCCTAGATAAATCAGCCATGATTCATCTGGGTTTTATTACAATGTCAATTTGGGTGCCAGAATAGGTGCTATTTCATTACAACTACTACTCCAATTATCATTCTTTCCATTCTCTAAAAATCCCAGCTTGTAAATGCTATTTTCTGTGTAGAAAATCAGTGTATCGTAAACTCTGCTTTTTACACTTCTACAACCTAAAAAATATCCACCGCTTTACTCCAGGGTAAAACGGGAGTAGTACTCCAAAAAGTTGTAGTGGTTAATAAAAAAAAAATTAAAAAAAAATTTAAAAAAAAACACTGCATGTAAATAGGCGTGATATTTTATATGAAACGCATATATTATGCATATAATTTGTATAATTTCATATGCTGTACAAAGTGCGCATTCTCAAAGCGTATAATTGGGTAATATATTATGTGAATTTCATGCTTGCATTATATTCAAAGAAATCTAAATTTCATGGAATTATGACACGCATATTAAATTCAAATTTCTTATTCAATGTGATTTACAGAAAATCTAAATGATCTGAGTCAAGAATATGCTTACTATACTCAAGTATTCTTTAACGTAATTTACATAAATAAATGCAGGTTTCCTATGCCCTTAATATTATTTTATAATCTGGATTATCAATGCTTGTATATCATGTAAATTTAAAATGTTTATTATATGCATATATAATTTAGATAAAATCTTTCATAGATTGATGTTAAATTCACATATTCTTATGTTTCTTACATGCTTGTTAAATGTGCATTGTATTCATATTATATGCACATTATATGCTCGTTATATGTGGATTTTCTATGCTTTAATAGCGTTACAAATAGCATTACATTGGCTCATCTCCATGTGTCAGCACTGTTTTGTGTATGCTTACTGGTTATTCTTATTAGACATATCTGAATATTTACTGGGTGGAAAATCATGTGCTCATTACCACGTGTATATGACAACATGGTTACGGCATTGTTTATTAGAAAAAACTCTATATATTTTGATCCTGCATACGGCCTATGATGGCTCTTGAACAATGAAAAGAGAAGAGATACATTGTTTGTAGTGGCAGACAGTTTCTTCCTTTTGATGTCGGCCAAAAGTTAAATAACAGAATAACAACCAGAGCGCCATACCATAAAGGCTATAGGATAGATAGCAAGGTTACAAAAGCTACAACCTGCCCGATGTTGTTATGAGCTCTTGAAAAAGCACAGAACAGCCAATTAGTGAGAGCACAATGAGGATCAGTTTAGTTTCCATTGATGAATCCAGTTACCAAAAGACTGTCTACCACGCAATCATTGTCCTTGCTCCATAGGGTCTGGTAATTCAAGAAATGAAGCACAACAATTGCATCTTGACTGAACATGTTGATGACCATATACGCAAGCATGCATCCCTAAACAACAGTGAACATGTATGTGCATTAGCTTTTGAGTAAGCGTGGTAAAGGCATTAAGAGCTACAATTCACATACCACACAACAAGAAGGGGCTTGATATGGCAAAGGTCAGTGGGATATACCTATTTCATAGCTGAGTAATAAAGGTGTTGTTGTAAATCTAGATATCGTTTGCTTGTACACAGGAAAAATGTCAATTATTTTTTACATATCTCTGCAACTTGGTTGTTACTAAAAGAGTCAAGCTTACCTTAGTTCAAGTAGAAGTGAAAAGAGCGATTTATCCTAGGCATATTTCTCATCCTTATATACTGAAAATAATTCCTCGGATTCAATGCAAAAAATGAAACCTCTTGACGTCAATCATGTCATCAGTATAGATGAAAAGTGTCTGAGACGTATCATATCAGTTTGTCAATCTGTTTTGAGAAGTGATTCAGCTCTACTGAACTATTGGTTTTATTCTTCGTATGAGATCAAAATGCCATTGTTTCGAAATTGTTATGCAGGTAACAATATTAAGCTTTTAATGCACCGCGGGGTTTGTTTTTCAAAAGCCTAATAACATGTTGTTTGTATATTACATTGCGTGCAAACATTGACAATGTAGATGAGTGGGGAACTAACAAATAATTGTTACTTTCGCTCCCCCCCAAAAAAAACGCATATAAATATGAAATGAGTTGCTGCTACCAAGCCCTTTTACTTTTTACCCTAATTCTTTTTTATCCAATCCAAGTATAATGAAAATGACAACCCGTAGAAGCACCTCATCCAAAATGAGCAACCAGCCATCAAGCAGCACCAGTAGACCCAGAGTCCCCTCTCATAATAGCAGTAATGGCCGTCGCGCTCCATCAGCAACATCTGTGCCTCCAGAAGTAGTAGCGACTTCCTCATCAGCAGCCACCAAGGTGCAAGAAAATCAGCTTTTAGAAGAGATTCACAAGACTGTAAAGGCCCTTCAACAGAACGTTGAATCTCTGCAAGAAGCCAACGTATCAACTACAGCCATGCTGAAACGTAGTGAAAGACGAATCAATGAGTTACAACATACAATTGAGCAGATGAAAGAGGAAAAGCAAGCAAATGAAAGGCTCAGAAGGGGTACCAAGTACGGAAGAAACAATGCGATGAGTGTAAGTACAAGCTTCTTCTTTGACATGATCCCAAACTAATAGATGCGTTTTTTTTTTTTTTTTTTTAGTCTACTATTCGTTTGGCATATACGGCTTATCTGGAAGACGAAGATGCTAATGAAGAAGCTACTGGATGGTGTTTCCTTACCTCTTTCAGTGGAAGCATCAAGAACAAGGAGATTGCAGCCTACATCCGCGAGTATGTCATTGCAGATGGAGGCTGCGTCAGTTCACAAGGGCCAAGGCTCTCCAAGGAAGAAGAAGATGAAATTGTGTACAGGACGAGAAACTTTTTCAATGATGAGAAGGTCAAGCAGCAAGAAGGGTGCCTTTCTGAAGATGAGAGAAAGAAGAACATGATGAGGAAAAAAATGAACACCAGGCGAGACAGAGTATGTATATATTACATTTTGAACTGATATCGCTTTCCTATACTAATTGCCTGATTGCTTCGAATTAGAAATTGAGGTGGAGAAAGGCAGCATTCAAGGCCTGCAAGGAGCAGTTTGACAATGGCAGCTTTGGAACAACCGAGGAGCAGGAAGCAATGCTGCATACCAAGTATTTCTCAGAGGATGAAGATGGCGAGTTTGACGAAGCTCGGAATAGGCTCTTGGAGTTCCGCGTAATGGCACCTTCATGGAGATCAGAAAAGGTAATAACTGGATGATATGCCCGTTACTACTTCATCACCACTAACATGATATATGCATACTAGCTGAATAGATTCTATCGACAGCTGGATGACATCCATGATTCTGAGCTTCGAAAACATTCCAATGAAAGGCTTCATCGTGAAAGGAAGACGACAACCACCTGGAAGATTTCTGACCTGGAAGTCGCAGCATTGCCCCATTGGTGTGTGGAGGGTAGAGAGGGTTATGATGACATGTAGGGGAGGAGGAGATATTGACTTTGTTGCAGTTGTGGCATTTGTGGCATTTGTGGCATTTGCTATTATGAATAAAAGAAAAATGTACAGTGAACAGTTCAATTTATTGATTTCTGCAAAGGATCCAACATCTTGTTGGATGCAAAAAAAAGTTGGCCAGAAGCACTAGTATCAGTTTTTTTTGCTTGTTGAAATGGGAAGAAGACTACTGCAGCAGTTACTGTGTTACCTGTAATTGTATTGGTGATATTATAAAAGGGGAGATTTTCTAGGCGGCTAATCCATTTTTTTTTCTTTTTTGTTTTTCTTGCTGCTGTTTGTTGGTATACTTCTTTATCTATTCTAGAATTATTTTTTGTGGTAAGTTGATGGCTATGTTGTGATTATCCAGATAATCCAGTTTTATAGCTATAGGACTGATGATTCGAGATACGGGTATAATTGATTTCGTCGATGGAGGGTGAAACTCATTTTTCCAAAGTTGCATGTTGTTTTTGTTGTCAAACTTGTGGAGGTGAAGGGTTGGGTATTTGAACCAACGTACGAAAGCCAGGGTATGTGTGAATTCCATTGGTATATTTGTTGTATCGTCTGGAAGCATGACAGTGTGTCTAAAAAAGTATTCTATTTGGCAAGCTCTTAGCTCACTACTGTCATTTACCATTTCACCGCCTTCAAACACGTCGTAGTAAGCTTGAGCGTAGGAACCGCGGTATAACTTTGTATTGGATTCCATGGACTTGAAATAGTTGCCCAGCAAATCAATTGCATTGAACTTGTGTATTTGGATATCGAGGGGTATTGATTGTTGTTGTGAGGTAAAGTTAAGCAGGCTGCCATGGAATGCTTGGTCATATCGATGGGTATAAAAGTCAACAAGACATTGCAGATGAGTGGCATCAGTGAATTTTGCACACCTTTTGATTTTCATGCTCTTGATGCAGGAGGGAGGCAGTTCTTCAAAGCCATATGCTCTTGATGTTGGTTTTTGTAGTGCCAAGAAGGAGCCATAGTCAAAGAGGGTATCAGCAGAGTTTTGGTATTCGTCTATTGTATAGTCGTTGATATTATTAAAGTTGTGGATATCATTTTGATTGAACAGTTTTCGCAGCGTATCTTTTTCTTCTTGGGTATGGGATTTGAGATTGATTGAAGTGAAGTAATCATCTTTGTGCACTTGCTTTAAAAACCTCTCCAAAAATGTTCGCTCAATGTTGTCCTTGTGGTTGTTGGGAATGTTTTTGAGATCTTTGTTGAATCTATAGGCCATAAAATAATGCCATTAATAAAACCAGTAATCACCACAGCAATGCAATATTTTTTCACTTACCTTTCAATCGGGTATGCCCAGTGGTTATGACTACTGGAATAATTGAGGATATTCTCCAGCTGATGTAGCAACATGTGCATATTTGGTTTGAGCTTCGCATGTGGATCGGGATATATTTGCATAAACTCATTCAGAAATTGCTTGATAAGCTCGTGTGCCTTGTATGCCTCGTTGATTGTGATACTTGGCGCCGAGAGGTATCGGTTAGCTTGGACAAACAGCATAAAATGGGAATAAAAGGGCTCGTGAAGCTTGTTGGCCAAAAGAAATGGACTCATAGCAATGGCAAACACCATCCACTCATCGCCTTTCATATGAGAAAAGCCTGCTTTTCCTATATTAATCTTGCGGCAAATGCTGCTACCATTGTAGCCATATGGCAGAACAAAGTTTTTCCTGGCCAAGGATGCCATTTCATCCAGGTGCTTGTTGGTCAACAGCGGGGTATCGAGGTCTCTCCAAAATTCTCGAGCAAAAGTACGCATGACGCCGAGGTAACTGTTATGCAGGAGATCAAAAACGGTATAGGTAATGGGATCAAAGTAGGGTAAATCCAGTAAAACGCTCCATCGAGTTCCATTGTCTTTCTCCAGTCGGTATCGTTCAGCATCACTGAGGGTATTCAGCCATCTTAGAGCATTCTGTCGATGTTGGGTATTGCTTCTTTTGTGTGATATATCAAAGGAGGTAAAATCTCTTCTATAGGTGGTGGATGGACCTTCCTCGAATTGGTTGCTACTTGCAAATGAACGATCACAGCTATGACAGGCATACGTTGACACAAAAGAAGTAAATCCTGCTGCCTAAAAGAGTAAGGTATATATATGTATGAGTCTCTATACTCTTTTGGATCACATAGTATTAGCTACCTTTACTGCTGCTGGGAGGTCGGCTACGATCAACGTGAGACATGCCCGTACTAGCTTTACGCCGTTATGGTGAGTTTCCATTTCGACACCAGGTAACAGCAACTGCAACTCATCCACCAAGGGTTGTAAAAAGTTGTTGATTTGGTATGTCCTTGGTTCATGTGGACCTGACATTAGACCTACCAGAATCAGGTTTTCACGCTTATTGCGTAAATTGGATGGCAAATTTTGAAGAGTGATGTAGATTGCCCCTATATTAATGAACGGATTTTTTAGTGCTCTGCCTCCAGGTCCAAAAGCGCTGATGAATCAAGCACTATCATCGAAATTATTTGTGTCGTCATTATACTTACCACATGAATAACTGCTATATGTATACACCTGAAACCAATCGAGGCCCAAAGTACACATAAGCGCAATTTCATTGCTTTCGACAAACGGTTTTGCATCTGCTTCATATGCCTTGAATGTTTGAAAAACACGACCATCCGCTACGTCGATTAGCCGCCCATCCTGCTTAGGTCTTGTTTTCCAAGCCTGGGTATGTTGAAAAAAATCTTCTCTCAGCATAAATGTCTTCAGCGTTTGGATCATACTGTTGTAATAAAAGTAGGATATCGGCTTCAGTTGGGTATTATTTCCAGCATTGCGTTTGAAGAGAGAATTTTGACAGGGTATTGAATTTGGAAAGATTCCAGGGTTGAGGCAAAGGCGTTGCCGTTTGAGGTTATATTTGTCGGTATCAGTCTCATATGGGTGGATTGCCTTGCATTTGGTACAGCATACATAGGTTTGAATGCCTTTATGTACCACTGCGCTTAGTTGACACCAGCCCACAAAGGTGCGCGCATACTTGGGGAATCGATATTTGGTATCGCCGAAAATATCCAAGACGATATTGAGATACATCATCACAACCTCCAGACCTTCATCGGTAAGGTAGCGTCCATGAAGCGAAATCAACATAAAGAAAAAAACAATAGCAACCTTGTTCGTTGGGAAGCAACTGTTGTCAGTAAACCTTTCAAATGGATCTTCTACAAGATGAAAACAACAGTGAGCAAAATATTTTTTTTGAATTATGATCCTTTCACATATAGACCAAGTACCTTCGTCGTTAGCATTGGACTCATTTTTATCATCACTAATGCCCTCCATGTCTTCCATTTCATAATCTTCATCATTCAAAACATCTTCGCCCTTTTCCGATTGTGGGTGTTCATCATCTTCTTGCTCTAAGCTATCATGGTCGTCATCACTGCTGTCATCACTCGACCAAACCGTATCTTTGTTGTCATAAAGCCGGCATTAAGGAGTTGTTAGCATGTCTCATTCAATCAAATCAATCAATGGGTCATTCTTGACATGTATTACTCACCAATGCTAGCATCATTAGCTCGATCAGTAACATCTCTAGCAATTTCTTGATGTGCGAATCCATCATCCCTTGCTTTGCCTAGCCTGATCTTCTTCATGCGATCTAATAATAAATAGCATGAAGAGCACATTATTACACTAATTAGTATCTATTTGACTACGAGCATGAGACATAATATTAAAGTAAGCCTTACTTATATCATCAGTGCGATGATTTATAAAGGTTCTCTGGCTCACCCAGTCGTATTTTCTTGCTTTTTTAGAGCAGTGGGATCGACAAGTACATTTTCTTTGTTCTCCTCTGATAGTCGAGGTAGTCAAGTGGTGTGTTGAGTCATTCATTTTATGTAGACGAATATAAATAAATTGCAATTCAGTTTGTGTTGTGTCGATAAAGAAAGAGCCTACAAATTCTATGAAATCAAAATTCTATAAATGTCATGCATGAGTAAGACAACATGACAGGTTCTTTATCCATTGAAATTTGAAATGTGGAGTTTCTGTTGTGTGGAGTTTTACAATACTCGAGAAAGTCCTTGGAATACGCATGAAGTAGACCTCAAACCCGTCGTGTCGCAAATGACAAAAGTAATCATCATGCAATCGAATAAATCAGGCCACATAATAGTTCCAGGGTATTTTTGTATTAAGGGTTTGAGCCAAATCCTTGTCAATATGAATTTAAACTGCCTCGAAAAATACTAATAGAATTGGAAATAATAATCTCAATACAAAAAAGGTTTTCTCTATATGCGTAGTATCGCTACTTGATAGTACCACCACCAGCAGCCTCACTGATCTCAATTGCATTATTGTTGATTCAAATAGAATATTTTATTATTGTGCATGACATTTATACACCACTGATGAACAGTCTTTGAGCTGGCAAAATTGCCTTTCGATCCATGCTTCCATGCAATTGCACATCCAAATCTGCTTGTAATTGAAAGCTCATCATGTGTGTCTTCTCCATAAAACGTATTCTCATGTGGTGGTCAAGCTTCCTGTTGTTGGATCATTCAGATATGTATAAATCAGCAATTTTTTTCTATTCCAATGAAAAAAGATCAGCATGACGTACACCCTATACATTGCTGCAACCTACCTCTTCTTTCTCAACCTTGCCTACTAATACTTTGATAAAATATATCGTACCTGTCCTTCATGTTTCCCCCAAATGCACCTTTGAACTAGACCAAAAAGTTGAACGACCATCATGCAAGAGAATAAACGATGTCCACTCAAATGTGGTGGGTTTTTTTTCAATCATGCAGCTACTACTTTGGCAGCAGACGTCCTTCCTATTGTACCAAGAGAGAGAGTGTGTGTGCGTGTGTGTGTGCGTGTGTGTCTGTGTCTGTGTGTCTGTGTGTCTGTGTGTGTCTCTCTGTGTGTGTCTCTCTATGTGTGTGCGTGTGTGTGTCTCTCTGTGTATGTGTGTGTATGTGTGTGTCTCTGTGTGTGTGCGTGTGTGTGTCTCTCTGTGTGTGTGCGTGTGTGTGTCCCTCTGTGTGTGTGCGTGTGTGTGTCTCTCTGTGTGTGTGCGTGTGTGTGTCTCTCTGTGTGTGTCTCTCTGTGTGTGTCTGTGTCTGTGTGTCTGTGTCTGTGTGTCTGTGTCTGTGTGTCTGCGTCTGTGTGTGTCTGTGTGAGTGTGTAAATGAGTGGATGCTGCTGATCAGTACAAAAATGTGCTTACCAACAAACTGCCTTCCTCATAACACAGATCTTTCGCAGATAGCACCACCTGTTGATCCATAAAATCCATTTTTTTTCGCGCTTATAAAAACCATCCTCTTCTGCTCCAGTTGATTTGTGTCTCAACATTCCAAGATTCACTTCTATCGGCTGAAATTGACATTTGCTTTGAAATAGTCTTGACGCATAAACATGCAACCTAAAATGATAATATTGTTTAATCCAACCTCGCCCAATTCCAGCTTTGTTGTACATACCATCTCTAATCTTTGGTTGACTGAAGCTTGAAATAGGCTGATTGCGTACGATGAAATCTGAAAATTGTTTCGCGTGTGTAGTCTCGTTCATGTTGATAACATGATGATAGTAGCTGCGATGGAATACATTGACTTTGTGAATGTTGCTGTCATTGTTGTTGTGGATTGAATTTGGGAAATAAAAGATTCGTTCAGTTGTTATCAAAGCAAGGACTTTCATAAAATAGAGCTACCACGAGAAGATTGAACCAATGCTCCAAAAAGTAAAAGTTCAAAGTGTGCCATAGGCTAGATAAAAAGTATCGAGCAGGAGTGAGGACGACATCTTCATCGCGAAGTGGTGAAAAAGATATTAAGGACGTCGTACCATCAAAAGGACCTAAAAATTCAATAAATGTCCTTCACAAGACGAGTTGTTCAGTAGTTTCTAACAAGCGTGAGCAAATGATGCCAACAGATATGTAGAGATTGTCCATGAGAGCTTGTATCAACAATTGCAAAAAAAGAAAAAAAAAAAAAAAAAAAAAAAAAGTAAAAAAATGTGGGTAAAGAGCAGATTCGAACTGTTGGTTGTAAAATCTGATCATCGCTGTGACTTTTAATTACTGAAATGTATAGTGTGCCCTGAATATGACTTAGTGCACTACTCCTACCGCATAAAATGACAGCTACCGTTTTAAGAAAAACCGCTACATATACTGCTACTACATCAAATATTTATCGTCGACTGATGATTGAATGGACTCGAGACATATGCGAGCTGATTTCCTGCGCTGATATTTACAATTTTACTGCGACTTGCTAATTGTTTTAGGCATCATCATCACTGCTGGGAGCTTTTTGATTTGTAACAAAGTCATTCGCTACCACTGATGCCATGATGAACTACTACTTTTTTCGCAGACAATAAACAATACAATTCAAATTACAAATAACTTGGCTTGACAGCTCTAGAATTTTCGAACACTTTTGTTGACGCTTTATTTAATTTTTTTCTTTGTCAGTGATATTTTCCAATACCTTTATGGGTAAAAAAAATGTGAATTTTATTTTATCCACCATGAAGGATAAAAAAATAGGGGGCCCAAAACAAGGTGCCCCAAAAGAGAAATAAGGAGCCTGTACTATGACCCAACCACGTTTCAAAGAAACAATTGCATTTAACTCAATTGCGTTGAAATTAGGGATTAAGAAACGGATTTCATCATCACAGAAGAAAATAATATAAAATAGTAAATACGATTAAAATCAGCTGGTTGTTTAAAATGAATAAGTGAAGATTTTTGCATTAGAGTATTTAAGGACATTTGTGCATTAGCTTGTAGCATGAGTCTGATGATAGAAAACAATAGATAGAGCTACCGCGATATTTAGCAATGCTTGGCAATAGTAGAAATTTCAAAGGCACATATCTCGACAATAAAAGTAGCTAAAATTTTATTTGATTCAGTTTCGTGATCGGACTGATGTACTGTATAAGATGTTCAAGTCCTGAGCCATGTTATTAAGCAGGCTTCTAAATTGCCAATTTCTACTATTTTTTATCGAATTTCATACATTATGAAAATCACGTGATATCCACTTTACTTGCAGTGAAAAAAAAATTACATTTTTCGGCCCAGTATCACATTGTGATTTTGCAAATATAAGCTCGTTTAGCTCAGTTGGTTAGAGCGTGGTGCTAATAACGCCAAGGTCAACAGTTCGACCCTGTTAATGAGCAATTTTTTCTTCCTGTTCAGAAAGCTAGTGTATGTAGCCTTTCTTTTTTGAGCTTGTGTCGTGAGTAGAGATATAGTTTTAGAGTAGATATAAATGAACGTATACAAAAGAACATATATGATGTTACAAGTCGCATGGTTGTCAACCATTACTTTTCTCTTTTTGCTGTTCCTGTCTCTCCACCTACAAACCATTATCCAATAAAATATCCATCACTCCTACTCTTCTTCGTTGTATACATATCAATTACCTTTTTTTCCCCTTTTTGGGATAGCTGCTCAATATAATCACCATTCAATATTACCTTGATCCGTAAAGTCCCATTTCTTTCAACGGCGATGGAAACTCTCCTATATTGTACCTGCAGCTTTTATTTAAAGCCAATTTCGCGTATTGAAATCAAACGGATAAACCAAAGACAACAATATTACTGTTAAACTCACTCGAAGGATCATTCATACAAATCTCAATTACCATCAAGAAATTATTCTACCACATTCTATATCGTTCGAATCAATTATTAATCACATAACTTAATTACTGTCCCTTGCAAATGACATGCAATGACTCATAACAAAACAACCATCACAAAATTTATAGACAATAGTATAGTAAATATCACACATAGAAAATTAGTATAAATACCATCAATTGAATAGACAGAATAAAGAATCATCTTATTATTACCTTAAACTTATTCATATAGCTTTATAGCTCTTATTATTCTTTAATTGAACTTATATTCGTGTAAGATCCCTTGAATCTGTCAATTACATTTGTTGATCTGGATTCATTGTACTTTATTTCTATTTCTCTTTTATATTTCATTTGTTACTTGTATATTTATTATACTTTACTAGTTGGACAACTATAAACCTGGTGCTCATTTGATAGTTAGATCTGCTTAGGCTCATTTATCTATTTATTATCTCTCATATTAAAACTACATACACCTTTTTACTCTATCGCAACGTAACAATGAGATAAAAGATGATCTTTATTGTTGTTGCGTTGCGTAAGAGTGGTAGTGTTGTTACGAATCGAGTTCGTAATTCTCTTAAAACTCTTTTTTTTGGCTAAATAAAATACATCTATCAAACCATCCAAGAACAATCCCTCCAAGCAATCCATTTTTGAAACAACCAACCTGAAAAACTCGTCTGTTATAAATGTCAAATCAAAAACCATCTCTAGAACAAGAGAGAATTAAATATAAAATGCCTATCTAAAACCAAATGATTGATCTAAACCTCGGTTGCGCTGATTCTTCACTTCAGACAATTAAAATCGAAAGACATTAGTAGCGAAATATGATAGGAATAAGATCAGCTTACAGATTAGAAAATACATAAATACTCAAATTAGACACATATCACAATAAACGATTATCTTATTTTTTACCTCAAATTTATCTACTTAGCTTCATAGCTTTTTATTATTTCATTGATTGAACTTATATTCACATAAGATCCCTTGAATCAGTCATATATATCTGTTTGGTATTGATTCATTGTACTTTATTTCTTTTATACTTCTATTTTTTATCTGTTTATCTCTATATTTTACTAGTTGGACAACTATAAACCTGGTGCTCATATAATAGTTAGATCTGCTTGGTCATTTTTACCTATTACTTTTATTACTTTTATCACTACATTCAAAACTAGCGCTCCTCGTTTCGCAACAGTGTATATAGTTTTATAGAAAAATAGATTGAAATAGATAAATGAGCCAAAGCAGATCTAACTATTAAATGAGCACCAGGTTTATAGTTGTCCAACTAGAGTAAACAAATAAACAAGTAGTAAAAGAAGTGTAAAAAGAAATATAAAAGAAATGAATACAATGAATCACTAACAACAATAGGTAAAGTATGTAATTCAAGGGATCTTACAAATAACAATTGTAAAATATAAGAAATAGTAATATAAAATAGCTAAAGAGCTTCAAGTAACAGTTGTGAGTTAAAATGTAGATAAAATATAAGATCCTTTGTAAGGTAAATGTAAGATGGTTTATTCAATTGATTGTTAAGATTCATGTTATTTATACTAATTTGCTATCTGAATGTCTGTTAAGTGATCCTTGTTTTCATGGATCAGAATGGATCTAAATGGAATATCTGCTTCAATATCCGTGTACTAAATGATGATGGATTACTTAATCTACATGGGTTAATTTATCTAGACTTTATGGAAATGGATTATATAATATGTGTGTTTGAGATAATAAGTACATGATGTTGGAAATGGCATTCATGACAGTTTGATATTTATGATTTGAACCTTATTTTCTCCCGCTAGTTTCAGGGCATTTGGATACTGGGAGTAGCACATGAGTTGTAATTGCGCATCAATAATATGAGTCCCAATGTTGAATGTAATATAGATTTGACAGATGATTGAGATTGAATTGAGTTGGCATTTGAATTTGATATTGGTTTGTTGTAAGAAGGTAGTAGCAAAAGAAGAAAAGAGTAAGTTACGAAATCACTGCGTAACATTGTTTTGCAAAATGATTTGATACTTATACTAATTAAAAAGCTTACGCACAAAGTCAGTGTGTACCTGACACTTGTTGTTTGTAGAGATATAGTTTTTAGATTAGATTTAATTAAATGTTTACAAATGAATATATAGGAGATAAAAAACGATTTTTATTACTTTACAAGATGATTTGATACTGATACTAAATAAAAGATTATGCACAAAGTCAGTATGTACCTGACAATCATCTTTTCACTTAGGGCTTATGCTGAACTGTCCCTAATAATATTCGTTTTTGTTGCTATTATCTGCCATTTAATACAATTAAGTTCAATCGGAATCGTACTACGTATGTAGCATATCAACCTAAACTATAGGCGTTACTTTCGAATCAATCTTTGGAGACATTTGTCAAGCGAATAGGCTTGAGCCCGCAAACTTACAATCTAATTATTAATTCAGTACCAACGAAAATCTAACCCATGAGGATAGTTATGGCAATTTGCTTGGATAATTATGTAGATATCCTATTTCAATGACTCACTTTCTATCTTTAAACAGACATCAGCTTCAATATCGTAAAACATCATCAACGCATGTGAATAGGATCACGTAAATCTCGAACTAGTCTTCTTGGATCCCTTGTATGCATATTTTATTGTTACACTTTCTTAAGGTGTATTTAAGTATTAGCTTCTACTTTTCAATTAAAGCTCATTAGATGTCTTCGATTCTTTCAGTTTACATCGGCTATTGCAGAAATCCTTTAAATCTTTTTCATATCTCTCGCTACAATCGATTCATTGTATTTTCTATTTTTATACATTTTCAGCATTCTTTTTATTTCCTACTCTTTTCTTAACTATCAGTTGTTCTAGTAGAGGCCTGCCCCGAACTAATACAAGGAAATGAGTACTAGATACTCTCCCACGCATGCTCTTTCACAATTCCACAAAATCATTTATTTATTTATTTTTCGTTCACACAAATACAACTGGTAGTACGCAACGTACATAAACTAACCGTTTAGCAAGAATTAATCCAAGAAGATACATGGTGGCTACCCTTGTTAAACAATAGTGCCAACGATAGCTACAACTGTGTTGCATATATTTTCTACAAACATCTACCTGTTTTGGTATTTATAGATGGCATGTCGTACCTGGATCTTAAGCCATGATGAAACATAAACTAGACTTTAGTCATCACAGTTAAACAAATGTAGCTATTCGTATTGTAAAGAGTAGAGTTTATTCAAGTAGTGATGTTGAAAATACGCTTAATGGCATGCAAGGATATGTATAAATATTTTAAAAGATGATAGCTTTTTCGAAAAAAAGCTAGTAAAATAAAGGAATCTTTTGAGCATTCACCATAGGATCATTAAAGCGAAGACCCATGTCTAACTTGTTGATAGACTCGACATCTTCCTCTTCCATTTCCCAGTTCAATGCCTCCAAGTTCATTCTCATACGATCAATATTTAAACTCTTTGGCACTACGGCGACAGATCGTTCAAGAGACCAACGCAAAGCAACTTCAGATGGGTTTCTATTGTACTTTGCAGCAACGTCTTTGATGACAGGGTTTTCAAACAAGGGCTCAACTGCTTTCGCTCTCTTGGAGCCAGTAGAGATAAATGAGGTAGGACCAAATGACGAGTAGGCAGTGACGGCAATACCTTGGGATTGAGCCCACTTGACGAGGTGTTCTTGAGACAAGTATGGGTGAAGCTCAATTTGTAATAAACTAGGAGGAATTCTTGCATAAGTGAGCATATCCATCAAGAGCTGACAATTGAAATTAGATACACCAATGTTGCGAGTAAGGCCACTATCAACAAGTCTTTCCATCTCAGCCCAGCATTCATGCATAGGAGCACGGTCCAATGTGATCTTGCAATCCTTGTCATCACCAGGTTGATACCATCCAGGAGGATACTTCTCTTCGATAGGCACATACTTGAGAGGAAGAGGGACTGTAAAGATACCGATAAATAAATTTGTATTGGATCAAGTATTTTCTCACTTACAATGGACAAGGAACATGTCAACATAATCTAGCTCTAGTTGCTTCAATTGCTGTTCAAGAGCAAGACGAACATGTTCCTTCTTATGATAGGTACTCCAGAGCTTTGTAGTTACAAAAATGTCTTCACGCTTCACTAAGCCATCTTGAATGGCCATATTGATGCCTTTTCCAATGGCAACTTCATTCTTGTAATTGCTAGCACTATCAATTAATCTGTATCCAACCTTGATGGCATTGTAGATTGTCTCAGGAGCGTCTTTGGGATCGACTTTCCAGCAGCCAAAGCCTATAAGAGGCATCTTATCGCCAGAAGTTTGGAGAGTAATGTATTCTACAGTCATTTTGTATTTGCAATTGATTTGATTTCAAGGATGATTGATTGGGAAAAATAGAAATGCAATCAAGTACCTTTATATAAAATTTTGAGGGGACTCAAGTTTGAATTAACGATTGTATCCCGAGTGAGCTTTGAGGACATATCTATCATGAAGTTAATCATTGCCAGTAAATTTAAGTTTGATTATTGTAAACAGTATCCAGGAGAATGTCGTCATTGATGGATATCTATGTAATAACAAAGGTGACCCGTAACTTAATCATATCATTAAATGTAACTGTATATTCAGCTTGATTGTTCTTTTTTAGTTTAGTATGTGCATCTGGAATAGAGAGACCAGGCACAAATACGCTGCAAATGAAAACGCAACTGCATTACTGTACCTGGTTTTCTTGCCTCATAGCTGCCCAATGTTCTCGATCGCTCAAATCAAGCATAATCTCCCCCTTCGCCCCTCCCTTACACTTTAAACTAATTTGTTTTAGAATGCGTTAAGATCCATTATGAAGAATGACATGAGATGTGTATGATCAGTAAAGTGTGTGAATTGAGACATTTTGCTTTCGATCTCAGTTGGGATAATATCATAATGGTATACTCGACCCCACACTTCCTCTATGTATTACAAAAGGAATAAAAAACAGAAAATTTAGTTCCAGTTTCTCGTGGATCCGACTCGGGCAGATATTGATGTTTGTGTGTATATTTGCACTAGTGCTATCTATATTCCTTCATCAACATCTCACGGGTACATTTACATGAGCCATTTGCTTTATGATTGCAACCAATTTGTATAGATAAGAAAACCGATAAGTAGAACAATGAAATAAATATTATGTACAAATCAGTATGTACCAAGAGCACGCTAAAAGACACCCTTAGCTATTTTTTGTTTACGGCATGTGGTATTTTTAAAGTAATGTCAATGGATTATCTATATATAATGTGCAATACCCCTGAAAAAAAAACAGGATGAAATCGCACATGTTACAAGATTGCACTAGTTTATTGTAAATAATCGATTTACTATTACGTTCTTATCAGAGAAAAAGAAGCTTAAAGAATAATTGGAAATAAGGGTACCCTCCACAGACTCCAAATGAGTTAAAGTTAAGATTATCCTCTAACTTTCACTGAGAAACTAACTGTATAAGCCGTACTTATATGTGGTAATAAGAGCAATACTCATAGTAAATGTTTGCATGCTATAGACGAGCAACTATACAGAGCAGCGACAAAAGCCAAAATTCAGGTACAAATTAGAAGTGGTTTAAATTCGATATCAACATGCCTATCATGGAAGTCTGATGTTGGCCATGTACAGGCGCCTATTTACATTACCTGTGACCTCATTGATAGCTTCTGGGTAACTACAATTCAGACCAAAGGAATCACATTCTCTTTAACACTTCATTGTTTATAGTAATCAATCACTTACTTCTGGTTACACTGACACATAGATATCGCATTACCTTTCCTCGGCATTTCAATCAAAAAGTAAAGTATGAAAACTACAAGCGTTGCCTGAATTCTTAGAGAGGCAAATGTGAGAGCAGGAGAGAGGTACATCCCAGATTTCTTAAAGAAATAAGCATTGTAAATTTGCTCAGTGACTCTTATTAAAATTAGCTATAATGTCCATAGTATCAATTCAATGCAGTTGTATGAATGTATAGCAGCTAAATGTAAAATCTTTTGCTAAGACTTCAAGAGTTATTTCTATTACTTGTGAGCGATACAGCACCCAAAAGTAGTCGTAAATAAGGCTTTAAAAGCGAAATATGATGATGTACCTGAAAATCAGGCTTTATTTGACAACCAGTACCTTTTCAACGCCTCCAAATGGCCCGGGCATATTACACTCAGGTACACATATACCTCAGCCAGCTATATATTTGTCCTGCTCGAGTAGAAAATTTCCAAGGAAATACTTGGTTGTGTTTGTGTCTGTGCAGAGTTAATTTTCAGGCCCTTGCTCAAACTCAAAAGGTGATTGCTCAGTAATGAAGATAAAAAAAAATATATACTTTATTAAGTGGAAAAAAAAATGTATTTTAAATGAAAGAGAATATTGACAATCATCTTAAAGATGATAGAGGGGCTATTATTTTAAAATATGATACAATTTCTGTTGTCTTTTTCTACAACCTAGATGCCGCCACGAACCATCAAGGCATCAACAACAGAAAGGATGGTCCATTTTCTGTTCTCAGCTTCAGGGAAGACTAAAGAACGGTCAGAGTAAAAGACCTCGTCATCGACTTCCTCAGGTTTACGGGGAAGACAGTGCATAAACACCCAGTCAGCCTTAGCTCCACCACGCTTAGCTAAGTCATTTGTAACTTGGTAACCTGCAAACTCTGCAAGACGCTTCTTCTTTTCTTCTTCTTGACCCATACTAACCCAGGTATCGGTAACAATGATATCGCAATCCTTAACGGCTTCTTCAGGATCAGTAGTAAATACAACAGAGGCGCCAGTCTTCTTTGCATCAGCTTGAGCGATATCAATGACATCTTGATCACAAACATAACCAGGAGGACAAGCAGCAGATACGCTAATACCACACTTGGGGAAAGCAACCAAGATTTCTTGAAGAATGTTGTTGGCATCACCAACCCATGCGACCTTCAAGCCATTTAAGGTTTCGCGGGGATGTTGAGTGTGAGCAGAGTAGACACCCTTTGCGACATTATTGTTTTTATGGTGGTAGTATTCATGAATTGTCATCAAATCAGCCAAGATTTGAGTAGGATGGTATTTGTCAGACAAGGCATTAATTACAGGCACAGCAGATTCTTTAGCGAGAGTCTATCATAGATAGAGATTTAGATCATCTCTTCCAAAATTCCCATATCCGTAATACAACAAAGCTTACCTCAATTTCATCATGACCGCCAACACGAGCCATAATACCATCAACCATTGAGCTGACTACTCGAGTAGTGTCCAATAATGATTCATTAACGCCGAGTTGAATGTCCTGACCGCCCAAGAACATGGCATTGCCACCTAATTTATAAGACAAAGTCAACATGTGGTGCTTAATAGTCAGCATTTACAACTTACCTAAATAACCAACAGCGGTTTCAGTAGCAACACGGGTACGGGTAGATCGCTTTGAAAACAAAAGAGCCATGGTCTTTCCAGCCAAAGGACGATCAGTGCGGGCTTTGGGATGACTGTACTTTGACTCGACCTTGAATTGAATAGCACGATTGACTAAATCAAGGAGTTGCTCAGCAGTATAATCAGCGGTGGTGATAAAATGATTGGGCTTTTGAGTATTAATTGTAATTGCAGACATATTTATTGTAATATAAGCAGGAAGAAAGATGGAATAATCTAATGAATGAGACAAAAATCTAAAGCATATTCATCCTTATATATTCTTTTTTAACGCGGAGTATATCCAAAGAATCCGATCGGCCGTTATCACGAAATACCTGTTTGGGCTATTTTTTTTACCCCAGATTCATAGTATAACTGTGAGTCATATGTTGTAAGAATTATATTGTTGAGTCACAAAGCTGCTTATTGTATACAGTATACGCTATTTTGATAGTTTGCAAATGAGCCTGAAGACTAAGCATAGGGCCATTTGATGGGATCGCTCACACTGGTTCATGAGAAAACAGACCAGCATTGTATGCACATTTGTACTTGATTTATGCTTGATATTGTCATTGTCTAATAAAGAGGTTCAATCCCAGTGTATGTAAATGGTAAACACTAAATGGGTCATATTTTAAACGAACAGGCAGCAATCAAGAACAAAATTTTTCGCCTATCAAACATGCAACAAACAAACAATACGGCTCAACATTGCATGCCATTTTGATCCCAGAGAAAAGCTTGCACATTCATGCGAATTCATCATGCTACACTCTCTACCATCTATCATCTGTATACCCAACACCATCATATAAGGAATTGAACGACAGCAAATCAGCACATGCTCGGCTATCTTATGTTGTACCAGGGAAGCTATCTCTTGATAAAGCGACTCTATTGGGTGATGTGTATCCTTCAAATTATTGGATATCTGATTAAACCTAATTCAAAGTAGTTGACGCAAATACGTAATGGAGTACCTTGGCTCTATTTACAGACTATGCATTCATGCTCGTATTAGCCAAGGATCATACTCTAAATAAGCAACCGAACTCAGGCACAAATTGACAAATAATGTTCTAATTTGGCGGGCAAAAGACTGAAATGGTTACTGTACTACTATCATCTGCTGCAGAATACAGCCCCCCCTTTTTTTTCATGTATTAAGTCAAAAAATCAGCGTTCAAATGAGAACGTATTGCTATCTTATAGTCACTAAATCAAATATCATTATAATCAATAGCTCAATTGGAAGATTCTTCAAAGAATATACACATAGCTAAGGCATGGTTTGTGCCATAAGTCTTATTTGATAAAGCATTATGGTTAGCAAATTAGTTCTACTGATGTCTATCCAAGTATAGGTTTCTTTTTTTGGACGGCAACAAATGGAGTTCGAATAAGCATGTCATGCTTTATATTGGAAAGTTTGGTCTTTGACAGATCCAGACATTTCTCTTCAGAAAAGCCTTTGAAGAATTGAAATTGCTCTATAGTGGCATCCTGATTATCCAACAGATTTAGGAACAAGGTATTGGCAGTCCTTGCCATACAAAAAACTTTGAAATTTCCTGTGCATCAGAATCACTGAAGGCATCAGACTCAGTTCTCAACGTCTTTTCAGCTATCATACGTAGTGGATATATGATTTTCACAGAGAAAAACAAAGACTCGTTGATAAATAATTACATCACTCTCAGTACGCTAGGAGCCGATTGACGATAGGGGTTTGGGTGTTCTTACTTGAGTAAGTGGTCTTATTTACGAAAAGAGCATTCGACTAGCAATTCTAAGCGACTCGTTCCCTACAGTAGACAGCTCTTGAGAGGGCTGAATACCTGTGTTACTCCGAGTATACGAGGCAATATACAGGAACAGAAACTGTTTCTTTGCTATTAGTAGGAATATATAGCCGGTCAATTTTTCCAGATATCAGGAAATACATGAAAAAACATTGATTTTTCAAAGTGATGATGGGTCCAGGTATATAGTGTAATATAAATGGCGGAAAAGCAACACATTTTAAAGGGTTCTGTTTCCCTGTTTTCATGAACCTATCATCGATAGCAGATCAGCACCCAGCAATCAAGATTAATAATCAAACCCTGAATTTTTGCTTGTCAAGTTTGCTTGTCAAACAGTAACAACTACTGCGGTAGGCATTTAGGCTGATTTCTCACAAGTTACCCGTCATTTCCTGTACAAACAAGTCGGTAACTAAAGCAAATTGGCGCTTTCCCATGGCGTCCCAGCAAAAGAGATCGGCCTCAATGACAATCCTCGGCCTAAATGCCAGGAAAAAATCGACGCGGGAGTACAAGCAAAAAGGTATAAATACAAGCAACTTTCACTTTTTCCCAGGCGTTTTTCACTTCACATTTGAACTATCATCTCTATAAATATAAAATGACTGCAGACTACGTTACTTTGGACAGAACTGGCGACAAGATGCCTCTTCGCGGTTTTGGTTGTTGGAAGATTGATAAAAAGGACGCCGAAAACACCATTTATCAGGCAATCAAGATTGGTTACAGACTCTTTGATGGCGCTTGTGATTACGGTAATGAAGTCGAAGTTGGTCGTGGTGTGAATAAGGCTATCAAGGAGGGATTGGTCAAGAGAGAAGAACTCTTTAGTAAGTAGACGCACCAAAGATGCAAACGTATTTTACTAATAGTGATGGCAGTTGTCACCAAGTTGTGGAACACTTTCCATAGCAAGCAACACGTCCGTGCTGCATTTGACAGACAATTGAAGGATTGGGGACTTGAGTATTTCGATCTCTATCTCATTCACTGTAAGTAAATGTATGACACGGTACTCGTTATCACAGGTGATTGACATCATATACCATTAGTCCCTATTCCCTTGCAGTACGTGGATCCTTCTGTCAACTATCCTCCAGAGTGGTATGTTCCTGGCGCTGAAAAGCTGACATACGAACGCTCTCCCATTCACGAATGTTGGGCCGAAATGGAAAAGTTAGTTGAAGCCAAATTAACTCGCAACATTGGTGTTGCCAACTTTAACTGTCAAGCCATCCTCGATATGCTTACCTATGCAAAGATCAAGCCTGCAGTCCTTCAAATTGAAATTCATCCCATGTTACCTCAAGAACGTTTAGTCAAGTGGGTTCAAGAGCAAGGTATCCAGGTCACTGCTTATTCATCGTTTGGCCCTACCTCCTATGTGAATTTATCTGAATCTGGCAAGACATACCAATCCCTGCTTGCTAATGACAGCGTTAAATCAATTGCTGATAAACATAATATCACCACTGGACAAGTATTGTTGCGTTATGCTCTTGACAGAAACATTGCTGTCATCCCCAAGAGTGTTCACGAAGACAGAATGAAGAGCAATTTGGACATTTTGAACATTCAATTGGATCAAGAAGACAGCAAGGCCTTGAACAACCTCAAGACTAACCAAAGATTTAACGATCCCATGCTTTTCGGTTTTGGATTGCCTCTTTTCGATTAAAAAGTGTTATGGTTTTATTGAATAAATAGTGTCTAGTGAAGTGAACAAATGTGTATTATAATATAAATGAATGCAGAAAGTCTTAACTTTGTTGAATGCCAGCTTCCAACATGGCATGTCTAGCATGAATGCCTTGGAAGCGTCTACGCTTAGCATCGATCCAGAGCATAGTTTCGGCATAAGTCTTTGGTAAGATACGGCGGAGTTTCACCTTATCGTTTGCACCAGAAGCCAGTGTAAAGTGGAAGATGTTTGTAGTTTCGCGAGTACCCTTTTCAATATTAATGACTTCAGCAATAACGCGCACTTGCACAGAGCGATGGGGATAGCCCTCAGACAAGACAATACCGGATCTCAAGTTCAAAAGAGTGCCTACATGGACAGGCTTTCTGAATGTAACTTCATCCATGGACAACAGGGTGGGAGATGCTGATTTCATAAAGAGCGTGGTGTTGGCATAAGCTAATTCGTAAGCACGGCGCATCAAATAGCCACCAAAGATGTTGTTATGGATGTTTCTGTCCTGAGGTTGCATTAAAAAGTTACTTTCAATCTTTGTATCACGCATCCAGACCATATTATCGGGCAGAGGCTGCATTTCATCAGAGGATTGAGAGTTAACGAACGCATCATCGCTTAAGCCGTTGGTGTATTGGGAGTATTGCAAGAAAATATCATGAATATCAAGACGCTCTTCAGGTGTAGGAGGCTGGCGAAGCAAAGATGTTTCGGCTGCACGTCTCTTTCTCTTCTTGTTTGCTTCGGCCATCTCAAAAAGTCTTTCTTCAGCGGGAGAAGTCAGCTTTAATGGATTGATTTTGACAGGCTTTTGACTTCCGCTATCGATAGCTACCATGGTAAATCTTGTTGCCAGTACTGTGTTTTTGCGAAGGATGCCAAGGTCCTCAGGGTTCTCAATGGCGTCAGTGCTAGATCCATCCTCACCTTCAGGAACAATCTCAGCCTTGATGAAAACTAAAAATGATTGTCACGTTAGACAATCAGCTCGATAAATGATTGCGCCAAACACTTACTTTCCATAGAACTACTACCAACATAGGTGACATGTCCGCTCAATCTATAGTCCTCAATACCGGCTTCAGGCAAAAAGAGGTCAAGGCGATCCACGCTAGCAGTAACTACAGTGACGGGAGGAGCCTCGGGGTCTCCATTATCAATGTGCTTGTAGGCAATGGCACCAGCAAGAGCATCCAAATCTAAAATTTTATGAAACCGCATTAATGAAACCGTGTGGAGTTTTTGTTATTGGCATATGTAAATGAACTTACCTTCCAAAAGTTTTCCTGTACGAATTTTACCATCAGAAAAGATGTATTCATCCAACAGCTCGGGAGATGACTTGAAAGGGAGGTACTCTTCCATGTAACTATCCTTCATCTAAATTAGGTAGTAATATAGATAAACGGGAGATGAATTAGTCGCGCTAGACCATAAAAACCTTTATCTCTATTCATTCAACGAAACTTACAGTTCTGTCAATTAATTTACGAGGCTTAGATGTACTGTTGGTAACAGTCTTCTTTGACTCATGATCAAGGATCTTGTCCATCCAGAAACCAGTGGGTCTGACGGTGTAAACAGAGTTGGCATCTGTCAAGGGCAAATTAGTATGTCAAATCAGTTCAACATGTCATGATGCTAGCGTACTGTCTTTGTTGTTGTTGATTTTGGTGGAAGAATGAATTGAGGCACATTTGTTGACAAGAATGGATTTGGCTCGCTTGTGTGCAACGGCTTTCACTTGGTTTGACAAGACAAAGCGTCTGAGTGGTTGCTGATATCTTTGACAGGTATTCCACATTGTTTTATTAAATATTTGGAGAGTAAGAGAGAAAGGGAAACGACGGTAAAAAACAGAACACCCCGGACTATTTGAACAAGTTTTTTTTTTTCTTCCTTTTGCCCTATTGCTACCGGTCACAGGGATTACAGTATTTGTAAATGTTTAATGAAAATGAAACCATGACAGAAGGTGAGTCTTTTTATATGGAAATGCATTGAAAGCAAAAGGAAAAGGAGATTGGTAAGAATTTATTTTTTGATTGAGAATTTCACACGACTCTCATTTAGTTTTGATCCACAGCAAACGTCTGAATGGCATAACGATTAGGCGAGAATTGCTAAAGATGTTCGGAAATGTCACTTTTGTGGGGGGGGGGGGGGAGCCACAGGATTTATGCATTCAAGATTTGTTCATGTTGGTGGAACCGAAACAGGTGGTAATCGATTACCCCCCCCCCTCTCTCTCTACTTTGACAAGCTATTTCATCTATGCAGTTGCTTCAAATAAGACACCTCCTAAGAAAACTGCATATTCCATTATTTAAGTTACTGTTCAGAACCTTGCATTACGATTAGTGGATGCAACCCATTTTTTATGTAGGAGTTCAATGAACCATCGCAAACTAATTTCGCAGGACTTTTATTAATTGTCTGATGTTCCTTCTTCGTGCTTATATAAGTATATGCGATTTCTTTCGCTATTAACAGCAATTACGTTTGTAAATGGATGGCTGGACAATCCAATCAGCTCCTCTTCACACACTTTGAACTGTCCTAAAAGCTCGCCACTTGATATTTCAAAACAATGCATGAATGAGTCCTCAGAGAGTGTATACAAAAGCTTGCCCTGGTGTGATACTGTGCCGGTGATGAAGTTGGAGTCTGATTTGTTGGTAATCTTCTGTATCACCTTTCCCTTATCATTCAGGATGGCAGCCGTATTATTGCCCAGAATAGCCACCACTTGCTGTTGAGTAGTCGTGCTAGGTATGAGTGAAAGCGTTTGTATTTTTACGCCAATTTGAGGCTGAATACTGTAAAGACATGCACCTGTGGTAATATCCCAAATCTAGAGGATTTTAATGAGTAAATGGCAACCATTGGCAATCGAGCCCTACTACAAATACCTTGACAGTTTCATCACTACTCGCGGTAAGCACTTGCGTGTTGTCTGCATTATACAAGACTGAATTTACAAATGCAGTATGTCCCTCAAAAGATGTAACTAATTTGCCTGACTTGACATTGTGTATTTTCACAGAGTGATCGTAACTACAGCTCAAAATCTGGCTAGCATCCTTATTGAAGCAAAGTGATGTGACACCCTGACTGTGAGCTGGTGAGAATCGCCTAGTGCAATATCCATTTTGTACCTTCCAGATCTACATGACAAGAATGATTCAACAACAATGATACCCCTCCTCCAGGCATGACTCTTCTTACTGCAATTTTTCCATCTGTAGACCCTGATGCAAGCATCTCACTATCTGCGCTGAAACTCAAGGAAATGACGGCCTGATCCATGGCCATCAGGTTTTCCTCTGCTTGATATTTCAAATCCTTCCTCAGTTTACCGCTCAAATAATTCCACACTTCAATAAATCCATCCACCGATCCAGATACTAAATACAGTCCATTTGGCGAAAAAGCTGTACATTCTGCATATGTCTTTTTTCCCGGTAACTATGTAAAAAGTTGGTTAGTGAGCACTCTTATACAAGTATAGCCTTTTACCTTAATGTTTGTGTAGTTGTTATCGGCAAGCGCATCATTTTCAGTCTCTTGAAGTTGATCGGATCCACGAAACAAATCAAATTCTGAGTCTAACGGCAGTAAGCCTTGATGCTGTTGCCACTTGACACAGTCCTCTAACAACGTGATCAATCGAGCAGGCTCTGCGACAGTAACTTCATTGGCTAAAGCTATATAGCAAACGCTCAATACCCATACTATCTCCCTTTGGTAATATATCTTTTTTACCTTGAGCAATGGCGTTTCTCTTCTTTTCTTTGGTCATGCCTTGAGGGTAGTTATCTTTTGCATCAAACGTGGAACGAGACAGTGTGTGTTCTAGTCGCAAATATCTCTCAGGGTGTCTCTGTTTCAAAATGAACATGGGCTCTGTTTGTCGAAGCAGCGTTCTAGCTGCACTCAATTCATGTAGTTCAGCAAGTTCCAAGATAACTTGCTCATACAAATCCATTAACTTTCGTGGAGCGATTTTGAGATCTGCAGTACGTTTTAGTACTGCATCCCATTCACCTTGTTTGATTTCTTTGATGAATGCTTCTTTCTTCTCCAACGTGTTGATTTTGACAGTTGTTTCTTCCTCAAGCGCCTGGGCTGCTTCAGGGTAATGGTTCTCTTTTAAAAATTGTAACAAGAGGCGAATAACGCTGTTGAAATCAGTTAAACATCTGTCGAATGGGCTACTACAAGTTGTTTGCTAATATACCTACTCTTCAGATTCGATTTCAATAGACATTTTCGAGGGTATGGTAAAGAGTGAAAGCCCTATAAACAAATTCATCATATTTATCCATTTGCCATTGTGACCTGTTTAAATCACAAATGCATTGTAAGGTGGTGTTACTACCCAAAATACCCAAACTACGACTTCAAGCCATCGTACCATTGCGAAGCAACGTATATTTTACCATATCATAGCCAGTACAGCCTCTTGGTAAAATTGAGCGAACAAGTAGATCTCGTAGTGTTCGCAAAAAGAAACAAGTTTTATTTAATTTAACCAATTTATATTGGAAACGCTGTACAAATTTTTATAAGGAGGATCTAGGTCTACAGTTCGTCGTGTTCATGCTCTTCAGAAGTGGCAGCAGGAGTCTCACTTTCAGTGGTTTCTTGTTGTGTCTTCTCAGAGTCTTCATTCGAAACATTCTGTTCCTTTTCGGTATCGTTCTTGGGTACTTCAGGTGTCTTCTTTGGTACCTTGGGCTTTTTCTTGGACATCAACTTGAGAAGATGTTCCTTGACAGTTTGTGCTCTGTCAACAACGTGGGATGTCACAAGCACAGGGTCGTCTGTGTTAGCAAGTTTCTTTTGAGCAGCTACTTTCTCTGCCATCCAATCCTCCAGCTTCTCAGCAGCAGTTAACAGACCGTCAAGCTCTTCCTCTGTGTGATAACGAAGATCCTCAGCAACTTGGCTGATATTGGCAACGAATTCACGAGCAAGTTTGATAGTAGAATCAACAAGATGGATGTTGTTGTCACGTTCATTGTATTCTCTGACACGATGCTGAATGGGTTGCTCAATGAGTCTGCCAAAATTTATATTAGATAATGCGAAAGTCATCATGTAGCACAACTTACTGTAGTTCCTTGAGTTTGCTAGTAAACACAGGAGTATCAGCATGTTCACCTTCATCATAAATCCAGTCAGAGACCTCTGAAAGTCTCTCTCTGAACTTTTCAATATCACTTTCAGTGGCAACAAGCTCGACGACATCGTTATACAAAAAGTCTTGAACCTTGTACACGAATGTTTCGAGAGCATTGCGAGACTCTTCACGGAGCTTCTTGCGAGTATCCAAAGCATCCAGTTCAGCAATTCTAATGCAAACATCAGTTCCTATACTTTGCAGATTTCGTAGCATACGTTACCTCTTCTTGGCGATAGCTTTATCCTTTTCAGAAAGAGGAGCGAGGCCAGTAGGAATGAATTCAACGGCCAAAGGAATCTTGGTAATAGAAACACTTTCCTTGGCCTCTTCAGCAGCAGTATTGTTCTTGGCGTCATTAGAGCCATCAGCTTTAGCTGTTTCGTTCTTTTGCTTAGCTTCTTCGTCCTTCTTCTACACGAGTCAATGAGCACCATGCAATTGCATATCTTCATTCAATCTTACCTCTGCTTCAGCATCCTTGGAATCTTTACCGCCAAAGAAAGACTTGACTTTTTCTAGCGTAAAGCATGTTAATGAATGAAATAGCCAGCGGTCATTTGATGATAAAGTACCTTTAAATGTCAACTTTCCAATTTGAAGAGTAGCTTCAGGAACAGACACAAGACCAGAGTTTGACAGTTCAATGGAGATTCTGACCTTGGGAGGAATCTCAGATGCCTTGATATCATCCTTGTGCTTCTTCATTGCCTCAGTAAGACCAGTAACTTTAACTTTAGCAATTCCATCGACGCCTGCTGCAGAATTCTTTCCGTATGACAAGTCGAATTCAAAATCATTTACTCTGTTGAAGGTCATGATTTTGCGTGTACCAATATTGTCAAACTTGTTGAAAAGAGTAGTATCAACAGCAGTTTTGGCTTTGGGCAAAAGTTAGCCTCTATTATGCAACTTATCAAGATCTGTAAGCTTACCTTCTTTGCCCTTGTTTTCAGGCTTATAAGAGACCTCGATAGGGAATAGAGTGACATCCTTGATGCTGATTTGCTTGCTCAATCTAAATTGGTTGCTAAGAGAAGCGCCACGGAAAGCAGCACCTAAAACAGCGGCCTCATCAGCATTTACGTTCTTGGCAATCTTTTGGCTAAAGATATACAACTAAGTTAGATAGAGTCTCTCTCCTCGTTCATGGTAGATGCTTACGCTCCAACGAGATCCATAAGTTGCTTCTGCACAGATGGTACACGAACACCACCGCCAACTAATACAACAGACTGGATATCGTCCTATAGTTACGCAATTTAGCATCTGTCTTGTGGATAATACTGTATAAATCATACCACGGTCATATTAGCAGCATCCAATGCTGTTTGAAGGGGGTTTCTAACTCGTGCAATCAAATCCTTACAAATGTCCTCCAACTCTGCTCTTGTCACCTTTAGTTTGAAATCAATGCCTTCGTGGAGACTTTCAATCTAGCAATCAACATGCTTAGCTTGCTATGTCACGTTTTCAGATCTTGGGCCCTATACTTACGGATGCCATGGTTTCGGTGTTTGCACTCAAAATCTGCTTTACTCTGTTAGCCTCCTTCATCAATCTAGTCATTGCACCGGAAGATGTCTTGATATCAGTGCTGACACGATCACCGTTGGCCTTCATGAACCCAGCAATCAAAAGTTGCTGAAGACGAACATCCAATTCATGACCACCCAAAGTGCGATCAAAGCCTACGCCTCTCACCTCCAACTGAGGGGCAGTTTTGCTGATTTTTCCATCCTTTGTTTCCACATTTGAAAAGGTGACAATCGAAGCAACGGTGGATCCAGCACCCATATCATAAAAGATGTGATTTTCGGCTGATTTTCCAATTTCGCGGTTTACGGCATAGTTGAGAGCAACTATTATAGATGGCATCAATATCGCTCTCAAGTCGGCACACAGCACCCTTACTTACCAGCAGTTTCGTCGTGCATAAGGGTCAGCACATTTAAACCAGCAAGTTCAGCAGCATCAAGGATAGCTTGACGTTCAAATTGATTCGCAAATGGTGTAACCTGAAAGTCGATTAGAAAGCTGCAGTGTTCGAATCGCTTTTATATACCTACAGTGATAACACAATCCTTGACCTTTTCTCCTGCAGTGACGGAAGCTTGGTGCTTTGCATTTTGGAATTGGTAGGCGATCAGTTCTTCAATCGACAATTGAGTTGTTTCGTTGTGGATGAATACAGGCATATCTCTTTCGTTGTCGACAATCATGTTGTTGATGTAACGACGACGAAACTCTTGAGCAAGTGGGTCATCGTACTTTTTAGCAATAATGCTTTTCAAGTTGGAGTAGGTCAAATGAGGGAATCTTCCGGCCTATAGAAATGTGTCAAAAAAGACATGCTTTTGACATCAGCATTGATCTGATTTCATTGTTACCAAGCTAATAGCATCACCGCCATAGATACGTTCGTCATGACGAATTGTGACGACAGACTGTGTCTTTCTCTTGGAATCTTTGTTCAAAGCAACATCTAACGGCATGCCAGGCTTGATAAGCCCGACTTTAAACCATTCTGTACCATAATCAATGGACATTACAGCTGCGTGAGCAAAAGGTACTAGCGTACATAATAACGCAACTGTGCAAGCAAGTATACACAGCCAACGCGATCCCATGTTAACGTGATTTTTGTCAAAAATGAGAAATTTAAAAAAAGGGGAAAGAAGGGTTTTGATAGTGCAAGACAAATCAAAACTATGATTTTATAGTTCATTTATCCATTGAACTTGTCCAGCTTCAATTGGACAAATTTAACCTGATGGCTCAAATGTCTACACGTCACTGGCTCAATGTTTGTGGATTACAACTCGCGCAAGTTCAGCTGCTGCTTTGGTCTACGAAATAGGCAATGGCCATTCTTTTTTGGGTCAGTGCTATTGTGCATTGTTATGTCGTTCGGAAGTAGTGTCGAGTCATGATAGCTGTCTGAAGATGCATACAGTTTCAGAGTCTTTTATAAACAATCGTCGCATTCATTACTGGTAACATCTCCGCAAAAGCGCATATTGCAGGCAGGTACAATTGCATTCTCAAGGAGCGAAGAATCACATAGCAATGAATACGGCTCATTATGATCCTCGCTTTGCCATACTTAGTGTCGTATCAAATGGGAAGAGATTCCAGGCATGAATACTCCATGAACTTACTAGCTATTTGCACAATTACATACAGTATATTGCCACGTAGTTTAGCCGTTGGTATCATGGACACCACTGTAATTCAAGTGTACACATATTCAATTGCATGGTGATATCAAGTACCATAAACTGCTATAAAACCACCATATTTTCGGTTGTAAATGTGGATATGACTCTTCTATGATACTCCCGGTATACATCAATGGGAACCATGCGTATAAGAGTAGACAGCGTATTTACATTAACTCTTACTACTCAACAGTATGCTAAAACACAACCAAAATTTGATATATTTGACGAGCAAATTCTCGAGTTAGAAGTTGATTTAGACTTTGATAGTAGCACCACACGATTGCTCTCGACAAGTAGTTGCTTACTGATGCGTTTTCTCAATTTTTTTGGAACCAAAAAACATCGATGAAAGTCGATCCAAACCATGAGCTACCCCCTTTACTGAAGCATCAAAAATCAGTTGATTGCGTTTTTGGCCCCCAAAACGAAGACCTTTACTATGGCGTACTTAAAATCAAATTGATTCTAGTGATTCAGGGTAACAGGCAAAATCACTTATATGAGACCTTTATATGCGATACCTCGACATTTTTGGGGAAAGCTCATTTTTCAAATTTTGAAGAATTTCTCATCGTTTTTAATCGAAAAGCTCAACATAACTAGCACCATTAGACGTGCCATAAAAATTTATCCTTAAACGTATTAGAAAGTAGGGCGTGGTGGACACAGCTTGTATTGTTAAATCTGGAAAAATAATCAGAAAACGTTTTTTTGGGTCATGGACAGACTGAATTTTGCGCAACAATTATCCACTGCGAAAAATAATTCAGGTCTAGCCAACTTCTTGCTCCAAACTGCCTCATATTATACATGAAAGCAATGGATGTTTTCATTAGCTAATCTTGCACGGTTGCCATGTGCTGCTAACTGTATATAAAGGTCACTGTATATGAAGCTGGTCAAACGCTTCCAGTACCATCCAATAGTCATTACTGACCCGATGCGTTGCCCAAAATTGTAGCCATTCTTTGATAGTTGAAAAGCTTTTGTCAGCTTTGCAATGAGGAATGAAAAATAATCTTTTCAGTGGCCAAGATATGCTATTGTGCAATACCATATCCTGAAGCAATCACATGAATAATGCCTTGACTTGAGAAATCTCAACAAGTGATGAACTATTTATAAAAAAAAAAAAAAACTTATTTTGACACACAAGATACTACCTGGTTACTTTACAAGTGGTCTGATGCTTATTCTTTTGCCATTTATTACCGAATCAGGCACAAAATGTCGTTTCATACAAACATTTGTAAAACGATGATCAGCTTCTTTCAGCATCTGTTTCGATTGGATCAATTCCTTATATTTTTGACAGAGGGACCCTATATTGAATCGTCACATTGACCTTGCTTTTACTGCCCCGCACTTCCACCACCCATCCCAGAAGCCATCAGCCCTGTCCTTTTTTTTTTTTTTTTTTTCAGACAATATACTCTCTGTCTTGTCTTGATATATACGACATGTTCTCAGCATTATTCAAAGGAATAGGATCTAGTGTTACTAGAGGTAAAAATCATGCTGAAAAATTGGACATTAAATCATGTAACTTAATATTGGTAATGTGCACTTGTTAGGTTCCACTCAACTCATCAAACAACAGCCTTTACAAAGTATGCATATGAAAATTTTGACAGGTGCAGCCTACATCAGAATATTAACACATTCTTCTCAATAGATACTTTACAACGTCAAGTTCAAACATCAGCTTACGACACAACCGCTACAGTTCAAAAGCTTCGTGATCAATTACGTTACTATGCAGTTGCCGAGATTGCCGGCAGACCATTTTTGATTACCAAAAACGACAAAGTGATTGTCAACCGTTTGAAGGATGTTAAGGTCGGCGATGTGTTGAAATTAGACAAAGTTCGTGAATTAGGATCCAAAGATTACACATTAAAGGGCTCACCTTACGTCCCCGAAAATGTCTTCAACATCAATGCTACAGTCATTGAACATACCAAAAGCAAATTGATCCAAATTGTAAAGAAGAAGAGAAGAAAGAACTACAAGCGTACAATTGAACACAAACAAACACATACAGTCTTAAGAATTTCTAACGTTGATGTGCTTTAAAAATAAATCGAATGGGGGATGTCTAGAACCCTTTTTTGGTAAATAAAATAAAAATGCTTACAGGAAAAAAAAGTTCAGTTTGATAGTCGGTGGTTCAATGCTTTTGTGTATATAAAAATGTGAAAGGAATTCCACAATAGCTTCTTTTTTTTTTGCTTTTCTCTTTATTACTATTGTAACATTTCAAAATGGCAAACGCTGCCTCAAGACCATCTGCTCTTATTCGCTTTACACAATTGTCAAACGACGTCCTAGACAGTCGTTATGTTCGTCATATCAAGAACATTGTATTTGTTTTGGTACTACTGAACTACTGGTCCAAATTATATAACACTGTATTGATTGGAGGCCCTGTGAGAGCTGTTCATGATTTCAAGACATATTTGATGAGAGTAAGTTCTATGTGTATCTGTCTACAATTGTAAGGCTAAACCACAATGGCATGATAGATTGCATTCAAACAATTGCGTCGTCTCCCCGCTGTACAAGAAAAGATCAACAAGGAACTCGGCACTACGTTGGCTGGCATGGAAAAGTCAATGATGGACAAGGAAGTAGGTTTGGGAAGTAACTTGACATTGCCTGCCAAGGGTATGACAGAACAGGAAGTGATGGATAGTTTGCACAAGTAAGTTTGGGTGTCAGAGAATGATCGTAAAGGATCCAATGTCTGATGTACATTGCAACCAAAAAGGTTTGAAGGACTGAAGGCGGCAGACTGGGCAGGAGGAAAGGTGTCAGGTTCGATTTATCATGGTGGCGAAGATCTTACCAAGATCCTCGCTGAAGCTTACAAGATTTTCGCAATTGCAAATCCTCTTCATCCCGAGATTTTCCCCGGTATCAGACGTATGGAGGCTGAATCTGTAGCCATGGTTTTATCCATGTACAACGCTCCAGCTACTGGCTGTGGTACCATGACAAGTGGAGGCACAGAAAGTATTTTAATGGCTTGTAAGGCTTACCGTGATATGTACAAGGATTTGAAGGGCATCAATTACCCTGAAATGTAATGTAGACAATGCAAAATACGATGCTCTGATGTTTTTTTTTTGTTCTGATGTAATATACAATAGGGTTGTACCTGATACCATTCATGCTGCCTTCATGAAGGCCGCTAGCTACTTTAAGATTAAGCTTATTACCATTCCTATTGATCCAGTGACATTCAAGGTTGATGTTAAAAAGATGGAAAGAGCTATTACAAAGAACACTGTCATGGTAAGGCACGCAACATCGACTGATAGCTACATGATACTCACAACACAATGTAGATTGCTGGTTCCGCTGTCAACTTCCCTCATGGTATCGCTGATGACATTGTTGCCTTGGGCAAATTGGCAAAGAAATACAAGATTGGCTTGCATGTCGATTGTTGTCTCGGAAGTTTTATCATGCCCTTCTTGGAGAAGGCTGGCTTCCCTACCACCGACTTTGATTTCCGCGTTGATGGTGTAACTTCTATTTCTTGTGATACTCATAAGTATGGTTTTGCAGCAAAGGGCTCCTCCATCGTCATGTATCGCAATGCTACCATTAGAAAGTATCAATACTTTTTGTACTCTCAATGGACAGGCGGTATCTATGCATCACCCAGTATTGCCGGCTCACGTCCTGGTGCACTTATTGCTGGCTGCTGGTCTGCTCTCATGTACATGGGTGAAGACGGATACCTTAAAGCTTGTAAAGACATTGTTGGCGCTCGTCGTATCATGGAAGCTGGTGTTCGATCCATTCCTCAACTCCATGTCAAGGGCGACCCTATTGGTCCCGTACTTTCATTCGGTGCTAATGAGCCTCTCAATATCTACGATGTAGGAGACAAGTTGTCAGCCAGAGGTTGGAACTTGAGTGCACTTCAAAATCCTTCAGGTCTCCATATTTCCACCACATTGCCTTGGGTCAACAGTGCTGAAACATTTGTCAAGGATCTCAAGGAGTGTGTACAAGGTTTGGTTGATGACCCATCATCTGGAAACGGTTCTACAGCTGCTATTTATGGTACTGCTGCAAGTGTTCCTGACAAGACCATCGTTGATGATGTAGCTGCTGGCTTTTTGGATCTCTTGTACAAGGCTTAAACAATGATATCAATTTACTCTATTTATGACAAAACTTACTATTATGCACATATTACAATAAATCTATCTAATCCCGTCCAATGATGCTCCTGATTTACAGTACAAGAGAGAAGAGACACATTGTGTTTTCAGTATTGTTTTATTGTAGTATGAAGAAAAGGGGAAAGAGAAGGGAGACTAGTTGAGAATGAAGCGAGTTTTAGTCAATGGCGATATACACAGTAGATACAATTAACGATTCAAATTTCCTGATAGCGGCGTCGTGTAAGCAGTTTGGGGTTATTTTTTGCTAGGATTTCTAGATTACAACATGAGTACAGGGCTCTGTATAACGCCAGACAAAACAAACCTCTATCCATCTTTGCATAATCGATATCACAATCATGTCTATCGGGGTAACGATGGCTATCACAAAACACATAGGTGCATCTACACTTATTTGCAGCTTGTTTGGCGAGAGGTACCTAATATCATGTTACACTCAAATGCTCTCAGAGATGTGCTGTTCTCCCTGTTTATACCTTTGATCTACATTTAAAGCATCTTCCCTTATTTAATTGAACTGGTTTATCAGATGGATTTGTTGTCGATGATTCAGCGGATGCTGTAACATTCTTATCTGTTGTTGAGCTAGTAGACGTTGGCACAGGTGAAGCAATTGAGGATGCAGGTGCACTGCTTATTCTCGGTCCATTTGGCGAAGGACTTCGAAGATGCTTTCTCGATTTTTCAGCAGCAATAGGAACACTGTTATCATTAAAAGTAGGAGTAGATGGTGTTGATTTGGGTGGTGAAGATATTTTTGCTCTGGTGATTTGAGGTAGGGTTTTGATTTTCTCAGTTGTAGCAGTAGTTGTAGCAGTAGTAGCACCAGCTGTAGAATTGTTGTCGCTCTTGTGCTGTGCTTTGAAACACTGAGAGCACATGTTGTTAAAGGCTTCACTGCCGTAAAACCCACATCCTGCGGTGCAGAGTGTAGGAACTTTACTAGTGCTGCTGCTGCTGCTGCTGTTTGTATTTTCCATAGCGTATACAAGTGAGCTGTTTAAAGGAGATATATAGAATGGAAGAGAGAAAGAAAAAGGAACAAATCTCAATTGCTCTTTTTCACACCAGATGATTGAAAATAAAAAAAAGTCTCAGCCATGTACAGGGATTTTGATATAAATTAGGTGTGTTTTATATGATACAGGTGCATCTGTCCAATCAAGATGTTGCTTGAGCATTGGTTTGCGTAGTGATGATGATCAGGATAAATAGCGCTTTAATGGAACGATGTGCAGTACCATACTAAGAATTTAATATACAGTGTTACATTACATGTCGTGAGTAGCAGCAGCAGCAGTGGCATGATTACAGACACCTCGCTTTCAGAGAATTGGTGGGTTGGTCAAGGCTTGCCGAAATCCGGAGCTAACAATGTACGCTGCGTGCTAGCGACTCTGTCTCTCTCTTTAAGGTAGAGTCCTTTCAATGCAATGGGCATCGGAGCATTGCCAACGAATATGAGCCAAATTACTATCCTGCTTGCTCATTCAATCGTTGTAATTCAGATCGCAGGACTGCACATGGCTTTACGGGACTACAAAAAAAGAGTCCTTGATCATTATGCCAAAGTTTTCTACTTTGTAACATGTCTAATAAAAACGAGGTAAGGTAAAGCATGGAACCAAAAAAAAACTCGAAAAGTAACGTCTCTAGTTGGATGTACAGTGGGATGCTGACGTGATAGAGTTCTGGCAGGCCAGTCTTCAAAGCTATAAAGTAAGCAAATTTCATGTTTAACCATGATTGACAATTAACACACCTTTGCGTAGACTTGCCACGACGGAGAGAAATCCAAGGACACTGATTCAGAGACCATCGCCTACAATCTAATAGATAGTTTGCCAAAAAGAAAGTAAGCAACAGATCGTATCAGTCAATTATAAATGTAGTATTAAGCCAATATGTTGGTAGAGAAAAGCTTAAGGCTCCAACGTCGAGTATAAGCAGTAGCGAACCGCCCTTACACTTTTCTGAACCTACAATTCAAAAGCTTCAAAACAACAACACACCAAGACCGCCAGGCAAACCAGAATCCCACATTGAGAGAGAGGACAATAGGACAAGAATGACAGATAGGTCAGAGGAGCATACTGATGAATTGTACTCCAGACTCCAAACACCTACAAAGCGCAAAGCTCCTGTTATATCAAAGGACTCTAATTTGCCGCCAATGAAACGAAATGCTCAGATAGACAAACTGGAAGAGGAGCAAGAGGAGGAGCAAGAGGAGGAGCAAAAGGAGGAGCAAGAGGAGGAGCAAGAGGAAGAAGAAGAGGAACATATATATGAAAATACCAGCAAAAAAGCAAAGTATCAAGACAATCAGCAAGAGTATTATTACCAACACCCACAATATGCTGCTGCTCCAGCACCGCCACCAATGCCTCCCTCTATGCCAACTCAAGACAACGAGGCATTTTCAAACCTAATCATGTCGTGGTATTACGCCGGCTATTATACTGGATTATATCAAGCTAGACAAAGATGAATTTATTCACCAAGAAGTTTACGCAAACGCAGAATTTCAGAATGCAATTCATCCAGACTGTATTTCAACGTCTTTACATCGTCGTATTTTCTATCAGCGTTTGCTTCCTTGATAAATCCTTCCACTAAACTATACTGCTCCAAATAAGTTGAAAGCTGTGCTTGTAATTCTATTCTCTCAGGGGCATTTTGAGTATTTGCCCTTGTTGATTTCTTCTTGGTGCTTTCTGATTTTAAGATTCGTGGTAACATTTGAAGGGGTAACATGTTTTGTTGTAAATAAATATTGGCTGCATTGCATATGTTGGCTTGGAGCCGCTTCATACAGGCTGATCGCACGGGCAGCGTCTTGATGCTCTTGGCTAGTGTGTCGTAAAGTGTGAAGTTATCGAGCAGTGATTTTCGAATTTTAGCTGCTTTGATAAAACTCTCATGCGTATGAACCTTGACATTTTCCTTTCTAAAAAACAACAACACATATATCAGTCGATACCCCCCCCACGTTCTTCAAACCCTGTTGTACTTACTCCAGCATGAGAATGGTTTCATGAAATTTGGGCAGTTGCTTTTCAATGTTCTTTCGTGTGATGGAGAGTTGGTTGTACAGCTGAATAATAGGCAACGGCTTGGATGCTTCTTCATTCCGTAACTTTCTTCTAAATACAGAACGCTGGCAATCACGACATGCCCGGGTATCACCAACTGGTTCATCATCAAAGGTATCTAGGGTCAAACCAGATCAGCAAATTGCCTGGCAAATAACATAGCTCACTTACCAGACGACATGTCTGTAAACAGCGGAATCATTTTGGAGCATCGAGGATTTCCGCACACAACTTTTCCGCACAGTCGACAGTGGTGTTTGCGATTGATCAGCGTGAAAGAGTTTTCGCAGTAAGGACATGCTTTGACTGTGCGATCATCCTCCCACTTGGTCACTGATTGCTCCCCGTCTATCATACATCAATTAGCTGCCCATATACTGACCCGCAGCTAAACACTTACCTCTGTACTTTAACTTCATGCTCAGAATACTGTTGCTATTGGATACAAACGATGATTTGGGCGATAACATGCTTCCTAAGCTATCTCTCGATGATGTGGAGTCTGATCTATCCAAAGTAAAACTGTTCAAGGACGCACTTGACGGTGATAGCAACCCTGAATTCAATCGCTGCAGATCACCACCATTCCCATTCGATTTCTTTGAGTCTGTTGACTGATGTATTCTCGCCAATTTCTCTAATCTCTTTTCCAGTCGATTGCTCTCCAAATACACTCTATCAATTGTCTTTTCTCGTTGTTTTAAAAAGAAGGCTGTCTTGCTGCGAGTAGCGCCATCGTGATCCATATATCCCTTTCTTCCAATGTAGCAGTTTGAGCACACTTTGCACCATATGCCATGCTCAGGATCATGATGTGCTTGTCGATTCAGCTTGATTTCATATTGTGTATGTAAGTCACAACACAGTTTGCCACAGCTGCATGAAAACCTTGTTAGATACATTGTATACTACTTATGAAAGGGGGGAGGGAGGGGGCTATACTTGCTTGCGACAGTGCTGCTTGCCAGCGCCTGATTTGCCAACAATTTTGTTACATCCTGGTATATTGCACTTGTCGTTGCCTGTTTCACGTTGCCAATGGTCTCGTGTGACAAAATCATCTTGTCTATCCGTATCAGATACAAAAAATGTGGGATTGCTATTGCTGAGACTTAGATTTTGGAAGCTGTTCATCAACGAGGGCTCCATCCACTGTTTGAGGTTTGATGATGAAGATGTACTTGCTGGCGGCGATAGTCCTGATTTCATAGGTGTCGCTAAAGACGTTTGCACCTTTTTTTGTGCGTTGCGTAACCATGATAATAAAGCACCTTTTGAATCCTCTTCGTTGTGTTCAATATCCAGATGCTATGTCAGCCAAGAGTTAATAGATACTTTAGTTTGTGTACAATAGCTACTTACCCTGTTCAGGTTCTGTATTGTATTACAGTTTACTTGGCAAATAGGGCATAGTATACCCTCAGCTGGTACATAATCTTGATAATTATAACCGTTTATCTGTTGGCCACTCGTCATCATGTAGCTGCTGTATTATTAATGAGTATAATGCTGTGCGGTTCTTCTTTGCAGGTGTAGTAATTTTGGCCAGAAAGAAAAAAAAAAGTAATAGAATGGATATCAGGGAAAAAGAAAGTAAAGAAGGTGGTTTCAAGGAATTTGGTGGTTACAATTCAAGGTGAAGGTAAAAGAATTACACAATAATAGGAACTGGGATTGAATCAATAAACAGAAGCTGATGGATTCTTTTGCTTGCGATAAGCACAATGAAGTTTAATGGTAAAGAAACAAATGAATACAATATGCATATTCAACGCAGCCGAGTCAAATATAAAGCACTATCAGGTTATTCACCCAATGAGAGATTCAAGATGTTCTAATTGGTGATGCCATTTGCTATTAGTCTCCAATCATTTCTTGCTGTTGATATCAGCATGCACTTTTGAAATGACCATTGTTGAGGTCTCCTTGTAGAGACCATTGCTAGAGTAGCTATGATAGACCAGCGAGATGTACTATACAGCACTATGCCGCTATGAGGAAATCAGCCATTGGTTTGGACAGAGTTAGGCGGCGTCTTCACTCTTGCAGGCATGGGGACCAAAAGTTCATGATCATCGATTCATTCAAGCAGTGGTTGACTGCAACGACGAACAGTATTCAACCTCGAAACTACCTTTGTAAGACACTTTTGGGCGTCTGTGATAGTCTATAGAGCACGGATGTTTTAGTGCTCTATGCACAACCGATAATTACTTCCTGCACAATTTCGCTCTCCACACAATAGCATGTTACCTTTTGCACAATTGTAACTTTTTGTACTGTCAATTATCGCTTCTCACTCTACTAGCCACTATCCAAACACATCATACAATCAATCATTAGTCAATAACGTTGTTTTGGTAATCAAATAAATTATTTTCAAGATTGACAAAAGATTTGGCAACTTTCAGGAGACGACTACAAACTTGGGCAGTACATAGAGTCAATAGCGGTGGACATACAGCACTGCTAGCGACCTAACAACTTCATATACAATAGCCCAAATTTGCGATTGGTGCAACATAGCATCTGATGCAGGATTAGCTACAAAAAATATCCATTATTTTCATTAATGAGGCATCTTGTGGCAGCAGTAGCAGTGCTGGGTGTTGTCTGGGTTTAAATACTTTCGCAGGCAGTGCAAATTTTGTTCGCAGTTTGCTCCATTCATGATTACAAAAAATTTTATCCACCGTTTTTGCCAAATTCGACTATATAAGCTGGGTCCTCCATACCCTACTTTCTAATACATCTATAGACAACTGACCAAGATGCATCTAATGGAGTTAATAATATTATATTTTTTGACCAAGAATATTGAGCATTCTTCAAAAATGTAAAAAGTGCATTATGGCCGAGAAGCCGAGATTTCACATATTAAGGTCTCACAAAAGTGCTTTTAGACGTTGCCCTGGATCTCTAGAATCAATTTGATCTTATACACGCTATAGTAAAAGTCTTCATTTTTGGGCCCAAAAACGCGACCAACTAATTTTCGATGAAATCCATGAGGGTATACTCATGAAAAAATGATGATTTTCATCAATCTGGAATGATCAAAAAAAAATTGAGATAAAGTGTCAGCAAGTAAGTGCCAGTCAAAAGCATGCGTTTGGCAGCATTCTGACGTTCTAAAACGACCTGTAAAGGGATATATATCGAGTTAAGTGCCATCAAATTATGCTGTATTTTGGCCTATTATCAGCTCGAGAGTGATAGAATGGATGTCAAATGCAGATAGAGTATGTTGCATTTATTGATTTAGAGGGTATGCAACATATGGAGTTTGGTGTGGGTTCTGTAATCTGGGTTTAAGGCGAATTAGTAGGGCATGTAGCACTAAAAGTTGCTATTTGAGCAATACATCGAAACTCTACGGAGCCATTGTGCCATTTGCGTGTCTGGTCCAAGAAATACCACACACTACATGCCTTACTTACTCTTAGGCGCTGTAACTTACATACAACATACCGTTTATATACATGCCATGGCGACCTGTGCAGAGCAGTGATAGAACTTGATGAAATTGATCCAGATCTATTTACAGTGATTCAAAAGTGGACAGCAGCATCAGCAACTGTCTAATCCATGTAGAGCAAAAGCTTTTATTACATTTTACTTCAGCATTGGATACATAGTTTTACAGTGGGTGCAATAAGTTATAATTGGGAATTCTGCTGGATCCCCCCTCCCACGAAAGTGTCAATCAATATAATCATGAAACCATACCGCATCTCGTGTCCCGAATTATGAATGATTGTATCAGCTCTCTCGACCGCAGCATCAAAAAATCAACACAAACATCTGATCAACATGCTGATAAATATCTCATTGTGCTCACCAAAATGAGTGAATGCATGGACATGGCGACCGCAGCATACACACAAAAGAGCAACATCTGATGAAATTGCTGATAAATCTCATTGTGCTTCGGGTGTACCGCCAATTGAAAAAAATTCTGATACGCAATTTGGATACCGATCAACTAGAAGTAATTCAATCCAATTTGCATCAAAGTGAATCCTTCCCTTCACTTTAACAATCGAAAATGGGTAATGTATAGATAAACATCAAATGTCATCATCCATCCATCTGCTAAATAGACGGATGGATGATACAGCTATTCTATGGATACATGGATGCTAACGAATCTTTTCCTCTTATCAAAAATCATCCTATTTCACTTGAAAATCTCTAGTTGTAAGTAGACAATTGGAACACACTGATAATGCGACATTCGACTCAACAACTAATGACACGTTTGTAGAATTTCACTATTGAAGAAATCCGTGGTTTGATGGACAAGGTTACCAATGTTCGTAACATGTCCGTCATTGCTCACGTCGATCACGGTAAGTCTACCTTGACCGATTCCTTGGTTTCCAAGGCTGGTATTATTTCTTCCGGTCGTGCTGGTGAGGCCCGTTTCATGGATACCCGTAAGGATGAACAAGAACGTGGTATTACTATCAAGTCTACTGCTATCTCCATGTATTTCAAGATGGAAGATGAGGATGGTCTCAAGGAAATCAAGCAAAAGACCGACGGTTCCCACTTCTTGATCAACTTGATCGATTCTCCTGGTCACGTTGATTTCTCTTCTGAAGTTACTGCTGCCCTTCGTGTTACTGATGGTGCCCTCGTTGTTGTTGATTGTATTGATGGTGTCTGTGTCCAAACTGAGACTGTCTTGCGTCAAGCTTTGAACGAACGTATCAAGCCTGTTATCTGTCTTAACAAGGTTGATCGTGCTCTTCTCGAACTCCAATTGGACAAGGAAGAACTCTACAACTCTTTCTCTCGTACCATCGAATCCGTCAACGTTATCATCTCCACCTACGTTGATGAAGCCCTCGGTGATTGTCAAGTCTACCCCGAAAAGGGTACCGTCTCTTTCGCCTCCGGTCTTCACGGTTGGGGTTTCACTCTTCGTCAATTCGCTACTCGTTATGCCAAGAAGTTTGGTGTTGACAAGCAAAAGATGATGAACAAGCTCTGGGGTGAAAACTACTTCAACCCCAAGACCAAGAAGTGGACCACCAAGGGTACTGATGCCTCTGGTGCTCAACTCGAACGTGCTTTCAACATGTTCATCTTGGATCCCATCTACCGTCTTTTCGATTCTATCATGAACTTCAAGAAGGATCAAACCAAGGTTCTTTTGGAAAAGTTGGAAGTTAACCTCGCTTCTGATGAGAAGGATTTGGAAGGTAAGGCCCTCCTCAAGGTCGTTATGCGTAAGTTCTTGCCCGCTGGTGATGCTCTTTTGGAAATGATCTGTATCCATCTTCCCTCTCCCGTCACCTCTCAAGCTTACCGTTGCGGTCAATTGTACGAAGGTCCCGCTGATGATGAGTGTGCTATGGGTATTAAGGCTTGTGACCCCAAGGGTCCTCTTATGCTCTACGTCTCCAAGATGGTTCCCACCTCTGATAAGGGTCGTTTCTACGCTTTCGGTCGTGTCTTCTCTGGTACTGTCCGTGCTGGTATGAAGGTCCGTATTCAAGGTCCCAACTACGTTCCCGGTACCAAGACCGATCTCTCCATCAAGTCTATCCAACGTACTGTTCTCATGATGGGTCGTAACGTCGAAGCCATTGAGGATTGTCCCGCTGGTAACATTATCGGTCTTGTTGGTGTTGATCAATTCTTGGTCAAGTCTGGTACCATCACCACCTCTGAAGTCGCTCACAACATGAAGGTCATGAAGTTCTCTGTCTCTCCTGTCGTCCAAGTTGCTGTCGATGTCAAGAACGCCAACGATCTTCCCAAGCTCGTTGAAGGTCTTAAGCGTCTCGCCAAGTCTGATCCTTGTGTCCTTACCTTCACCTCTGAATCTGGTGAGCACATTGTTGCTGGTGCTGGTGAACTCCATCTTGAAATTTGTTTGAAGGATCTCGAAGAAGACCACGCTCAAGTTCCCCTCAAGACTGGTGACCCCGTTGTTCCTTACTGTGAAACTGTCACTGCTGAATCCAGCATTGACTGTCTTTCCAAGTCTCCCAACAAGCACAACCGTATCTACATGCGTGCTACTCCTTTGGATGAAGACCTCGCCAACGAAATTGATGCTGGTAAGATCACCGCCAAGGATGATTTCAAGCTTCGTGCTCGTGTCCTTGCCGATAAGTACGAATGGGATGTTACTGAAGCTCGTAAGATCTGGTGTTTCGGTCCTGACGGTACTGGTCCCAACGTTATGGTTGATGTTACCAAGCAAGTCCAATACCTCGGTGAAATCAAGGATTCTTGTGTTGCCGCTTTCCAATGGGCCACCAAGGAAGGTCCCGTTGCCGAAGAGAACCTCCGTGGTTGTCGTTTCAACATTCTTGATGTCACTCTTCACGCTGATGCTATCCATCGTGGTGGTGGACAAATCATCCCCACTTGTCGTCGTGTAGTCTACGCTTCCGTCATCACCGCTACTCCTGGTATCCAAGAACCCATCTATCTCGTCGAAATCCAATGTCCCGATTCCGCTATTGGTGGTATTTACTCTTGTCTTAACAGACGTCGTGGTCAAGTCTTCTCTGAAGAGCAAAAGGCTGGTACCCCCATGATGACCGTCAAGGCCTACTTGCCTGTCAACGAATCTTTCGGTTTCACTGCCGATCTTCGTGCTGCCACTGGTGGTCAAGCTTTCCCTCAAGCTGTCTTCGATCACTGGCAACTCATGTCTGGTAACCCCATGGAAGAAGGTAACAAGGTCTACGATATCATTCGTGCCGTCCGTAAGAGAAAGGGTCTCAAGGAAGATATTCCCGGTCTTGAGAACTACTATGATAAGCTTTAAATTACATGTCCTGAATCACTACACAATAAAGTTATATAAAGCAGAATTAACCATTCAGTTTGATTGTACAACATTTTTTTTATTTTTATTTTGACTTTGGAAAATGAATGTGTGATCTTTTTGCGGATAGATCACTAATCAAGGGCACGCTACGCCAATCCAGTTTACTGGAATCTCGAATGCTTTATGCAAATTTGAACATTCACAATGAATGGCCTTAATGGTCTTTGACGTAGGTTGGTGCCACATTCTTATTCAGGATAGCCCGAGAGCAAGACCCGGCACCTTGAGCCCCTCCCCCCCCCCCCCGGAGGGGTAGTAGTAAAAAGATGGACATGATTCGGCATGACGAGTTTATGCGCTTTTTCGTCTTATTTTTCATATTTACATTTACATGATAAGAACAAAAACAAGAGCATTCATACTACTCATGCTGCTACTGCAATGCAGTATACATGCTGTGGAATCATACAAGACAATCATTGATGTGCTATCAGAGGAAGCACGCTTCTCCACTCTCATTCAACACTTGCAACACACACGACTGATTCCCATGATAAACAACTTGGAAGCCGGCACCTTCTTTGCGCCTGACAATGCTGCATTCAAAAAGTATCAGGGACAAGAGATCACTAGAGAAAGCATGCTGTACCATCTGCTGCCTCAACAGTACGCTACTGTGGATTTTGAGAATGGGCAGGTACTGGAGTCCAGCTATATTCGACCTGGATTTCTGGGCGAAGAGGATGTTGGCCAAATGCTGAAAATCACCGAGAAATTTGATACATTTTTCCATGTCAATGATGCCAGAATCAAGGACAAGGACATCTTTGTAAATAGAAATACAACATTAAACGTCATTGACCAAGTATTAGAGCCTCCTCGAATCCTATGTAGGTGTTTTGAAAGACTCACTGGTACTGGTAATGCACTACTAACTCGTCTCCTTGAATTTCGCAGCTCAAGTCGTACAGTATCATGATGGTAAACTGTACGATTTAATGGAAAAGACTGGTACAGACAAATTGCTTGAGGAAGAGAGGCCTTTCACTACCTTTGTATCAGCCAGATATCTGCTGGATCGCTTCAATCATGTAGAAAAAAACTACTTGGTATCAAAATATGGGCAAAAGGATTTGAAGGAGTTGATTGAATATCTTGTCATTTCAAAGCCAATCTACTTTGATAAGCACCCTGAAGGCGAAGCAACGTGTAAGCAGTATAATGTAACGATTATGTGAGTCATCTAATATTCTTTTGCTCTGATCAGACACTTCAGAATCAGGTCAAGATATCACTGTCAAAGTAGAGAAGAATGGAAAAACATTTGTAAATGGACACAAGGTTGTTGAAAAGGATGTTTTGGCTGCAAACGGTATGAGAAAAACCATTTGACTACATTATTTGGTGCTAAATGCAGTGTACTAGGTGTATTGCACATTGTGGACGATCTGCCCTACGCAGACTCGTTGGTATTTGATACTAGAAAATATCTGTTTGGTTTGAACGCTACCAAATTTGTATCTCTAGTTGATGAATATGGATTAGGCAGATTCCTGGATGAGGGAACCAACAATGTCACCATCCTAGCACCTACAAACGAAGTACTCGACGAAGATGACATTCCCAACAACAAGAAAGTGCAGTGGTTGAGCTATCATATTGCCCAAGGTGCTTATGGCCCTGAGGATTTGGAGAACCACATGCTATTGAAAACTGAATATAACTCGTCTCAGCTCGATCATCAATCTCAACGCTTGCTAGTGACAGTTGGAAATGACAAGAGAGACTTTAAAGACAGGCATTCACTGCTAAAAGCAATCCGATTTGGCGATCATTCCAGAGTGGTTGGAGATGACAGTAAGATCAATCACACTTGAAAAATGAACGCAGTATTCACTCGTATTTTGATAGTGTCCATTGGTGGAAACGCCATTTACCGTATTTCAGACCCTTTGAATCTTCCTATGGATATATTCAGCAGCCTTGTAGTTGATCTGGAAGTGTCTACTTATGTTGCCACGTTATACGTTTCGGGTGTAGTGGACGAGTTAAAGCACGCTAAAGCAGTTACGTTATTTGTGCCAACGAATGCAGCATTCAAGAACTTGGGCTTGGTGTCTCGATACTTGGTTCATCCCTCTGGTAGAGCTGATCTGCAAACAGTACTACGCTATCATGTCGCAACTAGCGCCCTTTACTACAGGGATTTGGTTGGAGATGTTCTTGAGGTCACTACGCTCTCGAATGAATCGCTTATCATTAACGGTAGAAATGACGATAATAGTGTCTGGATCGGCACCACAGAAGATACCGAAAAAGACAACAAATTGGACGAGCACGGTGTTTTGGAAGAATCAGATATCCTTGTTTCTAACGGTGTTGTGCACAAGGTCGATCACCTCCAAATCCCAGAAAATGTCAGTATTAGCCACCACAACTTGCTCAAAGGCATCAATGCCAACACCATGCTGAACATCTTGAAGAAAACCAACCTTTTAAACCAAGTTGATTTGACTGATTGTATCATCATGTCGCCTACGGATAAAGCATTCGAAAACGAGGACATGGAATCTCTTTGGAACGATACTGAAAAGCTGGTGCGTCTCGCTAAACTACATATTGTGCCTAAATCAGAGGGTCGTAAGCGTTGGTTCTTGTATCCTTTGTTGGGAGATCAAGTCTATGACACATTGCTATCGAACCGGGACAAGGTGGTCATTCGTGAGTTGGGGTATGGTAGCACTATAATCAGAGTTAAGGGGCAACCATATGGCACTCATGCACGGGTCTTGGATATGGGACGAGTCAGCACAGGGGAACGCAGTGGTGGCATAATGGAAATTGATGCTGTTTTATTCCCTGTGGAGAGAGGAGCATTTGGCTTACCATGGATTTGGTCGATTGTTATTATCGGCTTAATATGGATTGCCTCCATTTCATTGTTATTGTTAGGAGGCTTCATTGCGGCCAAAAAGTGGAAACGCAAGAGAAATGGATATGAAACGATTCTCGAAGCAGAGCAAGATGACATTGCACAGGAGGAAGAAGAGGAAAACAGAGAGTCGACAGGATACCAGCAACAATAAGTTTATTGTCAACAAATAAATAATGTAATCTACACATATCAATATATACATATATTACGTCTATGGTCTAGTAGTGTGCAACAATCTTTTGCATTCGTTTCTTTTTTATGCTACTGTTTCGGTGCTCGCTCTTTTCAATGGCACCCGTTTGGATCGAACCTCTCTTGAGACTTTTTCTAGAGTTGGATGTCTCCGAGCAATTGGATCCTCGCCTGTAGTTTCGTATCGCTGGCTGTTGCCTTTCAGGAGGATCCATAAAGTCTAGTTGTTGAAGCCATTTATCCAAAACCGAAACAGGAACAATTGGGGTTTGCATATTACATTTGGGGTTCTTCTGCTGCTTTAGCTTTGTTAATTTGCAAAAGTTGCTTTCGTCTGCTCTTTTGATAGCCGGTTGAGAAGAGGACCACATTTTACTAGTAAGCTTGAGTTGTTCATCAATGGCTGTAATCCATTTGTCTTTTTCTTCTGTTGTTACACATTTGAATTGGAGAGAAGCATGAATATGAGGGTCCCGGGTTTCGATCACGAATGCGTACTTTGAACATCTTTTTGGCTTCTTGTATGAATCCACAGCTTGAAAGTTCGACCAAACGTGGATTTCAGGCATATTTTCGTGAAACAGAGAGGAAATAACACCTCTCTAGGGCAATGATGAGCATATGGTCACAGCGTGTGAAGCAAGAAATTGTACCTCTGATTTATGAACATGGATTGACATGGTTGTGAGCACAAGATAGCGTCTCTTCCAGACGGCAGGTCTAAATTTGAAAGAAATACGTTGTTTTACCCAACCCCATTTTAACAGCACCATTTTATATATAGAATTGCGAAAAATATAGGATTGAAAAGCCCAAGTACATCAAATTAACTGCTGCCTTTTATATCAGTCTTGTTGTAAAGAAGAACAATGAATCTTAATTTCTAAATGTTCATGATAAATGATGAAAAGCATGATTGGTTATTTCGATAAATTGAAGATCATTGTTTACATGAAGAACAACTAATGTGACAATTACGCATTTGTAAGGGTATATTTATATGATTGATTACATAGTTAGGGTTTTCATATTTCACTCAAAGTCTTTCAGAGGTTTGATCTATCCGTTTTTTATATAACACATGTATAATAAGGGGCTCATATTTCATTAGTGTACTCGAACGGAATGTCCACACTGGAGTTTATTGACAGGACTGGTGAAGGACACAAGCATTCATGGATAAATATCTTCAGCTAGCAAAATTGAGCTACTGCTTTCGATAATGAGTAAAATGAGCAAGTTAGGGCTAACAGTACTGATGAAGCAATTATTTGTTATATTCGAAGTGGGGTTTCTTATGAACGTTAAGAGATCAGGGCCCGTAAGACCTTGTGTCTTCGTTTCTTGTAGCGACTTGAAGGAAAATGCCATATCGACATACATGTCGCTTTGGTTCAGACTTTGGAAACCAAAAAAATAGTGACAGAAACCGTATTGAATGAATAAGAGATATTTCTCTATTGTGTTGAAAGGATGTTTCGGTAAGTATACTCTTGGTACGACATCTTGGCCAGCTCCAACCTACGTCTTCTTGTTGTCGAATTACATACAGCTGATAGACAATCCAAAAAATACAAATCAATGTCTATTGCAACAGAGGGAATCTTGTGAAAGTCCATCAATATCGACTTTGAAAGGACCACTGGGTAAGCTTGCTGTTGGTTGGTTACAATTGCCACAAACGTGTTTTACTAAACTGACATCACAAACGAGATCCTTAATGAGTGAAGGCTGCGAATTATATGCTTATACCAATGTGCTTAGAGCCATAGCGTTATCGAAAGAACGAAATAAAGGCTATCAAATTAAACCAGACGAGAAAACTAACAACTTGATAATTGAATCAAGCACATCAATTTATACTCACGCAGAGAGTTTGGAGTATAATATCTTCTAATAATTGTGGAATGCCACACTATCGAAATCTCCTGTATGATGTAGAGTTGTTCACGCAAATTGAACTACACACTGAAAAGTACTTCATTCCATCATCCTTGCGCAAGTAGTAGTAGTAGTAGTAGTAGTAGTAGTAGTAGTAGTAGCAACAAACAGGTCCTTCATTGGGATACAGCGTGTAACAAGCGATTAATTCAGATGAAAGCGTATGTAATACGAAAAATATTTTCCCCTTTCTTTTCATTTTAACCTACGTAGATAGCACTTACATCATGGCTTCCTATGGTAGTTTAAACACAAGGCAAGAAATAGAAGCTGAAAACAACGAAAAAGAATGGAGAGAATCCTTGGGTGAAAAATTGGAAAATGAAAATTTTCATTTGGCAGTTTTGGGTCTCATTTTGATTGATGCTACTTGTGTTGTTATCCAAATTATATATACATTTTTTCATGAATGCCAGGTGCCTGTGGTGTTGTATACTGGATCGCATAAAGCCAGTTACTTGCTTGTTGCTTTTGAAATGGCCGAAGTGATTAGTATTGTGATTTGTCTACTGTTCTTGGTGGAATGTCTGTTGTCCCTGATTGCATTTGGACCTAAATATTATTTGCCCGGTTGGCCACACTGGAAATTGCATGTTTTTGATGCAACAGGTTTGTTTAATCCTCATGTAAAAGTGCCATGCAACCAACTGATTAGTATATATTAGTTGTTATAACTACATTGGTTTTGGAAGTAGGATTAAAAGGAAAAGAGAGAGAAGTAGCAGGGTAGGTCTTTGACTCTCTCTTTCTCAAAAGAAAACGCTTATCTCATCATCATCATATGCCATGTATAGTCTTTTGATTATCCTTCGTTTATGGAGAGTGGTCAAGATCATTGAAGCAGCTATTCTGAGCGTTAGTTTTGCCCATGCGGAAGAATTGGAGGAATTGAGAGCGAGTTACGCAGAATTAGAAGCTAAATACAAGCAAGAACAGGAAAAGAATCAGCAGCTCTTGGAGGGACAACAATAAAATATATATTTACACTTTTTCATTATTATTGCTATTGTAATTTGATAAATAGGATGATGCCAAAATAAACATTGGTCTTCGTTTGGGAGCGTTAGCGGAAGGCGGCGGTGAAGACGCTGTGGAATCCATATAGTGCGGCGAAGATACAGTGTTGTTCTTTTTCTTTTCCTTCTTGATGGTGGGTTTCGTTGTTGCTGTGTTGGGTGTATTAGTAGTAGCTGTAGCGGAGGTAGTAGTGGTAGTAGTAGTAGTAGCAGTGGAAGAAGACGTGGATGAGGGTGCTGCTGCTTTGGCAGGTTTCTTGGTTGATGTGGTGGTGGGTGTAATGGCATCCGCATTTAAGAAATGCGTTACATCTTGGATATTTTTGAATGTGATTTGCTTGTTATTGTTCATTTGCTGCTTGGCAATGTCCAAGTTGTTCAAAATGGCATCATTTGAAGGATTGCTGTTGCTTGCTGTGCGTTGACGAGCGATTCGCAGCGCATTATGTGCTAATCTGACATTTTTACTGTAGCGAATTTTTTTGCCATTGGATGTTCGTTTGGGCACATTGACAGGTGGAACAAATTGAAGTGGTTGGGGCGATGTTGCAGTTTCAAAAATCGAGTTGAAATCCACCTGCTGATTATTGGTGCTAAGAGTAATGTTGTTGCTATTATGAAAGTTAGATGCTGATGATGAGGAATGAGGAGGTGGGGAAGTGACATTGGTAGCGGATTGATTCAGGTCTAAAAAGTTGATATCAGGCAACACTGAGCTGAGATCCATCATGGATGTGCTGTCGTCCTCATGATGATTCGGTGTATTTTGGTCCATCGCAGTGGGTGTGGTTGCTGACAGATCCAGTGCGCCAAATGGATCACTATTGAACATTTGATGAAACAAGGCCATTTCGTCCATAGATGTATCTGCTTGTTGCTGTTGCTGTTTCTTGCTTTCGTCTTCTTGCAATGCTGTTTCTGGTGTGGATGGTAGTTTGATGTTGAGGCCAATGGTGACATCCTGTATCAGCTTGTTTAGTCTCTTTACTTCTTCTTCCAGTTGGTTCACTTTTTGGTGCAGTCGTCCGCAGTAGCCTTCACAATGAATATTCGCTTGAGTTAAGGTGCCAATGAACGGACAGCCTTCGTTGGCGTACGGACACGTATATGATTGGCATTCGTTTTCATGCTTTGATAGATCCAATAATAGAAATGGTTGACACAATGGCATGTTGTTGGGGCATGTCATGGTTTGATAGAGACAAGATTCCAAGTGGTGCTGCATGTTTGATTTGTTTAGATTGGTGACATTGCATCCCTTGTCTGCGTTTGGACATGTGCAGGGTTGGTATTCGCACTATGGACATTGTAAATTAGTAACCATGGAAACATCATGATATCCATTGTGATTGATTGATTGATTGATTACCTCAGATATGTGCTGATCTGATAGTAAGCCCTGCCATGGACATCCATTTTCTGAATAGGCGCACTTGATACGCAGTCGTCCGACTTGTCTCGTAACAAATTTTGATACTTGAAATGTGTTTTTATCCAGAGGAGTTGTGCAAATGGGGCAATTGGATTGCTGTTCTACATGACATGTTATACATTTGCTGCAAAACATGTGATCTAATCATGAATTAGCTTCGATGCTGGCTGATTTGATAGCGTAGTTACCTTCTGGACAGTGAACTTGCATAGGGTCTTCTAGTATATCTATGAAAATACTGCATTTAATGCATAATTCACATACTCTCTTTTGTAAATGTACCTGAGCATATACCACAAAGTAATTCAGGACATGGCTCATCCAGCAATAAATCGACCTTTTTCATTGTCTAGGGCTTGATCAAGACAGATGCTGAGAAAAGAAAGAAAGAAAAAGAGGGAGAAATTCAGGATTGGAATGCCCTTTACAATTAGCAACAACAACGCGGCGCGCTTCGAGCACCATTTTCGGAATTTGCTTCATAACGCGTCTACATTAAACGGATAAATTTCGTAATGCGACATTGTGAAATTTACAAGCACAGCTACAAATGATGATCGACACAAGTTGTCATCATCATTATCTTTGTATATGCACGCGAGTCAGGTGCTGTATCCATAAACGTATCAGTTGATCCCCTTGATGATTTAAGGGGGGAAGAGAGCTTTTTTTTTTGAAGCGGATGAAATCGGGTATCAGCATCACAGAGAGTGCATGCAACACATGATCTCCCTCTTTGTAACAAATGACCTATTTAAATACACGCCACTTGCAAGCAAAGGATAACCCCCTTTTTTCTCTTTCTTTTCTCACACTCATCCATACACTCAACGAAAAAGAAGAAAAAAAAAAAAAAAGCCATAGCAACATCCACCACACTTACTATATCTTGACCTTTCTCTTCTTTTTGCACATTAAAACGAAAAGAAAAGAAATCAGCAAGCAACAGAGAAATTTGAATTACAAGAATCCCAATTATGTCGATTTCTTATTCTAATTTTTTTCAACCATCCACATCATTATATCCAACTGTTAAAAAAAAACGAATAAATTAATTAAAAAGCCAAAAAAATATATACATGTCAAGCAATAGCGTCCTCACTTATCTATTATCACTTATTGGCATTATCCCAATAAACCAACACCAGCTGCAATTACAACTCAAACAACAGCAACAGCGCCAACTACAACAAGCGAAACTAGAGCAGCAGCAGCAGCAGCCATCCGACAAGGAAGAAAAATGCCAACTGCTAGCGTCCTCTGCATTCGTGGTTCAAGAAGACCAAGATGAACAGGTGGATCTCCAAGACTGGTTGAGCAGACTATCAAAGATGGCTCTGTGCCAAATCTTATCTACCACGATAGCCGATTATCCTCAAGTTGCCGATAATATCTACTCTCGACATTATGAAAAAAACTACAGAAAGAAGAAGCGAATCACTCCAAACATCGAGATTGAAAAGCTAAAGTCGATTCAATCACAATCGAGGTCCATTGCTCATGAATTAGACAATCAGAGGCCAAGTGAGCAGTTTGGCCGAGCAGATGAAACTGCAAATGCATTGCAGCAAATGGTCAGATCATTGCACATCCATTCAGACCAGTCATTTCTGACACTGTTTGGTCTCATCATCATTGCTCAGGAGAGTTTATCAGCCCCTTCAGAAGTGCGTCAACATATATTCTACCACGCAAAATTCGGGAGAACTCTCATTCTTGAAATTTCAAGCGTTCTCAAGAATTTCAATTACAATCATACGGGTAGCGACCAATACTGGAATTCATTGATGAAGACTTGCTGGTTGACCGATTTGCAAGAAATATGCTCCAGATTAGCAAGATATGATATCACTTGGGAATACAGAAAAGAGTACAGTGAAGTGGCTGTCATGGCAGAGCGCTATTATCGTCCTCATCATTAAATAAATAGTCTTATTTTATTCTACTTCCATAAAGAACGGTATTTTGTTGTTTGTGAGTGCGAGCAAATTTGAGTAGCAAGTGTTCTCTGTCCTTCTTTTTGGGTGCCAGATCCATTAAAAACGGTGTAATCTCTTCTGATGTCCATAGTGGTTTTTCTGCAAATAATGATGCAAATCTTTGCGGTGCGTCTGTTGACAACTCGGCAACGGGAAAATATTGAATGTACTTTTCAGTGTGCTGTAATTTCTTGGTTTCGTGCGTGATGTACAATCCGTCAATATATTCTAATTTGGGTATAAAAATATCGTAGCCAAGCTTGTTCCACATGTCGAGAAAGTCATTCAGTTCCCAGCGTTTGTTCTATCGAGTTATGAGTTTCTCTCTCCCCCTTTTTTTTGTTATCCCTTGCACAAACTTACTCGAGGATTACTCAACAGCCATTCGCCCAAAAATCGACAAATCTTTTCATGATCAAACTCCAGTATTTTATCGTGCTCGTTGACATCGACATGTTCAGTTACGAACGCATTGATACACGCAATGACAACCTGATCTGGAATTTCGTCCTCTTGATCAACTGCATTCATTTCCTCTGTGATACACAATTTGGCTTGCTTAAGTGTCATTTGCTTAAAGTCGTAGCTGTGCACACTAGCATTGGTAACAAACAGATCAAACAAATGATACAAGTAGCCTTGGTCAAACAATCTATAATATCCGTCAATTTGAAATGCTGCTCTTGCTTTCAGACCGTCTAATAATTCGCTTTCGCTTGCTTGAACAACAGACAGTAAATCGTAATATGTGTACAAAGTCTAAATCAGAATGAATACCAATGCGTGCGAATGCTTTCCTTGACTACAAACCTTGTTGTTGATGATGTCTCGTTCATTCTCAAATCCAGAATAGCTCGATTCTCTCAAGAGTTCGTCAATGCGGCTGAGACGAGCAATACAGGGCAGCAACTCGATTGTACTTGAGATATCGTCATGCACAACATGCTGATCTAGCACAGGATCCTTGGTGGTCAGCAGTAGAGAGTTTGATGTATTCACTTGTCGCACAATGTATGTCTTGGACTCTGTACATAACACAGCTTCGTCGTCTGCCAAACCTTTAATGACAATACTAAATTACAATGAATCAGAACAAAAAAACAAACACACTTGTTGGATTGTCTACTATTTACTCTATACCAGATTCAAATGCTTCAACTAATTCAGGCGTATTAAGCTCAACTAATGCGTAAGCGTTCTTTTCAAAGTTGTTTTTATACACAAGTTTGGAGGAGGTCATAGTATGAATAATGACAAGAAAAAGAGAGAAATGAGAAGAAATAAAACCGCGAATTCGTGAATTGTCGTGAAACTCATCTCCTTCTGATTTCATTGCCCTCCAGCAGGTGTGGCATTTTCCTCTGCCAGCACGCGGGAAAAGTGTCGCGATAACACATCAAGAGACTGTTCAGCGTATTCATAAAGATCGATCTATGAATCTTACTGCAGTAACTGACATTGTTTGATATAGCAGGTTGACAATACAAGGGATATCGCGACATGTATTATTACGAGAATATGGGTAATACTAATTGCACAGCCAAAAAAAAAAATACTTTCTGTGCAGCTATAGGCTACTCTTCAAACCATTCTATCTTGCTCTACAGTGACATAAAATACCATAAACAGTACTAAAACTCTCTATAACTTCACTTGTAACTGTGAATACAACTCTTTTACGATGCTCCAGGTCTACATTAATGAAAACAATTCATATACGGCTAGACAAAATACTGACAATATCATTCGCTACTCAATAGCATGCTGATTTATAGCAAAATTGGGAGGTCTTTGGCGAGTAGTTTCACGCGTTAGAGGCCGTTTCAGACCATGAGAGTGGCACCAAACGATTGCTCTCAACTAGTACTTGCTTGCTGATGCTTTATCTCAATTTTTTTTGGATCATGACAAATCGGCCCAGATCTTCATTTTTGGACGAGCACTGGCAAGGGACAATCATTGAAAATCAAACAATCGCATTTTTCACCACCAAAACGACACTTTCTACCATGACATGCCGTAATGAAAAAAGACCTATGGGTCCAATCTATCTTGTACAATTGCTATTTTGGGTAACTAATTATTCGAAAATTGAGTTTTCGACTGAAAACGTGTTTTTTATTTTTTCCATTTTAAGACGTACTTTTGGTGAAACATGAAAAAGTTATTAGCATCATTCGATAGAGAATTAAAACAAGTACTCAAAACATTTAATAAGCCAAGCAAGATATATATAGGGTTTGCAAAGAAAACTCTGACAGAAAGATTTTTTTTGTCAAATCAACCATAAATTCATCGCTCAGGATACAGAGCAAAGCTGATGATGACGGGGATTGAAATATGGCAGCAGCACGTATAGCAAAAGATCTCGTAAGGCTCAAGCCCATGATGACAATGGATTTATAGAATGCTAATGGAAGTGAATTAAACAGTGATTGGTATTTTTGCCTAAAGGAATAAATACAACATCAATATTTAGTCTCGTCTATATGGTACATTCGATGCATAGGCCTTTTGTTCAGCAAATTAATTTAAGGTGTAAAACAACCATGGTATATCATAACAATGTTGCTTTTGATCAATTTAGATTATTACGCGGCAAATTTGATGGAAACAATTTTAAAGGGAAGGTCGAGGCTTTTTATCGTTTATTGATGTGTATAAGAGACAGTTATATTTAGTAGAGTATGTATGAGCTTGTTTGAATTTGTATGAATAATAGACAGCTTGTATAGAGTCTAATTTGGTTTGTATTGATGAGAGACAGTACGAATAATAGTATGGCTTAACATTAGATAGATGTATAAATGGTACAGTCTTGGTATGACAATAGAGAGTAAACAGCACCCAGAGTAAGGCTTGATCAATTGTAGATGAGTAGCAGCAAAGATAGCTTGCTTGTGTGTAGATAGCAATCTTGACATTGCAACCTAAATAGAGGGATATTAGACCAACATTATAAGCACTCACACGGTAGCCTACTTGATTCATTGATAAGAGTTTAGCTTGATATTGAAAGATCAAAAGATGAGGCCGGCGCTACCAAGGCAAACCAAGCTCCACATCATGGCATCTTCACAGCTGAGACGTAAACGCGAAATACCGGTGCATTTCATGCTGAGCCTACACAACGCAATGTGAGCGCCCAATGGATACGCCCTTAGCTGCTCCGCCAAGAAGGATGGAGTGTTTGCATAAACGCGCAGAACCAGAGCTCTACATAGAAAATGAATGGTTAGTATCAAGTGCGTATAACGTAGTAAGATGAGTACATACCTGTGCGTTCGTCAATTATGCGCCTTTATCAGAAATACGAGGTAGCGCGACCACTATCTTTTGCATGGCCCAAGACGTAGGGAGGACCATGTTTTCATAAGAACGTTGTAATAGTGATTGAGGTCAACAGAGAGTCGATTTAGGTGACCATAGTATAGCAGAGCATTGACACTCAAGAGTTTTGCTGAGAGAGAGCTTTGTACAGAATACTTGATTTTGCAGAGAGGTGTTGACTTTTTGTAACTTTTAATAGAGAGAAGAAATCATGGACATGAGGATTTCACAATTCAAAATGGACCTCTATTTATACTCTTTTCCATCGATTTCATGGGAATATAGTCTCTTTGCCTTATCTAATGATCGTTTTCTTTACTTTTCTCCAGACCCTGTTACCCTGAGGACACGAGAGTGGTACCATTTTGACGTTTGACATTTGGTCTATCTAACCCACTTTATCCGATAATTTTAGCTGCTCTCTAACGCGAGTTATATCAATTGTATTATTGCAAAAAGCCCTTTTTCAACATTCATATGAAACGAGTTCCCCCCATCTCTTCATAGATGGAATTAACAGAAAACATTTCATAGGCTCATTTTCCGCCCAAAAGTAAACAAAAAAACAACATTGAACTCTAAAACCAGTGTAACTGCAGCTTCTCTATGCCTCTCTCCCTATTTTCTATCTCGAAACTCACACAGTTATCGACCCACTTTTCTTTTTGCTTATACAATCATCAGCTGTCTGCTCAATTGAACGATAATAAGGCTCAATTCATTGTTTACATCGCTTTGGAACCAGTGGAATAGTCTTTATATCACTAGCCATACAAAAAAAATTCAATCGAATCGAGCAAAAGCTGTGTGTTTTTCAACAACAAGCATCAATAAGACTCTCATAGGGTTTCTAGACCAGTGCACATGATTTTCGTGCTACACTTCTTGCAACTTCCTTTTAAGTGAACTCTTTCAGTGAGGAAACTTTTACTTTGTTGTTGATGATACAAAACAAGGACATAAAGTGCCATGCATCAGTATACGTGTAATTACATAGTTGATGATATCAATTGATATCTGTTCAAGTCAAGGATTGCCATTAATGCATACAACAGCTTCTTTTTTCAAATATACACAAAACTTGAAACACAAACCATTGTTTTTTTTTGTGCCACAATGTAGCTAGTCCACCTCCCTGTTTTCGTTTTCGATAACTATCAACTTATTCCAAGGAAAGCTCGCTACGCTACTGCATTCAGCATACTTGGCTCATTTGTGTTTTTACGTCATTTCTACCAATGTGTTATATTGGCCTCAATATGTTGGTATATACACCGGACATCAATGAATACAAAAGCATCTATGTTGCTCGAGGCTCAAATAGAACCATTAGGTTGGGCATATTCAAAGAGTTAAAAGCTTGGTGCACACCAGAAGAACATCAACTCAAATTATTGATTTTACACAGATTGAGTCCTCTGATCCCGTGGATAAAAGCTTAAATTCACAAGCTGAATGGACCAATACCAAAGATGACGATCTCTCAAAGATAGAGAGCGATGAAGTTGATTGCACTGTCTAAAACTCTGGCTTCAGCCAACTGATGCATGTGCAATTCCTGAGAAGCATTCTAAATAGTCATTGGAGTCAAATGCTTGTTGCTGCAAACAAAAAAAAAAAGCAAGACACCCTTAGCACTACCTGAAGAATGGCCAGTTGTCTAGAAAGTTAATAGCAAAATTTATTGCAGAATGTTTAAATATCAAAATGATCCCATTCATCCATAAGTGTATCCACTTCAGCATCTTCCTTGGCCTTTTTATCATTTGACATGGTAGAGGCAGACGAAGGAGATCGATTTCTAGTAGTATTTGAAGTAGGACTCGACAACGTAGGTGATGGGCCATGAGAGACCTCCTTTGCAAGCTTTTGACCATCAGCAAACAAGTTTTCAAAGACTTCCCGGCCCAAACTCTTTTGACGATCCGCGGCTGATTTGACCACCTTGAAACTGTTTGCAAATCCATGATCAAATAGCATCTCTAGCGACTCGTTTGTCAAGACCACCATGCGAAAAGATGGTATGGTAATATCAATAATGTCGGCTAGGATAGAGTTCTCTAATTGTTTGATACGTCCATGGAATGATACACCATCTGCAGTCATTGTCAAGTCAGCTAATCGATGTGTGAGCGTGGCTTCATCAGGTTGGCCTCCCTTGGCTAGATCAGACTGTTCACAGCTATGAACTACTAGACTAGTGACAGCATCCCAGGCAATATCTGTATCTTTCAGTATACTCAGTAGCCAGTATAGCTCTTTACTCATGTTAATAATGTCCTGGCTGGTAAGTACATTGTCTCTATCTTGATCGTATAGTTGAAAGAACCAGTCCATGTGCGACATGAGATCCTAACAAATTCAAGGCATTGAACAAGAGTCTATTTTTTTTTAAAGGCGACAACTTACCCCGTGCAAAATCTCATTCATACCCAAAATCACCATTTGGAAATCCAGTAAGTTGTCTGGGGCATTAGCTGTAAACAGACGATACATGCGGTCAATGAAGCTATTGCACACATTATTGGTGGCATTGATATCTACATTGTCTGTATTTTGCTTTGCCTTTGCCCACACTGTCATTGAGGCGAGCATGCTCTGAAACACCTCTCTGTTCATTTTTGAATCTGATTTAGTGTTACCGCTGGCTTCATGGCTTGCATAGTACAGCGCTCCGAAATATTTGTCGTATAGAATCGCAACATCTTCCTTGCTAAACATGGCAGTGTCTTTCAAATTACGTATCACAGTTCGCTTGGTGAACGATTCAATACCTGCGCCGACCTTGAGTTGATTTTGATTACGTAGCTCAATGATCATCTCGTTGGTAACCAAGGAAAACTCACGATACTACATGTAGAGAAATTGAACATTGATTGCCATAAGAGTGCATGTCACAATCAGTACTTACTGCAGTGAGCATCACTTCATTGAATTTCTGTTATGAACTATGTGAGATGCATGCTTTCCATTTGTCATTCAAAGGTAACTTACAGTTATTTTGATGTGTTGATCCCCATTTCCAACTTGCTCTTTTTGGCCAATCGATTGGAAAAACGCTTTAAAAATGTCCAAAAATCCTCCATCATCTCTGGTCTCCAGCAGCTCTTCGCCGTTGACCTTTAAAATAGCTGTACATATCAGTGGTTAGAATTCAACGTGCATCCTATCGGTAGCACTGCCACTTTACCTAGTCTGTTATGATGTTAGTCTTTTCTGCAGTTTTAGTCTCTTTGTAGTGACTTTAGCTTACCCGATCTGAAATAGAATACGAGGACCTTCCATAAACAAGATATCCAAGACTCTTACTGCGAATTCCAGGGGCATTGAATTAATGTACAAACTCAAGAACCAAGGCAGACAAGCAACCGATAGCTCTACATTTGTGCGTTTAAAATGGTTCCACAGGATGGGCATTGTTTTCTCTACTAATTGTTCAAATGTGATCTGATCAAGCAGGGCGCCGTACATGTTTGTGCTGTAGTATCCAGGGAAAAATCGATCCACCAAAATATGCAGGATCCAGAATGCCTGTTCCTCCGTAGTATAAATCAACAATGCAGACACCACAATGTTCATTGCTTGACAGTAACCTAATTCAGGGTTGCTCCAAGCATATGCTGTCAGTACTTTACGTAAGCGATTGATACCCTCAGGAGACTGATAGCCTGCATATTCCGGAAGCGATCTGTTCAAGTCCTTTTCAATTTCTTCGGTGGATGTGGATTTCTGATCCTTGTATTTTTCTAGTATTTCTTGATAGAGCCCTTGATTGGCGAATCGCAAATACATGGCACCAGACGACGCTTCCCAGATTTCACCTCGCAAAGAGTTTGGCAAGCCTACTCGCACTAATTTGCCAAACGTGGGCAGCTTAATCATTGTCAAGTTTCTACCGTTCTCTTGAAAATACAGCTTCCATAGTTTGGTCTTGCTTTTGTCTTTGGACTTTTTAGAGTTCTCGGGATATCCAAACTCTAAACCAAGACCCCCAATCTGCACTCGAGTGTCAATCAAATTGTCAGTTTGGAATATCTGCTCAGACTCGCATGTGGCCATAAACGGCTTGACTTTTTTGAACAAGGGGATTTGCTTTAAAAGCAGGTCTTTGAGTGTTTCGCAAAATTGCTCGCATGCATTTTTTTCGGCCTATGATGCCCCACCAAAAAATATAAAAAAATGCATTAGTATGGTTTGGGTTCTTAACAAACAGAGTGATCCACTTGCTTACACGTAGAAAAAAGTCGTGCTCCATTTTATGACATGTCGTAATAGCTACACCCGATGTGTAGGCACCCTTATTCAATCTCTCCACACGCTTGATGGTATATAACGGAAACACTGCTTTACACACTGGCAAATTATGTTGTGGTGCAGGCAATCTCTCCTCTGACTCGAACGTAAGAAACGTCTGTGATAGGTATACCCTTCCAGTCAAGTGAACCACGCCAGGAGGCACTTGAGACAGAAAATGGGGATCACGGTCCACAGCTGCGTCTTTGGAGTACGTAGCATCCAATCCACTAATAAGATACTGATCTGCTGGGAGTCTAAATCGAGCGCAATAGTTGTTGTTTCTCTTTTGAGCTGCTAGGTCCTGCTTGAGTGGACTTACTAATTGGTGATGAGACGCCCTGCCTTCAGCTAGTAATCGATTGGTCTGCTGTATGCTACGTTTGCTGCTTAATTCGGCGGCTGTGAATGCTGCGTCCGTCGATTGGCCCGGTGCATCACCACCAGCGTTTTTCAGCCATCGCTGCATTGCTTGACCTGTCAACTGCACCAACAAATCATATACCTCGTCTCTCTTGAACAAGTTGGATAGAAAGTACTCTTGCTTGTCTTTGGTAATCAACCGTAAGCTATCGTCAAATATGCCTTTTGATTTTTCCTTTTTAATCTCTTGTATCTCCTTTAGCTCTATCAATTCCTTTGTTTCTACTCCCAGTATGTATGAATGGAATCCAATATAGTTTTCGCTCATATAAAGCCATCCTTGTCTTGACTTGTAAGCGCATGAATAGTCTATAGCCCAGGTCAATTTATCCATCTACTGCATCAAATACGTTCACTTACAGCTCACAAACCGTTCAGAGTGCGGGATATCGAATATTTGTCTAAATGTTCTGGAAGCATTTCTTACATTCTCGTCGGATGACAGCTCATCTGTGCCAGATTCTTTTGATAATAGAGCCCGTCAGCCGCATACTTGGTACAGTGTCTAACGTCATCCCTTTTACCTATTTCAGTAACGATCATGTTGATCTTTTCAGACACCCATCTCTCTTTTTCCAGTGGATGGTCAATGGTCTCCAACTCGGGCATCATGTTTTTCTCTATCCAAAACCACGCGGCATCAATTGCCTTTTCTGTTTCTCCTACTGCTATCTGGAGGCACATGGTATTCACTTCTCGTTGAAACAAGATGCGAAAAGGCGGTAGTTTGGTGTCAAAGCTATCAGATGCTGTTAGTACAATGGAGTGTACAGCTAAACACAGGGAGCACGTTACACGTTGGCAATGGTGCTCACTAGATTTCGGAATAGATAATTTCCTGGCGAAGAGGATCGTTGCAGCAGAAAGTTGTCCTTTTGCAGTATGGTGGTCCAAAAGGGTGTCAATGTGATATCGGTGGGTGTTGGCAGTGTAAATACCTACGTCTTCATGTTAGACGATGCATCTGTCTTCTAGCACTAACTTACATTTTGTGGGACGCCAGCTGTAGCAGCATGGAATTCTGTCATTGAGTGTTGGAATGAAGAGAAAGAGAGAGAAAAAAAAGAAATATGCAAAAAATCAAATAGTGAACATCTCGAGGCATTTCGGCAGTCCAATCACATTGACCCTTGGCAAAACCATAAATTAGCCGATCTGATGTGAATGCAAGCCATTGCCATGATATAGAAAGTAGCAGCAAGTTGTGTATATAGTCCTAGTTATGGCACACCTTACTCGACGCAGACTGATAGCCTATGATGGCGCATACAGGTGCTGGTGCCTTTGCCATCCAATGTGTAACCATGCATTTGGCTGTTCTGTAGCTGTTCAGTAACAGTGATAGGCTGGTTTCAAACTCTCTGCCTCTCTCATTACTAACTTGATCTTCAACAAGCATCAGAGTTTCATCTTTGTTGATGTCTGTATCAAGATGTAATGACTAGTCTCAGATGAAATAGCAAAATCATCATGACATGTGTTTCAGAAAGCGCCATGTTTGCAGCAAAGGCAACAAGGTTTAGGTTTGATTGTATTCGTTACTACCACCACCAATCTCCGTGAAAAAGTGGGGCAATGTTTAAAAGCCTCTTTTTCTGTTAATTAAAAAAAAAAAAGCTTCTTTTTTCTCTCTCTCTCTCTTTTCTTTGTCCATTCACACCTTTCTCCTCCTCCTCCTCTTCCTCTTCCTCTCCCACCTCCATCATCCATCTTCGCCCCTCTCTCCTTCTTATCAACATACCAAATCTCAAATTTATATCACGACCAACAACCTGTTTCTCTTTCATATGACTGATAATATCAACAACTCTCCTCTATCTCGACCTTCTTCCTTGAGAAGGGTTCGCAAGAACAATAGCAAGGTAAAAAAAAAAAAAAAAAATGACATGGCGGTGGCGTAGATCGTTCAGATACTAATAGCCCCCCTTCATAACAGGATGCCACTATTAGCTTGCCTAATTCTCGCCCTTCCTCTCGTCCTTCCTCTCGCCCAGCATCTCGCCCTGTGTCTCCCACAGGCAACCGCAATGATGATGAAGATCAGATTATTCCAACAGCCATTGTCATTAAAAACATTCCCTTTTCTGTAAAGAAGGATGCTCTGCTGAGCAAATTGGTAGCGTACAAGATTGCTCAAGGTAAAACATGTGTACTGACCCTATACATGATAGGCTTCTATGGATGTGCCAGCTGCCTATGCCTTCAACTACCACTTTGATAATGGTGTGTTCCGTGGCCTTGCTTTTGCTAATTACAAAACTCCTGAAGAAACGGAAATCGTGGTCAACACAATTAATGGACTGGAAATAGGGGGTCGCAAATTGCGTGTAGAATACAAGAAAATGTTACCAAATATGATGGACACGAATACGAATGACAATCGAAAGAAGGAGAGAGATGCCTCTTCATCTCAACCTGGATCGCCTCTACAGACTGAACGCAGATTACCAAATAACAACAACAACAATTCAGATGATGGTGAGTGCAATCAATTGCTGTCAAGAGAAACACACTTTTTAACCGTCAAGCAGATACCCTGGATTTGAATGATCCCAATGTACTGGAACTCTACAGCTTTCTTTTGCTGTTTCGTGGAGATCCCAACAGCACTGAAATTGCTTTACCAAAGACACTGTCAGCCAAAGAACGCAGAGATGCCCATTTGATTGCTGATAGATTAGGCCTTGCTCACTATTCCGAGGGTTTTGGTGCTGATCGACAAGTTTTGATTGAAAAGAGAGGATCCGTGCCTGCTCCCATTGTCAGACTGCAGCACAAGAATTCCAGAGGCACATTGAAATCAAGCCCCAGTCGTGAGCGTTTGAACATGGCTGGCAATAATGACCCTAACAAGAGAGATAGCTACCGAAAGTCAATGATGTAAGTAGAGAGAAATGTAGCATGTCTGTGGAAGCAGCCTTATTCATCCCACACATGTAGGAGTACCAGCACCACGGCTGAAGTCCTTTCTTCTTCCAACACCAATAGCAGCATTATCCATCCCATTCGTCAGCCTCGAGGTCCTGAACCGGGCAAGAACTTTGCTTCCCGTATGAATGGTGCCAATGTTGCTTCCAATGCGGATCAATTATCAGACAGCTTTACTCGTCAACTCCATGTTGGCGCTTAAATTTAACCAATAAAAACCATAGTTTTTGCTTCTCTCATTTGTAATTTAACCGAACAGATTCTTGTACAACTCCCTTTTTCTTTCTTTCTTTCTTCTCCTACATATATAAATATATTATATTAGCTATAAGATGTCCACAGCTTGGGAATCGCAACTTTCGTCACAAGAATCCAAATACTTTACTCAATTGTTCCAATTCGTGAGCAAGCAACAGGAAGGCATTGTCACTGGTGCTGAAGCTGTTCGTTTCTTTGCAACTTCGGGTGTGCCAAACCAAATACTATCAGAGGTAAGCACTGCTCAATATGTAGACTGTCATGGTATGGCTTACATTGGTTGCTAGATCTGGGAGGCTGCTGATCGTGATAAGGTGGGCTATTTGACACCAGAGACTTTTTCAATTGCCTTGAAGTTGATTGCATGTGCTCAGCACGGAAAAGAAGCCAATGCCAATGTATTATCTACAGGTTTGTAGTAAAGAGTGTTTTGTGTGTTAGTATATGGCTGACTCCTAGTCCTTCCTAGTCGTTCCTCTGCCTCAATTCGATGGAGCTGTAGCACCCAGTCCTATTGTATCCCACATATCCACACCATCAGCAGCAGCAGCAACAGCAGCAGCAGCATCTACACCCATCACTAGCGCAGAACGCGAAAAGTATGCCAACATCTTCAAGGTACATCAGCCCGTCAATGGTGTGCTTGATGCCAACACAGCACGCAATGTATTTATAAAATCCAAATTGTCCATGGAGACTCTAAGTCAAATATGGTAAATTAAAGCAAGGCGAATCCTCAAGAGTGGAACTGACCCCGATGTTATTAGGTACTTGGCCGATGTGCGCCAATCAGGCTCATTGAATCAAACTGAATTTATTATTGCCATGCACTACATTGCCAAGTTAATGGATGGCACACTCTCTAGTTTACCCGATAAACTGCCTCCTGCTGTATATCAATCTGCTCAATCAGATCCATTGACAACAACCACACAATCACCCATGATGCGCAACATGTCCGTCAGTTCACCCTCGTTCCAAAATGCTCGCCAGCAAAGCGTCATGACACCGCCACAGCGTGCTCGCACTATCGATTCTCTTGGCAATCTGGCCTTTGGTCCTTCCTCTGCTATCCATGAGCCCGTGCAACAATGGGATGTTTCAGCTCAGGAAAAGCAGCAGTTTGACGCTTACTTTGACAAGATTGATTCAAACAGAGTTGGCGCTATTCAGGGCAAAGAGGCTGTCGAGTTTTTCAAAAACTCTAGACTGCCAGAGACGGATCTGGCTCATATTTGGGATTTGGCCGATATTCAGCAACGAGGTGCTTTGTCCAGAGATGAATTCGCTGTGGCAATGCATCTGATCCACAAGCGATTAGCAGGCGAACAGCTGCCTGCATCCCTGCCAAAAACCTTGATTCCTCCCTCCACCAACACACAACAACCTCCACTGCAATCACCTTTTGGCAACTCACCCGCATTTGCACCTGCTAGTCCTGCTGTATTTGCTGCTACTGCCTCTCCTGCACCACAAAAGCAACCACTGCACTCTCGCTCTTTAATCGATGACAGCAACACCAATGATCTGCTGGGAGACTTCGGCAATGATCAAGTATCCAACGAGACAAATCAAGTCAATTTGCTGCAAAACCAAATGTCGTCTCTGTCTACACAAACCAGCGATCTTGTCAACAAGAAGCAATCTACAGAAAGCGTTTTGGAGCAGCTGATCAAACAAAAGAAGGATTTGGAGGCGCAATTAACCAACGTCCGCATGTCTCATGAAACTGCCGTCAAAGACTTGAATGAAATCCAGGAAACCGTGCGCCGTGAAGAAGGAGAATGGGATCAAGTGCGTGCTGAATACGATACTGCTCAGCAGCAGCTCACTGCATTGCAAAACGAGATTGCTCAAGCCCAGCAAACCTTGGAAAACGGACGTGCAGAGACAGAAAGCTTGCGTCGTCGTGTCAACGAGATTCAGCAAGAAACAAACGCTGCTACTGCTGAACTGGAAAAGATGAGAGCTCAAACAAAGCAACAGAGCATGATGCTGGATATCAATAGACGCCAAGTTACTGCTGCTGAACAGGATCGCGCTCAAGCCAAGCGTCATTTAGAAGACTACAAGGCGGCTGGTAATTTGAACGCTAGCAATGAAGACGACAATACAGAAAGTGACACTGATGAGGATGAATCCATTTTCGCTGACTCTAAACAAGATCCCGGTACTGACAACGCTGATCAGGCTGCTACTACTGCTGCTGCAACAAGCCCTGAAGCTACGCCCTCAGTCGTATCTACTCCCGCTCTCAACAATTTGTTTGGCGACTCTCCTGTACCTAAATCAGCTACATCTCCTTTTGCTTCTTCCACTAGTCCATTTGACGCATTCTCTCCTGCTGCTGCCAACACAGCTGTCTCTACTGATGCAGGTAACGATGATTTTGACGCCATCTTTGGTAGTATGAGCAGCCCTACTACTTCCACCGTGAATGCATTTGATCCTACTGCATGGGCAACAACCGCTGTTAGTGGCACGCCATCAACTCCTTCCGCAAAATCATCTCGTGGTCCACCTCCCCCACCTCCACAGAGCAGACATCATAGACAACCTTCCGAAAGCGTCAGTTCTGTTAATTCTGCTACCTCACCTTCTACTCTATCTAAAAAGCAACGTGCCCCACCACCACCACCACCTGCTATGGCAGCTCAACAAACACCTACACAGATCCAAGAGAATTCAGACGAGGATGATTTTGAGGCTGCATTTTCAGGCAATTTACCTGAAGCAAAGGTGGTTACCAAAGACAATGACGACGAAGATGATTTTGCAGACTTTGACGACGCCTTTAGCGCGTTTGACACAAAGCCCAGCGCTGCTGCTGGTGCACCACCAAAGCAAGCACCTACTGCAGTGCCCGCATCTCCTGCCTCTGCTTCAGCTGCTACCAACGACAATTGGGCATCCAGTTTTGGTGGATTTAATTTCCCCAGTGAAGATAACCTGTCTAAAAAGCCTGCTGCTACAGCAGCCACCACCACAACCGTCAATGACGACGATTGGGACTCCATCTTTGGATCCAACAACCAAACATCCTCGCCTGCTCCTACTAATACCACTACAGCTACTACTACAAACACTAATAACAATGGCTTTGACGATGCATTCTCCAGCTTTGGCGATGATTTCGGCAAACAATCTCCTGTCGTCACTTCTTCCAAGGGTAAACAACCAGCAAATGCCGCTTCTGTTTCACCATCTCCTGCCGTCACAGCTACACGATCGCCCATTCATTCCATTGGCATTGTAGGCGACAAGATTGAAGAACTGGTCAAGATGGGATTCAATGAACAAGAGGCTAAAGATGCCTTGAATCGATATGATCAGGACTTGGAAAAGGCTAGTAACTTTTTGCTTGACCAATCTTCAAGATCTTAGTTTACGTGATCTATAATAAAAATGACTTATTTTTGTATTCAATCTACTTTATTTACCTCAGACGAGGCAGGGAATCTACTGTTTGTCTAGTGTTTCAAAGATCCAAAATGCGGGGCAGCAGTAAAAAAAAACACTCGCTGAAAGCTATGTGTAATTCTTGCTCATAGTCTGTGGCACAACCATGGATATAGTTAGAGATTTGCCTAGTAACACAGTGACGAAGGCTACAGATCGACGCAGCAGTAAGAATGACGTTTCATGGAAAGTGATAGACTAATACAAATTTCACGTAATACTTCTTGCAAATGAATGTCTCAATTATAAAAGAAAAAAAGCGCGTAATAATAAGCTTTTTGCGATTAAGCGATGGCATACATATGTCTCATTGGAAAATGTTTCGCTCGGCGTTTGTTTCTACGTATGAATACGTAATAGTTAGTAGAATATGCGATAATTACAAATGCTTACATTTCTCATCTACACATATAGGCATTCGTCATGCTGAAAGAACTTGCATGCTTGATTAATAATGCACTCAGGCAGTGATTTCCCTTCCGCTCAATAGTGACACTGGTGTCGGCCATAAATAGCAATCGTAATGCGCGTACACATTTGCTATTTATGCAAAACGCACTTTTGTTTGTATCGGCGCAGGCTACTATCAAACACCAAGATATATAAAAAGAGACGCTATTCCATTTTTTCATTTTTTACTCACACATAAACACACATAAAAAAAAAAATAATTCAAATGTCTTCTCTTCCTCGCAAAGCCTTAATTGCTATTACAAGCTACAATGAACCCTTCTATGCTGATGGTGCCAAGACTGGCTTATTCTACACAGAAGCACTTCACCCTTATCAAGCCCTTGTGAAAGCAGGATTTGAAGTAGACCTTGCAACTGAAACTGGCACCTATGGCATGGACGAACACTCTACTGAAAAGCAATTCCTCACTGACGAAGATGAAAAAATCTTGAATGATGCTAACCATCCCTTTAATGTGCTTTTGAACAAGCATCTCCACAAAGCCTCTGATTTGGATGCAAAGCAATACGGCTTGTTCTTTGCTAGTGCAGGTAAGTTTGCTTTCGTATCATTTAATATGGATTTGTGTGTGTTGATATCTATCTTATGAAAGGTCATGCCTCTTTGTACGATTACCCAAAGGCACGCCATCTTCAATCCATTGCCGAGGATATCTACAAACGCGGAGGCGTTGTCTCTGCTGTCTGCCATGGTCCTGCCATTTTACCTGGAATCAAGGGCGAGGATGGTAAATCCATCATTAACGGCAAGACTGTCACTGGATTCACCACTGAAGGCGAGGTTCAAATGAACATTTTGGAAAAGATCAAGCAAGATAAGGTGCCCACTATTGAAGAAGGCGCAGCCGCTGTTGGTGCTACCTATGTCGCTCCTCCTACTCCATTTGCTGATTTTCACAAGACAGATGGCAAGGTCGTTACTGGCGCTAATCCCGCCTCTGCTCATTCTACTGCTGATGCCGCTATTGCTGCTTTCGACAAGGCCTAATCATACGCATCGTCTCTTTTTTCTTTTGCCTTCAAATCAAATGTATATATAGTGGCATCTCTCTCTCTCTCTCTCTCAAATTCATGTGAATAAAAACAATTGGTGTTTTGGCCTAATTTAGGATTTGTAATCATGTAATGCCATCGTTTGAGTTATATCATCGTAAAGTAATTTAGGCATAACTAAGAGGTGTCAGTTAAACATAGATATGTGTGCATTCAAATTTTGCGAACGTGCTGCAGCTCTGGTTTGTTATTGTTGCGCTGCTCTTGGCTTTCAGTACGCTGCTTTTTAGCTGAGGTGGGAGGCACCTATATGCTATAAAAGAGGGTAGATATCTTAATAAAACGCGTAATTGTTGTAGCAATGACATACCTAAATCTTTAATGACCTGCGAACATCTCTTTGATGAGCGATCGATTGGCTCTGATGTGTTACCCACAATGCAAACAGCTATGCCAGGGTCCAAAGTAATTCACCTCATGCTTATGTAATGTAGAATCTGTTAATTAAAGGAATAAAGCAAAGAAATTATCGTACATAGAACATACAGCACATAAGAAATGTTATTGGTTGGCTCTGATCTATGTACTTGACCTGATATCAGAGCAAGCGATCTGAACAATATTTAATGGTATAAATGTACATCGAACAACTTACGATCTACTGCATACTATGTAAAACAAAATGTGCGACCAAGCTGCTGATACTTGCAATTATACCTGCGGTTTTACTATCCAAAGACATTGCCGAGGATATCTACAAACGCGGTGGCGCTGTCTCCGCTGTCTGCCATAGTCCTGCCATTCTATCAGAAATAAAGGAACAGGGTCATAAATGACAAGACTGCCGCTGGGTTCGCTACCGAGGATGAAGTACAATTGAACATCTTGGAAAAGATCAAGCATACCACTGAAGAAGATGCAGCCGCTGTTGGCACTACCTATGTCGCTCCTCCTACTCCATTTACTGATTTTAACAAGACAGATAGTAAGGTCGTTGCTGATGCTAATCCTGCTTCTGCTCGTTCTACTACTGGAGCTGCCATTGCTGCTTTCGACAAGGCCTAATCGTTATTCATCGCCAGCCCTTCCTTCTGTAGCCCCCCTCTCCCCCACCACTCACCAGCATCAGATGAATATATATATATATAGTGACATCCTCTCCCCGCCTCCCCCAAATTCATATGAATAAAAAACAGATAAATAGTTTTTTGATTTAATTCATAACTTAGGGAGGGCATTTATGCGTGTCTATTTGCAATCGATCGCTTTAATATAGAGTTCTACATACGAGAGAGTGTTGGACGATCGCTTTCGTTAGTAAATTATATAAGCATTTAATCTTTTTTGTCAAGGTATCAATTTAAAATCACAAACTAGTAATGATTTGCGTACGTCATTTTCATATGTGCATTAGAAGATAGCACACGAGGCGAATTTTAGTTTGATGCCTCTGCCTACTGTCAGGCCAATAACGCTGGCAGACCAAACAAACAAACAAATGGCTGTATAACCAGGTACAGACGGACATGGCACTTTTGCACATACGCACACATATACAGGTTAAGACAAAGAACTGGATAGTATCAGCTTTGCTGTTGTAGAGGAAATACGCTTAGAAGATGATTTTATTCAGCCCCATTCAACGAAAAATTGAAAGGATTTGCATTATCAATCCAAATAAGTGAGTGAGAGAACGACGACGAGCGCTCCAACAAACAACAACATCATGTCATATAGTAGACACACCTCCTTGAACTATAAATGAAGACATGCCTTTGATTTGACTGTCCAAGCCCATTTCCATAAACGATAGACAGGATGAGAAGGGGCTGCTTGATTTGGGGGGGGGGGGAGAATCCGTTTGGGAGTTTAACACACTAAGTCTTGATAAAAAAGGAGAAGGAGGAGAAGCGAGAAGGGGATGTGAAGCAACACCGTATAATAGACAAGTATATATAAATATATGTATGAGATGTAATGCATGTAGACATGTATGTATGAGCCACCACTTTTTGAATCTGTGGATGTTTGTCTGTCCGTGTGCAAGCATCGAATTGTTTGATAGTGCTACTGTCATGAAATTTAGCAGATCACAAAATAAACCTTGGACCTGTCAAGAACATTAGTAACAAACAAGCAAACGAAAAAAAAAGGTCAATTCTTGTCACCTCATGGCTAAATGATATGGTTTGTTGGTAACCACCAGAAAGGTGCTCCCCTTTTCGCACATAATGGGGAAATTCCACCCTCCTTTTTTTCTCTTCGGTTCAATGATGATTCATCATACTATGCTTTTAGGTAAAATGATGATATAGGATTCGAAATTACTATGATCTGATCTATATAAAATGCCCTTTTTCCCTCTTTCTTCTTTCTTTCTTTCTCTCTCTCTCTCTCTCTCTCTCTATTTCTCATTCTTCTTGCTTAACATATGGGCTACTCTACCATTCCGCCTTTAGCCTATACTTCCATTCTCAAATTCACAGTCGATGGCCGTCCTAGTATTGAAGTAAAATATCTTGATTTGTCAAACAAAGAATATTTTCGCTGACGCATTCATATTAGGACATTCATGATCTGTTCTCTACACTGATATCCCAAGTACCTTTTTCGACCCACCGATACATGTTTAGAAACTACAGCAACACATTCACATCAGAAGACGCTATCCAGGAATTGGGCACACTGAAATTCACCAAATCATTTGAAGCAACGGAATACAAAAATGAAGCCATTTCAACCACTACTTTCCAGATGAGTAGAGACATGGCAAAGGCCCTGATCCAACAGTTTTTGTGGACTCGTCTCATTATAAACGCCGTTGAGCCCTCGAATAGAACTTACCGAGATAAGGGTCTCTGGCGTCTTAGCTCAAAGGGTCTTTGTGTGTTGCAAGAATTCTGCGTCAAGACTAAAATGGACATTGGCAAGTTTGCTACCTACGTAGACCCCTCAGCCAGACTTATATTCCTGATCCAGATCGAGCGATTGCGAGACAACGATAGACTGAATAACAAGAGAAAGTACATTTCATGCTTATTTGCCATCATGATTGCCAGTTTACCTCTACGCCACAATTATAGCAATGAAAGCAAGACTACGTTTGAAGATGCGCATTCTATCTACTCGTCTGATTCTGGCTCTACCAATTCTGCATCTCGAAATGTAACATTTTCAGACTATTTTCCTCACATCAAAACATTGCCTAATGATCTATTAGTGGGTGTCAGCTACAAGTATCCGCAGTGGTCAAATCAAAAATCGTCGTTCCAGCAACAAAAGGCACTACTGCAAAACTTGAATCCATCATCAAGAAAGTTCAAAATGCGGGCGATATTTACATCTCTGTTATGCTGCAATTGGCTGATTGAATTTTGTACCGTAGCATCAAATGATGAGGCTGAAAGTATAATGACGGAATTTTTAAACTTGGGTTGGATAGCATTCTATGATGAGAAGTACAGATATTCTGAATACATCGAATCATCAAAATCAATCACTCTCAACATGACTAGAGAAGGCATTAAAGTAGTCATGGACGTTTCCTTGAAGCAATGCAATGACGTGCTACAGCAGGCTGTGGACGACCATTCATCTGTCTATAGGAGAAGCTCCACTGTATCATCTTCGTCAAGTAGCAACACAGATTCGTATCACACTGCTGTTCAGAACCAGTCTTTTATAGATGAAAAGGAGAAGTACTATCTCCAAGATCAGAAATCAAAAACACCGCTTTTACCCTTATTGCAGACAGCATCGTATACATCTATAAGTAGCAGTGGATATAGTAGCATGACATCAACCCCTCTCTATGATAACAACACAATACCATATTTTGATATCAAGCATCCTCATGGCAGTACTAATCACAAACACTATAATACACCACCACTGACTCCTACTACGCCTACTGACACTATCCATCCTAAGGAAAGCAACTACATCAAACTGAAAGCGGTCCTGAAAGATGCTCATTTTCGCTCTTTATTCCGTGATTTCCTTGAATCCAACTACTGCACGGAGAATTTGGACTTTTGGATCGATCATGATAACCTACGTCGAAAATGCAGACGACATCCAGGCCAGTCAATAGTTAACCAAAAGCAATTACTTGAAGATGCTTATGCCTTGTGGGAAACATATCTTATGCCAGGCACCACACACTGCGAGCTTAATATCGATCATACACTGCGCCAAGACATGGCGGAAGAGATCTCCAATATAGTAACTCTTGTCCACACATTTACTCCTGGACAAACAAGACCCATGGTTATTATTTCAACACACTCTACTGCCCAAAGTCTATCTACTATTTTAAATTGGTTTGACAAGGTCAATGATCAGATTTGCAGATTAATGGCTTCAGACTCGATTCCTAAATTCGTTCGCACACCCGAATACAAGAAGGCGGCTTACAGATTGCAGCCATCAGAAGACGCCAATGCTCATAGCAGCCCATCTTCTATACTTACTACTCATGATTTGGATGACTTTCCTCCCCCTCCCCAAAGAAAAATAAAGGAGCCTTCTTATTTCTAACGTTATTTTCTACGAAATAATAAACAACATTTTAATATCACTATAAACATAGGCAAAAGCCATGTTTGTCATTTTAAACGGAATGAAATAAAGGGTCCAGCTTTCAGAGTACTCTTCTACAATAAGATGGCTCACTTTTGTATTTTTATATTTTATAGGTTTTTCTTTATCCATCAAAATGCAAGATCTATTTAGTCAGCATCAACCAGTTTTTTTTTTTATTTTTTTTTATGCTTGCTCCTAGGCTTTCCCTTTTATGCAAATATCGTACACTTCAAACAAAGTTTATGTACGCCGCCTCCAGGAAGATTACATGCTTATACAATGTCTTCCATAACACCCTTAGATTTCCTTTTCCAGTTTTGTGGAATATAAAAGAATGCTCTTATTACTTCTCCCCTTCCTTGTTTTTACTAGTAGTTCAGGGCTAGATTCTTTTGAGGTTTTCTTACTCTCTTGATTTGCCCCTTTCCGTACAGCCTACCCTTGCTTTTTGCATCAAGAGGAGTAGTAAAGTAGTGTATATACACATCCCGCTAGACATAAAGGAGAAAAGTTTGCTTGGTAAATGCTGAAAAAAAGTGATGCTTTCCATATACCATGAACTAGCATCTCCAACTGATAGCGTACATATGTGATTATATAGTGTATAGATTGAGATACGTCCTAGAGTATTGCCGATACATACAAAAGGGAGCATATGTATGTGTATGATGAAAGGGGCTTCGTTAGAAAAAGGCTGCTACCGACAATATGCATTGTCATGTCAATGTATAGGCGGTGGTGGTAGTGGTGGTGGTCAAACTCAAACACCAGCAGCGTGTGTTTGTATGCATTCTAATGCAATGTACATGTATTGCTATTTTAATTGAGATCCCCCAATGTGTCTTTGTATACAAGTATGCTATTTACCCCATACGATGCATTAATGCACTTGAGCTCTCCTATCTCAAAAACACAAGGGGAGTGTCTACTATTACCTTGTTCTATTGCCACTTACTAGAAAGTATAAGAACATACTATAATATCAAGGCCTCTATAAAAAATTCAGCCGTCTCCCTTATAATTTTGTCACATTTTGAGGGTCTGCTGATTCTTTCATTAGCAAGGTTGCAATGTCTATGAATCTGCCTTGCTCAGATTTTTATATACTCAAAGACATCTATATACAGATCTTTCTTGCATTGCATAAAGTTATTATGCGCTTAATTTCTGATCCAACCTTTTAAATCTTGTTGTGCAGACAAAAAATCAGCATTATGTATTTATAGAAAACGAGAATCTCCGTGAGTAATGCTGATGACATACAATCAAGTGATTTAGTTTGTAAAAATAAGAAGATAAACTCAAGGGCAAATACTTGACGAGGATTCCCTGGTTATGTCTACATCAAAAACGAAACCAGAAAAAAGCTCGACTCGCCAAGGTGTTGACACTATCATTGGTAAAGCTCGCATTGTATGCATGACATGTGTCAACTTCTGGCAGTTAATGAATAGCATGGCCTGCTATATCAAAGACTTGTATGAACGCCTGTGAGTCAGATTTTATACCTGGTAATAAGTACATTTGTGAGAGTTGCCTGAAGCGCTTGATTGGTTAAAGTTTTGGTTGGCTCAATTGTTAGATTGTCTTCCTCTCTTTCACTCTATATCTCCTCTAAACAGCGCACTTGTATATATTACGGAAAACATAAAAAGTTTATTACTAGTATTTAAAGGAATGAATGAGACTGATCAAACAAATTGACTCTCTTGGTTTTGTGCTTCAATAACTGTTTTGTAGACATCTTCAATAGCAAGTCTGAATCTCCAGATGTGTGCTAGCAAATTGGACATAGCTGCTTTGAAAGCATGTGGATCTTCAGCATGTTGCAGAGTTCTGGTTCTTTTGTAGATGTACACGTATCCTTTAGGGTTCGACAGTTCTGAAGTTGTGCAATCTAATCTCGACAATAGGCAGCCGTGAACTTTTAACTTTCTTTGAGCAGAGGGGCAGGTAGCAAGCAGTTGTTTGAAAACATCTTGCATTAGTTGAGGACATTTTTTGCCTTCCTCATTTAACTGCTGTGTGTCATTGCAAGATTTCGCTGCTTCAACAATGGCATATTCATGATTTAGACATACTGTCATTCATATCTAAAATGCAATGCATAGATGGACTAATCGATTTTTAGTATATGCACATAATGGATCAGTAATTAGACTTACTGATCAAATTCCAGATTGTTGACAAACTCAGCCATTACGTCTTCTACATATCTACCAGATTCAACTTCTACTTTAATGCAGTTTTTAGACCACTGTAAAAGGCGATGCTGTCGCCTTTGTTGGATTCTGTTATTGGCGAGCCCAATGCCGAACGCGATGGGGTAGATATCTCGAAGATTGATAAAGAATTTTGCTTTGAAGGAGACATTGATTCTTTCCTTTTCTCCCACTTTATTGCTTTCTACCTTGTTATATTTTCTTGTCTTGTAGTGTTGCCAGGATCAATTGTGTGATCATCATATGTTTGGAAATTTCCGGTAGTCATTATGTATCTCCATGCGTCGTTTTGGCAAACTGGGCGCCTGGGTAAACTAGTTTCTTGGGCTGTGCTTGCAAGACAGCAAAATTGATTGCTATTTGTGGGTGCAATATTGTTCACAGCATTGCCAATTTGTTTAATCAACTAGTCGTTGACCCTCGCTTCGCTCGGGGGCGCTGTCGCGCTGCTGCGGGCGTACATTCTCCCCACATTTTTCTAACCTTCGCTTCACTCTGGTACAAAAACGTAGGGCCCCGGATGCAATTTATCAGGATTCATTGCACAGTTGAATGACGCTCACTATTACAATAGCGATGTTTTATAACGGCTGGTGCTTCCACAGCTTCTACGACGTTAGTGTCTGTCGACTGAAAACTGTTCATTGCACAACATACTTTTATACTGACCATGAGGCGTCGATGTCGAGCCTTGTCTATGGCTCCACAGAACTCTTGAAACAAAAGAAGAAAAGAGATGATCCTATAATATTTTTGATCGTAAACAACTTTAAATCGATTGATTTTACAGCTTAAAAGCTGTAGCCATAAACTGCTTTATGCATAATTTTAATTATATAGGATATTGAAATAGCTAATTGTTAAACGTGCCATCAATTGATTCTCCAGGTGGAACTTCAACCCAACCTTGTTCTTCTTTTTCCAAGGCTCTTGCTAGAACCTGTTGTTCTTCAATCTTATCCTAAAAGTAAGTTAGGTTAGAATATGGGAGTATGTGTTTATTTTTGTTAGTATTATTGTTTATAAAATATACCTTCGTGCATAACATGAGATCAAATACTTTCAACCAACGCAGTCGGATATCCCATGTTCTTGGAATACGAGCGTCTCTCGCATAAACAAATCCGCAATGATTTTTATCTATAACCGAAGTTATCAACATCGTTAACTTATCATTGGCGTAGAGGTAACTGAGGAATTTTCTTTTTTTATATGAAGCAAAAGAAATAGATTTCATCTTTTCCATCTCCATCTTGAGAGCTCGTATACTACATTCCAGCAGCTTGATTGTATCCTCTTTTTTATGCTCTTCATTGTCCTCTCTGATTTTAAATTTTGTATATTAATATACGCTCACGAGATAATATAATAGCGTCATTAGAAAACTTACCCTGATGATTCGATTAGACTAACGTTCAGCGCACCAAGGTTGCGCGCCAAGGTGTTGATATAGGGCGATGTAGCAATGCGAACAGCCAATCGTGTTTTGCAAACTTTGGAGCCTGATATTAAATGATATTTCGAAGAGGCTGCTGCTGTAGTTAGCTCTATGACCTGGAAACATAGGAGGCCTGCGAGGTCTTGAATTTGGCTTGTTTTCTATAAGATAAAAATGACTAGCGTGTAGTTGCAAAAAAATAGGATGAAGGGAAGAGGGAGCCGAAAAGTAAGGAACAAACGTAGTGTTTTGTTAGTCAAGCGTATACCAAGTTATGACTCTGTTGAAAGTGTCTGCGGCCAACTTTACCATTTCAGGGAACTGAAACCAGTTATCTTGACTGTCTACTGAAGCTTCGTTGCAAAGGTACTAAGAACTAGGCTTTGAAGAAGGAGAACTTCCAAAAATTTGCTGATAAAACAGGTTTTTCTTGTTCAAAACAGCAATCACCTTAGTCTTCAATAACTTGTATTGCTCTTGGTTACTAGTAATAGCGAGAGGAAGGGCTCGAAAACCACTGTTTCCATCCGGCAAAGGATTGAAATGGCCAACAATTTGTTTCATGCTCTAGCCATCTGGAATAGGAATGCATAGTTTGAATAATCACAGCACCTTAGACATTGCCCTTGCTTCTTTTTTAAACTTTACAATCTTACCAGTAGCTTGGCTTTTCTGGCTTACTTCTTTTTCAATGCGTTTTTGTATATATTTAGTACTTGTATATATTCTTAACCTGAAGATATACTCACCAAGCTTTGCTTCTTTAGTCATGTTTTTTATGAGCCTTTGGAAGAAGATGTGCACAATATGCACATAACAAAGAAGGTGCTTAAATTCAGGAAAAACATGTTTGATCAATGATTGATTCTTGTGATCAGCGACAAAGTTGTTGGGAAGAAAACTCAGATCTATCACATTAGGCCAAGCAGCCAACCCAAATTGCTTCATAGCCCACTCATAAGAGCCGTTGAACTCACGACGTATCCAACACCCTGCAACATGAATTGTTGCAAGCTGCTTCCTGTCATATTCAGAAGCGATAGTTCCTGCAACGGCAAAGTTAAGCAATGTCAGTTGATGACTGTTCTTCTTATATGTTGCATCCACCACAACGCTCTCCGGAAGACGTCTGAGCTCTTATTTTGCATGATTATGCATCAAAAAAACGCTGGCGATTCTTTTTTCTCTATCAGTTTTGATTCGTACTTGATGGTTGTGATCGCGAACCACCTGAAGAACCTCCCAAGGGTTTTGAGCATCGTGTCTTACTGAAGCGTAAATGCGTAGAGGGCATTGCATTCTATCAGTCTTGTACCGCCGAGCCCCTTTTTATCTGAAGAAAATGAATCTTTGTTCTTGGTCTAAGTCGCATGCGATCGATTCTTACTTCTATCTTTTTCTTCTTTCTTTTCATCTTTCTATTGTTCTTGTTCATATTTTCCCTTTCTAGCTTTTCGATATTCACCCCCTCCATGTCTACATTGTAAAGCCAGGAACTGATTCTTGCTGCTTTTAGCGGTAGTAATGGGACAATCGAATCGTTTGCCCAAACTTTGAGCCTTCTCGCGAATATCCTCGATCGTCTTATACTTCGTGCTTACGTAAAAGGCCTTGCCTAGCGCTTCTTACATATTGTGAGGAGATTCATTGAAATAGATTACTTTTCCTCATCATCAGACGCAAACTCACCTAGATCAACAGACTCTACATCACCAAAATCGTTTCAATTGAATGCATTGCCAAGTGATTGAATCTCCCTCTTCTGGGAGGAGGTAGCAGTGATGTGGGAGTCGTCCATTGATAACTGAGCACTCATATTGAAATAATAGAAGACAACTTTTCTACAAACAAATGCATATTATCACTTTATGTTCATATCTTTAATATCAGGCACCAAATTTTGCAAAATACTATTGGCTATTCGTATAGCTATGCCACTCTATGTCAATACCTTGGTGCGCGAAACTTTAGTCGAAGAAATACATAGCAACATTGTATGTAGAGAATTATGTTGTTAGTAACCGAGTAACATCACTGAATATATGATATGATACGAATAGAGTGATATACATTACGCTGATGCGCTGAAAACCTACATGTTGATGTCACCAATATTGAATATACAAAATACCGCACTATTAGAATACGTTAATTCAATTTAGTGGCGGATAAAAGGAGTAATTAAGCGTTTCTACTGTTGTTGCTCTAAAGTGCAATGCGCAGGTCGCTCTTGTTGCTCTTAAAAACAGAATTGGTGAAATGAAAGACTAATCAAGGTGCTAAGTTAACACTCTTGAAAAAAGCGGGGTCGTGCTAAAAGGAATGCAATTTGAGCTTCATTGTCGATAGATCAAATATTAATAGTGAAAAAGATCTGATAACAAACATTAAGGTTTCAAGGGCCATGAAAACCGAAAGAAAGCGGGATTGAACATATTCTAGACTGTGTGCATCATGGATAAATGATCTAATAAAAATTGATCTAAAGAAATCAGCATATTCACGCTTCTTATACTGTACTCAGTGGCCTTGGTATTCATAATATCACCCCCAGCAAGCCAGGCCCTTGATGTATTCAGCAGTATTTAGTGCGCAGAAATTCCTGCATCTCCCACAGCCATATGTTTAATAAAAGAGGGCATAGTTCCAGTAATGCTTTATTGCAAGGAATGAGCAAAATGACAATCTTTGAAAGATATCAATGTGATCAATCTTAATGTTTGTGTACACAAAATAAGCATAAGAAAAGATCTGATAAGAATTCTCATCTGAACCAGGCTGAAGATGGTGGCAGATTTTTGATCAAAAAGATCTTTAGCGAAACAAATTCAAACTTTAATTTCTTTCCGCTCGTGCATTCTTTAAACAAGAGGGAGCCATAATGTTTATCAGATCTTATGCAATCAATAATCATGTGGGGGTTCATGAAAAAGATCTGATAAAGAAATTTTCATATATTTGGGTCAACTTCTGGGGATAACACGGGATAAACTATTCATTAATTACACCATCACAGTCATTTTGAGTACGAAAAAAATCTGATAGCTATTTTAGTAGGAATTCTTGGAACATCCATCTTCTGTGTGCCATCCCTTCATGTTTGAATATGCATCGCTCACTCTTTCTAAAATGCATTTACATTTATCAATACATATTTCTATTGACAAAGGTTTATTGCTCGCCAACCTGAATACCATTATTACCTCTCCATACACGCAGTACGTAATCAAAGACATGGAGATGGTTTATAAAGTTTAACCTCAGTGTTTTAATAATGTAGCACTAGATTACAATACGTTCTTGTTTCGGGAAAAAGGATTTATCAGATCTTTTGATGGTTGGTTAATCATCATATTTTTAAATATCCCACCTTCTCCCCCCATATTCCAAGACAAACCAAGTCTAAAGAAAATAACATTGGCGTGTGAAATCCTTATCTTTAGATGATGGTGATGCTGAGTGCAAGAATACAGTGGCTTTGATTTAAGACATATTTCCATGACCAAACCAAAGCAAATGTGAATATGAAACGTTTAGATAGAATACCCTCTTTTTATATCAGATCTTGACTTGATATATCAGAATCTAATGCTTTTGGTTTCATTTGAGCTGTAGTTACTTTAGTAAGAGTGGACCAGAGTAAGGATATGAAAAAAAAAAGTCTTTTGCAAGCCCCCCCCCCCATAGTTTTTATCAGATCTAATTGATTATTCATTCAACAACCTTATATTCACATTCCGTAACAGCATTGGATTGTCGGGTATATTCGTTAATATCAAACGTGGTTACACGCTCTTTCTTTTTTATAATGACTCATGAACAAGAAGGCTGTGTATTTTTATCCTCCAATTCGACAACAGAAAAGATCTGATAATATTTTTGATGTGTACCCGGGCCCCCTTTTTTTTTATCAAACAAAACGCCTCGTTAAATTTCTTTATCAGATCTTTTCCATGAGAAGAAAGCGAAATCATACCATAAGAATGGAAAGTGCAGCTAGCGTTTAGCGTTTATTTATTAGTTTAGTTGATTAAAATCTAGTAAACACTTGATGGACTGATGTAAAGCAGGGGGGCGGAGCTCTAGAATCAGATAATCAAAACAAGACGCTTGAACTTTAATTTGTTGTTAGGGTCACCTGTTAGGATCAGATATACACACTTTATCTGATTGGCCATATTCTAATAAACATCATACTCATTTTCTTATAAATAGACAGAGCAAATTCCCTCTTGGTTTTCATTTTTCTCTAATCAACATCTCTTAAAATAATAACACTTGTACTATAAATCATCAAAATGCAAATCATGACTACTACACCTACATCAAAAGCCGCTACTGCTGCTCTTCACGCTAATAACAAACACACATCCCGCCATAACAATAAGCATAAACAACAATCACGTCGTCGCTCGTCTACTACATCTACCAATAGCATCTCCTCTGTTACTCTTCCTGCCCAACAGAACTGGGAGCATCAGAAGCATGACCTGCTCACTAAAGCCACATCAGCACGATCTCATCACACTCCAGACGAGGAAAAGGAAGAGCCCATTTTTGACATTGTATATAGTGCACCTATTGACATGATCACTCCTCCTCCTTCTCCAAAGTCATATCCTCAAGCTCCTGTGACCTCTCAAGCATTTGAAGCAAATGACCGCATCTTGACCGTAAAGCGTCATGGCCAACTCAAGCTTCTCATGTCTGAATACGCTGCTCTCCAAAAGGAAGGTCTCTTGTTCACTGATCATACATACAACCTCATCTTTGATACTTATGCAAGTCTCCGCCGTGATGGTACTCCTTTGACTCCAATGTTGAAAAGTAAGTTTTGTGTTATGGTCTCACATTTAATCAGATAACTAATGTATTACATTAGTTTACGATGAGATGCTCCGCTCTGAAATCCAGCCCAGTAGTTCCACATACACTATTCTCATCCGTACTTTGTGTAAGCGTGATGTTGAAGTTCAAAAGGTGATTGCCATGCTAAAGCGCCAAAATGCTCGCTCTTCCAGCCATCAAAACAAGTCTAATAATATGGTTGAGTTGGAATCTGAGGAGAATCTTCAAAAGGCTTTGGTTATCTTTGACGCTGCTGTGTCTGAAAGTCTTGTTCAATTCTTTGATGCCGAGCTTTATAATCAGATCTTACGTGTATTGTCACACTATGGTAACACTGAACAATCACTCCACGTCTATAAGCAATTGGAACTCCATTCCATGCCTACATCTGCTACATTCGCCGCACTCATTAATCTGTTTGGTCGCGTTGGTGATTTGTCTTCTGCCTTGGTCTACTTTGATAAATACACCCAACTCAAGGATAGTGTTGGTCCTCATGATGCTTCTTATGTTTACAATGCTCTTGTCGATGCCCATCTCAAATGCCACCATCTTGAAGGCGCTCTCAAGATTGTCCAAGAAGATATGCTTTCTGGTGATGTCAAGGTCACTACTATCCCTTACAACTCCATCATCCGTTATTACTGCATCAAGAATCAATTGGATCAAGCAAAGGAACTCATTGAATCCATGAAAGCCTCTTACCCTCAGCCTGATGCCAGCAGTTATGGTCCTGTTCTCTCCTCTTACTGTCAATTGGGTCTCTACAAGGAAGCTACCGAGATGTATCAAGCTCTTATTCAAACTGATATCTCCAAGTCATACGGTAATTTGGCCAACTATGCTTTGTTGTGTCTTAAGGATGCTAGAAATAGCAGCAAGGTTATCGAGGTTATCAATGATATGCGCCATGCCGGTCTTGAGCCTGATTCTATTTTGGCTGAGCGTATTGTCACCCATTTTGCTAAGCTTGGTCAAGTTGCTAATGCTATTACTGCTCTTCGTTGTGTTCTTGAGGCTATGAAAGCTCGTTCTCTTTCAAAGGGTATTACTCAAATCAAGAATGCTTCCATCCAAGTTGCTGTTGCTGCCAAGGGCTGTTTCGAACAAACACTTCAAATTGCTCGTATGATGACTCCTCATTGTCCTCATGGTTTGCCTGTGCAATTAGCCAAGACATTGATTGAAGACTACGAATTTGATGCTAATCATGATATCGTGAACCAATCTGATTATGCCATCTTGTTTGATGCTTCCATTACCATTGCTTCTGATGCTTCTCGCAGCAAGTCTTCTCTCTCTCCTATCAACATTTTTGTATTTTGTCTTCAATCTGAAATGGCCAACAAGAACTTGAAGGTGTGTCCTAGTATCAAATCTCGTGTCTCTGCTTACTTTAATCGTGTTGGTGATAAGAAGGCTGCTCAAAAATGGGACGCTCTTTTCAACAAGGTTGAAGGCTTTGCTGCTATTGTTGCCAACCCTGCTCCTGCTGTAGCTGTCTCTGAATCTGAAGAAGCCTCTGCTGCTGTTATGAAGGCTGCTATCCACGGTCAACTTGAAGAGTCACTTGATATCTTCCGTACTCGTATCATTGATGCTCGTCTCGTGCCTACTGCTGAACCTCTTCGTGATGCTATTGCTTTTGTTGGCAAGCAAGGACATCTCGAAATTGCTCTCACCATGTACCGCCTTGCTATCAAGTGCTTCAAGGAATCTGCTCTGGACTCTCAACGCATGGAGCGCGCTATCTACATGATGACAAACAGTATTCTCATTGGTTATGCTCAACAAGGCGATATGGTGAATGCCAAAAAGTACTATGAACAAATCAAGCTGATGGGTCGCTATCCTGATGGTAATGGCTATGCTAGTTTGTTGCTTGGTAGTGCAAAATGTGCCACTGATGAGGCTACTGATGCTTTGACCATTTATGATGAAGCCAAGCGCCGCGATGTCAAGCCCACTACTTTCTTTTATAATGTTGTCATCTCCAAGTTGGCCAAGGCTCGTAAATTGGATGCTGCCATGAAGCTCTTTGAGGAGATGCAAACCTTCAAGGTGATGCCCAACTCTATTACTTATGGCGCTATTATCTCTGCTTGTGTTCGCGCTGGTTCTGAACCCTTGGCTCGTAGATTGTTTAGTGAAATGCTGGCTTCTCCTTCCTTCCAACCTCGTGTTGGTCCATTCAACAATATGATCCAATTCTATGTTCGTCAACAACCTGATCGCGAGCGTGCATTGGAATATTTTGCTGAACTGCGTCGTCGTCATATCAAGCCTTCTGCTCATACTTACAAGCTGTTGATGGAAGCCTATTCTTTGATTGCCCCCTATGACATGCCTACTGCCCATCGCATGTTGAGCGATATGGAACGTTGTGATCACATTCGTCCTCAAGCCACCCATTATGCTACTTTGATTTACTCTTACGGTACTCTCCAACGTGATGTCAAGAGCGCTGACCGGGTTTTCCAAGATATGAATGACAAGAATGTAGTCAAGGATGAAGTTGTCTACCAGGCAATGCTCGATACTCTTGTAAGCAATGATCAATTGACTCGTGCTGAACAACTCTATACCAAGATGCAAAGCGCTATTGAAAAGAGCACTTCTCCTTATATCGAAAACGTCTTTATCCGTGGCTATGGTCAAAAGGGTCTCTTGGAAAAGGCAAAGGCCATGTTCGATGCTATGACTGATGATAAAATTGCCAATGGTCAATCCTCTTCCAGCAGCCCTGTTATTCGCGAGCCCAGCACTTATGAAGCGATGGTGCGTGCTTATGTTGAAAACAAAAAGATGGCTGAAGCCAAGGAGATCTTTGAGTTGATGGTTCAACGTGAATTCCCCGAAAAGGTTACTGCTCTAGTAGCCGAATTGATTACTGCTTAAATAATTTCATATCTTGCATTGCTGTATATATTGACATTAATAAACATTTGTACATACTTAAAACACCCATTTGACTTATTCCTTTTTTGCGTATAAAGTTTATCAGATCTTTCATTCTGTCCATTAATTAGTAAGTTATGTGTGGTCTAGATCAAGTTGATTATCAATTATCAGATGCAAATGCGGATTAAATTATTTATATCTTACTGATACTCCAGCATCATTTGCGTGATACAAGATAAAGTTGCGGAAAAAGCGTCAAGTAGGCGCAAATATCAATTAAATTGAGGATATTTACTTGGAGACAGATGCTCAACAAAGCAGGCCAGCTGTTTATTCGATGCTAGTTAAAATAGCAAGGTATGGGTGAAAAACAAAAGCGTAATTCTTGGTTGTGCACATAATTGACGAGAAAAATATAAGATAAAAAGAAAAGACAATAAGAATAAAGATTCATTTCTTAAGGCTATCGTTATCTACATAATCTAAAGCTGGTTCCTGCACAACTATTACTTCGAGCACAACCACCGACTACTTTTCACATAATAACATAAAGTGCCACAAACTGAGCTAAAACCTCCATAGCTTCATTTGTAACTACGGATATGGCTCTTTTACGACGCGCCATATCTACACCAAGGGGAACAATTCATAAACGGGCAGTCAGCATATTAGCATTAACTCTTGCTGTTCAATAGTATGCTAAAATACAGCCAAAATTCGGTACATTTGATGAATGATTTCTCGAGTTGGAAGCTGTTTCAGACGTCGAGAATAGTACCAAACAATTGCTCTCGACTAGCAGCTACTTGTTGATACATTTTCTCATTTTTTTTTGGGATCGATGAAACCTTCATTTTTCCATGAGCTACCCCTTTACTGAAATGTCAAAAATCATTCGATTGCGTTTTTGACCTCGAAAATGAAGACTTTTACTATGGCGTGTATAAGATCAAATTGATTCTACTAATCCAGGGCAACACCCGAAACCACTTTCGTGAGACCTTTATATGTGCTATCTCTACATTTTGGCGATAAATCAATTTTGATATTTTCAGGAATTGCTTGATATTCTTAGTCAAAAACCTCAGTTTGATTAGCATTGTTAGATGCACTGTAAAAATCTACCTCTAAATCAATTAGAAACCAAGACATGACAAGCGCAATTTATATAGTCAAATTTGGCAAAAACATTATAAAAGGAAAAAATGCGACATGAATCAGGTCGATTTTGACATTGAGAGAAAACGCAATTTAAACTCAATCATCACACTGCAATATTTTGTTTACATAAGCAACTTGATATTTTCGGTTACTAGTTCTATACGGAAGCTCTGTGCTGCCAATTATATACATAAACCGCTTTATACGAAGCTGGAAGCGCATTCTCAGTACTATATGAAGACTAAATAGCTTGCACAAATAATAACTAATTAATAATGCCTAGAGTATATGTAATAATTGTGCACAACTGCGAGGCATATCCTTTGTGTCGATGGATGTAATAAACTAATATGGATTGATAATCTTGAGCATGTAACAATGTTCACATGTTGTTTGTTGCTGCCATTAAGACATATATTCAACTGAAGCTATCAATAAATATTAGTGCTTCCTGCCCATCAACTACCATGTTTTGTCAAAGTTCAAGGAACAAATCAAGTGATGACGATTTTCTCTTTGATAAATAAGCTACTTGCAATTAGGACAAACGTAAGAATTGGTCCCTGTCGCTGTAACATTGCAACCAGTCTGCTTGTATTTTACAGTTACAAAATGCGCCTCATTTTTGCCTGTGAAAAAAAAGAGGAATGGACGGAAACCGAGTCGACAGAGATACATATTACTTGCTTTGCAGTTAATAATGTGTATTTTTGCTACTTGCCGCTACTGAAATCATCTTTATGGCTTACCAAAAGCTCCAAACTTTCACTACTTTTGTGCCGACATGCATTGGGGTTCGATCGAATTTCAGTATCACATTCTAAAAACCATGTACGTTACGCAAAAGGATACTAAATCAAGCTATGATGGTTAATCTGTATGTCTACATTACATCATTGAACAAAGGGCTTAAAAGTAGATACGTTCTTTTTTGTATTGGGATATGATCTCATGTATATCAGCCTGACAAATACACGCTAAATTTTGCAGCAGCATAGTGAATCAAGCAGCATTTGATCTGAGGATAGACACCACCAACAGATTTGATGTAACACGGGCACTTGCATTAAAAAAAAAAAATGTAAAACCGGGACCGACAAAGCAGAACAAAAAGTGAGGCGCGCGTGTAATTGTTTGTTTTCTTTCTCTACCTTTTTTTCATTTACAAAGAATACATCTCATAGTCATGCCTACGAAGCCTGTGGATAGCAGAAAATTGAAAAACGCAGGAGCAGCAGGTCCAAGCGGATCAAAAGAAAAGCGTGCCGAGAGTAAGTAGCATAATGCGCATGTGAATTTCGAGAAAGGGGCATGTATATTAACATGAGGGACCATGTAGAAGAACAAAATGTAACTATCCATTATGGAGCTTTGCCAGAGGATATGAAAAGACTTTGGTTACTCATCATTTACTTGTAGGCACCACCTCCACCTGGTAATCCATCAGTCGGTATATATGATGCTAAAAGAGCTAAAACTGTACGTATGCATATCTGGTATTCATTGTGTTGGGGACCTCCTAGACAAACTCACTCTTTCACCCTTAGAGACGCAATAAGAAAAAGTCTTATCGTCGCTTCCTTTCGTTATCGCTAGCAACCTATTTGGGCTACACCTTTTTTTATGCTTGTGGCTCTCCATTCGATGAAACTAGTGATAAACCAGCTATTTGCGGAGCTATTGATCCTATCAAATTAGATTTATACAAGGTGTATCAATCAGATTATTATCAATCTAATATTGATCCCCATGTGGCTCCCATTGTCTCGAAGATATCTGGTATATATAACGATTACGGTGTGCCTGCTCAAGTCAAAGTTGTGTCTTTGTATGATCAATATGGAAGGCCGAGAATGAATGAAGGTTGTGTACGAGCTTCGCAATTGTATGCTCAATATGTTGAGCCCAATGTGTCTCCTCTTGTCGAAAAGAGCAAGGTCCATGCAAATCAAGTCAAGATCCAATTGCAGCCTTATTACCAAGAAGCATCCAAGCAAGCTATCCAAGCACAACATTTTGCAAAGCAGCAATGGGACAATCTGCCTCCTCCAGTGAAGCATGCAAAGGATCAAGCAGTAGACAAGGTGCTCGAACTCTATTATCGCGCAGAGAACACTGATCTACTTCCTATATTGTCTGAAGTCTACTGGAAGATTGTTGACTTTTACCAATATCAATTTATACCATTTATTCAAACACACCCTACAACAGCTCAAGTGAACAAATTCTACGACGAGAATATCAGGAGTTTTGTGGATACAAATGTGAAGCCTTTACTGTTGTTTGTCAAGGACCACACAACACATGTAAATCAATTATTCAATCATGCTTTGACTCTATTGCCTCAAAGGCCGCTGAGCAATGAACCGCCAAAGTCGACTGTTGCATCTTCCATTGTAGAGACGAAAACACCGGTTACTGGTGCTACCAAGGTTGTTTCCGACATCCCGCCAACAACAGCAATCGCTGCTACTACACCTGTGACCACAAAGACTATTAAATCAAAAGCAGAGATTTCCTCGTCTGCCGAACCTGCTTCTAGTGCTACTCCCGTGAAGGAAGAGGCTGTATCTACTCCAGCCAAAGAAAAGGCAGTTACATCAGCTTCTACCACTGCAACTGCTATGGAATCTATCAAGACTGAAGCCACCATCGCTAAAGATGCTGTCGACAATGAGCAAGACTTTATCAAACCTGTCTCTGTTCGTCCCACTGCTACACCCGAGTACATTGAGATGGAGGTAGAGCCCCCTCAAGCTAACAAGAAGGAAGCTGTCTACTGTCCCACATGTAATGCTGCAGAAGAGCAAGTTATCATCGCCCCCACTGACAAGAATGTTGTGCCTGTTCGCGATGAAAAGGAAGTCTTTGAAATTCACATTGAAAAGGAAGTCTTTGAAATTCACAATGAAAAGGAAGTATTTGAAGTCAACAAAGAGCCTGTTATTGTTCCACCTCAATCACCTGCTCATGTGGATCAAGAAGATAAAGTAAATGCTGCTGCACCCATCAAGCAAGATGCCACATCGTCCGAGTCCAGAGCCAAGGATCAAACTGCACCCATCCAAAAAGAAGGAGACAAGAAGGAAGAGGAAGAAGAGGAGCAACTGTTCAGTACTCAAGTGGAGCATGATGTTGATGACGACGGCTTCCCTGAGCCTGCTGTTCCTTTGAAAGAAGAAGAAGATGTCGATGAAGAGGAAGAGGAAGAGGAAGAAAAGGCCAAGGAAACGCCTATTGTAACAGCTGTAGTTGACAAGCAACAAGTCGAAATCCCTTTACCGGTCGTAACCGAAAAGGAGGAGGAGAATCTTGCTGTACCTAATGACGAAAGTGAGTATGAGGATAGCAAGGATCAGATTGTAATTCAAGCACCTGCTGCTCACGAAGAAGAGCCTGTTGTCAAAAAAGAAGCTGCTATTGATGTTGAGCCTATTCTCAAAGAGCCTATTGTACCCAACGACGAGAGTAAATTCGAAGGCAAGTCTGAATACTCGAATCAGAACGCAGATCCACCTGTTCGTTATCATCGTGTAGAAAAAGCTTTGAGCCAATGTCCTCATTATTACTAAATAAAATTTCGACATTTATTGATCCTCCCTCATGCTCACTGTAGTGTATTCAACAGTATACAAAAACTTGTAGCGTATGAATGTATTATACGACAAATTTTATTATCAAACCGCTTGGTTTCCAAGAAGATCAGAAAAGCTTTGATTTAGTGTCATCATTACTGTTAATATTTATCATTGGTAAAGAAGGGTTATTTACAACATTTCAGCAGATTGTCTAACTAATCTGGAAACTTTTTTCTTGAATTGAGGATAATCATCACGATATTGTTTCTATGAAAGAAAAGAAAGGAGTGATTAATTGATGATCGCATCATTGCCTGATGTACACTTACAGCTGCTTCTATATTTGCTGGAGATTCATCATTTGGACTTGATAACATGGATATAACAGACAGCAAGATAGTCTCTACAGTGTGGACTGGAGACCAGCGCTCGTTAGCTTGTTCGTAGCCGTATTTATCATCCCCTGGAGGATGCTAAGGATAATGTTAGTCGATTCGCTACACTAGGACATGTGATGCTTTGCTTACAAGAATAGAGATGCAAACTGTGCCATCAGGATAAACTATTAAGCCTAGTGAGTGTAATGCTGAATTTTTTTTTTTTTTTCTAATTACCGTTTGGGTGATACATCTCTGTTAAGAAAGTCATTGTAGGTGGGTCGATTGGATACGACTGAAAAGCAACGTTAATCAATAAAAGAATGCAAAATTTCAGAAAAGGTAGAGACTTACTTTAGGAAAAGAGAGTTTTGCTTTGAAAAAACCACCCTCACTACGCAAAATAAAAAAACATGTAAATTTAAGGTTTCTCAACAAGAGCAAATGTGTTTGAGCTGTCAGATCAGAAAATTGATACTTTACTACAAGGTGTCTTGAGATCCCATAACGAGGATTTCCCACTAGAAATAAAAACCAAGTTGCTAAGCAATTGTTTCGAAAATAAACAAAACAAAAAAGCAGATAAGGGCTAATTTATTTTGTAAAGATGTTACCTCATAAATGTTATCGCCTACCAATCCTGCAGAAAAGCCTTCAACTGGGTTCTTTTGAAGGTCTACATTTGCCATGGAAATCAGGACATTTTAGTTTTTTTTTTTTCTGGGAAAATATGTGTAAAAAATAAATCAATGGAAAGGCAATGTCGTTGGTTGCATGCAGTATACATTGCTACATCTATTGTATAAAAGAAAAGAGAAAGGGTAGAGAAACTTGCCTTTTAATTGCCTTTGAAGCAAAAGTGCACTAGGTTCTGTTTGGCTCATGTCGAAAATACAAAGATAAAAAGTATTGGGGCAAAGGAGACACACTGGAAACTAAAATGTAGGTGGTGTTCATAGCTTGAATCATCATCCCTCATGACCGCTTTTGATTGATTAAAGCGGGTCAGGACCCCCTCCTTCCTCCTATCAATAGCTCTGTATTCAATGCTTAGAGTTACTAGACATTTATCGAAAAGATTATATACCACAAAAGGTACACCTAATACACTATACATGGGATTTATACTGATACTCTCGTTTAGTTGCTGTTGACGAGCATTGCTTGGTAATTGCTACTATTTATCGCTCGATTTCTCATTTAACATTTTATAATTTAGCCTCTGAAGCCAACATGGTCTATCAAATCATTACTGCAAACAGAAGCAGAGCCAATTTCAGACAAACAGTTCAAGCACTTGCTCAATCTGGCACAACTTTCCATACGAGATAAACAGCATGAGTTGAAATTAAAGGCGGAAATTGATCAACTCACACAATTTACAGACAACATCAAGCAGTGGGATGCTTCTGTCGATAAACCCTTGACTCATATTTGGAAGGCGGATGTAGGACAGATACTACGGGATGATGATGAGATAGAGTCAACTGCAGAGCTGCGTGGTAGAGATTTGCTGAAGCTGGCACAAAAGAAAAGCGGCAATTTCTATGTGGTGAAAGGCTCAATGCCATCTTCAGAGGACGAATAAACAGATACTACCCATCCACTTTGCATCATTTGTTAGTCTTGATAGATCCGCTCTTATCTTTGACGTCTTTAGTACAGTGCTTCCACCGTCAATTTACCGCTTTTAATTTTGCTACTACAGCAACAATGTTATTATCATCCACATGCTGTAACTTATTTCTTTTAATTCCTTTATTTATTTTTACAATCATTAATGTCATTTTCCATTAAACTACATGTAAACAATTTTCAGTGGCCAAGGAAAAACACAATTCAAACTACAACAACCTTACATTCTGAAATATTTCTTTTTTTTTGTTTTGTTGTTTTGGCAACAGTGCTATCCTCATTGGTGACCTAAAGAGTAATTTTAGAGACTATCAAGCGAGAATTTTTATAGGGTTATCATTATTATATGTGCTTACTTCATTTCGTAGTCGTCTCAAGCGTTGTTGTTCGATTGCGGCTTGAAGGAGGATTTTTTCATCATTCAACTCTGCAGGCGCTGATGTAATTTCATCGTTTCTTGACGCATGTTTTGAATTACTATTGGGGAATAAAGAAGTTTGAGTAAAGTGGACCAATTGACGGTGGAAGTACTGTATCCTTTGCTTTTGTTAAAAATGTTCAAATTGCAAGATATTTTATTTTTTGTGTATGTATGAGTGTGTATAAAATCTAATTGCTACCATTATCAAGAGGAGAAGTACCGACATTTCTCTTCTCGTCCAAATCCTTCTTTGTTTGCTCTTCAATTTCTCTGATATCGTCAATAGTTAAACCGTACCATCTGTCAGTCCAACAAAAGAGTTGTCTACAGCAAAGGTGTTACTAACCCAAAACATGTGTTACATGTCAATTTTAGTCCTTACCTGTGGAACAAGGTGAATAAATTATGAACAGTCTTTGCGATGAAAGATTCGGTTCTGCTTTGAATACCAAACCACTTGAATTCGATATAGACAAGCTTATAACAAGTCATGACAGGCTCACAAGTCTTTTGCCACTTAGGGTCCACCAAAGGACCACGGCCAGTCTTTTCAGAGTGATATTTTTTGGGATCTTCATCAGCCTTGTAGTCCTTGGCATCAATCTTGTCGTGGGCGATATCGATGATGATGACATTACGCTTCTTGAGGTCTTCTTTGCTGATATTGAGAGCGTTTTCTAATTCACCGCGAGAACCATCAACATGAAGAGTCTCATAGACAATGGAAAAAGCATCCTTCATATAACCATTCTATTGACGTAATCAGTAAACAAATGCACAGATGCGGTTTATAGCACTGGCTTACCTTCAAAACTGGATATAAATAATGTCAAAATCAATTAACTGTTAGTTTTATCTTGGCAAACCCATCTCTTGAAGAGTTTCTTAATTTACTCCTCCCCTCTTTGCCCCCCAAATGCTCATTGGAATTCCGAGATTCCCGTCATTTGCTATATCATCTCTAACAAAGCAGAGAAAAAGAGAAGCATCGATACAACATGATAGTAACGAATAAGAAGGAGCAACCATATTGATACCCCCCTCCCTCCCCTCTTCCATCATGTCTATCCCTGAATGCATGCGTCTCTCTCTCTCTCTCTCTCTCTCTCTCTCCCCCCCCCCAGAAATTAAATAGGAAACTTACCAGTTTTACAGTAAGGATAGGCATTCCAGGCCTAGTATGATCACCAGTTAGATAATTGATGTCAACGGTTCGACTGCTCTGCTACGTTACCTCTTCATAAAGATCAAGTGCACCAGCGGGAGCGATAGCGCGGACCCAGCCAGGAACACGAGATGCCAAACGATAGATCTTGTGAGTATATTGACCCTTTTCATTGGGCTTTTCGTAGGGCTCGTTCTTCAAGACCTCAACACCTTCACCACCACCAGTAGAGTTCTTGGATGCCATGGCAGTAGCATATAATTGAGCTGTTTCATTGCAACGTGTCAAAAAAAAAAGATAAACAAACAAAGAGTGATTTCGTTTGTACTTACCAATTTGGTATTCTTGTTCGGTACAGTTGTTGATAACACGGTATTCGTTAATGATCATTGTTATAAATATGAAATATAGAGAGAAGAAGAAAGAGGAAAACCAAGTTTTTTTTTTTTAAGAATTGGAAAATTTATTTACCCAAAAATAAGTTTTTGGTATTTCAAAGGACGTCTTTAACCCTTCTTTCTGTGCACATTTCCCTGATTAAGAAGTTTGCAAAAATTATTGGTAAGGTTGATGCTTGGTTGAGAGAATGCTTCGTCTTGGACTGAACATGTTGGCAGTTACGACTTAACCATAATATGTAGTTTTTATTAAATGCAAAGAGGCTCGGTATGTGGGCCCGTTTCACTGATGGATTTACACACAAAACATGATATGGCATGTCATTGGCACTGGCATGATTTGACGTTTGCAATTTATAAGCAAGTATAGTGCTATTTGTAATAAAGACCATCTTCTCTTTCTACTCCTCTTCCTCTTCTTCTTCTTCTTTTTCTATTGCGTCTACCAGCACATTATTTGTTTCATCCACTGCTTCTGTTACTGTGCCTTCTACTTCATCCAGCCCTGCTTCTTCCACGGATTTGTGCTCAACAACGTCTTCTTCCGCCTTTTCATGCTCCGAATGTAATGTGGTAATCAAGGGTTGCTTTTTATCTTCCAGAACCAAAATGTCTGAGGGCTGTTCCTGGGACTTCAACCATACGTAAAAGATTGGGTATTCAATGATCTGTTCGCCTTTCAAAACGTCCTTGAATATGTGGTTGATTTGGTGTGTTACATTAACGAAATGTCCTCGAGGTGATTTCTCTTTTTTTAATGCAATATTAAATTGGTCAATACCCGCATCAATGAATAATTTAACTTGATGACGAATTGTACTGTAAGCCCCTCTGCCTTGAGGATTCTCTGCCAGCAAAAGATTTTCAAAAAATGCTGAAAAAGGTTTGATTTGAGGGAATCTACAAGCATGATTGTAAGCAGATTGGCCCTTGCAAGTAATCTGATAAGACTTACGAATGTTCCAAGTATCTTTCTTTTTTACCGTTGAAACAAAAGTTCACTTCAATCGACCAGAATATTTGTTTCAGGCTATATGCAGTAATGAATTAGATGGTGCTTGCATTAAATAGCATACTAGCCTACTTTTTGCTATAGTTGCTCTGGTTCAATTTGTTTCTGCTCATACCAACAGGTAGCGAAGAGTAATGTATTCCCAATTGATTTGCTACTTTGCTGAACGCTTTGGCTCGATTCTCGGCTGATTTCACTTTAAGGTCTCTGTTTGTTTCCATTCTACTTCTTGTTATATTGTCAGATTGTCTTGACACATCTTCCAAATAAGTGTAATCTACACGCAATGTAAGTTTCGTCTCTTTCTGGTTCATCATACATAGTTTACCACTCATCATGTGTGTTTCGGTGTATTTCTGTAATGGCACGTAAGCTGTCTTGTCTCTTTCTCCTGAGCATGGTGCTTCTTTTTTGTGTTGTTTGACGCATTTTAATGAGCATGTATGAGTTAAGCAGCGAGGACAGGTGTAAATCCAATCTTTTTCTTGACATATCTGACAAAGTTTGGCTTTTTTAATCTCTTCCTCTGTTAATTGGGGTATAGGTGCTGGATCTTCTACTCTATCTTCTTTGATCAAAGTGATGCCTGACTCTTCCTGAAGAGCTAGCTCAATACCTTTGCTTTGATCGTCAGTAGACATATGTATGAAATCAGGAGAAATGCTTTAATGCTAAAACAAGACGGCTAGAAAAAAATTTCTTTCTACCCATTGATAGCGGTGGAGGAAAGCTACTGCCTTTAATTCAACCAGCGATGGTCTATTGACAATGTCTCTAACCATGATACCAGGCACATAGAAAGCCTCTGCTGTGCACGAGATACACCAGAGAAGAAATCACCACAATTCTCACAAGATTGAATTATGAATTACGCTTTTGATTGCAAGATAGGCTGGCATTAGCTAAGCAGTTGCACGATATTGTCTACAAACTGAAATTTCTCGACCAAATGTTACCACAGAGACATCTTGTTGAGTGAAGTAATACAAGCCAATCTTGTCTCTTGGTATACCAGATGATACAGCTTGTAGATTCTTCTCTTGAAGGAGGTAATGTTACAGGCTTGACAATGGCAGCATCCTTTCTTTGCTGAGCGGGTAGCTCCAACCTGTTGTTTGTCTTGGTATCATGATATGAATGCTATAGCACAGTATTGTACAAGTAACAAGGTGTCTGAATAGAAGCCATCAACAAGAGGACTCGGTTAATCTGTGTGAAATTAGATGTGGAAAAGCAATTCTGATTAGCAAACTGCAAATTCGCATGTACAATATGGAGTGCTCTTTCCTCGGAAGTTCAGATACCATCATTGGGAGTACTTCTTTATAGATTCTGGTTCCATGGGAGCCAAAAGCACTAAAGCTATCTCTAGCCAATGAATTGCTATAACAGTTAGGGTTTTGGAAGCTATCAATCTCGAAGCAATCTGTTCCATATCTGACCAAGTTTTCCTGTTTTGACACATGTGAAGACAACCAGACCAACGGTGCGACTTGTACTTGCAGGACACAACCATATAGATGTTTATCAGCTACCCAATCGCAGCAATACCCCAGTTTTAATTAAAGAAACCAGTTCATAATAGACTAGAATGCGTTCAGGTTGTCGTACATTGTATACAGACGGGTAATTTCTTCGGGTAATAGATGAGATAGATTTGATCTCATCCCACACTTTTGTACACCTAATGGATTGAATATGGCTACCTTATGTGGGTGACATTCTATTAATATAGACTGTGATCATCAAATAGCATATATAATGCTGTAATAGCTTAGGTAATCAAGATGATGCTCGCTTTTTTGTACTCCTTTCTGTAACCCTGATTTCAGTTCAGGGAAAAAACCAGGAAAAAAAAGATACTGCAATTTACCAGTTTTTCACTCTGTCTCTTTCTTTCTCCATCTCGCACATGAATCACCATAGCCGCGGAGAGATGGTCACTACATGTTTATTCCCATGGTATGAATACATGTTACCATTGCTATTAATTCAATTTACATTAAATATTCATGTCCCTCTCATATGGCATGTGTGTCACTGACGTCCATCAAGTATAAATACGAGGTCTCTTTATACCAATTAAACAAAACCTCATCAACCTAAAAGCAATTCAAATGTTGATTAAATCTTCTATTTCAGTCGCCATCTTCGGTCTTTTGGCTCAAGCTGCTTATGCTGTAAGTAAATATCATTGGCCTAAAGATATCAATGCTAACCATCCTCCTACCATGCAGAAGGCTATTGACAAGCACCACCCTAATGGCGATGATGGTTTTGTCAAGACCACCGAAACTGGCTTCACTTTGAACGGCAATCCTTACTTTATCCGTGGTGTCAACTACTGGCAAGGTATCAACGTTGGCAGCTTGGATGGCGGTAACCGTACTCGCTTGGATCTTGAGCTTGACCAATTAGCTGCTATGGGTGTTAACAATGTTCGTATTGTTACTGGTACTGAAGGTCCTGATGGTGAGCCCTTCCGTATGCGCCCTGCCTTGATGGATTCTCCTGGAAAGTACAATGAAAAGATCTACCAAGGCCTTGATTACTTTATTGATGCTTTGGGCAAGCGTAATATGACAGCTGTGGGTATGTACATTGTTTACTGTCGCACAGCCCATTTGATAAGATCTATGTTTATATTTACATGTGCCTATTTGTAGCCACTTTGGGTAACTTCTGGCACTGGAGTGGAGGGTACGTATTTCTTATAAAGCCATGCATGAATCACATAGCTTCAGGTACTAATATTACTCGCTAGTTTCTCTCAATACGTCAACTGGATCACTGGTGAAACTCCTCCTTACCCCACCAACAACCCCTACACCTATGACGAATTTACCAAGTGGACTCGTAGATTCTACACTGATCCCAAGATTGCCAAAAAGGCTGATAAACTCTTCAAGGACAACATCAAGAAGATTCAACATCGTAAAAACACCTTTAATGGCAAGGCTTACAACGAGGATCCTACTATCATGGCCTGGGAGATTGCTAATGAACCTCAATCCGCCCCTGCACATTGGTTTGATGATGTTGCCAAGTTTATCAAAAAGAACGCACCCAAGCAATTAGTCACTGGTGGTATTGAATCCAAGCTGGACGAACAAGATTTCATGAATGCGCATGCCTCCAAGTACATTGATTACTGTACCAGCCACTTGTGGGTAGAAAAGTAAGTGAATTAGTGTATGGGCAGTGTCTCAGCAAAGTCTAACAAGTTATGCAGCTGGGGTATCTATGATCCTTTCAAGGAGGATGGTCTTCAACCTGCTTTGGACTACGCCAAGGAATACATCTCTACTCGCGCTGAATGGGCCAAAAAGGTCAAGAAGCCTATTGTCATGGAAGAATTCGGCATGGCCAGAGATGCTTGGAAGCAACCCAACAGCCAATGGGCCAAGTATGATCCTGAGACTAGTACTGAACACAAAGATAAGTACTATGATTACATGCTTAGCGAAATTTACAAGCAAGCTGAAGCTGGAGGACCTTATGCCGGTTCCAACTTTTGGGCTTATGGTGGTGTTGGCAGACCTTATAATGATCCCAATCAATACGGTCAATGGATTTTAGGTGATCCCCCACACGAACCTCGTGGTTGGTACTCTGTCTATGACGATGATACCACTGTTTCCGTCATCAAGAAGCAATACAAGAAGTTGGCTGATTTGGAAGAGAAATAAGCTAACCATACTACATCTTAATTTAATACTAATAAATCGTAACAATAATGTGCATCTGCGATGCCTTATCATACAATTAATTCTGTGCAGTGGATTAAGGTTCAAATAGGATGGTATCATTATTATTATTCTTCTTCAAAGATTTCTGAATAGTTTTCTAATATAGTTTGAACAACTTTTGCTTGCAATTGAGACTCTGCAATACGCTGGTTATCATGAACGACCATTTGCGATTGGGAACCTGCTTCACTGCTCATCAATGTCAGACCGAAAATAGTAGCTAGATTTGCAGCTCCCATTTTGTTGAATCGTTGGTATGATTGCACTCTATATAAAAGTGTGAGGATTGCATGCCTGCTGATATTAATTGGCTAATACACTTACTTATGAAGATGGCACATCAAGTACTTCAATGTAGCATAATGAGCGTCTGATAAATCATTGATGACAGTATGTAAGCCGATAACTCTGTTTCTGTCATCAGGTAGCTCTACAGTGAAATTACGAATAAGATACATGCTATACACACACAACTTGATACATACTTGCTGCTTCTAGAAATTGATGATAAGATGCTGTTGGAAATAAAGGGTCGGGCAATTCTCTGAACCACAGTTTTAAAACACTAGTGACATTGTTGATGTCAGATAAATCTTCTTCAGATATAGGGTTAGGGTCTCCACTTTCAAACTTGAACTTGATCTTTTGTATACGACTGCTGGTTCCTGAAAGTCTGTAAATGCCTACTGAGCTGAGAGCATACTGCTCTACAACTGTTGCACATTGTTTCAAAATATCAGGCACCATGTCCTCAGACATCTCTGCTTGCTGTTCCAACGACACACCAAATACTCGATTATTACTGAAATTGGCATTTGTGGGTAGCTAGATAGATATGAGTGCATGTCTTTTAGGTTGGCCACAAAGGACGACTTACAACATTCTCTTGTTGAATAAGCTCATTCTTTTGAATTCTTCCGCTTCTCTCAGTGCATAATCTCACGAATTCCACCCAATCCGCATCGTTTCTGATCTTCTTTATAAGTCCTCTCAATCCCGTTCCTTGGTCATTGTCCAATGCCAAACCATCTTCCGTCAATGCTTGTTCAAATGTATAGGCGTAATTGGCCAATTGATATCGAAGCGCTACGTGGCATTCATCATCTACTGCTTTCAATTCCTACATTTAGCCTATATTAATTTATGCATGCACGTTTAATTCCAATGTGGGGCACATACCTTGAGCACCTTGGGCAAGTGAGACTCATAGTACTCTGCATGTGTTTGGATGGTTTTCTTTTGTTGAATCTTGTATTGAGCATCAGCAGCGTCCATTTTGTTTCTGCAATCATTCTCTGTTCTGTCCAGCTATAAAGGTGTTATTATACACTGTGGACGAATTATATATGGAAACCTACTTGGGCAGGAGTTCGGCTAGATCTAAACAGGTTCTTCTTTGGGGTCTGTGTAGGTTCTTGATTTCTTTGCGATACAGCACGGCCCCACTCTTCATTGGTATTCTCAAACTTTTGCTTGCTCTTTTCTAATTGTAAATCAGCATCTGTCACCAGCTTTTCATAATGCATGCCTGCGTCTTTGATCTGTTCCATGATAAGTAAGTCGCAGCGTTTAGGTCGGGCTAATATCAGTACCTTCTTTCTCTCCTTTTCAATGCTTCTGCCCACAGACAGTAAATCTTCTGCTGAGTCAGAGATAGTAGCCGCAAATTTAATGCGTTGATTTCCAATATTTTCGTGCACTTTTAGCATGGAAATCCACACATCACCAAATGTCCTTAAATAAGCAACAGTTTGAGTAAACAACCCTCTCTTTTTGTTACATTGTGTCACATGCGTACAAACACACATACACACTCACTTACCCTGATTTTGGATGTGCCTTGTCAAAGGCTTCGGCTGTTGCTTGAGCTACCTTGACCATATCTCTGCCGTAACTTTCCTCTAGAAATGCCCTCTTTTTCAAAAATGTAGAAATATCCTGCGAAATGCGTTGAATTGCTTTGATCTACGGTAGCTATCACTGGCGCTACTACCTTGGTCATTTGTGAATCGCCCTTTACTTTTTCCAAAAGAGCATGTAAACCGCCCTATGATAATTCGCATTGTGAGCTCCTTGTAGATGCAATGATGCAACAAACGTTACCTCTAACTCTGCCATCTGATTAATAAGATCATTAGGCTGGATATTCGCTCCTTCAGCAAACATGTCTACAGTCATCATAGTATAATAGTCGATCAAAAACAAAAAGGAACCAAAAGAAAAGAAAAATGTTCCGTAAAATCAAGGAGAAATGTTGATTTAAATACACTCATTGTACAAAAACGGGCTTTACGTTAAAAACCAATTGCCTTTTATAGATCATTAGAAATGTGCGGTGTGATATAAAATGACATAGCTGCAATTTTATTTGAATAAAAAGTATTTTGAAGCACCAACGCGGTGGCCAGATCTATTAATAAGGGGTTCTTCCATCAACGGCCAATTTTGAATGAAGCGTTCATGCATTTCCTGATCAAACATCATCTGTCGTTTGGTTTCCACCGACAGTTTAAACTCAACGCCAAATACCCCTGAAGGCTTGTTGTTGATCATAATGCGTCTAGCTTGCACTGGAGTGTCAACTACCAGGTCTTCGATAGCGTCTAGTTCATTGCACTCTTGCTGAGGCCCAAAAGCAGATACCCATTTCTGCTCTTCAGCATTGAATATCATGTCATTGCCCTTCAAAGCAGCATAGCGACTGGGCTTTTGTTGGATTTGAGTCATTAACATTGGTCGACGGTATGGCTTTTCTTGAAAGCCCACCAAACTCTTTTCGTTTCCCTTCCAAACCTGATCAACTGGATCATACACCATGTCATTGTATTTCTTCTTGATTGGCTGTTCATTGGGTTTAATTAGTCGAACATTGGCCTTCTAAATAATGAAATAGCCGTTATTAGCAGAGCTCTCTAGTAAGCGACAATCAAATGTTACCTGTTGTGGTTGCTGCATGTTTCTACGCCATGGGCGTTGTGGATCCACTCCATTTTTGTTGCAATTGTTGTTCTGTATCTTTATTTGTCTAGAGAACTTGGGTCGCAGGTCGTTCAGGTTATCAATATTGTCCAGTTGAGAACAATAGCCGCCCTTATTGTTCTTTGGTCGTGAGATTAAAGTGTATCCATTGGCACTCTTTCTTTCAACAGGCTCCCTGCTAGTCAATAGACTTCTATTTAGGGTAGGTCTTTGTTGCTGTCTTTGTTGCTGTCTTTGTTTAGCTGCTGTGCTATCAGTCTCACGATTCAATGATGATTGTGTGCTATTCAAGAAAGTGCGTCTCGTCGATATTTGTGGCGAGGACGATTGTTGAGGAACCAGAGGCTGTCTCTTGGGTAGTTCAGGTATGCGGCTTTTGGTGGCAACGGAGGGTCTAGCTAGTCTACTGGTTGTTGCAAGGCTGGCTGGTGATTTTTTTTCTTTGCTGTTGAGGGACCTTGGCTGTTGCAGAGAAGATGTAGATGATTTGCTGGATAAATTAATATGGAAGTTTCTTTCTTTTATATTCAATCCTTCGGTGAAATCTTCGTCATCTTTTTCTCGCATGGATGCCAGCAGTTTTGATTTTGCAGAGGAGGTTGGTATTTTGCTTTTGTAAATAGTGGGTCTAGTTGTACTCGCAGGAGGAGATATTGTGTTGATACCCTTTTTTCTTTCATCTAATCGCACAGGAAGAGAAGCCATATTCGCAGGAAAGTCAAGGCCAGCCATATCATCCTCGCCATCATCTTGCTCAATCTCGTATCTGAATTTTGGAGCAATGGAACTTGCGACTGAAGTCGATTTTGAAGAACGAGCTACACGTTCGCTCACAGATGGACCAATATCATTGTCAAAATCGATTTGCTGTTCATATTCCTGTCTTTGAGATAAGCTTAATGTAATCCCTTTTGAGGGAATTTCGACATCATCATCCCAGTCGTCAGTTTCTTCTACAACGTTTTGATAGCGAAGGCCAAGCTTCTTTACAACGCCAGGTAAATTTTGCTGTTGCTTTATAGTGATCTCATTAGGCTGGAATTGAGGTGTAACTGGATCATCAAACATGAAATCATCAATTTTATGATGGAGAGATATTTCAGAAAATCTGCTGGAAACGACGCTGCTGTCTGCAATGCTGCTCAAATCGTCGTTTAAATAATTCTGAGGATACTGATATCGCTCACAAGCCAATGCTAGGTCTTTGTCAGGTTCATACGCCAAAATGTCTCTTTTGCGAAAGATGTTGTGCATTGATTCTGGACCTAAATTGATGTCAACTTCCCAGCCATTGTCTTGCATTGTGTGGACTACAGAGTGGATTATAAGATTAAAAAAAAAAAAAAAAAGAGGGGAAGAAAGAGGAAAGGAAGATGGTCGAGATACAACCAGGTTTAATACAAAAGAACCACACATAATGAAACCAAGTACAACAATCAAATTGAAAAATATACAAATATGCAATGATAAATTTGATTCTTCTCTCTCTCTGCTTGACTCTTTTCTCTCCCTGTCTCCCTTTTTTCTCTCTCTCGCTTACCTTTCCACGTTGAACTCTCGGATTGACATGTAGTAGCAACACATTAGCAAGGAGTTAAATGTATAAATAATGAAAGAAAAAAGCCTTCTGGTGATCTACTTTTTTCTTTTTTTTTTGGTTCTTTTTATTGGCATTATGTGATATATAACAATTTTTTGTAATCTTGATCATGTTTAGTTGTTTTCCTTTTCATATTGTTCAATATATTTCTCTAAATCAAACTTGGGGTCCTCAATGTCAACTACAATCGCCAGCGTCAGTAACCTTTCACGCATTTACATTAAAGAAACTTACATTCAACAGTCTTTGCGGGAGTTTCAGTGACACCAGATTGCTTCTTGGCGTATGCAAGTCTAGCTTGTTCAATCAAGAGCTCCTTGCGATGATATTCAGACTCGACCTTCTTTTGTTCGGCTTGCTTTTGCAAAGAGATGTTGTGAGTATAACCATAGAAAAGACCAAAGGCTAAAGCGGACCAACGTCCAACCTGCAATCAAATGTCAGTTTTCAGATGCGGTTATCAAAGTCTCAAATGTCATCATGAACGTACGTTTGCAACAGCACTGTTAACCATAGTATATACTGAGTATTAATAAATAAGAGAGAGAGAAAAAGAGAGAGGGGTGAAAGGTGGAAGAGGGGGGTTGGACTTCAAAAAACCTAGGCCGGTAACTGGGGCAAATAGACCAACCCTGACAATAATTGAACGAGCGATGCCCATTTCACTCTGTATACAGAATCTTCATCTAGCCAATCTGCGATGTCATCAAAATCAGTGGGTGGTTTGTTTGTGTAAGAAAAAAAAAAATAGAAAGCATTTTATTTCGCTTTCTTTAGAAATAAACAACATCTCTCCAACACATTTGGTTCATTTAACGACCACCACTACCACCAAGAAAGAAACAAAACTTACATTAATTTGTTTTTTGGAACCATGATGTGGACAAAAGTACGACACTTAAATCACTCACAAAAGCAACGGATCACCAACAATCTTTTTGTTGCAGTAGCTGTTGGAGCAGTTTTGACAGTGGCAGGCCCCGCTTTATTACCTTGTCCAGCTTATGATCAGAATGATCGCTCAGCATTTTTAGAAGATCAGAAGAAGCAATCTGGTACGAAAAAGAAGGTTGTCGTTATCGTTAAAAAGCGAAGAGATACCACATCACAACAGCCAACATCTTCTTCATAATTTGGAGCAACGAAACATTCGATAAAAATTGTACATAGACAGCCCATTCGATCCCACCCACCCCCCCAAAAAAAATCTTATTTATCTTGGAAATGGAAAACAGAAAGAATTCATTTTTCCTTTAACAAGCAAACACACTCCCTCAGATCCTATCCCTCTAGCTAATATCCTTTTGTTGCTCATGTTTTCTTCCTCCACAACTAATCTTGAATAGACGTGGTTAATGTATTGAACAGCAATAAACTTATTTTTGATCTGTCAAATCAATTTTGGATGATCCCAGACTCAAGGCTTTTATCTTGATTGTAGGCATGACACAGTTTTGATATTGGTATTCTCGGAAGATAATCGAATGTAGTTGATGTGATAGTTTGATTTCTTTGGCATGTGTTTTGATTTGTAAACCCTTTTTTGCAGTACTACTAAAAATTTAGTTTTTTGATAAGATTAGGTTGATAAGTGTACCTAATGAAGACAAAATTTATTATTGTGTGCCTGCGTGTACTTGCAGTGCATACAGCTTTACAACCATATACCTACTGTGCCTATACAATAACATCTAAGAATGTTTACAATTGACATTCATCAGTCGCTCAAGGGAGATCATTTTCAAACGCCGGTATTTGAGGTGGATCTCCCATACTCATTTGCTATAGTATTGCCATGGCAACATTGATCACAGGATATTTGATTTTTGATAATAGAAAGCTACGTCCAAAGAGTTCCAAAAACTATCAGAGTTGGGATACCTTGAGTAATAGTCGTTATTCCTACTTTTTAAGAATCTTAACCCGAACACACTGGTGGATTAATACTGCGTTTGCATTTATCTAAATCAATATATTCCATGTTTGCTTTCAAAGCAACAGAATCATCATTGAATAATTAGATGGCTGTTTAATTCTGGTTAGTTTTAGCCTAGTAGATATCGGTATGAATTCAGGGGTAAATTGCCAATGGTGCGAATACAACATGTGATCAAACTCACACCTAATAATCAACTAATTGCATACAGTACGTACTAGTATTTATAAACATACCCTAAACTCTAGTAGATAAAATGCGAACAAGCAATATCCTTGGCAATTGGAGTCAGCGAAATAACTTCATGATACGAACTAATACTTCCTAGAGACTCTTTTATATATAGTGCACGTTTACATCTACAAAGGCTGATAATTCTGTTTTGCTGGCGTATTCAATGCGGTGCAGAGCATAGTAGCAAATTAATAAAGCTGAATCATTCCTCATTAGGCTATCATGAGAAATGAATAACAATCATGCATATGACATCAAAATTTTATTGTGTTCAATTAATTATATTGATAATGGCGTTGTTGGTGGTAGTGGCGATGAAGGCGGTAGCTGTTCATCCTCTTCTTTGACGACTCGTTTAATAGATTTCCATCTACCCAAATTACGGTTATTTTGATTCACTATTATAGAAAGAAATGTTATCTTAATAAATTATGCTTCATTTTCACACACCAGATGTAATTGAACTTTACGTGATGTATAACTATTATTAGCATCTCCCAAGGTAAATTTATATGCTATGGACGCTGATGATGATGAGTCAATGTCTCCAAATTTTTTGCCTCTTTTGCTGCTAGGAGCTGTTTTTGATCTTTTGAGTGTAGTAGGGAATGGCGATGACAATGTCGATGATGGCAGTGTGGCAGAGCTTGTGCTACCTATTGTCGTATTGGTCAAATTACTTTTATTAAACGAAAATAGATCAGAGACTGAAGCGGACATGTATGGTAACGAGTACGGAGATTTGGATCTTTCGAATGATGAGTTGGTTGTGGCTGAATGTCTACGTTGTCTGTTGAATGATGGTAATGGCGATAAGGGTGGTGCTATTGATTTATCGTAGTTTTCTGTCTCATAATTAATATCATACATTTAATCAACGATGATTATCAAACTTACTTGGATAAGCCAAGATATTATCAATATCATTCTGTGATGTATTTGGCATAAAAAATCTATCTTGATGCAAGATGAGGAACTCTAGCACCCTTTGAGATTCCTTATAGCCAGCCGGATTCGTGGCATGACTGGGATCCGGAAAAATTACCTATCACACATGTTAATGCTGTGAAATAACACTAATTCTCTGGATAATTTACGGGTGAAAAAGCTGTTGCTAATGACGAAGAGTCCATTCGAGTGTATTCTACGCATTGAGAGAATAAATACAGAAGATCCAACAGATACAACAAGAGATATTGGTGTGCAATGGGAAGTCTCTCAATGAGGTTCTGGAACGCATCGATTTTCGATTCCAAACTAGGAAATTCAGCATCTGTTCTTGTGTTAGTATACGAGTTAATATTAAGTTCGTAAGTAAAGTAGTACCCAATGTAGTCTTAAATAATGCTTGGTAATGTAAGCTAATCAATGGCTCTGGAAGGTAATTAAGGAAACGTCGCATTACATTTGATGCGTCATGAACAGTGTAGTCATCCCAATTCAAATGTAAGCCGTAGTCATCGATTCGTGTATCAAAAACAGCTTGCAGCATTGATATTCGCTTTGCATTTCCTGACAAACGAAATATGCCTTCTGTGTAGAGAGCTAAAAAAGAGTTACACCGACTGTGATCATTTTATTCACTGCCTTTTTTTTAGTTACCTTTTTCTTTCAGAAAAGCTCCACATTTCGCAACGATGATTGGAATGATTGCGTTGCAGTGATTGCTTGTCCGTTCATCAATGTATGATATTCTTGAATGTGCATATTTTAGTGAATCTGTTAAAGGAATGCCGAACACTGCCCCTTGTTTTTCTGTATTTATAAATAACAAAAAGTTTATTTTTTTCTGCAAAAGTGGATTGTTTGTAAATAACCATACCATGTCGATTGGCTTTTTCGCTTGATAGATTACTGTTGACTTTCCTCCACCATGCTTTTACAAGTGATTTTTGGCGAGGAGATAGCTCCAATAGGGGTGGTGTTGTCGGTGCAGGTGGTGTTGATATCAAGGTCGACATATAGGGCAGTAAAATAACAAAATGAAATAAACAATAAGCCTGAAATGAAAGACCAAGAAATCAAATTAATAATGATGGCCCTGAGAGTAAAACTATGCTATTCAAGCAGCGCACTCATATTGAAGAAGCGACTACAATGATGTTAATGCATGTGCAAAAAAAACAAATCTAAATTAAGTTGATGAATGAGCTTCATTCTCCACTACTCCCTTCGTATCAAGCACCAAAGGGCAGACGTAAGTATTAGAGCAATCTAAGAAGTATACAAAGACAAGAGGAAAGCAGATTATAATCGAAAATACGTTTATTAGCTTTGAATTTATAAAATGTTCATCTACATTTGCAAATTTTACATAAAACTGCAGTGGATTGTATGAGGGTTGCGAGGGTGTATAGCATGGTAGGATATTAAATTGATAGAGCAAAATTTTCGTAGAATGTTGTTGTTGTAGTTACGATTTATATATCATGTTTGACGATAATGAGTAAAAGCAGAGAAAAGAAATTATATACAAGAATTACAGATGCTGTTAGTTATTAAGTGTTTAGTGATGAGATGCTGATTTGAGAGAAGACATTGCTTCCATTCCAATTTTGCGCTGTTCAGTGTAACAAGGCACCTTCTTTTTCAATTGTGCTTCTGTAAATTTGCATAATTGTCGAGCATACTCATTTTGAGCAAGTAGCATCAAATCTTCTCTGGTCATTGAGGTTGTAACTGTATTGCGGTGTTGATTGAGATCAAGTGGCTGCTTAGAGTGTAAAGATGCCATTTTCAAAAATTTGTTATGATCGTCGATGAATAAAGAAAGAAAAAAAGAAGTAATGAAGCTGAATAAGTAAGATTCTCTGTCTATTATTTATACATGATACATATTAGAGCAATGACATGACATCATATAATTCCTAAAGTGAGCCAAATCAGAATTGGATTGGTAAACAGTTAAACGGAGTTGTCTAGACTTAATACAGGAATAATAGTTTTGGAAGAAAAGACAGAGGTTTCTAAACAAAAAACCCCCCAGCTTAACTGTCAGTTAGCTCCGTAGAAACTAAATTTTGTCGCTACTTAACTCCTTAGATTATGCATTGAATACTCGATCCAGAGAAAAAGCATTCAATTAAGAGTGATTTTCCATCATACTCTTATATAAATGTAGACGATTTACTATTTTCTATAACATAGATCGAGTAAAATAGTTGTAGAAATAGAGATACAACGCTAACCTTAATCTAGATAAAATCAGTTTCAGACGCTTACAATTTAGGGCTGTCTTTGGATTTAGATTATTTTAGTAGCGCACAAAAGCAAATACAATAAATTTACTATTTGGATATAATAGGTATTTGTTGGTATTTATCACAATACAACGGTTCTTCATTTTCTGCTTGTTCTCTGCCTCGTTGCCTAGACCTTTGAAAAATGCAATAAGTTATAATTGAAATGGGGCGATGACTCATTGACTTGGTTATTGTAAGTTGTATCAGATTATTGAATGCCAGTGAAATATGATTCTGCCTTATCAATCATTTAGTAATTTAGCCTTGGTTTCTACTGTTATTTTCTTCTTATACTAAAACGAGTAACTACTATGCATTGATGCTTTCCGTGCTAAAAAGAGTAGTTTATCAAGTAAAATTCTTTTTTTTTTTTTTTTAAAAAAAAAAAAGAAAACTATGATGGAACCGATTCTTTGTCTTTACTATTGATATGATTCGTGACAAAAAAAAAAGTATTAGGCGTCCTACGCTTGCTTTAATAGTCTGTACTCACATTTGCAGCTAGCAGAGAATTGGCTCCGAGTCAGATGTATACAAGACTAAAAAACAACGCCATGCCTATCCCAAAGCAAGATGATTTTTTGTTTACCAAGATATGTATGTTTTGATTGATCAAAAGACTTTGCATGATGTCACCTAATAAAACCTTTCTCTGTCTCTGCCTTCTGCTTCATCTTTGCTACATGCTTCGTTATTCGATCGGCATGAATGTTTGAAAGCAATCATTTCTCTCTTGTATAGTTCTTTGATCAAGAAAAAAAAAAAAGGGATCACTAATAAATACAATACTAATGAAAGAAAAACACTGACGAAGCATAATGCCATCATATCGATTCTCTTACATGTGATGCGTTGCGTTGCAATACGGCCTTGTCTTGCTGTATCTCGGATTTATTCTATTTGCATATGACATCGATCAAGTTTTTTAGAATGTAATTTACATTTAAATTCCATTAATCGTTGATGAAGCACTGTACCTCTCTAGATGATAGAGTTTACTAGCTGTTTAAAGAAACCGTTCACGAATGTAGTACACACAGCACTTTTTTCTTTATTGTTTATTGCCGTTACATCTCATTAGTTGTGCCACGATAGGTAGAAATAACGGGTTTAAAATCTGCAACAACGATACAGAGTGGAATCACTCACATTCAATCAAGAAAATGACACAAGATGGTTTAGATGAGTCTAATTTGGACGTTTTTTCAAATCTAAAATGAAGATTCTAGACACTCTCTTTTTGATTTATAAATGTTGATGAGTATTTCGATGATGACAGTGAGCAAAACATCAATGCAGAATCCTTTAAATCTTATTCTATATGATAAGAAGAAGGAGTAGAATATACCTTTTCTTTGAATTGTTGTCCTTGCAGCTTTTTTTTAAATGATCTACTGGTTTATTATGATTTTCCCAGTTAGTCGGGAAGTTTTGGTCGTATCTATGATGTGGTTGCATCAATCACTGTTTGGCAATGTGGTCTACCTTGTTGACAAGGTATTTTGAACACTTTTTAAACCGAAGTCACCAAGAATATTTGACAATATGCCCTCATCTTCAAATACTGATACCTATCGATTCAATTAAGGCACTGCTGCTTCATTCCTCTCTTTTGCCTCCTTACTCTTCCTCTCTCTCCCTAAATAGCACCATTTCCTACCCTGTTTAAAAGGATTTGAGGGGCAACAAGTTATATCAATCAACCAGCATTACCCGCAATGTATAAGTACTTCTGTATACCTGTGAGTTCAACACCTATTTTGGATTCATTGCATTCACCTACTCTAACAAAAATACATTGATAGAACATAGAGTTATACACATACTACACATGTAAGCTAAATTTACAAATAATGGTAAGAGACAGTTAAAAACGGTAAGTCCAATTTATAAACAGATTCATCACGTTTTATTGAATTGGGTGAAATTACTCACATCACTAAGCGAATAATATTCTTACGTCCCATTAATAAGAAAGCTATTTATCAAATGGTAAGGCTAAACATCACATACGCTCAAGTCAAAAAAAAAATTGTTCAGCATGAACTGAATAAGAGATCAGGTACTTTTGAGTTTGCCTGCATCAAATGAAAAACTTTAAACAAAGTGTAGAAACGTTTCTATTAAGCTACTGGATACGGTTTACTTCTCTATTTTCTCTGCTTTGTTTTCATCTTTCTACAGGTCGGAATAGCTCAATTTTGGGTAATTATTTGGGCCAAGTCAAGCTTTGGTCAAGCTTGACAAAAGCTTTTAGGACGCTATTCCATGCAAAGACTTGACCTCTTTCACCCTGCTATCACCGCTGCAGCCGTCTGGTCTCCAGGCGAGTATATCATTCTCACCGCTTGGGTTCGTTTCAATACGTAGTTGATAACACCGTCAGCAATACCGCCCCAAGATGAAGCGGTATGTCACACCACGTTGTACGGTGGTAAGTGACGAACAACAAAGAACTGTGTAATTATTGTCTACATAAAATAGCTGTTTAAGGGTTATGCAAGTACCTATTCATATCCGTGTGATAAAGCAGTTATTTTGCATTCGTTTTAAGATACAGTCGACAGCTGCTGATTGCTTAATACTATTATCCAATGGCTTCATCTAATTCAAACTAATGAGTAAACTCATAATCATGATGTTTATACAGTAGCTCTTCTGCTATAAAATTTACTGCATGAATGTAATCTATAGTTGTGAATAACTTTGTCCCTCAAACTTCAATGGCATATCAAGCCTATGGCCGAAAGATTTTTTTTTTACAAAATATGAAGAGATAGAGGCTGTAAACGGTGAATTCATGAGCGTAGTAACAAGAAACGCAAGAATTCTGAGCGATGCATTCAAAAATCAATGAGATCAGTCAAACAAATCTGGCCACTAGCTCGACTTGGTATTTCGTAAGGTCTGTTTGGCAGTGCCAAGTCTCGTTTCAGGAACGAAGAGGGTACTGAAAGAATCTAAGCCATGAATAAAGCGTGCAAAATGATACAGCATGATGGTTGTTGTTCTATGTGGCACAATCCATTTGAGGCACAGCCCTAGTAGTGTTACCTCGTATATCATACAAATGTGCATAGTTTACTTGTATTGCCTTGATGGTGCTGATAGAAGTTCCATTAGCTACATGAAATGTTTGAGTATATTGCTTGGACTCATTATTTGTCTCCAGGATCACAAAAGCAAGAAGCTGGATATCAACAAAACCTTGGGGTTTCTGTTTTCTCAGCCATAAACTCTGTATAGGTCTGTTATGAAGTTGTTTTAGATGTACTCAATGTCTGAAAAAGTAAAGCAAGCACCAACGACGATGGTGATGACGAGATTGCATGGGTAGATCGCTGTTTGGATGGTCGCGACACCTACTATGCCAGCCACCTCTACCTCTACTAATCCGCCATCATCTGAATAGTTCAACACCACGCAAATGTAGATTTCCTCCTTCTCTCTCCTCTCTCTACTCTCTCTGCTGTTTTTCACTGCAATTTCTGTCTGTTTTCATTAAATATATTGCAAATAGATGAACTTGTGCATTGATAACTTGAATTCATACCATGGAATCTGCACGGTTTGATAGTCTAACTTGAATATAAACAACAGGAAAGCAAAACGCGGGGTTACTGTGTCAGTTAAGAACCCTTAAAAGCAGCATATATGTACAAATACATATCGAAAGCCTTTTAAATTTTGACAGGAAAGAAAAGAAACCATAAATTTTGTATTAGGTCTCAATGTGAAGTACTTCGGCGATGAGAATTATAGTATACAGTAATTTGTTCAAGTCAAATCAAATCGATAAAAATTCAATCTGTGTGGAGAATTGAAAATTATGATTATATATTGCAAGCATGATGATCTACTCATTTACAAGTTTTGTTGATTAATTTTCAATTAATATCGCATATTATTACAATATGGTAGTAAGCTCTTGATGAGTCAACCATTTTTCATCGCATTTGAAAAGTCTTGAGGATTACGCCCTTGGAATTTGGAATTGTGTCAGCTCTTGAATTTACCGTTTTATGATAACATGCAAAAGGCCCGATAGTGTGTACTCCTTTCTTTTTCAACGATGAAGTGCCTCCTTTTCTTTAATTTTGGGTACGTGCCACAAAATACTGGGTTAAGTCTTGCAGTAATGAGAACGAGAAAGACAGACAAACAGACGTTTGTGGAAAGGCCAGCAACAACAACAACAACTCGATTCACCGGAGTTGTTTCCAAATGACATGCTACCACCCCTTTATATAGTGGTAGCTCCTTTTATTCTGAATTGTAGATAAAGTGATATTAAGTTTATGTTGGAAACTGGGATTTTAGAAATGGATTGATGGTCTGTGATTTTAGTGCAGTTGCACCAATTGCCAAATTAGAGGTGTATAGTGATAAAGCGGAAATTGATGTATGCCTTGATCCACTGTACATTTGACATGCTTCATTCATTTAAAGTGGCAGCATAAATGTATGTCCGAAGAATGATGCTTTACTACAGTGATGATGAAAAAGTAGGTCTATAGCCATGTAGAGTAACAAGAGAGTTTTATAAATAAAGAGAGGAAGGAGAGTGATTTCAAGGAGTAAGGAGTAGAAAATTAAGCAGAGAAAGGGGGGGGGGACAACAACAACCGGTTGTCTGTAATAGGTTAGAAATGAACTATTGTCTCTACAACAACAACAACAACAACAGGGGATTTCTTGACTGCATACTATTTACCTGATTTTATTTCTTAAATCATAAGAATCCCCTTACTTCTTCTTGTTCTTCTTTTCTTTTTTCTTCCCTTCAAATTTATCAAATTTATACGTAAAGAAAATGGGTTGCTGTCAATCCAATGAAGTGCACGACGGCAAAGCTCGTAACGAAGAAATCGACAATCAAATCAAGCGAGACAAACTAAACATGAGAAATGAGGTCAAAATGCTACTATTAGGTAATAGCAAACATGTGTGTTGACATGGCAGGTACTGACTGTTTGACTACTGAAAGGTGCCGGTGAATCTGGTAAATCAACCATTTTAAAGCAAATGAAATTGATCCATGACGGCGGCTATTCTCGTGATGAAAGAGAAGCCTTCAAGGAAATCATCTTTTCTAATACAGTGCAATCCATGCGAGTCATTTTGGAAGCCATGGAGAACATGGGAGTCTCTTATGCCACATCGCAAAACCGACTTCATTCTACAGTCATTCTCGATTTGCCATCACAGATTGAACGTGATTCACTTCCTCCTGAAGTGACTCTTGCCTTGAAATCGCTGTGGAAAGATGAAAACCTTTTGAGTGTGTTTGATAGAAGCCGCGAATACCAATTGAATGATTCAGCTAAATAGTAAGTGTGCCCATGCTCCCAAGGCGGCTTCCATCTCACCCTTCTCCTCCAATAGCTACTTTGATTCAATTGATCGTATTGGTGACATTAACTACATTCCGACAGATCAAGACGTCCTTCGATCTCGAGTCAAGACAACAGGCATCACCGAGACTACATTTGTCATTGGCGATCTTACGTATCGCATGTTTGATGTGGGTGGCCAAAGATCAGAGCGTAAAAAATGGATACATTGCTTTGAAAATGTGACAGCTATCATCTTCTTGGTTGCCATCTCTGAATACGATCAAGTGCTTATTGAAGATGAAACAGTGGTAAGTATGCACATGCACACACACACAGAGAGACGATCATCAAACTCACTTTTTATCTATAGAACCGTATGCAGGAAGCACTGACTTTGTTTGACTCTATCTGTAATTCTCGATGGTTTATCAAGACTTCCATTATTTTATTCTTGAACAAAATTGATATTTTCAAGGAAAAGCTACCCAAACATCCTCTCAAAGAAAGTTTTAGCGACTTTGACGGTAAATGAATGGCATGCGCCGTAACAAACAAGTAAATTAAACAGAATTGCATAGGACCCGAGAGCTATGAAGCAGCTAGCGATTATATACTTAACCGATTTGTGTCATTGAATCAGTCAGATTCCAAACAAATCTACACTCATTTCACGTGTGCAACTGATACTCAACAGATCAAATTTGTGATGGCGGCGGTCAATGACATTATCATCCAAAACAATTTGCGTGATGTTGGTCTTTTATAAGCTATATGTTTATAGCAGCAGTATAATTGGAAAAAAAATATGACAAAAAAAAAAAAAAACTCACCCTAATGATGTACATCTTTTCTATCTCTCCCTCTTTGATTCGCCTTTTGTTCCCATCCTCCCCCTCCTCCTTCTCTGCGTCTTGATCTCCCAGCCCCTTATTTCTCTTACTAATAATTTCATCATATACTACATAAATAACTGGATAAATATACATATAAGCTTATTCTCTCTCTCTCTCTATACTTCTCCTAATGGCGATATGATTGAATCCACCACACAGTGGATCTTGCAATCAATTGAAGCGTTCTTATGCATGTTGTCTTTATGTAGGGATCCCTTGCTTTATATTAGCATTGTATTATCGCAGTGTACATGATGCAAGCATGGGGGTTGGCTGCTCACAGGAGACATGTAATCTGTCGATCAGAATGAAGATTTTCGATTCATGTACCTTATCCCGGCAACACGAATGCAATCAAAAGAGTCACTCATTGGAACATACCCTCGCAAATCAGAAGGCTCCATTCCACTACTCGCCGCCCAGACACAACTCACTCACACTCACGCACTCCAAGACACTCACACACACCCCACCCCCAGCCAAGCTAGACAGACCCTGACCTTTATTTCTAGTCTGTCAAACTTTTTTTTTCTACTTTCATTCTTTCTCCTTAGCATATACACCCACACTTATCATGTCTTTGTTGCAAAGAGTCAGCCGTTCTGTCAATTGGAATGTAGCTTCAACTGCTAGTCGCTCCTTCTCAACATCTAGAATCGTTTTATCTGCAGAGACATCCTCAGCCACCACCACCTCTAACACAACAAAATCAACTGGTTTATATCAATTCTTTGAAAACGGCGAGACTTTACCGAAGCAAAACTGGACAGGTTGATATGAATAGCACCTACATGTCGAACAATATATACTGATAGTTATGATAGGCCGTGCATGGAAGGCACAAGAACTTCGTCAAAAGTCTTTTGATGACCTCCATAAATTATGGTATGTCTTGTTGAAAGAGCGTAATGTCCTCGCCACCCAAAGAGAAGAAGCAACCCGTTTAAAGTTACCAAAGCAAATCTGGACAAACCAAGGCCGTTTGAAGAAGGTGAGTAACAGTGGAGGATTGTGGGGTTTCTGTCGTGTGCTGATGTGATGTATGTGTATTTAGTGTCAAAAATCCATGGCTAGAATCAAGTTTGTGTTGAACGAAAGACAAAGAGAATACGAACAACATTTGCTCAAGCAACAATCCTAAGCAATCTAGTATATAGTGTATCATCAGTAGAATCCTTTTTTCCCCTTTGTACGAAATCACCACTTGAGAGAATAATAATAATAAAAAAAAAAAAAAAAAGCCTTATACGTTTGACATTGTGGACATGATCTTTGAAACTGGAAACTGTAGTAAATGGGATCAGCCGTGTATTTAAAGTGAATGGCAAACGACAGCCCTTCATACTGTATGTGATTTGGAGTGCCTGCTAGGCATCAATGAGCAGTCAAGCTCAAACATCAAACGGATTTCTGTGGCATTGTATCGTTGGTTGAAAAATAGTTGGCCTAAATCACTTGTTCTTTCATTTGTTCATCTTATGGTGCCTGACAACAACAACAACAACAACAACAACAGCAAACGTTCTTGGAAGAGCTCATTGACTGCAGTATCAGCAGTGTTGCTCTTGGCTTCGTCTGTAGTAACAGCTGATGTATTGCCTGTCACGGCAGGTGCATCCAACTCTTCCCTCTTATGGGGAACCTATAGACCCAACCTGTACTTTGGCACTAGACCGCGTATACCAGAGTCTGTCATGACTGGACTCATGTGGTTTGACGCAAGTGATTTCCAAGGATTTCAACGTAAATACGAGCCGATGTATATGTAAAATGCCATACTAATTCTGTGGATAGGCGTTCGTCATGCGTGTGATCAAAACGATGGCATTGCTGGCTATGGATACCATAAGCATGATGGCCGAGAATTTGCCTCTCAAGAGATTAATGATAAACCAAGCAACATCAAGTTAACAACCGATTTTATCAAGGTGCCTGGAGCAGGAAGACATGGTGGCGATTGGGGTGTTCGCATTCGTGGCACTCCCATGAGCAATTTCGGTAAATGCATTGCCGCTCTTGTATACAAACAGTACTAATTAACCGTGCTGCTATTTAGCTGATCCAACGACATCCATCATGTTTTATATCGGTATCGAAGGGGCTGGTGGTATCGACATTATGAGCAAATTGTCCAAGAAGGTATGTGTGTCAATAGACAGTAACTGAGCGATTGTCTAATAATGTGTCATGTATCAGGGCCTTCAGTCGCCCATCTCATTAGAAGGCGATACACCTGAACTGGGTGATTTTGAGATTCAAATTGTGGATGGTATGTGGGATAATGTGGGGATAAGGACATGGCTGATATGAGATACAGGACCTTTGAACACGCATCCTGGTGAGGGTATTAATCAGGATCTCGGATTGACACAATGGTGGGGCAGAGAGGTGCCCAAAGGCCAAGTATGGAGATCAAAAGGTGAGTTGGTCTAGTATTAAGTAATTTCAAATTCTGGATATTCATGTGAACTTATAGACATTGTGATGGAGAGCATTATCTTGGGCGCCAGAGATCGTCTCGGTGGTGATCCTGCCAACCAGCAAGAGGCCATGGCCAAGCCCTTTAAATTCTTTACACTCACAAATGAGCTTTCTGAGCAAGAAGGTGAAGTAGCCAATTTTTACGTCTTTCAAAAGGTGTTTAAGGGTGAATTTCAGGTGGGTGTCATTATTTCATAGGCATTGTGGATATGATTACTGACAAATACTCTAGTTTGATGTCCTCTTTCGTTCTCAAAGCTCTGATGAACCTCTTTCAAGTAAGCAAAGCTATAGTTGTTGATCTACAACCAGTCATTTACAGGTTATATTAGGCGAATCACTCGGTGCAAACTTGATCAAAAAAGAGAACGAGTTTAATGCTAGATTTGAAAAGACTTTCCATTTGAAAAAGAAGGGATTTTCCAACAGTGAAGTTGAATTTGCTCAATATTTACTGAGTAATATGCTTGGTGGTATTGGTTATTTTCATGGTTCATCCGTCATTGATCGCTCTCATCCTCCTATGCAAGACGAAGAAGATTTCAAGGGAGAGCCTGTTCAACCTCAATTATCGCCTCCCCAAAGCCTGTTTACTGCCACACCCAGTCGTCCATTCTTTCCTCGTGGTTTCTACTGGTAAGATACAGTCAGACTGGAAAAACAGAACACATCATTCATTCTGGTAACAGGGACGAGGGCTTTCACCAGCTCCTCATTGGCGAATGGGATAATGATCTCAGTCTGGACATTATCAAACATTGGACGAATATGATTGACGAGAATGGTTGGGTTGCCAGAGAGCAAATCTTGGGTGAAGAAGCTCGTAGCAAAGTGCCCACTGAATTCCAAACACAGTTCCATCATTATGCCAACCCTCCTACTTTGTACCTTTCCATCAAACGCTACATTGACCGTCTAGAGAAACACCAATTGGATAGATCCATCTTGAATGCTCCTGACAGTCAAATGAAAATGGGCACTTTAGAAGACACTGAAGTCCTCCGTAACTTGCATTTAAATAATCCAGAATTGGCAGATCAATGGCTCAAGTCTATTTATCCCAAGCTTCGTCAAAACTGGCTTTGGTTCCGTGCCACTCAACATGGTCACTTGGATAGATTTGGTCGTGAAGCACCTAATAACGAGGCATACCGTTGGAGAGGCCGTACACCCAATCATACACTGACCTCTGGCTTGGATGACTATCCTCGCGGCGAGCCTAGCGTTGGCGAGCTTCATTTGGATCTTCATTCATGGATGGCATTTGGCACTGGTCTCTTAAAGGACATTGCAGCTAAATTAGGACCTGATTATGCAAATGACAAGGAAGAGTATGACAAGGTACAACAAGATATGCTCACCAATCTCGACGTACTTCACTGGAACGAAGAGGAAAACATGTATTGTGATCAAGCTCTGCAAGATAACAAGCCTATTCATATCTGTCATAAGGGTTATCTCTCACTGTTCCCTATGACACTTGGTCTGTTGCCTGCTGATTCGCCTAAATTGGGCGCTATTTTGGATATCATCGAAAAGGAAGACGAGCTCTGGTCACCTTATGGTCTTCGTTCTTTATCTGCTTCAGACCCCATCTTTGGCACCGGTGAAAACTACTGGCGTGGTCCTATTTGGATTAATATTAACTATTTGACCCTCCAAAGTTTGTACAAGGTATGTTGTGATAAATCATTTATGGGCCTCTTGATGACTAAGGTTTGATTAGAACTATATGCATGTTCCTGGCCCATATCAAGATAGAGCACAAAAGATTTATACCAAACTGAGAGATAACCTCATTCGCAATGTATACAAGGTAAAGTTATATTCAAATTCTGCTTCTGAGAATACTGGTTGACATTCTTCTGAATAGAACTATAAGCAAACTGGTTATGTTTGGGAACAATACAGCGAAGCAGAAGGAAAAGGCTTGCATAGTCATCCCTTCACAGGCTGGACAAGTTTGATTTTGCTGATTATGGCCGAAGAGTATTAATAAAGTTTATACATTGTATATTTGAATGACATAGAATCATGCTTATGTATACAACTGGATATGCTTGAAAAAGTGATGCCACTGACATAAACCTGGCTTTGCTTGCGTGGAAAATGGTAGAAAGCTCTTTCTAACTTCACAAAACGAATATCACTCAATGTAATTAGTATAATAACAGCATTAACTGCACTTGTCCAATTCTGAATGACGAACGTCGGCTACATTATGGATTTCTCGGTCTATTTTATATGAGCGAGATTTGTCCTTTGTCCACCTGCCATGAAAAAGAAGCTTATTGTATCATATTGCAATAGCATTTGAAAGTATGCAGTAAATGCATCCGTACCTTCTGTTTCATAAACGTAAAGCAAAGTGGTTTAGATCAAATCAGTAGGTCAAGCAATTCAAATTTCATCTATTTCAGTACAACTGATTCCATCCGTTCAGTGTTCTGAAATGCATGGTAATAATTATTAATACCAGAGCCATTTTTTATGTTACGCTAGTATCTATTAGCTTAACCCATCTTTATATACAGTGGGCCTTGTGTATATTTGGCCTCGCATAGCATCCGTGCAGGATCAGCAGCCAATGAAAACAGCAACAGTAGTGGTGGTGTCTCGACTATGTAAGTTGGGTCCCGGATGGGTCCGCTCTCATGTACATCGCGCGAGGCGTCGTCTAAGCAAAGCCTGCAAAATCAAGATTCCACTCCTCAGGTGGCCAGAGGGGGGGGGGGTTTACCAACAATCGTATTAGGTTTACTTGAACTTGTTGTTTGGATGTTATTCTCCCTACCTAGGCACGCCAAACATCTGAAATTTTGAAATTAATTGGTATTGTTACGATGCTGGTGTGTCCACGGTCTTGGCTGGTAGGATAGCCCGTGTCCCCATAGTCCCTCGGCTGTTCCCGAGCGTTCTGGTTTACACTATGCTATTATCGCGTTAAAGCAGGAGTTTTAATATATATTATTATTGGGTAACACGTTAAAAATCTAATACAACCGCCTCACTTGGCTTTCATACCTCTAAAAAACAAAAAAAAACTATATCAGTTGCGTCCGCCGCACCCTACTTTCTAATACGTTTAGGGATAACTTTTTATGGCACGTCTAATGGTACTAGTTATGTTAAATTTTTTGATTAAAAACGGTGAGAAATTCCTAAAAATATGAAAAATGAGTTTCCCCCAAAATGTCGAGGTATCACATATAAAGGTCTCACAAAAGTACTGTCAAACGTTGCCCTGGATCAATAGAATTAATTTGATCTTAATAATGCCATAGTAAAAGTCTTCGTTTTTGGGATGAAAAACGCAATCAATTGATTTTTGATGCTTCAATAAAGGGGTAGTACATGCTTCTGAGCGACTTTCATCGATGTTTTCTTGTGCCAAAAAAATTAAGAAAAATGTATCAGAAAGTAAATGCTAGTCGAGAGCAATTGTTTGGTGCAACTCTAGACGTCTAAAACAGCCTCTAACTTGAGAAATTACGCCTCAAATGTATTCATATTTGGCTGCGCGTTAGCACAGTATTGAACTGTAAGAGTTTATAAAAGTATGCCATCTATCCGTATATAGTTTTTCTCATTGATGCAGATCTGGAACATCCTAAAAGAGCCATATCCACATTCACGAGTGAAATTGTCAAAGTTTTAATGCAGTTTATAACATTTAATGTCACGGTGGAGTAACATCTACTTGCATCAAAAGTAATCGAAAATTGTGTCTAAAATAGCGATTGTGTAGGAAGTACTTTTTGATTGCGAAAATAGCAATACCCTTAAACTATGAGATAACATAATTCTTGATTTGGATTGATGAATGCCTCTGAATCATGCTTATCTAACAATAATGTGCGTCTCAAATACAGACATCTTAAGATAAAGCATATTTAGTATTGCAATGCTGATGGCACCATGATTGATAGGAATAAATGGAAGTCGCAGTTGCATGAATTTGGGTTTAGCATAGAAATGAAAAAAAAAAAAAGTTTGAATAATACTCATGAACAGACAGAATTGAAAAGCAACTAATATAGGCTTTACAGAGCCTTATCAGCAGCGATTTTTTGATATAAAGCATTATGTTTAAAAAATCCTATAAATGCAAGAGTCTTTGCTTGCATCTGTACCAATTTTCTTCATACTCATCAAAAAATGTCATCAGAAACATCATCATTTCAAAAATTGCCTATTAAATACAAAAAGTCATTTGCTCTTATCAATGTCTTTGAAGACCAGGTCAAAAAGTATGCCGACAAAGTCTATGCTCGTTACTATGGTCGCCTCCAGAATGGTGACTTGGGTTACAAAACCATGACTTATGCAGATGTTGATCGCATTGCCACTAACCTGGCTTGTGAGTGGAGTGGCAAAGTCAAAGGCTATAATGTCGTCGCATTTATTGCAGACCAATCTGTTCAATACTTTCTCTGTGTTCTTGCATGCTTAAAGTTACGTGCTACCTTCTTGGCTCTGTCTCCTCGCAATTCTGAAGCTGCCGTTGTCAACCTATTGAACAAGACAGATTGTCGTTTTATATTCTCTACCGCCAAGTATGCTGCATTGGCTCAAGGTGCTGCTGCTCAAGTCGATGGCACTGTATGTCAAGTACTTCCATCTTTTGATTTGGCAGGTCGTCTCAAGCAGCCCTTGAACCCCAAAGCTTTGCAAATTTTGGATAAAAAGTTCAGCAAGAAGGATATTGAAAAGACTTGTGCTATCATCCATAGTTCGGGTTCAACTGCTTTTCCAAAGCCTATCCGTCTTAGTAACAGGTATCTCATTTGTGGAATCCAGTCTATCCCTGGGCATGCTTATAGTCAAGATCCGAGCGTTGCTCCTAGTTTTGGTGATGCTCAACTCTGCTGTCTTCCAATGTGAGTCCAAGCTGGAGGATGTATATTGATTTTTACTGACAATGTCGATTTTATAGCTTTCACATGTCTGGTTTCATGGGCTCTTTCAACATGTCTCTTGTTGGGGGTAGCAACATCTATCTCCCCAAGTTTCCTCCTTCTGCTCGTGAAGTTCTCATGGCTCTTCAACTCAACAATGGTACCCATATGCTTGCTCCTCCTCTTATCGTTGACCAGTTGATTCCATCTCTGAACGAGCCCAAAGATTACGCTCCTCTTCAAAAGATGAAGTATATTTGGTGAGTATCATACATTCATAGTCCACAAGTAGTGCTATACTGAGGCCTGTTGAAATTTAGTATTATCGGTGCTGCCTTGGATGAAAAGACAGGTGATTATTTCCATGCCAACAACATCAACGTATGCAATGTGTACGGAATGACAGGTAAGGCATCTTGCTATCAACGAATGAAAGCATAGTCTAATAGGACGGTTGCAATAGAAATTACCTTTCTTTTGGGTAGCGACATGCGAAAGACCAAGAGCCACAAATGGAACATTTTGAGTCCCATGAAAGTAGCCATGCCGTACATTCGATGGGAGCCAGTTGAAAATGAGCCGAACCAGTATTCACTCATTGTAAAGGGTAATTGTCCTGCTCTTGCTACTGGCATCTCTAACCGTCCTGATGGTGATTACGATACAAGCGACCTATTCATGGAAACCACCAAAGGCAGCAATCAGTGGAGATATCTCGGTCGTAAGGACGACACTTTAGCAATGAAGAATGGCGAAAAGACCAACCCCGTCCCCATGGAATCTGCTCTTCGTGCAGCCCCTATTGTCAAGTTATGTACGATCATTGGTGAGGGTCGTGAGTGTACTGCTGCCTTGATTGAGTTGGATACAGCACATGCTTTCGGTTGCACTCCTCAGCAAATGATAGATCAGGTTGATGCTGCTGTTGCCAAGGCTAATGCAAACGCTCCTACACACAGTCATTTGCTTTCCCAGATGGTTTACATCTTGCCTTTCGATTGCCATCTTCCACACACTGATAAGGGTACTGTTCCTCGTAAAAAGGTCATTCAAATGTACAAACAAGTCATTGATAAGCTCTATGACGATTTTATCAATGGTCCCACTGTCCCAGCTGCTTGCAAGGTTGAAAAGAGCGCTGCCTCCTGGACTGCCGATGAGGTTGACAGCTTCCTCATTCAAGCTGTCGCTGCTGTCCTCTCAATGTCTGACACCAACTCTCTCTCCAAGCATTTAACCTCTTCACTCTTCGACCTTGGCCTCAACTCTCTATTGTCAATTCAATTGCGTAACCGTATTGCTCAATCGTTTGAGAATATACCACAAAATTTCTTGTTTGAGCACCCAAGCATTGAAAGCATGCGCAACGCTCTTATGGTTGGATCTAAAGAGACACAAGAGGACATGGACGCCAAACACTATGCTGAAACCGAAGAGATTCTACAAAAATACATTCGCAAAGCCAAGAGTGATTTTGCTGTTGCAAAGACCAACTATCCCAAGGGTGGCCAACAAGTCGTTCTTTTGACCGGTGCTACAGGCGCTGTTGGTTCCTTTATCTTGCGTGATCTACTTCAATCTGACAAGGTCAAGAAGGTATACTGTCTTGTTCGTGGTCGTAAAGGCACTGATTTAATGGGCCGTCTTCGTGCTGCTTTCAATGATCGCTCCCTGGATGCCTCTCTTTTACAACCTGGTCGTGTTGAGGCATTGCCCATGAATTTGGACGACGCTTACCTTGGGTTCTCTCGAGAACTCTATACTCGCTTAAGACAAGAAGTTACTGTAGTCCAAGCCTGTGCATGGCTTCTCGATTTTAATCAGCCTGTGACCCACTACGAAAAGAACTGTATCGTTGGGTTTTATAATCTGATCAAGTTTGCATACAAAAAGAAGAATCCAATGCACTTTCATTTGGTCTCGTCTATTACTGCTACTGCCAAGTACGGCGATGTTATTCCTGAGGTCCCTATGGCCTGTGATCCTACAGTGGCGGCTAGTTTTGGCTATGCGCACAGCAAGTACATTTGCGAGCACTTGATGACCTACTTGTCTCAAGGAAAGAATTTCCCTTGCTATATTGAACGTCTTGGTCAAGTCTGTGGTGATACTGTCAATGGTGCCTGGAACACCAGTGAGCAATTCCCTACTATGATTGTCAGTGGCGGCATGCTGCTCAAATCAATGCCCATGCTCACAAGTCGTATTGATTGGTTGCCGCTGAATTTCGCTGCCAGTGCCATTACGAAGATCATGATTGACACTGCTGCTGACAAGGCAAATGCTCCAAAAGCCGTATTCCATATTGTGAACCCTAACGAAGTCATGTGGACTGATGTATTGGCAGCCATGAAACAGTGTGGTATGAAATTTGACGTTGTTCCTATTGAAGAATGGGTGCAAGCTTTGTCAAAGCGTCAAGATGTTCCAGCTTACAAATTGCTGTCTTTTTATGAAAACTCATTCAAGGACCTTGCCAACTCCCCACATTGGAATACTGAAAAGACTATACAGGCAGTACCTCATCTTGGCAAAGCACCCTCCTTTAATGCGGATCTTCTCGAAAAGTACATCTCGTACTGGCGAAAGGAAGGCTTCTGCAACCAGTAGAGAGCTTATTTTTCGATCTTATCCATTTTTTTTTTTTTTTTTTTTTTCGTACAGCAACAATAAAAAACACATAAATTTGCTCATTTATTTGTTGAAATTACTTTTTGACATTGGGGTTTTCACGCTCTGTTAATGGCTTGATATATTTGGCATGGTAAGGAGCAACACCAGTGCTTCTAGGTGCTGCAAGAAGAGTCTCAAGATAAGCTATTGATATACATGAGTTTACTGTATCCTTAACGGTTGATTCAGATTTACTTACTTTGGTAGATATCACCATCGTATTTAGCAATAGGAGCCTTGAGCACAAAATCAGGGAATCCAAAAGCATCGGTAAGACCAATGACTTGCTTACGAAGAGACTTACAATGTTCAAGATAAGTCTTTTCAATGCTATTGATTTGATCAGGAGACAAATAGCCTTCCTTGAAGCCTTGATCACCATAGATATGAAGAACATGAAGACCCCACAAGGCAGTCAATTTCTTCATGATGGCCAAGACGCTAGGTTCGATGCCTGCTGTTCCAATAGGCTGACCATACTTTTCAGCACAAACACTGAAAATGAAGGCGGCACAATGTAATTCAGCTACACGGACAGAATCAAGCAACACATCGTTTTGAGTGGCACCGTTCTTGAGTGCAGTTTGAATGCTATACAACTATGCAACAAAGTTAGACGCTCATATTCTATCTTTCTCTTTTGACAAGCAACAAGACTCACTCTCTTGACCAAGATGGTGTTCAAGGCTTCTGAAACCAAGGCGAAATCCTTCAAGCAATCATGGGCATCATTAGTGGGCCAAGTCTTGTTCTCGAGGTATTTTTTGGCGTCCTTGATGTAGATGGTGGAGCTCTTGAACTTGAGGTCAGGGTATTCATCATACTCAAGCTTTTGTTCAAGTCTGTACAGCAGATAACGAGCACACTGCTGCAAGAGCACAACATTGTCACCACCACCAGTGGTCATGACGCCCCAATCACCAATGATATGACCGATAGCATTATAGGCAGAGTAGGCATGGCCACCGCAGCTTCTACGACAAGTCTCGAGAATATCAGTAGCATACCAGCCAGCAAGGCCCTTGAGAGAAGCTGACATGGCGTGCATGTCGCCCATATGGTTCAGATATACGATAGGATCCATTTTACCGCCGTCAGTCAAGACAGTGAACTGGTTATTCAAGACATCGGATGTGGATTGCACCATGTACATGAAGGCGATACCGGGGATGATCTTTACATAATGAGATTGGTAATCCATGATTTGCTGATCCTTGTTTCCTTGACGACGAACTACACCATAGCGAGTAGCAATGGTCAATGCTTGCGAGATCATTTGAGTAGTGACAGTGACAAGCGAAAGACGCTCAGGGATCAAGGTGGCATACATGACAGCTGGGTTAGGAGCAGGTGTGTACTTGCCTTGACGGTCCAAACTGACCCATTTAGCCAGCATGTCAGTACGAGGAATACGCTTTTGACGGAACTGGATCCAGCCATTATCAACGCCAGCATGACCAACCTTCTGACCAATGTCGCCAATCATGACATTTGGCTCGAGTTCACCCGTGTATTTACTACGAAGTTGCACCACAAACCAGTTGAGACCAACGTTCTTACCATTCACCACAGTTTGAGCAATAACGACAGTGTGAGTTGCAGTTTGGCCAGCCATACCAATCCACCATTTTGTAGAGGTGACAGTGGGCGAATCAAGGATGAATTCGTCTGTATTGGCGTCATAGGTGGCCACCGTTTCAATATCACGCAAAGCTGAACTGTGACCCAACTCAGTCTAAAATGCAGTTTTGTTGAGAATGAGGTGCTATTCCATGCATCATCTGCTTACCATAGCAAAACAGCCAAAAATTCTGAAATTGGAGATATCATCATTGTATCTGTCTTGCTGCTCCTTGTTGCCCAGCATATTTACCACATTACGAAACAAGGAGTCGTGCACAAAGAAACGCATAGAGAAACTCTCAGAGTAGACATTTGTGGCATGACCAATTTCATAGGCGAGTTCCTTGTCAGTGAATTCTGGATCTGTCATGATTTGAATCACTCTGTAAATCTGGCCCATTGTGCTACAATGACATTGATATTAAGAAAATAGGTATCACAGCATCAATTTCAACAGCAAATACGTACAATTCACGCATTTCATCTCGAGAAAGCTCCAGGAAATTGCGAGGAGGTTGGACAACTAGCTCTGGGTCATTCTTGATGTATTCATTTGCTTTTTTGATCAGATTGTATCTCTTTTCACTGCCTGCCCACAAAATAGCAAGAGCCTCAATATTGAATTCTGCAGCGGCACGTTCAGCAGCCATATCCTTGGGCGCTTGGCGGGACATGGGAGATGAAGACAGGTTGAGCTGGCTCTTGATTTGCTCGATACGCTCAAGAGCTACCTTGGCTTGAGGGTCTTTAGAGTCTTTCAAGGGGAGTACAGTCATGATAAATTGGTGCAGTTGTTGTTGTTGATAAGAACAAGAAAAAAAGAAAGAAAAAGGGCGTGAGGGAAATCGTTTTTATACAACACTGCTTAGGCATCGTTCTAAAAACTGTGGGGATGTAAGAAAAGAATGAACAGTTGTACGAATACAGTTAATTTAAGCTGAGTCAATGAAGTTTAAATACCTGCAAAACCGAAAAGTCGAGTCGTTTGATACTTGGATTTTCCCATCAACTCTTGGGCTTTCCTAAAAGAGCTTTATAGCCATTAGCATCAAATGCCATGTGAATTTGCATTTTGCTGGATAAACTATTTATACTGAATTCTTTAGCATAACAGTCTGTTGCAGGAAAGAACCAGAATCTCAAAATCAACTTGACAAATAAACAAACCTCATTCCGCGTTATAGTATCTTGGAAGGATGCATATCGGATTAAGGAGTTTTCCAGAAACAAGGAGCCAAAACTATATATATATATACATCGCATGTAGGAGACTGGTAAATTTGCCACTCTTTATCTTTCTTCTTTCTTCATCATCATGAGATTATGTACAAAACTTGTTGGGATTATAGCTGCTTATGGCGCCACTGCTTGGGCATTAGAAGTAGTTGATATCAATGACTGTCCTCCATTGCCTCCTCGAGAGCGGCCCACCAGTGTACATGATTTGCGAATCGATGATATTAAAGTCATTGCTGCTATGGGTGATAGGTATTTGATTTCAATGATGAGCCTCTAAGAATGTCTAATAACATTTGTATTAGTGTTTCGGCTGGTATGCTCGCAAAGAATATCAATTCCACTTATATTTCAATGAGTGATTTCATTGAATACAGAGGTGTCAGTTGGACCATGGGCGGTGTAGGTTGCATTATTGTAACTCTTGTCAATAGATGCTAACTTTTCGGTGCTCAATAGGATCCAGATGCACCTTCAATTGCCAAGTATGTTAAACACTTCAGCCCTGATCTCTATGGTGCTTCTATCGGTCAGAAACCAGCCAGACTCTGTCCAGGTAATCTCAAAAATAGCTCCATCTCCGCCTCCTACCCTTAGCATAATTAACATGTGTATATACATAGATACTTTCTTTTGTCTCGACGCTGAACATACGTAAGACACATTTGAGCAGAATAGCATGAATTGCAGACTAACTCGTCTTTAAGGCCCGAGATCGACGTTTTAAATGCAGCACAATCAGGGGCAACCAGCAAAGAGCTCCCAGAGCAAGTAGATTACTTGATACAGCATCTTGGACAAGACACCGCGTTGGCTGACAAGTGGAAGCTCATCAACGTATTTATTGGCTTCAACGATGCCTCTGTATCGTGTATACCTGGAAGAAATGTAACTGAATACAAAAATAATGTAAAAGAAGCATTGGAGCAGTTGATTAGCCAAGTTGATTATGCATTCATCAATCTTAGTAAGTGGTGGCACCGCAGATGATAGTCAAATGGCATCAAACTAACCTTAAAAAAAGTTGGCATCATGCATTATAACGACTTGGTGTACCTGACAGACATAGAGGAGCCTTCCTACAGAAAACGGTTTGAAAATGACACAATCAATTTGCTGGACTATGAGTGCTACTGCTGTAGACAGCCCAATGCAGGCACTTCTTTCATTGGCGATCGTGTTTCAATGTATAATCAAGCTTTGAGCCGTGTTGCTGAAGAAGTCAGTGGTACCCTTTTCTCAGATTTCTTTGCACCCCTTATGGGTAGACCACTCAAGAACGTTGCTGTTGTGTACCAGCCGATGAATACCTTGATACCCACTGTACCCTATAATTCATTAAGGTTTGTTGCAGATGTGGTGTCGCTAGGATTATTTTGTCATTGATGCATATTTGTTAGTAATGTGGATGGATATCATCCCAATATGATTGGTTATAGCTATTTGTCAAGAGAATTATGGAATCAGATGTTTTTAGCAAAGAGTGAAAAGTTACAGTCTAGCCCCTTTGATGCTGCCACACCATTGTATTGTCCCACTGTACATGATAGACTAAAAACATACAAATCAATTCTGTAATAGCATAAATAAAATAGTGCACTGTAGGCGATAGATCAACTTTATTATTTACATGTACATACAAACAAGAGAGAGAGAGAGAGAGCTTATTCTCTGAAAGGTGAAGAGGCGCCCATGTAGGTGGATATAACCGAAGCAGGTGTCTCGATCAATTTAGCTCTAATTGTCTCTCTACCTAACTCTTTGCTTGCTGCCCAACGATGACAGCCGCCAAAAGCAAAGTAATAATCTTGGCCCTTGTGTTTGACATGATGAACATCCTAAGCACATACAATGAGCTCAACTTGAATGAAATGTTGGTTACAAATCACTTACAATAGGCGTCAATTCTTCTTCTCTGCCTGGAATTTGCAAAACTTGCTTCATATTCTCTACTTTCTGCTTGTCTAATTGTGATGGAATAGGTCGGTTGATGGCAGACATTGGCACATCGTAAACCTTTATTTGTTTAGTTATGTGTGCGTATGTGTCAGTTTTATTTACATTAATCAACTTACCTCTTTGATCGAATTTCCATGAATAGAAAAGTTATCAATACCTTTGGCATTAGTGTTGTTGCTTGACATTTTCCTTTTAATAATGTGTCTATACATTCAAAATGTTGGAAAAGCTTTATTTGGCGTCCCTTTTTATACCTTTTCCTCTCTTGCGTAGTTTTTACAACATCATTCAACGCCAGGTCCAATTGGTATAGCTTAATAAGCATCTTGTTCAATGCAATTGGTTGCAGTATTATCAACTATCCTGTATTATTAAAATTATGCATCAGACAGTTACAGTCACAGTCGATTTAGGTAGTCTACGATCACAAATACAGTATTATGGGATCATCAAAAGTTCTGTAGAGCCATAAACAAGACTCGACATCAACGCCTTATGGTAAGTATACAAGTATGTAAATAAACTTTTTGACATTCACTATTTACTATCGAGATTCATTTTTTTTTACAGGAACCAAAAGAATCGTTAGAAACAACTGATAAAGTAACACGTTAGTACATCAGATTCAATGACTGAAGCAAAAGAACTTGCTGAGGAAAGAACCACCTGTTCACACTCCGGTCGAGAGGGCCATTTCAGACGAACACGTTTTAATCGTGCAATGAAGAATGCTCAGTCGACAGATACTAACGTCGTAGAAGCTGTGAAAGCGCCAACCGTTGTAAAATGTCACTATTGTAATAGAGAGGGCCATTCAAGACGCACACGCTTCAATTGTGCAATGAATTCTGATGAGTTGCATCCGATGCCCCCGAACGAAGCGAAGGTCAGCGACTAATATATTCTATCAACTTCGCTAGTAACTACTATCAAAGTTTTACTACCTGTCAACTTATTCGTTATGTCAATCGTTCAGCTCAACTATATCTGATATTTCCTATCGCCCGCACACTACTTGGACGCTTTGCGAATACGACTCTCCTCAAACATTAGATTCACAATGGCACAAACTTTCAAAAATGTTTCAATCGATTACTTAAGAGGTTCTCAAAAATGGTTCGGCCGCCCATATCGAAGTGATGCTATTTCATAAATTGCACAACACCTTAAAAGATGGCAGTAAAAGATGCAATTGGACAAATCATTAACTTGAAAGAAAATGGTTCAATTATAGTTGTTGACAACTTGAAATTGAATAATTTACTTCAGACTTTAGCAGATTCAATGATAACATCTATAAATAATTCAAATCAAACGCCTGCTAAATTGTTATCCCAGCATCTAAACAAATAGTAGCCAAAGGCATGATACCTTCAACATACCATATATATCGACAGTTACTTCAAATTAATCTGAATTATCAAATAAACCAAGTGCACTACATATATATGTAGGTAGCTGACGTTAAGTTACTATTTTATCATGTACAATTTTTTTTTGATATGTACATTGTAACGATTGTTCTGAGTTATGCCTTATAGAACCATGCCTGGCACCTAAAGGATCTTGCTGTCCGTAACTATTCTATTATCTTATATTCGAAATCAATTAGTATAAGCATTTCAACATGAATATCTAATATATATACTGTAGATAAAACCTTTGTCATGCTATAAATTTGATTATCAGATCGCTGGATAGTTAAATTGCTTACTAAAGACGTCTTTTGAACTACATTTTGTCACTGGGTTTACCTGCTATAGAACAGCACATTATCCAAGTTAGAACTTGTGTTTGCTGAAAAAACTATTTAATGGGCACTGGGCGTTTTTCATATGATTTTAGTATCTTGAGACTTGAAATAGGAGCGACAGATTGTTGATCTTTCGGCTGTTTTCCGATATTACTATTATATATATAGGAGGGAAAGAGAGAACAATAAACAGTAGTACAACTGGGACACATGAAACAGCGAAAGATGCCGTATCCATAATGTCACAAATGAACCCCTTTCCTTTATAACACACACAACCCATTAAACGATTTGACTATTGTAGCAGAAATGAAAAAAGGCTCCTTAAAACAATGATCTAATTTTCATATATAAATGTTGATTTAGACATATGTTTCTTTTTTCTTTTGACCTTTTTCTCTCATTAGCAAGCCTAAAATGACTCAAATCTTGCAACACCAACAGCAGCAGACATTCCATAATTTTGACTTGAAGAACAAGAGTGCTGTTTCAGCAGGACCTCGTAAAAATGTAGCTCGTAAGTAGTTGGATACATCTATTCGAGTGGCATGATACTCAATGTTTGATAAGTCCCATCACCTCAAATGTCGCAGGATGACCTGATTCGTGAATTGGGTATTGTGGATAAGCATGAAGTCAGTCCTACTACTTCAACTGGCTTACTGTCGCCTTCTGTATGCGAGTCTCCCAGACATCAAACATCAGACGAGGAGATTGAAGTAGTAGAGGATGAAGAAGAGGATATGAATGGTAAATGAAGAAGCATGACACCATGTCACTATGGCCCTAACACTCATTTGATAGACATTGCACTTTTGATGTACATGGAATTCATGGACCTCATCTATTGGGAGATTCCAGGCCGCAGTGGCATCATACTCACAGGCATCCTTTCTAGTCTCATCTTGACTCGCTACTATTCATTGCTCTACGTATTCGCTGCATCGCTTACAATCCTGACTGGATTCAATTTGATATTCGTCAACGCTTATAATCTGATTCGAACCGTGTGGACAGGATTACCAGCTGAAGAGTTTCTTCATCCTTATCAGTAAGTGTAACATATCTATCAAATGTGTGTATGTTAACTGAATGTCCAAGTAGCATTCATATTCGCCAGCATCGCTCCAACTTGATACCACGCGATATCGTTGGATATTATGTTCACAAATCAGTGGACATTTTAGAATTGGTCGCACAGCAAACTGCTAAAATTGTGTTTGTAGAAGATACAAAGACAACTGGTTTAGCTTGCTTGGTATCAGCCGTTATTTACTTTATGACTAGCCTTATTCCAACCAAGGTTTTCTTTGGCCTCCTTGTATTCGCTTTGTTTACTGTACCTTATTTCTATGAGAAACATCAAGAACTTGTAGATGAGCATCTGCAATCAATGCAAGAAAAATTTCAGGTCTTGATGGATAAGTATGGTGCTGTTGCTCATCATCATGCTACTGTTTATACCAAGCAAATCATGGATGCAAGCGTTGGTTTGGGTGGTATATTGCAACAGCAAATTCAAAATATCAAGGCAAAGATTAGTGATGTTAGTAACGCATCAACAATAGCAAAAGATAATAACGCTGTTGACACAAAAATGGGAAAGCAATAGGCTAAAGGCATCCCACATCTCCTTTGCTTTTATTTTTACTTACTTATTGACATTTGAAATCTACCAGCAATTTTTTTAAAAAAAAAGACATATTGTATCTAGTCAGCAAAATAAAGCCCTCTTTTCATTCCAAAGTTTAGAGAGATTGTTGAACTTTAAGGCGGCCAATCATGATGGGTGTGTAGCACACCACAGTGTAAATTGAAGTAGTCTACAAGCGCTTCTTTACTAGCAAAATTGAGATTATAGCATCGATGCTTAACTTTAGGTTTTGCTGCAAGCACATCACTTGATGATATCTAGTGAAGAAATAGACATAAAGACTCTCGAATAGTATCATTAGAAAGAGCAAGACTTTTTGAGCTTAAAGACTCTCAAAATTCATTTTACTCATCTTGTAAGCACAACAAATATGTCCAAAGAAACTATCAAGTTAACCAAAGCCGTGCGCATTTAACCTCAGCAGATCATAAATATATCCTACAGTCTAGATTCAAGATAAATGATGATCACAGCCGTGTGTACCATATCTCAAGTTTTATTATTTAATGTTTAGGCTCCTGCTTTAGATAGTGATGATGAAATATAAAGAAAAACCCTGAAAATTCAACTTGTTTTTTTTAGTGCCATTCACTAAAAGTGCTCATGCCAACAGTAAGACAATCTAATCTATTCCTTTGGGTGATGGGTGCACATATTTTGTACAAGAGGCTGTATGTATGAACCGAGTCAATCATGCAAGATATGATATCCAAATGCCATAAGATCGACCGAAAATGATATGATATGCAAATTCCAACCAGAAAATAATATAAACAACACACACAACATACTTGACAAATTTGTTTACACTAATTCCCTCCCTCCCCCCCCCCTTCTTTTTAAAAAATCTGTGATGATCTAACTTGTTGTTTTCTGGACATGTATATGTAGGATGCTATTGTTGTTGTTGTTGTTGTTGTTGTGTAGTGTCAAACATAAGAAATGCATCAACTATGGGATTTACAGGAGTTGACATTTCATAGAATGGAAAGGGGGTGAATGCAGTAGAAAATAAAAGAAGCGTTTAGATCTACTCTAAATCAACATACCTAGAAAAACGTTTGCATGTATGTACATAGTTATTAAATGATAGACTAAAAAAAATCTTTAATTGAGACATGCCACAAAATACACAAATAAAATATGGCTTCTATAAAGCAGAGAGGATGGCAATTGAGCATTTCCTTTCAATCTTTCCTCTTTCCCAACACTTTCTTTTTCTACATACACTTGTCATAAATGCACGCTAAAGCTCTTGTCACTATTGCTATTGCAACTCTTTTGGTCCAAGGTAAAACTCACGCAACTGAGAGTGGTTGGCAATCGTAAACTAATAGATTTCTAGTTCATGCCGAGCCTGCCGAAGCATCCGCAAGCCTTGCTGTTGCCGATGCCAAGGTTTCTGGAGTAGCTCATCTTGCCACTCCTATTGAGGAAGATGATGAAGATCAAGAACACGATCAGGAAAAGAAGGAAAAGGAAGATGACAATGAAGACGAAGAAGAAGTTGAGAATGATGACAAGGTTTTCCAAGAGGCCAAGGAAGATTCCAAGGAAAAGAAGAAGAATACCAATGGAGGTCCTGATGATATTGAAGAAGATTCTGACAAGGAAGAAGTTACTGTTGAAGATTTAGAAGATGCCATTGTAGCCAAGGCCGAAAACAAAAAAGATTCTTTCTCTCCTGCTGCTGCCAAGATCAACAAGGACGATGAAGAAGAAGAAGCTGAAGATATTGAAAAGAGTGAGAAGAAGGAAGCTAATGAGAACGAGTCCGAAGTAGATGTTGATGCTGCTGTTGATGAGGCTTCAGTTGCTTCTCCTGCTGGATCTGCTTCAATGGCTGCTCCCGCACCTGAAGCATCTGACGTTGATGCTGAGAAGGAGCAAGAGGCTGATAAGGAGCAAGAGGCTGACAAGGAGCAAGAGGCGGATAAAGAGCAAGATGCTGAGAAGGTTGAAGATGAAGAGGTAGAGGTTGCTGAAGAAGAAGAAGAAGATACCGAAGAGAACGAAGATTTCAATGCTGCTGCCCACTCTTCTTTACTCAGCGGTAGTGCCAGTGCTTCCTATGGTGCTTCTAGCTCTCTCTCTTTGGCATTTAGTGCCTCCAATACACCTGTTCTCTCTGCTAGTGGTGCTTCAGCAAAGGATGCACGTGCTTCTGGTAAGATGCAAAATGCCAGATCAAGCGGTTCCATGGTCACTGTCAGTATTGGAGCAACCCTTGGTGCTGTTGTTTTAGCAGCCTATTCACTCTTCTAAGTTATTATTAATTACTATTTATTTCACATATTTCTCATATTATATATATATATAAAAAAAAAAAAAGAATATCTATCTTACAAATCAAAAGCATGCATAATTTTGGTTTTATTGTCTTTCAAGACTTCAAATATAGTCATACTAATAGCAGTTGTTGGTATACCCCAAGCAATTCGAGCCCATAAACCTCGTGTGAGTGCTCCTTTTCCTTCTTTGAATAGCATGTCTTTGGCTATGGAAATTGGGCCCTGTCTGAATTGGTGTCCTTGCTCTGCTGCAGAAATCTGCCATCTTGTTTTTATAATGTCAAGCGGTGTGGATATCAAGATGCTAGTGACACCCGCCACAGAGCTACACACCATGTACAGCGAAGCGTCATTGTTATTCTTCATGCACCATTGCTTCATCTTTTCATACGTAACAAAATAGGCCATGGAATGAGGCACAAACACAACCAGGCCCATCCAGTAGCCTTTGTAAAATCCTCGGATACCTTCGTTTTTTAGAATGCTTGTAATCAAGAATCGATTGCTGTTGTTGGTCTTTTGTGTCTGTAGCCTATTCTTCATGACCTCCATTGGTGTGAATAAGAGACCAGCAGAGATTTCAGCAGCACAGCCTGATATAAGATGGCTCCAAACAGAATGACGTTGAATGTGGTATCGTGAATCTAAAAGTTGTTTCGACGCTTCGTAACAGGAGAGATATACAGATAAAGCAGGTACAGAAAACACTAATGTCACAGGCAATCCTCGATATAATGAAGTAAATTTGACGTTATTCCACACATATGTGGATGCAGTTGTCGATGATTGAAGCCTGGTTTTGATGGTATCCACTACAATGCTTGATTAAAAAGGCTGTACATGTCATCGTTTCATGTATTTACTTGGATGTGTGATACATCTGGCAATCAGCCCAGCTGTGCTTGATGCAAATAGATAATAACCATCTAACGTGCTGCTGCTATTCGACATTGAACGCTCAGAAGAATATGTAATACGGATGTTTAAAACCAAATTTAAGGGTGCTGAATCCCCTCACTCACAGATAAAGATAAAGAAAAAAAAAAAAAAAAAAAAACGCCACTCATTTTGTACAATTCTTAACCAAAAACAGATACAAGAGCGATATCTACATGCTTGTGCTTTTTCTTTTTTTTTCAGAGATCTTTGTAAAAGATACAATAATGTTGATCATGCATGCTGATCTTCCCCTCCTTCCCAATGTCGTAATGCAAGTTGTGTGTGTGTGTACATGTCAATGAATGAAGGGCAAGTACGTCATCAAGCTACAGCTTTATCCTGCAACATTTATAGTCTCCTACCGCACACCACAGAACCCAATACAGGACACGCGCTCGCGACAGGCTGAATGAATGAAATTTAATTTTTTTATTCTGCTCTGTTGCATTAGTTTCTCTATCATTACAACTCTATAATTACATTGCAACATGCCCAAGATCAGGACGACACGAACAAAGAGAGCCCCTGAAGGCTTTGATGAGATTGAGCCTACATTAGAGGAGTTTGCTAGAAAGATGAAAGAAGGTTTGAATTGAATTTATAGCATGTTAAAAAAAAAAAAAAAATCAGTACTGATGATGTATAAAAAAAAATTTTTTTTTTTTTTCATCTAGTTGAAAATGAGTCTCATGAAGGCAAACGCATTGTGGAGAGTACATGGCCAGTGTTTCGAATTCACCACCAAAGATCGCGATACATTTATGATTTATATTACAAGAGAAAGATCATTTCTAGGGATTTATATGACTATCTGCTGAAAAATAAATATGCAGATGGTAATCTCATTGCAAAATGGAAAAAGGTAGGCCTTCTAGACATCACTGGATCACACCGTCTTACACATGTGGATGATTTAGCCTGGATTCGAGAAATTATGCTGTCTTCGCTGTATCCAACCCAAGGACACCAATTTCGGTACAACATGCATTTGTCGAGTTCCCAAAGAAAAGTTAGAAGATGGTAAAATGGTCGAATGTGTTCATTGTGGATGCAGAGGCTGCGCAAGTGGTGATTAAGCACAACTGTTCGAGTAAATATAGAAGATTTGGAAATAAAGGAAACACAAGAAAATATCCCGAAAAGAAGAAAGTGATCTTCGTCCATCACAAATGCTCAAGGCGGATTTCGGCTTTAAAAGCAATATAAGGGGGGAGAATGTTCTCAAACTTCCAGTTTTATGTACTGTTTGGATTTAGAGGATTTCTATTATTTAATCACACACGCATTAATGTTATATATACAAAAGAGGGGTTTGGGGGGTAGGGTTAGGGTTTTTTCCATATAAAAAGAAGGGTTTTCTTGATTTCCCTTTGATTTTTTTTTCCCTAACTCTCACTCTCTCATCTTTTTTTCTTCAAAAAAAAAAAAACATGTCTCTTGCCATCATTCAAAACAACAGCAAATACACTGATATCAATTTGGACAATGATCACACAACATTGGATGCCCATCGCAGACAAATCATCAAAAGAAAGGTGCTGGCTATTGGTAAAATGTCAAGATCATACACTGTCTTGAAAGAACATCCACAACTTGTACAGCAATTAAAGACTCTGAGCAATGGTAAATTGCCAGTTGGTACATTGGCTACTGGAGAGCAAGGAATTAGAGAAGGTAAGTTTAAAGTTCAAAACGATTAAATTGAGGCATAAACAAACATCCTTGCTATTAGCTATTCTTCAAAAATCAATGTCTCATGAACTATCAAAATTAAAAGAACAAAAAGACCATTCAACATTATCGCATCAACCCACTCCAAATTACAAGGTAGCATCAAGAGGTGAAGGACATGTCTAATTAATACAAAAGGAGTGTGTGTATTTGTGAATTGCCCTTCTCTCTCTCTCTCTTTTCATATATAATCCCTCCTACTTTATTTTGTATATAAACCACAAATACATAGCATCAAACAATTTTATATACACAAATATAAATCACACATCTCTCACTCTCACACTCACTGTCTCACTCGTTTTTTCTTCTGCCCCTGATCTGCTTTAAACTTTATTCTAATAAACAAACAAAAAAAAAAAAAAAAAAAATGTCCGTATTTTCCATACATTTTAGTATATATTTTCAATTTTCATGATGCCGTCTGCTGTTGTCAGGGATAAAAAAAAATGACGAGATTTTATTACAGTATCACCATCTTACATGTTGTTATTATTGTTATTATTAGGATTGTTATGTTGATTTGGACTTTGCTGTATCATGGGTGATTTTTGCTGTTGCTGCTGTTGCTGCTGTTGCTGTTGCTGTTGCTGCTGCTGTTGTTGTTGTTGTAACTGCTGCTGTAATTGTTGCTGTTGCAGCTGTTGTTGCAATTGTAATTGTTGCTGCATTTGAACAGCTTGTAGTCTTTGTTGCTGTTGCATCGCTAATTGCTGCTGTTGCTGTGGGGTCAAATTCAGCATCTGTTGTGGTTGGGTCTGTGGGGAATTATTGGCATTATTAGTGTTATTATTAGTGTTGTTGTATCTCATTTGTAATTGAGCAATGTATCGTTGTAAATTAGCTTGTTGATTAGGTGGTAATTGATTGACGGATTGAGGCTGAAATCCAAGTTGGGCTATTTGTGCTGCTAGAGCTAATGCATTCGCTGTTTGTTGTTTGTTATCATTGTTTATCACAGGTGATGAAGAAGAGGGCGATGAAGAACTTGCTAAACCTGCGATTTCTCTTGTTTAGCATAAATAAATGAGTGGTAGAATTCAATTACCTTGCGCTGCGGCTACTTGAGAAGCTAATACGTTGGCAAATCTTTGCTGCATGGCGCCTGACATGGGCGGCCTGATTTGCCCTTGTTGTTGTTGTTGTTGCTGTTGTGCTGCAGCTGCCATGAGTGCCATTTGTTGTTGTCGCAATAATTGAAGTTGGGCAGCTGGGTATCTGTTCTGTAAATTAGCTGCTAATGTAGCTCCATTACTATTATTTCCAGCAGCAGCAGCAGAACTAACAGCTGTTGCTGCATTTAATTGTGCGCCTAATTGAGCTCTTAATTGAGCTTGTTGTTGCGGTGTAAGTGATGCAAATAAGGCTGCCTGTTGTTGTTGCTGTTGTTGCTGTTGAGCATGTGCTTGAGCAATTGCTTGTGCTTGAGCTTGCGCTTGAGCTTGTGCTTGTGCTTGTGCCTGAGCTTGAGCTTGTGCCTGCGCTTGAGCCTGAGCCTGAGCTTGAGCTTGAGCCTGTGCTTGGGCAACAGCTTGTGCCTGTGCCTGTTGTTGCTGTTGTTGTTGTTGTTGCTGTTGAGCAATAGCTTGTTGAAATTGTTGTTGAGGAGTAGGCGGAGGCATAGGTCTAGACATATTATTGCTATTGTTAGTCATCATGCCCCTATTAGCCGTTGAAGAGGCGGCGGCAGCAGCAGCGGCAGCAGCGATGGCGGCGGATGCAGCATTAGAATTGACTGCTGTAGGGGGTCTCATTTGTGATGCAGCAGATAGAGGCGGTGCTTGAGGCATTGAATTGCCCTAATATGAAAATGTGAGATAATGCAAGCTTGTGTTTGTTTGTGTACTTACAAGCAACATGGGTTGCGAATTAGGGTGCTGTGCTGATAATTGGCGCTGCTCAATCAACGCTTGAGCCATTTGTCTCTCTCTCTGTATTTTGAGCAGACTCAATTCCATAGCAGAGGGCAATCTTTGGCCCTGTGTGCTCATACCATGTGTTTCAATCACACTGCGAGGAGGCACAGCTGGTGTTGCATTTGCTGATGCTGTAGCTAGAAAAAGTATGTTGAGATTGTTTGTTGCATTCATTGCTATCCCCCCCACTTACATTTAGACTTGTTGGAATCTTCTCTTTTCTTTTGTGTCTTCTTGATAGCTTCAAACAAATTGTACTGTCTCTGTCTTTTCCTGGCAGCATCAAACTTGACTGTTGCTGAAGATGATGATGTCGATGATGCTGATTTCTTTGGAAGATCCTTCTTTAGTTTCGATACGTAGGCTATAAAAAGAATGCCATGTTAGTGTCTATGGAGAGAATAAGGGAGGGTATCTAGACTATCTTGATGTGTACCTGAATTAATCTGTCCTGATAATGAAGTAAGATTGTTCTGTTTCCATCGCTCGTGACAATCCCATGGCGTTCTATTTTCTCCATTGATGGATGATCTAGTCGCATTGAAAGCGTCGCAAATGAGTTCCCAGTTGAAGGAATATTGCACAATGAGCTGAATCAAGCATAGATCATCCTCTTCCGACCATGCTGCTGTGCTGCTGGTACTGCTAGTAGAAGCTGGTGCTTTTGGTATAGGAGGCTGAGTCGCTGGTGCATCTTTCAATTTCTTGGGTGCAAACAGTGGAGATATCTGCGGTGTATTGTCATACCGTTCATGCCGAGGTAACATTTTGACTTGCTCTCCATCTGCATTCCGTTTTCTAGACAGGTTTTGACTACTCGAAAGCTTAATGCGTTGTGCTGATAGCTTAAATGGCACAATTCGACTGTATTCGGCTTCGTCAAAGTAAGGATCATTACCAATACAGTCGGGATCAGGGGCGGTATATAGCAGTAAATCTGGGAATAGCAATGAAATCATGTCCTGCTGATACTGCTCGTCTATGGAAAGGATCGACTGCTCAGGATTCAATGATTGTAGTAGCTCTTTGTAGGTCTCAATAAACTGAGGAGATATCGCATGTTGTTGATCTGCCCCTTCATCCTCCCCTTCATCGTCCTCATCATCGTCATCATCTGAAGCAGCTTCTTTTGTGTCTTGCAATTTTTCAGTGACAACGGGCTGTGCTTCTGACATGTCGATATCCTTGGATGGTTTTGCTGCCGTTGATGGTGGCGATAACACGGGTTCTACATTGTTCTTCAACGGACTATCAGCACAAGACCTCACTTTAACACACACAGTTGATTTGTCCTCCACTTGGTGCCACTCCATAACAGCCTGAGCCATCATGTACGCATTTGCCATTTTCCACTTTCTCTCTTCTTTGAAATCTGTCCTCAGCCATTTCATTTCATCCAGCAGTAAATCCCAATGTGTCTTTGTTCTCGGTATCGTCTTTTGACGCTTTAATTGACGCTGACTCCACATATTCTTCTTTTTCAGGTTTTCTATGCTTGTAATCGCTTTGATGGACTTTAATTCATCTCGCGCAAGCATCCAATCCTGAGTAGTCAGGACTTTTCTGGCTTGTTGTAGTTGCTTATACAGTGGTTGATATTGGGCTTTTAACTGCCAAGCGTACAAATCGATGCCAGAAGGTTTATCGTTACGTCGATCAACGAATTTGTGGCCGTTGTATATCTGTACAGGTCGATGTTTCGATTCAATGTGTCTGGGTAGGGTGGTTGTGAGGTACGTGATGGGCTTTTTGCGAGTGGTGTTATCCGTGTGATTCGTCTGGATCTATAAAGAGGGCTATGCATTAGTTGAAAGAAATTGAGCGTTTTTGAGCAGTCGTTTACATTGGATTCATTGCCCATGTCAGCAGCGCTAGGTGTTGCCTCTGCTTCTTTATTCTCGACATGTGATGCTGGTTCCTTTTCTTTATCTTTGCTTATCACTACCACTTCCGTCTTTTCCTCTATATTGTCCATTTTATCGTCTTTGATCGGCAATTCAGGGACAATGTCAGTTTGTGGGTGCTGTGGCTCGTTCTGCGCAGTCGCTAAAGACTCCTCGTCCTGTTCTTTGTGTGCTGGCTGTGAGGGCGCTTCAAGTTCGATGGAAGGTGAAGGTTGAGCTGTTACATGTTGTGATAATAAAGGAGAAGTAGGCGAAGAATGCAATTCTGGATACGGAACCTCCTCCGCTAATGTCAGTGAAGGAAATAGGCCGTTTCTAAGCATCCACAATTAGCCACACTCAACTGTATAGCACAGTAACTACTTACTCTAACGCATTGATCTTGAGAAACTCTTGCTCTCTCAACAAATCGACTCTGGACAGTGTTTCGTTTGACTTTAGAAATGCGATGGCATCCTCCTTTTCTCTTGTCAACGAGAACAGTTCTCTAAGCAAGATATCTCTATGGTCCTGAATGAATCTGAATGACACTTGATCAGCTGCATGTCGTTGTTGAGGGGAGGGGGGCGTATCTATATTACCTTTGCCGCTGTAGTCTTTCCTCCAGCGCCAGTTTCCTCAATTCGTGTATCTATCAAAAGTAGAAAGTTGTCAATTCAAGGCGTACACATGGCAGAGCAAACAACGTACAGAGGTATCAGACGACAATCGAACATCTGCTGTTGTTGCAGGTAGTGTTGGTGGCGATGATGACGGTGATGATGTACAAGTTGCGTTGGATATGTCGGTAGCCATAGCATAAAATTTGGTGGTTGATTTCAAATAGCAGAAAGCTGGGCCAGCCAGATAATAGATTCAGTCAACAAAGCAAAGTAAAAGAAGGGGCGAAAGAAAAAAAAAGAAGACTAATTCTCCATGGAGAAGTGAGCATTGTGCAGAATAATCAAAAGTGTGTTCCTGAATTTTACCTTGGATTTTTCTAGGTCGTATACAATGTTGAATTTAATAACTATGAAATCAATGGTATTAGACCTAGTGGATCAATTATATATCAAAAAACGCGCGTGCTCTCTCTCTTTTTCTGCCCTTGTATCCCTCCAGTTTGCATCTACAGTCTGGATGGATACAGCAAAGAAAGGCCAAGGAAATTTTCCAACCGAAGAAGAAGAGACTTCCTTGATAAATGAAAACATGTAGTTACCTTGTGTCCTCTGTCCGAGTGCCTGTTATTAAAAAGATCAACTGGGTAAATATCGAAATGTGTTTATTGTATTCTATGGTCGATATTAATGTAAAATGTATGTGTATGTTTGTATGTATGTGTGTGTATGTGTGTGTGTGTAAGTGTGAGTGTGTAATATGAATGGTGTTTAGATGAGGAAAGAAAGCTAGAAACACCCTAGATACCACTGCTACAACATGCTGAAAGACGTCACTTCAATTTACTATGGATACACAAAATGCAAAAAGTGGTTGGAGGATCTAGCGACCTGAATTAGCTCCCAGGATGGGTAAAAACTAGAGCAGGTGCGTTAGAAACAAGCGCTAATACACAGAACAGTTAAATGAACTTACGTTGCCTACCACAACACAAGGCAGATCAAAGATATCTCTTTTCAATGTGAAACAAAAACTGCATGGCACGGGACGGTACGATGGGCTCATCAGAATGACTGACATGTAAACACCTGATTCCGCATTATCAAACGCATGCTGAGAAAACTTTTCCCAGTATTCGACAGTAGATCCATTGTCCATCAACTATATCCTATTAGCATCCTGGGATCAGACTTAACGTCGACTCGTTACTGTACCTCGTATATATAAGTGCGTTTACCCAGCAACGTCTCTTTGCTCCACTGTGTTAATAGCAAAAACTCCTTGCCAACAAGCACGATCTCGCCTGTTCTTCTCCAGACAACGGTAGGTGTTCCAGAAAAGCTAATCAGCTTTTCAAACTCTAATAATGTACGCTGAACACATTTCTCCATGTAAATTAAATCCTCCTCTGTCAAGGCCGCCACTAATGACATGTACGATGGTCTGAATAACACCAGAGCACGACTGATGCGGATCAATTGATCTCTACCCATACGATGCTTGACATACTCTATCAGGAAATGGTAGCTTTCCGCATAGTTGTAGGGGCGCTGTACTCGGGAATAGACCTCCTCTGGCGTGCTTCCTACGCCCTTTCTTCTCCGCAACACTTGCTGTGGATCGTAGTTGTTGTTGTTGTAGTTGTTGGGTTGATGCTGTTGTAATTGCGGTGTTGAAGATGACATGCTGGGAGATGTGTGGTTAGAGTTGGCATTGTAAAGTACAATGTCTTGTTGCTGGATCCAGTTATTATTCGTAGGCGGAGGAGTGTTGGTGTTGGTGTTGGTGGGCGTGGCTGGGAATGGGTTATTACTCGCATCCACCATGGGTATCATACTCGATAGCATGCCGTATTCAAGACTGGCAGTGTCAGACCCAAACCCTATGCGATGCTGATTGCTGTCTTCCATATTGTAGTTGATCATGTTGGGCGGCGTCACGACAGTGGCCTGAAAACGATGATCTGAATCTTTTTTTTTTTTTTTTTTTTTTTTTTTTTTCACGACAAGATTATTAGCCTCTGTTTTTTTGATGTCAAATCAAAGACACACTAGACATTACCACTCTCGTCCTCCTGTAAATATTTCGCCTTCTTCCTAGCGCCATCAGTGCAAGTATCTTCTAATCCACGTTTGACACATCGTTGACACGGCCGAGCTAAAATTAAAGGCTGTCAGTGTCGTACAAGAGAGATGTAATCGGAAAGATAATGCGACTATGCAAAATAATCAGGTCAAACTTACAGTCATCGCATGTCAAATGAGCCTATTACTACTGATGAATACGACATGTTTATCATACAAGAAATAACTGTGGATGGAGCTACCTTTTGGCAGTGAGAACAGGCTCGAGATGCCTTTTTTCTACGACGCTTGACATTTGGATCGTTGGTGCCATTTTGCGGCGGCTGTTGTGGTTGTGGTTGTTGTTGTTGCTGTTGTTGTGGCATGGTCTCTGTCTGGGAACAATGAGCTCAATAGACTACAAAGATACAAATCAGAAGGGAAAAAGAGGGAAAAGAAAGAAAAGAGAAGAATTTTATTTCATATAAACGTATATGTGGTAATGATGGCAAAAAAACGCCTCATAAAAATATTTTGAAGACCCGTAAAACCATGGCTAGCTTTGTTTTACTGTGAGCTATATTCGTCTTTCTGGATCAATTGCGATCACAGAATGGAGACCTGTTTGTTGTCATTGAGTCAAAGCAGCCAAAAGAAGACACAATGCCAGACTCCATGTTGGCTTCTTGAACGGGAGCTGCTGAAATGTTGACTGTCATTGATACCAGCATCAGGGTCAAGGTGGAGAAAATGATGGATTTCATATCGATAAAGAGAGAGAGAGAGAAAGAATGTGTGTGATAAAGAAAGAGAGATTGTTTCTTTGCTCATGTTGATCAGATTACAGGCTCCTTTTTATAGGCCTTTCGTCAATCAAAATCTAGACTTAGTAGGGAGTAAATATTCATTGTGGGTGGTTGGATCAAGAATTACACAGAATAGCAGTAGTAGTAGTAGTAGTAGTAGTAGAGACATTTCATTTAAACCCAGGCTGGATTGTTTGCTCTCAAGAACAACAGCGAAAAATTTTACGGGCAAACACTTTGTTTCTTTCTACGTTTTGCATTGAAATGGCACAATCGATTCAAAGTTCAAAGGCTCCATTGGTGTCCGTTGACCCCAACAAACAGGTGGTGGAGCAAGGATTTCCATTGTATCTGTCCAAAAATAAGAATCGATGTATGATGCTATGCCCAATTCGCCCCTATTTTCAGTTTATATTGACAGTTTATCATTTTACTTCTAGTTGTGCAGTACTTTCCAGAGGACCAAGTGATTGAAAGGACAAACGACTTTAGACCTACGCCAGTGATGCGAGCAAAACAGCTGAAAACGACTGTAAGATGAATACATGCGCCAGATGGACTCGTCATTGACTCTTCTTAGGCCACGAAAATATTCGCATCTGCTCCAGAACTATTAGACTTATCTAAGCAAGATCTAAAGGACATTATGACTGATGACCTCGCTACCACAAGGACATTTGAGCAACTGGATCCTTTAAAGGGAAACGGTATAGCTGTGGTGGATTATTTGGATGCATCTGAATTATGTGTATTTGGTGCTGGACCGTCCTTGTCTAATTTAGGTAGGCAAAGCCAAGCATGACATGGATCTATAATTGACCAGCTAATTGCCATGAATGCAGTGATTCTAGTGTCAGAAAAGAAGAAGTTTGATACTGTGGATTACCCTGTCGATATGCCATTAGATTCGATAGAGATACGAGAAACCATTGATTTGAAATACCCAGTACGACAGATCAGCATGTCAACGCTATCCACATCAGACCATGTTATATTCGCAGTAAGGACAACATCGACTATCCATATGTTTACCTATGATCAGGAGGGACACCTACGACATCTTCATTACCTAAATTTAGCAGAGGCAACCGTTGTTGATCCAAGAATCGACTACTCCATGCCGATCCATGTGGAGACCAGCCCGTACAGCAAATACGAGTATGTCTATACCACCAACAACGGATACACAGCTGTCATGGATGCCGTTGAAAACAAGGCTGTTTTCTCTGATATTGATCCGGTTCCAGAAACTGCAAATTATATTTCTCGATGGAGATCATGCGCATATGGAAAGACGCCTTTTACGGTTCTATTAGCCTCTCCTGAGTGCATCAAAGAGTGGAATTACAGTGTACATGGTCGATTTTTTGATGGGTCATTATGTGCAAAGATTTAATTAACATGGTAAATATAGAACGACATGATTCAAGCAAACACCTTGGCGATATCAAATGACCGTATCGTTGCATTTAAAACATCCCACAAGGCAGAACTGTACTGCTTTGCAACCATCGAGTCTATTGTCATTATGGACAGCAAGCGACTGGACAGTCCAGCTGTCGTATGGATGCACGGTTTGAAGGATGGTCTGCCGTCAACGCTCTTTATAGAGGAATTGGCCAACCACAACTGTAAGTGTTTCTATGGGCAAAACAGTATTAAGGAGGTTGCATTTTAAAATGAGTTATTCAGGGCGAATTATTGCATTTTCAAATGAAACGCAACGTGCTACAATGATGGAATTTCAATATGCAAGAAGCGCATCAAAGAGGTACATTTAAGGAACGGAATGATGGATACAAAGACAACTCAATAGAGCTTATTTTTTTTTTAGCATTGTACCCACTGTCAAAGTTCTTGGCTTGCATCAGATGCCCTTGTCTGTGTACCACTTTGATGATTTGCATGATACAAAAGACAGCCGAATTCGATCCATGGGCATTGCATTCAACCTACGAGCCTCTCAGCACGAGGAGGACACAACAAAAGGATATTCGCTGTTTAGCGCCCTTCGTGTGTTTGAGGATGGATCTGTCAAAGTTCAATACTTGGCACTGTTACCCGCCAAGCCCGACAAGATAGACAGCGGCCGTTTTCTCAAGAAACCTCGGCTTGTCGTCGATTCCCCTCACCAGCGATTCAGCAAATTGCAAAGAGACTCGAAGCTTGCTATACTACCCCGTATCCAGGGTATGCATATGGGTGAAGCCGAGCTATACACCATCAGAATGACAAAGTTCAAATCATATCTGGAAAAGAGCGTCCAATGTGGATCTGCTGCATTAACAGAGCAGTTCAAGACAAACATGTCTTCTCGTGTACGGCAGCTAACAACACCAACTACACTGTAAGTAGACTAATGGACACATTCAAAAGAAACAAGGGTGGGTACTGATACTTTAACTAGCCGCGAACTGTTTGATGATGACACGTACCAAGAATACGATTTGGAGGATTTAACAGATTTTCTGCTGGAAATGGAAGTGCATGAAGACATTGAACGTGGACGACAGATCACTATACCCGGTGTATTACGCCACTGCAAACCTGTAAATCGAGAATTGAATCAAAAACTAAAAGAAGCCTACGAGAAAGAAACCCAGCTATCCAAGATCATTATACATCCATTACCACACCAAGATGATCCTCACAAATTTCAGTATCTCGGTCGACAGCCAGACCTCAAGTTTGCATCTACTACAACTACAAAAGTTTTATCCAACTGCTGGTCAATTGATGATTCAAGATTTGACAATTTGCAATTTCCTACCTACGATACATCAAGTCTACCTCAACCTGAAGTATTCCCCTCTGTAAATATTTATAAAAGAAGACGCTCATCTGGCACGCTATTCCCTGAACTCAGCAATTCTGCCGAGACAGAAACAGCAGCTATACCTGCCATTGTCAAATCCACACCTCATATTCCCAAAATCAAGAAAACCAAGGCTGCTTCACAATCAAAGACTTCAAAAACGACAAAGGAAATGCCTTCCACTTCATCAACACAACCACAGGCACATGCTTCTACACAATTGCTGTCTCCACATCGTTCCACCGAAGCCTCAAGCCAGCATTTATCTGTTCCTCAAAGTCCTACAAGTACATTTGCAAAAGTATCTACGCAGCCTGTGGAAGGCGCTTTTGCTTCTCGAAAGAAGGTTGTTCAGAAAAAAAAGAAAAAGACCAAGTCTTCTGGCTTCAAGTAAATTATATATTTATTCCTGCTAGTATCGTAGAATTACATGGCTATATTTTTTCTTGTTTAATTAATTAATTAATAAAGTTTGTTTTGATCTTGTTTCGAGTAATAGTAGTTCTACAACGTTACAGGTACAGCAGATCGAACTGAGGATCAAAAAAGATGGCCCTCAAGGAAAATAGATCCTACTACATTGCAAAGGTAGGCATTGAATCACATCAATGAGTATATATATATATATATAATATACAATGAATTCCTTGGGCCTTCAAATAACTAAATACTGGTCATATCAAGTCAAAGAACACTCTATATTGCAAAAACTGATCCGAGTTCTCGCTTGTATCTGATGAAAAGCCTGGTTTATTATACACATTTTGGCAGTTGATTGGCTTAAAATTCAAATTATGCTGATCTTAAAAACGCTTCATTCTATTCTTTTGGTCATAGAAACGATAACCAACAAAGAGAACGCCAACGAGACCACCAGCCAAAAGCATCTTGAACAAGACACCGAGCACGCCACCAGAACTAGACTTCTTCTTGCTCTTGACAGGTTGAGGAGCAGCTTCTTTGACAGCAGGAGGAATTGATTTGGTGAGCACTGAAATAATATCGTGGTTGTCTGTAACTTCACCAGTGTGTGCACTGAAACCGAGATAGATTTGCTCAGGAAGAACAATGTCATGAACCTTGAAGCACTTATCCCATTCATCTTCTTGACGCCACATTAAATCCAATTGAAGGTAGTTCTTTTTGTGATATGTTAAGCGAGCACGAGTAGGGTATCCCTTGGCTCTGAAATCAGCCTATGAGGTAGACGAGCGCATGAGTTGTATTGGCCTCAGGGGTATGCGTTTCCAAATCATCGACTTACCTCACAACCAGCGAGTTCAGTATCACTGCCATCCTTACCATTATCATAAGATTTCATGCCATCACCAAGCATTGCCATAACATAAGGGAAAGTATGACGCTAAAAATTACTAAATCAACACACTGATTTCCTGATTCAATATCACAACAGACTTACGTGAGCTCTTTCATTATCATAAGTATCAAAAAAGATACCAAGACCTTGGAATCTGTCAACAGAACCGAAAACAGGGCCCTCAGTCATTCTTTGCTTTGTGAGCCACACTGTTTTTTTTTCATGATGTTTAGCTCTCTGCATACGATGAAAGCACATTGTCTGCTTCACTTACTAGCAAAACCATCGCCATAGAGATGTCCAGAGTTGCCATCAACTCTAAATTCGAATTCTACTTGAAAGTTGTCGCCAATCAAAGGCTATGGCAGAGTGAATACAATTGCATTCAAAATGTAAACTATTGCATCTATGTTACCAGACGAGACCACAAATAGCCAAGTTGCGATTGCTTTGTTGAGGTTAAACGGATTTGATGGTTGGTATTAATAATGGTATTTCCAGCAAAGTCGAACCATCTATTCTGAAGTTCATCGTCTATACACACAATATAAGTATCACAGTAACCAAACATACAGCAAACGCATTACCAATATAAGGCATGGAAATGGAGTGAGTTCTCATGGATGCAGTTCCTTGAGCGAGTACAGATGTACAAGCTGCAATAACAGTTGAAAGCACTACGAAAATGGAGCGCATCTTTCTTGGTTTATATAAAGAATAAAGAGAAAAGAAGAACAGCTGTACCACAGCAAACGAAAGCGCGTTTTATAGTGGCAACCAAGACGGAAATTCAATAAATCAGTAGTAATAGACTGAACCCTTTATTTGCGACTATTCAATCTCTCTACGATTTCCTTTTGGATCTGTGCTTGCTTTCTGCTTTCTTCCAAGGATCCCAAGCTTCTCAAATCATTAACGATATCCTTAGTCTTTCCAAAGTAGACTTCCTGTAATGAGTTGCGCATCTTCATTTCCATGTCTTCAACCATGCGTCCAATGTTGGCAATGTGAGCAGCTGGATCATCAACAGGGAAGTCTTGTTCGATCTGTCTAGTCATGCTGCCACTCAAGTTCAAATTGCCGAGGTCCTGGTTGTTGGTAATCATATACAGCATAATGGTCGATGTCAATTTGTATTGTGCATTGCGTCCACGCTCTTGAACTTCAAATACATGAATAGAATCCCAGGCACCCTTCATACGTCTAGCGCCATCACCAACTGCTCAAAGATTTAGTGTGTGCGTGTGTCTATAGATTGAAATTTTATGAAATAATACCTTTCTTGATCAATACTACAACAGCAAATTTATCGTCAATCTCGAATGCATAAACCGATGAAACACCGCCTTCATAGTACATTTCACGGTAGGTATCAAATGCTTCATTCGCAGCAACTTCTAATTTACGAAGAGTAGGTGAGGGAACAGCGCCATCAGATAACTCGGGCTCGTATTCATTGCTCCAAGGAGATCTATGATGATAAGGACACGTACATCAGCTTCGCTTTTCCCCCCCCTTCAGGATCTTTACAGTACACCACAAAGCCTACCTGTAAGAATCGCCATCTCGGTTATAATCACAAACGAGATAGTCTTTTCCAGTCTTTGCGCAGCGTTTCACTTTTAAAGGTTGATCGATAGCTGACAGTAACTCATCTGCCAAGTCTGGGTTTACCAAGTCAAAGAGTTTAGCCAAGTTCTCTTCAACATTTTGAGGTGGCAAACGACGCATCAAATCCAAAGCACAATCAAATTGGTCACTCTATCATCAAAGTGGAAACAGTTGATAAAACAGTAAATCATGGGCCCTGCTTTCTAATTTTTTTTTTTACCATTTTGTCAAGTATTCAAGTTGAAGAAGAAGGAAACTCGAGTTGATATTCCACAATGAAATAGAAAGTGAGGACTGAATTGGCTCGTCGGGTGTGTATAGTACAAAGAAACCCACGTCATTTGAAATTCAGGCAACCAAAGTGTATGCCTTGCTGTCAATGTGCCATTGTATAGAGTACAGTATATACTATTCAGATGGAATTTGCTTTACGGGTCAAGGTTTAGATACACAACCGCACGCTGGTAATATATTGTGTCTGTAAATATACTTTTGCCTCGAACCCTCATCATACATTACAACCTCCTTTGTCTAATTTAGATTGTCCAAAATTGCGATCCGGCACCTTATCTTTTAGGCTACTGTTGTAAGGCACTTGTGCTCAACTTGTCGTTCTATATCGTATTCTGCATTAGCTGAGACGCCGAGCATGCTCTTTTGTATTACATCGTATGTTGACCGGGACACTGAGCGTGCTAATCGATATCATATCCTGTATTGGCTAGAACGTATAGCATGCTGATCTTGTATAAATTTTTAACATTACAAGGCTGTATACAGTAGACTTCCAGGTAGAAACATAAAGGAGGAAGTAACATCATGAGACTCGATATTTCAGAATTGAAGACATCCACGCAGAGAGCAAGCATTTTGAATGAGGATATCCAAAGATGGTAGAAAATTTAATGAAGAATCAGAAACATGAAAATCCTTCATACTTTTGTACCCGCAGATCTAATTCTAGAACATGTTGAAACGAGGCAGCAAACACTTGAAATTGTTTTACCTTCTAGCACTGAAGGGAAAATTATCAAATGTTGGAGATTCTGCCAAATTTTTTCTTTCTTCCAGCGGGCAAGCAGGCAGGCAAGCGAGGTTTATGATTTTTGCTGACGTGTGGCGCCCTTCTGGCCAGCAGTAGACCGAAATGATGCTTGATATCTTAATAACCTGTACTACATTTTCCGCCTTCTCCATAGGCTTGATTCCCATTTTAAATTATCTCATTCTTCACTTTCATAATAAACCATTCGCTTTAAAAACTGAAAGAACGTTCCTAGATGAAACTGCTGCTTACACATTGCTGTTGTAATAGCTCTCATAGCTGTAGACTATGTTTATGTATGCAGCAGTAGTCCCTCATATGAAGCTATTTCGTATCTAGATTAATCTGCTTTGAAATTGAATGCATTTTTGGCATTCTTCTGACACTGTACTCATCAAGTTGAACGGCCAGAGAAGTATATTTCACTGCCATTGCTATATAAACAGTGTCTTTTATGGAACATAAAACAGCAGATTCAAGTAACAAAGACTATATTGTCGCACACATGAGCAAGATAGCAGACGAAAACATACATACGGTAGTGATATCAGCTGTTGTATAATCAACTATCGTCAAGGCGCAGGACGAGCCAAAGCACAGGGCACATCATGAAGAAAAAGAAAAAGACAACACTACAATCAAATTTTGGATAGTAGTAGGCTCAGTTATTGTTGTTGTTGAGAAATTGCTGGAGAATGATGGTTGAAAATGCTAATTCTGATGAGCAGCAGATACTGCTAATGACAACTACTCTACTGATATATGAGTATTGGTTGCTTTACGTATAGTAAAAGTTTGATGGGTGTAATGATCCACATTACATATGTCTCAACCATGCGGTTTGAGACATCCTTAATTTATATGTAAATGGCTAATTTTGACAGATATCGAACCTTAGTGAAAATATCTGTCTAATCCCTTCACCTATATTTATCACAATAAATATTTACTCTACTATCACACTTATAATTAACTACTGCTTGTCCAAATAATATACACATATATTATATAGTAAGTGTTACTCAAATTATAAGGATCTGCATTTAGTAACACCAAGCCCAACACCATAGTACATCCGTCTTCACCACTACAAGACAATTGTACTCATTACAATGGGGCACTTTTGATGACTAGGAAGAGTTAAATTTGAGTTCGTAATAGATGATCCAAAGCAGCAGTAGGAGAAAATGTAAAAAATGATCCAACTTTGGATGAATATTTCTCCATGATTTACTAAGTGAGTCAATGTTGCGTAGTGCTTGACTTTTGTTTCTCCTTTAATTCTCTATACGATGGTATGGTTATTGTTAGTGTCTTCAAAAATATGTCGGGTAGTGCCTGCTTGAGGCAAATTAAAATACATGACTTTGAATTATTTCATAAAGGGAACGTCTATTAGGTGTTTTTAACTTTTAGATTATGTTGGGGCTAATGTAGGCCTATTGGATGGTGTTTGTTTTGGCCAAATCCGACAAGTCCTTATGAAGATATAGCCAAAAAACCCTACTCAGGGAAAATTCTTGATTTCGTCTATTTTTGATCTATGAAGGCAAGGTCCCAAATCGTATCTGAGTTTTTTGGTCAGATGAATTTTGTGTATTTCTCCATGTAGAGTTAAGCTAGAGCCTCGAGTAAGAGCTAAAACGATAGGAAACGTCTTGCGCTACAATAATGACTAGTATTGCAAGCAAGGTTATGTTGACAGAGATGGACGTATTATTGAAAAACCACCAAAATCTGACGAAAAACGTTTTGTCTGTTTGAGAAGTCTAGTGTTGATCAAATCAGACAAAAGTAATGTCATTCGATGCGCCTTCAAATTCTAGACAAGTTTGATATAAACTTGAACAGATGTTTCTTATCAACAATTGCCAGGTTTAAGTCATGACAGAATTCATCATGAATAAGGCCTCATTTGAAGCAATATGGATTTCAGCCTCAGTTTGATATCAGCTACCCTATATCCAGAGTACACCCGTGACGTCAAGTTTGCAGCATTTTCTTTCTTTCCCATTCCCCCGTTTTTCTTTTTTCATACCCTCGTTTTTAATACTACTTTTACTGCCAAACCTATTATTCATCTTGTTATTGAAGGCAATAGCAGAAAGGTCATCAAGCCTATGATTGTTGTTAGTTGCTAGCATATGGAGGTGAGTGTATTTACTGTATCGATTGTCCAAGTCTATTATTAATTAATTATTCTTTTTCTTTGTTGACTAGAATAGCTACTACCGACGACTACTTCAAAACAAAAGAAGAGAACAACGCAACAACTGGTGAACACTGCTTCTTCGACTTTTTACGTTGTTATTGCCACCACCACCACCACCACCACCACCACTGCTTCTCTGAATACGACGGTATGTACCATTAGTTATTATTTATCATTGAAGCATAACTAAATGAATTCTCACTTATTTTTAGGAAATGGTTGTGTATATCCTAAACTCCAGCAGCAAGACCTCTGGTGCTATTTCTCGCTGCTTTGACACTCTCTGCAGCATGTCATTTGCAATAATGCTGTTCTTGCCTGGCTTAGTGCTGTCTGCAACAAGTCATTAGTAGCGCTGTTCCTCTCTTCTGGTTTGGTGCTGTCTGCAAGTTATGGGTCGTGCTTTTCTCTCTCGTTTGGTGCTACCTGCAAGTCATTTATAGCGCTATCCGTGTCTGGTTTGGTGCTGTCTGCAAGTCATCTCAAGTGGCGTTAATCTCTGGTTTGGTGCTGTTGTCTTCTGCAAGTCATTTGTATTGCTATGTTTCTCGAGTTCACTGGATCAGGTTAGTTTCAATGATGTCTGCTGTTCAATAACGTCTTACTGATTACTCAAATTTGATAGAATATAAGCAGCAAGCGCAAGGTGGTACTCCAGGACATTAAATACAGAATCTGTTGTGAATTGTTCATCTAGTAAGTATAAATGACGTAGATTGCTGAATACATTGCTGACTATTATTGTATTATTATTTCGATGTGATATGTAGGCAACAAGAATAGGAAGGCTACAACGACTATTGAATGATTAATGGATACTGATACTGGGTGCAACCAGAACTGCTAATAGTTGTTAAGGTATGTATGTCATCATGTGGTGGCATTGATTGAAGAAGAATACAATACTAACTATATCATTTTGATTATGTATAGGCAGGCGAATGGCAATGAACCTGGAGACTACTGGATACTGCAAGAAATCACCAATCAAGTTTTGTTTTATTGAAGGACAACCATAGCAATAGTATTAGTACATACAATCTATACTTGTTTGTTAGCTTCTTTTTCTTCCCCCTTTTTTTCTTTGGCTTTTCGCCCCTCCTATTTTTTCTTTTAATTTTCATCTGCATGTAATGATATTACCCTCACTACCTTTCTTTCTTTCTATGTTTCTTTGAAGCATACCTTTTTTTTTTTTTACGTTGAGTGGATGTGCCTATCACTGAAGCTCAACAATAACAAGATTCCGAGGCTAGGATTAGATAGGCTGGTCCAAACTTAATTGTTGATTCTACTTACTTAGCGACAGTTGAGGGTCTTAATAAACATAATTCCTCACGTTAGGGGTGTAGTAAGGCACGCTCTAGCACCTGAGGGGTGGTCTAATTGAAATACTACCTAATTGCATTTTTGGGTAGTACTTCAAATTCCGCCTAACATCGTTGCAGAGGAGAACTATGGCAAAATTTTTCTAGGTTTTCTTTGTATATAGAGGTAATAAATAGATATAGCTTTTCTACGTTTTTGGGCTGTTTTATGCATTATTTTCGCTGATTTATGTTATTTTGGGCTCAAGTAGGCGAAAGAACAACATGTAGAACTGTGTAAGCAGCAAAAACCTGTAAACCGGAACTTTGCCATAATAATAATAAATTAGACAATATGATACCTGAAGCGGTGGCATCTTTTTTTAAGTATTATGTACGTAGAAGTCTACATTGATTATTAATTTAACTGATGAGAATGCATGTTGAAATTTCGATATATCTCGGTTGATATTGCTTAAGATGATGTGATTAAGACCACCAGCTTTTGCAACATAACTGCTGCTGTTGTACGTCGTCTATAGAAGAAGGTAGATGTGTTGAGACACTAAGTCCAAGTTTTCCAGAGGTCTTTGTGCACTTACTCTTGATGCCGCTGCTGTCCGCAATGATTTTTCTTTCCCTTTTTCTTTCTTTCTTACGTCTTACATATAAAGTGCTCGATACACATAGGTTACGTGCTCAAGTCATCTTACAGACTCACGTTCCATTTACAAAGAATCTATTTGGCATTCTTGCGAGCTGACTTCAGCGTGTTGGATTCTTTGCAGTTCCTTGCAGATCAGGTTTGACGCCGTGTTAATTTTCCACTCAGTACTAATAATTTCCTCGAAATTGTTGAGCCAGTGAATGCAGTAACTAGCACAGCAAAAGATAGCCTAATAATTGAACAAGAAGCAAACATAAACTGCAGCTTATTAATCAAGATAAAAGGTTATTTATGCTAAGTTTATGGGTGATCACATAAATCATTAAACCAATATTGTAGTTTGATTTGGGCACAAAAAGATGTAATATTGTAGCATATTTCGGTACATGTTGATAGATTCTTCAACCTTTAGGTATTATGTAGTCATAATAGCTTATCAAACTCTCGCTGTGATCAAATAGAATTAGATAAAGCCAACTGATAACAATAAGAAATACTGTAGTCAATTGTAATTGTATCTTTAAAAAAAGCAATATCTGTCCTTTATTACACGGATTTAGTTGATTCCTATGTCATGATCCATAAACTATGACTATTACTGGGATGTTATACCCACTACAAGCTATTGTTGGATTGATATGGTTAGACGTGGCCGTTGCATCCAAGTATTTGAAGCATAGAAATGTATACAATTTAAAGTAAAATGAAATAAAGGCTTTCAAATTATATTAGAGGCGAAGACCAAAGATTCTATTAATCGAATCAAGTACATCTATTCAGTATACTAAATTGTAATCATAGCTACATCATTCAACAGTTATAATACAGCGTTTCCAGAAACACATCAAACCATTATTGGTGTTGTTTTGAACATACAATTAACAACCTAGATCACCAAGACGTTTCTAATCATCATGTTCACAATTGATATCGCAATCCGAATACAATTGAAATATGCTAACTCATGTAGACCTGAGGACTCAACCATCTAGCGATACTAATAATAGTTTGTCAAAGGTAATCATGCTTGACTCAATTAATAAAGGTAGCATTTCATTTCACTGTAAATTGTATATTTTTTCTTTGCTTTCTCGCTCTATGCTGTTTACTTACGTTATAACAGCGCACATATATAGTCTATATAGTCAGTTTGAAGTGCGAAATACATCCGCTATAATCTGCATTCCAACAATTCCAGTTGTACCTAGATTCAACATAGGCTGCGTTTGTGTGCTGTCATAAATATACAATACGGATTATTACTGTCAATGCAATTTAATTCTTTAGAAGAATACAGATGTATACAGCAAGGCAATGCATTTACTTATGGGTGAATTAATTTATCGACTGTTAGCGCTGAATGTAGTTTTCAATGTGGGGTTTGACGTACTTACTCCGCAGATCACGGAAATTCAACTGCCTACTGTAATAGAGTCTGTAATCTATTCAGGAATAACGCCATTTGTGCCTGTTTGTTTGTTATGAGGTTCAAATCTAGACCCAATATGAGGGTTACTTTCTATGCTCACTTGTGTCCAAATTACAATGGAACCGAACCTTTCTTCTTATTTGTATACTTTTTTTCTCATTTCGTTCGTAAAAACTATGAATCTTAAATTAATCGAACGAGAAAATGTGGTATAGCACCAAAGCCAATTGGACTTCCGGGCACTAATACGTAATGTGGTGTATGTAAAAGATGTTACTCCTTTTACAATATTTGAGATAATGAATAAGATTTCATGGGGGAAAATTAATAATACTTGACACATCAATAAAGAAAACTCTCCATGAATTATTCTCGCTGCCAGGGTCCTCTTTGTGCGCTGACTATTTATTCGTATTAGATATCAGTGTTCTTGCCTGAGGATAAGACAAAGTTTGCCTACAATACAGCCATAGATTGATAACACATGCAATCAACATCAAATTCTAGATGCCGATCTTCATTTAACCCCATCTGTGTTCATGGACGAGCGACTTTTTTTTGGTGCTACATTCGTGAGAGTTTAAGTTATTTTTGGAAGTGAAGAGGAGGGGTTTTTGAGCAGTAATCAAAAGGGATTCTATAAATTGATAAGCGAGGGCTACAAATTTAAAGTCATATCAAGATAATATGTCTGTAATCTTATCAAACATGTGTCTGCAAGATAACTGCTCGGCAAGTATCCATGGAGAGGATATTCCCTAGGGTAGGGGGGCCGTATGTTATGGTTCCTGTTCCATGGAGTGTTATATAAATCAAGCGGGAAACCGGAGGTAAATCAGGAATAATGTTACCCCACATTTTATTATTACTAGACCAATAGAGACATTTGTAATGTTCTTAGTCAATTGGCTGTTTGAAGAAATGGGTAAATGCTCAATTTTGATTGTGGGTAAAATTTTATTTGTTACATTTGACAAATCAAGGGCTAGGCAACAAATCTTTCTTCTCTCTACATGACTAGATAGTAGCATCGTTTTGCTTTGAAATATGGCCTTGCATGTCTGCTCCTATTGTAGACGATTATGTCTAAATAGAAACAAATTACGACATTTGGGCTATTCTCTTTTTCTCCAGGAAATTTTGAGCAACTAATAAGGTTTAAAAGACAGAACTACAAGAATCCATACAAAATATATTTTTCTCACGATCCAACCAATAAGAAATGCGCCATTTGCATTCTTACCATCATAGGTGAAGACCTGAGTCATAAAATTATGGAACATGACAACCCAAATGGAAAGCTTACAGGGGCTCGCTTTTTGAAGCTGTGTGCCTATTCCTTTATGCTACTAAACAAACTAAAAAAGAAAAAATCTATATAAATAGCTACGAGTTTCGTACAGTTATTCTCTTCTTTTCAAAACTAAACTTTTTACAACACAACTACAAAATGAAGGATAACACTCGTATTCTTAATAATGAAAGTGGCTATGCCGCTAATGTCTTTGCCGAAAAGGAAAGCCAAATGCTCAAGGTGTGTGATAACTTGGAACAACTCGGCTTCCTCCCCAAGGAATTGGTCAAGAACGAGGTGCAATGGTTCTATAGGTAAGTTGTGTGGTGTATACTAGCTGGTCTCAGGTTTGCTGACATGGATTGCAATAGCAACCTCAACATTGATGACTATTACTTTGCTCTGGAGAGCGTTGAAACCATCTCAAACCACATCATGTCATTATACGGTGCCAAGATCTTGGCCTACACAAAGAATGAAAACGTCTTGGACATCAATTTGCAAAAGGAAACTGAAGACTCTGCTGTCTACATTCATTCATCTGAACCTGGTGTCTCTCAAATTTACGGTCCTCAGCATGAAAGAGCCATTGATGACAAATTCTTGGACAAGTCTACTCCCTCTGAAGCTTATCGCGTTGAATCCTATCGTTCTAGCTCCAATGGTGGTGGTCTGACTTCTCAACTTCGTAGTTACTTTGTCACCAAGTGTGAATTCGAAAACGCTGCCCCTACTCCTGAACAAGAAACTGACATTAAGCAAGTCGCTGATAAGAGCTTCTTACGTAAGGCCACTGAGTTTACTTTAAATATCTATGAGGATGTCATGCAAAATGTGCTCCAGCGTACCGGACCTGTCATTGAAATGTACGAGGTAAAGGGCTCTCGTGAGCGTCGTCTTATCATTGGTTATCGTCAAAGAAGTACCAAGGGCTTCTTCTCTGCCGTCAGTGATTTGTACCATTACTACGATTTGTACTCTACTCGTAAATATGTTGGTAAGTTGATTTTAAACGGGCGCGTATCGTAATAGTGTATTGACGTTAATTTCGAAAATAGAACAATTCTCTAATGGTGTCACCATCATTGGTTTATACTTGCATCCTGTCCCTCAATCCAAGGCTGCTCCTATCGAACACTCCATCTACCAAGTCATGAAGGAAGCTTCCCTCTTGTACTGTCTTCCCAAGACTCCCTTGCAACAATACTTCCAAACCAACAAGCTCTCTGTCCAAGAGATGGTTTATGGTTATGTCGGTTGGATCTTTGCTCAACACTTTTTGAACCGTTTGGGTAAAGAGTACTTGAGTTTAACATCTATCTTGGATCGTGCCAACCCTGTACATGAAGAGGTCTTGAGCAAGTTGAAGAAGCGTCTTCGTCAAGATACCTTTACTCGTGAATATATCCTCGACATCATGAAGAGATACCCCGAATTGCTCAAGGTTTTGTACGCCAACTTTGCCACTACCCACTATGTCAACCAACGCGAGGCTTCTTTGCAACCCACCATCTCTTATCAACGTTTGACCAACATGGAAGTCTTGTCTGTTGATGATATCAGCAAGCGTATCAAGACTGTCACTACCAACGCTCACGAGCAATTGGTCTTTGAATCCTTCTTGAGCTTCAACAAGCACGTCCTCAAGACCAACTTCTACCAAACCACCAAGGTAGCTCTCTCTTTCCGTATGGACCCCAGTTTCTTGCCTGAAATCGAATACCCCACTACTCCTTATGGTTTGTTCTTGGTTGTTGGTTCTGAATTCCGTGGTTTCCACATCCGTTTCAGTGATGTCGCCCGTGGTGGTATCCGTATGATCCGTTCTCGCAACAGAGAAGCTTATTCCATCAACTTGCGTACCTTGTTTGATGAAAACTACAACTTGGCCAACACTCAACACCGCAAGAACAAGGATATTCCTGAAGGTGGTTCCAAGGGTACTATTCTGTTGGATGTTGATCAACAAGACAAGCCTTTGGTTGCCTTTGAAAAGTATGTGGATGCTATGCTCGATTTATTGATTGCTGGTGAAACTATTGGTATCAAGGACAAGTTGGTTGATTTGACTGACAAGCCTGAAATTCTCTTCTTTGGTCCTGATGAGGGTACTGCTGAATACATGGATTGGGCTTCTCAACATGCTCGCAGAAGAGGTGCTAGCTTCTGGAAGGCTTTCACTACCGGTAAGAGTCAATCCCTTGGCGGTATTCCTCATGACTTGTATGGTATGACCACTCGCTCTGTTCACCAATACGCTTTGGGTATCTATCGTAAGCTTGGCTTGAAGGAGGAAGAAATTACCAAGGTTCAAACTGGTGGCCCTGACGGCGATCTTGGTTCCAACGAAATCAAGATTTCCAAGGACAAGACTATTGCTATCGTCGATGGTTCTGGTGTCCTCTATGACCCCGTTGGTATTGACCGTACTGAATTGACCCGTTTGGCTAACGCCCGTATCATGATCAGCAACTTTGACACTTCCAAGCTCTCTGCCGATGGTTTCCGTGTCCTTGTAGATGAAGATAACGTCAAGTTGCCTGATGGTACCGTCGTTGAAAATGGTCTTACCTTCCGTAACACTTTCCATACCAACCCTCTTGCTCTCTCTCGTATCCTCATTCCTTGTGGTGGTCGTCCTGAATCTATTGGTTTGGATAATGTCAACCAAGTCATTGAAAGTGGTCTCTACAAGTACATTGTTGAAGGTGCTAACTTGTTCATCACTCAAGAAGCTCGTCTCCGTCTCGAACATGCTGGTATCGTTCTCTTCAAGGACGCCTCTGCCAACAAGGGTGGTGTTACCTCCTCCTCTTTGGAAGTTTTGGCTGCTCTTGCTTTCGATGATGAAGGTTTTGAGGAACACATGTGTGTCAAAGATGGTGTCACTCCCGCTTTCTATGAAGCTTATGTCAAGGAAGTCCAAAACATCATTGAGCGTAATGCCAACCTTGAATTCGAAGGTCTCTGGGAAGCAAGCCAAAAGACTGGTACTCCCATCTCCATTCTCTCTGATGAATTGTCTATTGCCATTGTCAAGTTGTCTGAGCAACTCCAATCTACCGGTCTCTGGGACAATGTCAACTTGAGAAACACTGTCTTGAAGCAAGCCTTCCCTCAAAGCTTGTTGGAGAAGCTTGGTATGGAAACCTTATTGGAACGTGTTCCTGAAAGCTACGTAAAGGCCATTTTCGGTGCCACTCTTGCTTCTCAATTCGTCTACAAGTATGGTGCTCATCCTGATAACTTTGCCTTCTTTGAATTCATGCGTCAAAACTACTAATTCCATTCATTCTCTATATTTCACGTGTACTATATATCAATCAATCAATCAATCAATCAAAAATAAGTTTATTTTAATAAATGTTATAGTTTTTCCATAGATATCTTTACTTGATTTCTAATGTCTTTCCATGAAGCAGCATTCTAATAGAGCATTGTTAGTTTTTTAACGACTTGGGCATTTCGCCTGATTCGTATATACTCACTTGCTCGCAATAGACAACATGGATCTTGGCAAAGGCAACCAGCATGTGCTTTATCTCGGCCTCCTTTTGCACTTGCAGTCTGTCAAAGTCCTGCTGTATCGTAACGGTCATGTCTTTAAGCTCTTGTCGTGAAGTCATTCTAGCTAGTTCCAGCTGTCATACAATGGATCAGGAGTCTCGTTCCAAAACATCTTGTGTGATGCTTTTACCTGTTCAATCGTCTCCTTTAGCTTGCTGATTTGATTTCTTCTCGTCTGTCCAGGATCTGTATCCATCATTCCTTGAATCGTATCAGTAACAGCCGAGAACAGCTTCCTTGGCGAAGACCATCTCTTGGTTTGGTTTTTCGAGGCACGCAGTACTGAGGCACTGGCATTTGTCGGGTAGTTGACAGCTGGCGTGGAATCTGGCTCGACATCGTCTATTTTAACAATTGCCGAGAATCCATCCTCAATTGATTCTGTGTCAATATTGTCTTCGTGTGGATCAGATAAAGTATCCATGGTATTGGATGCCTTGATAGGGCGCTGCACAGTGTCATCCTGCTTCAAATCCAGTCTGGACGCCTCGTCCTCGGTTTTGGTTAGATTGCGCAGTTGCAGTTTCTTCTGGTCGATCGCTTCCTCTATCAGCTCGAGTTGTGCCTCCTTCATACGTCTATAGCGCAGTACCTGCTTGGCTATATAGAGGTATTGCGTGTAGTCTTGCACGTATTCAGCAAACTCCATTTCCAACGACTGGACCATTGTTTTGGTTGCATGACCAGTTCCATCAATCACTTGCCCCATCTTCTCGATAAAAGTTGCCAGCAAACCTGTTTCGTTCAAACTAAGCGCATTATACGCTGATCCTAATTCGGCATAATCATTTGACAAGTCTAAGTTGTATTTGTTTTAGTTTGCATGTAATTCACTCTTACGTAGTCGTATCTTACCACCAAGGCGTCGAAGGATGCGTTTCTGCGATTTCTCAAACTGAAAGGTGGATTGCTGAGCTTTTTTACCTACCTTTTGTTCAGATTCTTCAAACTCTTTATCTGGGTATTTGAGCGTATACGAGGTGGATGGTACGGGTATAATACTGGTGGATGTTGGCAAGTTGCTGGTGATGGATGTTGTAAAGCTGCTGCTTTCGCTGGCTATTAGCAACGGGTCTTTGGGTAAATCTGATAAGGGGCTGGACTGACGGATCTCTGTCCAAGTTGTAGTTCCATCGAGAAAGCGGTGAAATACATGCTCTTTGACTAGGATGGGATGCTTGGCTAGTCTCAACAAAAATCTCTCTAGCATGCGCTTTCTCTTTTCTATGATTGCTGTATCATCCTTTATGTTCTGCGTAGTGTAATTAACTAGGAAAGATGCCAAGAATGAGTGTCAATTTGCGTTGCTTGGAGCACGTCAACGTACCAAGAGAATGCTTTTCAGGTATAGGTGGTATCAGCAGTGTTGGATATAGTTTCACTAGAGATCTTCGAAATGATTCGAATTCACTGTATCTTCGGCTTGCCTCTTTGTTCTATGTTTAGGTTTCATTATCTCTGATTTTTTCCCAGACCAGCTTCGTCGTTTTTACCTCTGCTGCTTTGATAGTGTATACGACAAATGTCGCCTTGTTTCCTTCAGCGTGTTTCTTTTCTGCTTCTGTTATTTTGATCTTTTCGTTTAAATCCAATGAGCATTGGCAAGGAATAGGTGTATACATGTTGGAGATATCTGGATGAAGTAAAATAAGAGAAAAAAAAAAAGGTAATGTTGCACACACAACACGCACACACACACATTTTATGCAGCGGTTAGGTTATTGCCATGCTAACAGTTTGTAAATTGTCCGCCCTTTTTGTTCTACAGCCAATAAACAAGTACGATATCAAGCAGTTGACCAGAATCCCAAAGTCTCGTTACAATTTCATGATAAGCATCGGTCAAGTGGCCAGACAATGATGTCGCATTCGGGAACTCTGTATGATTTCTGCTGCCCGAGATGTCTGTTCAAAAATCAATTATTAGGCACGTATATGCTACTTCAAAGAAATTGAATCCCCTCTATCTTTCAATATATCTCGAGAGAATACAGGTGCCACTTGATGGAAGGAAAAAAAATGTATAAATTTATTTAATCATGTAACAGTGCTATCAAAATATCAATTATTCAAGAGTAACTCTTGCAGGTAATAAGACGACCTGCTCTTCGTCTACAAACAAAGGGCTGATAACCATCTTGACTTGTTTACCTTGAGTTGTCGTATTGGGGCCAACCAAAGCCATAATTTGATCATCATAGCTACTACCAACAGCGATAAACTGAGCAGTGACATCAGCATCCCCACCATGGATTTCAAGTGATAAAGCAGCACACATTTCCAGAATATCGTCCCAAATATGCATATGATCTAAAGATCGACCTGAAGTTTTAGGCATTGTACTCAATAATCTCATCATTTCTTCAGTTAATCCACTTCGCATGTCTGCAAGGTATTCTTTTGTAGCAGGATTAAGCGATAATGATTGCACAGTTTGTCTTCTATACCATTTTGCAAAGTAGGCCCCTAATGTACTGTGAAATCGACGAATTTGATCAGAGTAAGCTGTGTTTAACAGATGCTGGTTTTCGGTACCAAATGGAAGTGAATTTAAATAAGACTGTGTGATTTGTAAAAATAAGGCTTGCTCAAGCTGTAATCGATATTCTTCATCCACCGTAGACTGGACAAATCGTGTTAATGTCTCTGCCAATCGAGCCAATTTCTGGGTCAGCGTACGAGCGTTGACAATGGGTTGCACTGGATTCATGGAAGGTGATCCGCTAAAGTAATTGGTATCCTTCTTCGACTTTTCAGTCACTGCTGATGCTGCTGGTTCTTTGATTTGAGACAGATTCAGTGCTTTGCCAAACAGCTCATCATCACAGCCAGTTAAGTTTCTTAGATTACTAATCATCTCTTCTTGGTGCTTTTGTGCGAGCTGTGCATTGCGCAACTGAGATTGCAGTATCTCGTTTTCCTCCATCAATTCAGCGTATGATTTATTCACAGATGCAAAGCTGGGTTGCGGTTGAGGTGGTGCCATAATTTGATCATCGACTATACGCTCATCCTCACCATCACTTGCTACACTATTCTCAAAGTCGCCTGTGGCAGAACGAGCTCCATCATCACCAAATTCAGCAGCATTGGACCGAGAACGCTTGTCGTCATCTTCATCGTTTCCCATGCCTCCTCCACGTAACAAGTGTGTCTTTTCTACCAAGTCACGTTCAGAGAGATGAATATCGTGCAGATGGTCTCGAATAGAAGCTTCCCCATCCAAAGTAGAGCGATCATCATCTGTTTCTCTATCCATAGTCATACGGGTACTGCTGATAATAGAAGGTGGGCCTCCTCCATGAGCACTAATCACTGATTCTTGATCATCAATAGTCGCTGCTACACTCCAAGTATCTGTATCACGAAGACGACTGGTATCCAAAGTATCTAATAAGTCAGTTTTGCGAAGATACGAATGTCTCGCACTAGAACCTTCAATAAAGCTTCTTTGAAAAAAAGAATCCTTATCACTGCCTTCATACGAAGAAACCGAGCTCATGTTTTGTTTAGTATGTGTGTGTGTGTGTGTGTGTGTGTGTGTGTGTGTGGGGTGGGTGGGTGTGTGTGTGTAAGTTTGTAGAAGAAAAAAGAAAAAAGGAGAATACAATGCCTCCAGTGCCAAATGCCGCCTTTTAAAATTAGCTCACGCTGTTAACTTCCCAATTAGTGCTTTTCTCAAAGCTCTTATTTATTGGGTCTTTGGATGTATGTGATTATTGCTTGAGGCAGTGTCTGGGGCGTTTTCCCTGACTGTATCGCAGACGAAAAATTTTAAGAAGTTTGATAACGTGGCGCTGAAGGGATTGTTGTTCTTGCATGTCTGGGCGAGTACTGATACTGTCAATGGTAGTTGGTAAAATAATATACTACTATAGTCTTTATCTTCTCGTGGTCACTTTTATGATTACAGTAAAAGCTCAAAGCTTTAAAACTAGTGAGATAAAATATCAAAAGAAGACGTAACTCATACTAGACAGAAAAAGGCACACACCGAGATTGTCCAAGGTGATGTTGATAAGGTGTTGCAAAAGACTGATTTAAAGGACACATTAAGCGTACCTGGATCGGGCAGTGTACTCATAGATCTGGCCAAACGAGCGTTGTAAAGACTATCCTCAACAGCTCCATCTTATATGTATACTATGAAGATGATTTGCTCAGAGATTGCTAATGAAAGGCTACCTGTATTCAAAGAGTTGCTTCAAAGTGGTTTAATGAAGCAGCCTGGCATGCATGTGTACATACAGTGTGTAGAATGCTTCTAAAACGAACTTCTCAACTTACTCAGGGCCAACCAGCTATCTCTATTTGATTTGACGGTCGATATGCAAAGTATCCTGCATTATTCTCGTTTAAAGAGATGCGTCTGTGTGAGTCAACGACATGAAGTCTGCTATAATTTCTTGATAAGCAGCGCCTGTAAACAGCATCTTAGCTTGAAGAGTTAATGAACAAATTCAAACCCAAGAGGTAGTTAGGGCACATACAAACGCCTCAGGATACTCCAAGGTGTAGCTTGATTACAGGGTTTGCTTCCATTAGCTACAGTAAACATTGATTGTTTTCAGCATTTGATTGTAGTCACAGTCACATAACTGTAGTTGTAGCCATGATCGAGTCCTTACAATATTTCCGCCGTCAATTGGTCACTTTTTTGAAAAACTTGGTCACTTTTTAAATTTCAATTGGCCACTTTTTTGAGCCTCACTTGGTCACTTTTCTGAACATCACTTGGTCATTTTTCAGAGCTTCAATTGGTCAATCTTATTTTTTTGCTATAACGCAATGTTATAGCAATTTCATACTCCTGTTTGCTATAACACTATGTTATAGCAAATAATGCTTTTGATTGGCTAGTTATTAGCTGTTCAGTTTGATATTTTAAGAGCTGTAACCAGTTGTTATAGATATATTTTTCATTTATCTCCGTGTTATACTGTTGTTATAGATAAAAATATCATGGCGGACTCCATCAACCTCAAGACTTTTTCTCTTCCAAGAAAGTATTTACCTGGAACTGATTTAATGAGCAAGCTGTTATTAGTTGATAAAGATGTTATTAATATTGTTGTCTCAGCAGTTATTGGTATGATCCTAAATATTTCTGTTAGCATGCTACTAATTCTTTTCGTTTGTGTAGGGCCAAATGCCAAAGATCAATACGTTGCCATTCCAACTGAGTGGGTTGATTTCACTCGCTCTGATGTCGCGTACGAGCCAGTCAACTGCTCTAGTGATCTACCGCGCATTCTAATTGAAATTCAAAATAGGGCAGATATGCATTTTTATCAACGGCTAATCGACTACTCGCGTTTGATTGTTAGACAGTATAAAGCATCTAAGCTCCCTATTGTTGTGGCAATTGTGATTAATTCAACAACCAGAGATCTACTTGAAACTGAAATACCTGGTTCTCATATCCCTTTCGCAAAGCAGCTGTCGAGTATTGGCTGGGCCAGCTCATGTCTACTATTCAATGCAGAGACTATTGCACCCTATCTCAACGAAACACCACTAAACCCATTACTTGCACTTGTTCACTGTCTTATTGAACAAGAGGCATCACTTATCAACTTTGCACAATCCAATGATCCAACCTTAATTTGCTTGTATACCAAAATGAAAAATATAATTGGTGACCATATTCATGAAAACGAAAGCTCTATTCATGTATTAAAAAGTGTATGTGCCCAATCAAAATCAGAATGCTACAAGGCAAAGGTAGCCCTCGAAAACCAAGATCAACCTGTTGGCGTGCGCATTGAAACAGCTATAAACATTTTAAATAATGCCATTGCATATATCGATGAAATAACACAAAAGCGACATTTAGAGGATTCATCCGATTTCGAATTTGCCGAGCAACAAGTGGACAAAAACGGGCATATACCATGGAAAGCTCAATTCCAACAGTGGAAAATACTGGGCCGCTTTGAGCAGTATAAGTCGTACAAAAGTGCTCAAAGTGCTTATCACCGCTCTATGAAAAAGCAAAAGCAAACTAAACAAACTGAACACCAACAGGGTACACCTGCAGAGGCCTCATTATCATCATCATCATCACCTCCCAGGGAAAGACAATCATCATCTTAAAATGAATATTTGACATTAGTTGTTTATATGTTCCCTTTAACATAGTTAATAAAAAAAAAATTAGGAAAAATAATTATTCTAGGCATTAAGAACCAACGAAGGATCGCTTAATAGTTGAGCGTATAAATTGCGTAGAGAGGCGTAGTTGTAGCATTAAAAGGAAATCATTTAAACGATTTGATGCCGTCTGCCATAATATTTTTATCTATAACAACAGTATAACACGGAGATAAATGAAAAATATATCTATAACAACTGGTTACAGCTCTTAAAATATCAAACTGAACAGCTAATAACTAGCCAATCAAAAGCATTATTTGCTATAACATAGTGTTATAGCAAACAGGAGTATGAAATTGCTATAACGCAATGTTATAGCAGAAAAATAAGTATTTTACAGTCGCAGCTTTAATGCTGTAAAATCAATAGTCGATTTAAAGTAGTTTACGACCACAAATATCTTGGGATCATCCCTTTTCTTCTTTTATTTCAAGAGTTCTGTGTAGCCATAGACAAGGCTCAACACTGACACCTTATGATCAGTCTACAAATATGTAAATAAACTTTCTGACATTCACTATTCACTATCCAGACTCGTTTTTTTCTTTTTACAGGAACCAAAAGAGTCGTTAGAAACAAATGATAAAATAGCGAAGTTAAGTTAGTACAACTGATTCAGTTGCTTGAAGTGGAAGAACCAACTGAGGAAAGAACCACCTGTTCACACTGCGGTCGAGAGGGCCATTCCAGACGAATGCATTTCAGTTGTGCAATAAATCCTGATAAATTGCATCCGGGCCCTACGTTTTTGTACAGGAGCGAAGGAAACTTGATAAAAAATAAGACGATAGTGAGCCTTCCAAATCCTAGCCATCGCAATGATGACAATATGATGGGAGGAGGCACGAGGCCGTTGGCTTTGAAGGGCAATAGAAGAGGAAGTGGTCTATGGAATCATCCACTGTGGAGCACACAGCACACAAGGGAGACACATGGACAGCGGGGAACATACGATGTAGTAATGGCTGGTGGGGAATACACTTATGGAGAAAGCGATACACAACATTACGCTAGACCATCGTCAAGGTCAGAGAGCAAAAGAAGCTCCAAGCAGAGGATTTTACGGATGCCAGATGCGAAGGCACCTCATGAGCGGTGAAGCATGCTTCGCGAAACGACTTGGAGCTAAATCCATTGGAAGTCAGGACAAGACCGTTGTCAATGGTAAGGCAAGCGACAAATGGACGGTAGGACGGTGTGGACGGCGGTGAAGAAGGAAGAGTGGCAGATGGCAAACACAAAGGAAGAAAGAAGGGTTGTCGTCATCTTTACCATTAATGGCTCTTCAAGCGTTGAAGCAGAAAAAGAGTTTGTTGGTGTTAGTGGAAGCCCATTCTTAAAAGCTGGTTCAAGATTCTGGGCCAAGGACTGCCCGTTAATTTCGCAAAGCTCTATTGATGCATATCTAAGCCAAACGCCCTTGGACCCTATTGTCGCTTTGGGTTATTTCCTAACGACAGGTAGTTTATCTTTAAACACATTTGAGTATAAACAAGATCATACCGTACAACAACTGTATCAAACTTCCTATAAACTGGTAATGGCAGAGTTAAAGCATAAAAACGAATCGGTAGAGCCTTTACAATCGCTTCTTGAGAAGATGAAAAAACGAATTGAAAACTCATAGACGTTTGTCGTTTAAAAGATAAACAGTTATTTAAAAGACACATGTGCATATTAGAGCTACAAAAGCTATAAAGACCACTGATGAGTACATTATTACAGGCATCGTCAATCCTACTAGATAAGTTTTCTTCGCTCATAGTACGGAATGTGCAATTTTTATTCCACTATATGGCTGAAAGCACATATGCGTTATCAAATCCGATGCATGAACCCAAGGAATTTTGATTTGTGGCCAGCAATCAATCTACTACTGCAATTATCCCTACTACATCTCCAGCTCATTTTAGTTGACAAATGGGACATACCACTGGTTTTCAATAGTAGTAGTATAAGCACACTATTGGCTCGACTAGCCATGGAAATGCTACGACTACTCGCTCTGATTAGCATGAATGTAGATTGTTATCATATCAGTTGTTCAATGCATGATTCAAGTAGCGCGAGAAAAAAGAAACCATCGTCATGCAACGGCCTATGTACACCAAAGCGCATTATTTATTTCGCCGAGTGGGGGGGGGGGGAGGAGTTGTGGTAGCACGGATGATATGGTGATCAGTCCTTTTTTTCGCCTTTTTCTTTTTTTCTTCTTCTTTACTCTTTCTTTTATACATATAGCCAACATATAAATGCTCAAGAGTTCACTATCTATACCAATACTACTACTATGGTGCACATGTATAATCTCAGTTTTTGCCTCTGAATCCATCACTAGCATTGTTCATGAAAAGGGAGTCTGTGTCATGCGCGGACAGTGTGGAGATAGTCTTTTCAGTAAACTTCCCTGTGCTACGAATACACCCGCAGTTGAACCTGATACAGCAGAATTCAGACAACTTTTGGTAGACACCTGTGGTGCTGACTACATGACAGGTCCCGCTTGCTGTGATGATGATCAGTTAAACAGCCTTGTTGATCAAGTGAAACGGGCAGAATCCATCATTGCTTCTTGTCCTGCTTGCTGGAAGAATTTTTTGCAGTTTTGGTGTTCCTTCACTTGTTCTCCTGATCAATCCACCTTTGTCAATGTAACAGCAACCGAGAGGAATTCGGATAATACAACGTCAGTGACAGGCACAGACTTTTGGGTGGGCGATAACTTTGGTCAGCAATTCTTTGATAGTTGCAAGGACATCAAATTTGGTGCTGCTAATGGTTATGCTATGGATTTCATTGGAGGAGGCGCGAAAGAATGGCACGGTATGTTGTCTTATATGGGTAGGAAGCGTCCTGGATTAGGAAGTCCCTTTCAAATCGATTTCCCTGCATTGAACCAGACACCAAGTGATGGCATGGATCGTTATAATGAAGACGGTAGACCCTGCAACGATACGAATGCTGCATATCGTTGTGCTTGTGTTGACTGTCAAGCAGTGTGTCCTGTTCTGCCTCCTGCGCCTGGAGAACAGCCCGAATGCCACGTTGGATTATTACGTTGCTGGAGCTTCGCCATGTTGATCACCTACGCAACTATTTTAGCCATGGGAGCTACCTTGTTGATTGCCAGAAATAAGCGAGTGGGTCAATGGATGCAGCAATTTCTGGGCGTCAATTTGGACCGTGCTGAATCAAGAGGCCTCTATGAGCGCTTGGCCCTTTCAGACGATCAGGATGATATCTTGGACGACGATGACGATGAGAATTTGTTGGATCCTGACTACACACCACGCAGATATTGGCTTAATTCTCGTTTACAAAACTGGTTCTACTACCAAGGTCTCTTTTGTGCTCGCTATCCGTGGGTTGTCATTATGACGTCGCTTGCGTTCGTAGCTGTTTGTTCTTTGGGCTGGTCTCGTTTCTCACTTGAAAGAAACCCTGTAAACTTGTGGGTGTCGCCCTCATCTACTGCACTGGCTCAAAAAAACCATTTCGACGAGAATTTCACTCCTTTTTATCGCACATCCCAGCTCTTTTTTGTCAACCAAGTCGATGAGCCTATCGCTTCAGCCGAAAGATTAGAAAACTTGTTCAAGTTAGAAGACGAGATCCGATCTTTGAAATCCAACGTTTACAACGATACTTTGCAAGACGTCTGTTTCCATCCCAACGGCGATGCTTGCATTGTTCAATCTGTTACTGGCTACTGGGAAAGCGACATCCATCAATTCGATCCCGCTACATGGAAGAACGACTTGGACCAATGTACCTCCGAGCCTTCCATGTGTCTACCTGAATTCCAACAGCCTCTCAAACCTGAAATGATCTTGGGTGGCTACAAGGACAAGGACTATCTCTCGGCTAGAGCCTTTGTTGTTACATTCGTCTTGACCAATTCTGTCAACGAGACGGTGAATGACAGATCCGAGCACTGGGAAAAGACACTATTGGCCAACATCTTGACTGGATTGAATGATCGTCCTGAATGGAAGGGAGTTCGCATTAGTTATTCCACCGAAGTAAGTTGTCGTGCGATAGAATGAAGCAAGTGAATAACCGACCATGTATACATCATAGAGCTCATTGGAGAAGGAGTTGAACAAGTCGAGCAACACGGACGCTGGAACTGTGATTATCAGTTACTTGGTCATGTTTATCTACGCATCCATTGCTTTGGGCCGACTCTCATCACTCAATCCGCGCCGTCTTTTGATCGACTCCAAGTTCAGTCTCGGTGTCTGCGGTATCCTGATTGTTATCTTTTCCGTCTCCACGGCAGTTGGCATCTTTTCATTCACGGGTAAGAAGATTACACTTATCATTGCAGAGGTGATCCCCTTCTTGGTGCTTGCTGTGGGCGTAGATAATATCTTTATTCTCTGTCACGAATACGCTAGACGTGTTGAATTGGGGCAAGACGAATCTATCGAGGAGCGTGCTGCAAAGACTCTGGGTAAAATGGGCCCCAGTATCTTGCTTAGTTCTCTCAGCGAGACTATTGCCTTTGGTTTGGGTACGCTTGTCACCATGCCAGCTGTCAGTAGCTTTGCCATCGTGGCATCTATTGCTGTCTTTGTGGATTTCGTTCTTCAAGTAACCTGCTTTGTATCCTGTTTAGTGCTGGATGCATACAGAGAGCAGAATAATCGCATTGATTGCGTGCCATGCGTCCGTATCAAGGCACCAGAGGTGGTAGAGAAAGAGGGCTTTTTGCAATCGCTTGTAAAGCTCTATTATGTTCCCGTTATTCTAAACCGCACTGCCCGCTATGTTATCTGCTTTGCTTTCCTAGGCCTCTTTACCATCGGTCTCTCTTTGGCGCCTCAACTTCCCATGGGTCTTGACCAGCGTATTGCTCTACCTTCTGACTCTTATCTGGTGCAATATTTCAATGATTTGGACCAATATTTCAACGTTGGTCCTCCTGTTTACTTTGTGGTAAAAGGCGCTAATGTTACTGAAAGATCTGTTCAAAAGAAGATTTGCGGTAAATTCCCTGGCTGCCACGAACGCTCTTTGGCCAACACACTTGAACAAGAGAGAAAGAGACCCAATGTGTCTTATATTGGAGAGCCCACCAGTGTCTGGTTTGATGACTTTATGATTTGGCTCAGCCCTGCTTCCGGCTGTTGTAGACTAAAGAAGGATCAACTAATGTCCCGTCGTCCATTGAGCAATTTGGAGAAACCCTATTATTCTCGTAAGTGGGAAATGTGCGGTGAATGGGATGATGAGGATGAGTGCGACTACTGCAGTCCTCACTGGGATGTCAGCATGGAAGCCTTCCCGCAAGGCCAAGGCTTCTTGGACTTTTATGACCTTTGGATCGACATGCCTCCCGATGAAAGTTGTCCTCTTGGTGGTAAAGCTGCTTATGGTGATGCCATCGTTGCCAATCACAAGGAAATCACTGTAAATGCATCCCATTTCAGAACCTTCCACACCCCTCTCAGAAGCCAGGATCAATTCATCTCTGCCTACGCCTCTGCTCAACGTATTGCTGATAACATTGGCCAGGAACTCGGCTTGGAAGTCTACCCTTACTCTGTATTCTACATTTTCTTTGAGCAGTACACTTACATTGTATCCATGGCTTTCCAGATCCTTGGTTTAGCCATCCTTTCCATCTTTTTAGTTACCAGCGCTCTTCTCGGTAGTCTTCGTTGTGGTTTGATTGTCATGAGCGTGGTCATCATGATCTTGATAGATGTCATTGGTGTCATGACAGTGTGGGGTGTCAGTTTGAATGCTGTCAGTCTTGTGAATCTGGTGATTTGTGTTGGTATCAGTGTTGAATTCTGTTGTCATATTGCTCGTGGATTTATGGTTGCCAGCGGAAGTCAAGAGGAAAGAGCCGGCAAGAGCATGGTTGATGTCGGTAGCTCTGTGTTTTGTGGCATCACACTGACCAAGTTTGCTGGTATCATTGTATTGGCATTCACTCGCTCCAAGATCTTCGAAGTATACTATTTCAGAATGTGTAAGTAGATGGAATCTTGATATACACTTGCAGCACTGTATTCATCGTCTGTTTGTATAGATCTTTCTATCGTCGTCTTGGGTGCTCTTCATGGCTTAGTGTTGCTACCTGTTCTTTTGAGCATTTTTGGCGGAGAGGGCATGGCATTAATGACTGAATTTGATGAGGATGGCTTTGCTTGGTCTACAGGCCATGACTGGAGAGGCTTGGGCAGAAACAACAATGGCTTGCTGATTGACGATAATGAGAGTTCTGACCAAGTCTTGATAACCGACATGCCTGACGATGACCAGCAACGATCTCCTGGCTACAATGCGTCGAATAGAATGACAGTCGAATAGATGTGTTCTGCAATTATTACCCTAAGTCATCTTGTAAATGTAATTACGACTTATACAATAAACATGTAATTTGGTCTTTCTTGGTGCAGCCGTCTTGGCATTGTAGTTGTATCAAATTAGCCCTAAATTAAGGAGTGCCATTAACAGTCTTCTTCTCGCTCGAAATGTACCCCGAGCTATTATTTCACATTAACATGAATGGAAAAAAAAAGAAAGAGAGAAATACTTTTTTATTGTGTTCTAGTTATAAAAGCGCATTTACACCACCTACGCAACACACGACTCACTGATACAAAGAGTCTCTCATCATATTAAAGCACATCAAATACATTGACTTGACTGGAAGTTTTCCCTTTGCATACAACAATAATAATAATAACAACAAAAAACGCTACAAAAAAATAAATAGCCATACAACCACCATGTCACCAGTCAGTAAACATCATGAATACGAAGCAGGAGAAATCGACGATGAAGGTAAACCATACAACAGAAAGCGCGGTGTAGACCAAGTTTACAGCCGACACCGTAGTTTTGCTTCATCATCATCAGCAGCAGCAGAAGACGACCCATTTGCTGAGTACGAGCGATTGTCTCGCAGTAAAAGAAGAGATGGTAGTCGTGAGCGCTACTCGCATCATTCGGAATCGAGAAGGAGACATTCGCGTGATTTTGAAAGTAATAATAATACTAAGGATAAAAGAGAAAACTCACATGTATCCTATCGTGGTGATAATTACAATAGTAGAAGATCGAGGTCGCCTCCCAAGTCTACACTTGGCAGCAGCAGCAGCAGCAGTGCGAGTAGAAAGTATGCTACTACCATAGAGGACCCAGAGGTAGCAAAGAGGTATGTCAATGCTGCTGGTATTGTTACTGATGACTTATTTTACTTTACTAGTTCAATTCCCAAGGGAGAGCAGGAAAAGAAGCCAGAGGAACCCCCTATTATTGATTTCGAGATTGAAGATGAAGATGAAAAGAAAAAGGAAGAGGATAGACTGATTGAAGAACGCAGAAAGCGAAGACAGGCAATTTTGAATAGATACAAGGAGAGTCCTGCGCCCTCTTCGCCCAACACGCCTACGTGTAAGTTGAACTGATCCTTGCTATTGCACAAGCATACTCATCTTGCCATTCCATAGTGCCAGCGTCCTCTTCGCCCATTCACATCACCAAGGAAAACGTAGCAAGTAACGGCGACATCATCATGCAAGAAGCACAAGAACAACAAGACAAGGCGAGTGAATCCCCTCAACATGTATCTGCTGCTGACTACGACCCTGCCATGGACAAAGACCTTCATCACACCGAATCAGAGACTGATCTTCTCAGAAAGAAGGACTTGCAAGAACCTGGTGTAGACAGCCATGCAGACATGCTTGCCTCTGATTACACTGAGAAATTAGAAGAACAGCCAAAAGCTACCACTGAAATTGACATGTTTTCTGACAACTTGGACATGTTTGCTGCCACAGACATCACTGCAGGTCAAAACGCTCTAATGACACACGCAACAACAGCTGCCACCAATCCTAATCTGACAGACAATTGGGACGACCCTGAAGGATATTATAGTACTCGCATTGGAGAAGTACTGGACGACAGATATCAAGTGCTGGCTAACCTGGGTCGTGGTGTCTTTAGTTCGGTTGTCAAGGCCAAAGATCAAGAGACAAATGAAGATGTTGCTATCAAGCTGATTCGTAACAACGAGACCATGTAAGTACCCCCCATAGTACACATTATTAATTGTATATAACTGACGCTCGTCTACTCTAGGTATAAGGCAGGACAAAAGGAGCTGACCTTCCTCAAGAAGCTGATGGACGCAGACCCAGACAACAAGAAGCATGTCATTCGCCTGCAAAGACACTTTGAGCATCGATCTCATTTGTGCTTGGTATTTGAAACACTAAGTATGAATTTACGTGATGTACTTAAAAAGTATGGTAAAGATGTAGGTATCAGCATTAAAGCTGTTCGTGTGTATGCTCAACAGTTGTTCTTGAGTCTGTCCTTGCTGAAAAAATGCAATATACTCCATGCTGATATCAAACCAGACAACATACTCGTCTCCGAGTCAAGAAACACATTGAAACTGTGTGATTTGGGCTCGGCGTCGGATGCCAGCGACAATACCATCACTCCCTACTTGGTCTCACGTTTCTACCGTGCGCCTGAAATCATGTTGGGTCTTCATTACGATTACGCCATTGATATCTGGTCCTCTGCCTGTACATTGTACGAACTATTCACTGGCAAAATCCTGTTCCCCGGCAGAAGCAACAACCAAATGTTGAAGCATATCATGGAACTCAAGGGCCGTTTCCCCAACAAACTGTTGCGTAAGGCGCAATTCACCTCAGATCACTTTGACGAAGACTTTAATTTTATGTCGGCAGAGGTGGACCGCATCACCAAAAACGAAGTTGTCAAGAAAATGACTATCCTGAAGCCTACTCGTGATGTAAAGGCTCGTATATTAGCTGCTACGACACCTAACATGCCTGATGAAGAAACTCGCTTGGTAATGGCTTTTATTGATTTGTTGGACAAGTGTTTGGCGCTCAGTCCAGAGAAACGTATGACCCCACATGAAGCGTTGGTTCATCCTTTCATTACTGGCAAAGTCTGATTTCATATATATATTACTATTATTTACTATTGCACGAATAAAGAGATTTGCACAATACTTAAACTAATCTCTGTATCGTCTTTTCTTGTGCGATCTCTCAGACTTCTCTCTATAATGTTCAGCCAAATGTGTATTGTTATTTCGTCTGTGTCGCTCATATTCTCTGCTGTTGTGATCTTGTTCAAACATCCTACTGTATCCAGGCTGACGGTACGATGATGTGGATTTGCGGCCGCCTGTGCTCTCACGACGCTCATACGGGCTGCTTTTGCTATAGGGATTCTTCCTGTTGTCGTCTCTATGACGAATGATAGATTCCTGTCGATCGCCACCTGCTCTATGTACAATGCCACCGCGACGGCGGTTAAACCCTTTATGCTTGACTGCAGGAGCACCTGTATCGATCCATGTCTGCAGTTGCTTAAAGCGATGTCCTTCTCTTCGAGGGTCCCCGTAATAATGCTTCTCGACTTTGATTATCGACGATAGAATAGATTCGTTTTTCGAACTCGATGCAATGCGTTTACGGATATTGTCAAGCGCTTTTCCAAATATAAGTTGTATGGTATCAAATCGTAATGTACTTCGAGCTACATTGACGCCTATGCGAGGGGATCAGTCCGTTATGCTCTACGTTGTGTGTATGTTCAGCAAATACCTTCGACGTCGGGATCAATGATGGTTAATTTGCCTGATTTTGTCTCAAGTGGGATGGGACACTCGCTTTTTGAAAGGTAAGCTCCATCGCCTGTCAAGGATATAGCAGTCGATGTGCTTGGAAATTGAGAGTAAAAGTTGAGGAATCCCATCAGCAAAGTGCCATAGTAGTTGGGATCTGTGGGTTTCAGTGTGTCGGCTACTTGCAACTAAATGTCCTGGAATCAGTGTCTATCGCTACCATTCACATCAAAGGGTATTTACCTGGAGATAACTGACTATCATGCATATCAGTGAATAACTAGCGAGTCCAGCTGTTTTGGCAGACAGAGGCTCAAATGCTGGTAAACTGGATACTCGATAATTCGCTATAGACTGCTTCAGCACCATGAATAAGGGCTTCAAGGCAGGATATTCTGTGATCCATGCAGTTGTTCTGTCCGAACTGAAGCATTCATTTTGCACTGTAACATCTATGGAGACGCCGTTTTCGTCTTCACCCATAAAAACAGGCACCTTGGCGTTCGCTGCCAGTCTGGTATTATTGAATGAGAATATACGCTGTGTAACTGCTTTTTTACGTATTATTTTGAGTACATCAATCTTGTTGTTTTTCGGTAGCTCGTCAAAATCAATGTTGATGTCAATGTCACTGGCTGGAAACTGTAATCCGGTAACACTAGATCCAAACGCTGTAATATCATAGTTGTTGGGCCACAATGATTCTATTAATTGGGTGATGCAGTAGAGCAGTGTATCTCGATTCAGCTTTTCTGTCTTGGTTGGTTTGATGTACTCTTCAAAGTCGATGATTTCTTTTGACAATCTGTGTCAATGCCACGGGTTGATCAGCTGTACTGGAAAGATGTATATAGGGGCTTACCTAGAAATTTGGTCTTTGATACTGAGAGTATCTTTACTGCTCCATGGTGCATCCATCTGTCGTTTTATCAAAGGAATTGATAAAATGCAGATTTCTATGGACTCCCCTTTTGTAGAAAAAAAAATTTGCTTGAATCTAGCGGCTCGTTCTATTGGCCGGCTTGTACCAACAGTTGAGCCAAACTGCTGACTTGAAGCAATTGTTTTATGATTGATTTACATTTCAACAACAAGGTCGGTGGTATCAAGTGCCTGTTCTGTCGACAAAATTGCTTTATTTTAAAAAGAGGGTTATCGTGCCTTATTATGTCATTTTCCAAACGGTTCATGAGCAATTTTCATTGCATAGAAGTAGACTAAATTTGACATGATGAAACGGCATCGTCTTTTATTTCAACAGCATGAATTTAAAATAGGAGTAGAATGCATAAATGAATGAGTTGGTATTACAGTAGTGGCATTAGCTAGCGGGTAAATGAGTGAATATTGAAAGTATCTATAGGTTCTATACAGTGATGATTTAAATGGTCGTCTTTTTCTTTGATTTTGCTAGAGGTGATTGCATTAGAGGCACATGCTTGCGAGGTAATTCTACGACTATAAAGCAAGGTCATATTAATATCACTGAACCATCCCAATGCTAGTTCAGACAGATGTACATACCCACTTTCTTAAGCTTACGATTCTCTTTGCATAATGCATTACAATACCAGGTTGCAGAAGGGTTGACTGTAATCGAGGGCTTGTGACATTGTTGATGGTACGCACGAGAACATCCACCTTGACAACGAATCAACTGATTGCTATCCGCTTGTTCCGAGCATTGACACACAATGCAAAACTCCTGAACAACAGGACGAATACGATCCTCTATCTTTTCATCCATATAGCCTGATAAGTCCAAGCGAGGTAGACGACTTGCAAGACCATAGCCCTTATAATCGCATCCATGTTTACTGTTTGCAATACAGTCAATACCTTGAGTTTCGCACCAAAGCAAAGAAATACTTACTTGCAAAGTGTACGCTTTCCCCATGGTCCAGGTCTCCAGTTTACACCCTCTGTGGTGCCGCAATATCTACACCAGTCCACATTCGCTTCTGTTAACTGTTGAAACACTGTTCTGTTATCACTGCTCACAGTAGTCTCTGTCAGCTGATGATGATTGTGTGTTTCTTTGTTTTGATCCATATCATCTTTATTGTCACTACTGCCAATTGTTTTGAGTATAGGTTCAGCATCGTTTAAGACTACCATCAAGTTATCCCCATTCAGCTTCTTGTTGAGTTGTCTCTTGACGGCGGCCTTGTTCTTTGTCTGGCGCTTTTGACGAGGCTTTTTCGGTGCTGCTGTGGACGATAGCTGATCTTTGTTTGTACGCTTGCGCTTCTTGTTTGTTGATCTAGGCACCACATCTTGTAATAACTCATAACTATCCAAATCATTCTCACTACCCACTTCACTGAGACCAAGGTGTTCCTTATCGTCCTCTACACTTGTTTCAGAAGAAGCAGGTATATCACAGGCTACATCCGTATGAAAGGCATCCAAGAGCTTGAGCCAATCAAGATCTTCTTCACTAGATAAACACTGTGGTTGTGTTGAGGTTGATTTAGGCATTGTTGATGAGAAATCGTTATATTCTTCGTCTCGTCCATTATAGTCCAATAATGCTCTATCTTCGGTTTCTATAATACCACCTTCAAACAAAGGCTCATGGTTGTACAAGAGATGCGTAGGCGAACTGACGGGAGACAGGCAATACGGGGAGGTGACTGATGGTTGAAAGGAGGACAAGGTCGAATGACTACTAAGCGAGGCATTATCATCTATATCTACATGATGACCGGAGGGCTGGGCTAAAAAGACATCATCTTTGATTACGCTGTTCTGATGGCATGGCATGAATAAGGAGAGATCAATCGGGGCTGTAACCAAATCATGTATTCCCAATCTTTGAGGTGCGCTTACTGCTAACAGTAGTGCTGCATCAGGGTTGTACTCGTGATGGATGTCTTGTGATGTGTTTCCAATGGGCTTGCTTAACGTATGATAATTTTGGGCTAGCTGCTGTTGCTGTTGTTGTAATACGAAAGCATCCCAGAAGCTGTTGTTTGTAGTGTACATTGGCATTGTGTCCGCAAATGATTGCGAAAGAACGGTTGGATGGAACTCTTCTTCCTTGTCAACTGCAGCTTTGTTCATAGTTGAGATTATATATGTATATTAGTAAAATCGAATAAAATAAAAGAAAGAGAGAGAGAGGGAGAAAGAGTTGAAGAAAGAGAAAGAGGATATATAAATAGGTTGTTTGACTCTTTTTTTTTATTATTATTATTATTATACTACATGTCGAATGTTTGTTTGACCTAAAAAAAAAGGGGGGGAGGGGAGGCAATGCCAATCAGTTTATGGTATTGCCTTTCTCAATTGGGATTTTGCCCGTGCTGTCATGCATTTCTTTGTTCTGGAGTGTAGATGGGACGATTTGTCAGATTTGAGTAAACACATCAGTAAACATACTTGAACCAATGATGCGAGCGTTGTATAAACCACAACGTAACCATACAAAGAGAGCTCTTATTTCTACTTAAAACAAGAGAAACCGAGACAAATCATAGGCGGAGTCGCCACTCAAAGATCCACTGGTTACTTGAGGCTTTGTTGGCATTCATTAACATCCTAGCTTTGCTTGGCTTTTTATTTTTGGATCATCAAAACGCTCGATACTGAGTTCAAATGTCAAATGTAGCTTAATTGTACAAAACAACGTGGCTATGCGTAAGTAAACAAAAAAAAAATAGACTAGCAAACACGCAATGATGTATTCAATACATACGAAAAGCACTGTGATTGATCCAAATCCAAATTAAGAAGGATAGTATACGTGTAATTAATTAGTTTCTGTAGGTTATATGTTTCAATCTGACAATTCAGCTCAGGTCATTTCCCAAAAAACTGGGCTGGGAACAATACCTGTAACCATATGGACCAAAAAAAGAAGATATGTAGCAGATTGCTGCTATTTTCAAATCGGTGTTACCGTTTACATGACTGAAAACTAGTTCCTGCACTACTGTTACTTGGAGCATAGTTTTTAACGACTCTCCACGCAGTTTTATATTACTCCACCGTGATATAAAGCCTTAGAAACTATGTTAAAACCTCTATAACTTTAATTGTAACTATGGATATGACTTTTATACATCGCTCCAGGTCTACATCAAGAGGAAGAGCTCATACTCGGGTAGGTGGCACACTCGCATTAGCTCTTGTTAATCGATAATATGCTAAAACACAGCCAAAATTTGATGCGTTTAACGAGTGGTTTCTCGAGTTAGAAGCTGTTTTAGGCTGCGAGAATAGCACCACGCAATTGCTCTCGACTGGCAGTTACTTCTTGATGCATTTTCTCACTTTTTTTGGGATCGACGAAGTCTTCATTTTTCCATGAGGTACCCCTTTACTCAAGCATCAATAATCAGTTTCTCGCGTTTTTGGCCCCAAGAATGAAGACTTTTGCTATGGTGTATATAATATCAAATTGATTCTAGAGATCCAGGGCAACATCTGACAATACTTTTGTGAGACCTTTCTATGTGATATCTCGCAATTTCGACTAAAATACACTTTTCATATTTTTGAGAATTGCTCAATATTCCTAGTCGAAGATCTCAATGTAATCAGCACCATTAGATCCGCCGCGAAAAGCTACTTCTAAATGTATTAGAAAGTAGGGTACGAAAAGAGTAGTTAATATAGTTGAATTTGCCAAAAACGGTTATCAAAAAAGTTTTTGGCATAAATCTAGCCAATCTGAAAGATAATTTTCACTGCTTCGAAATATTTAAACCTAGTCACCGCTACTGCTTACTACTGCTTTTTAGGCTGGCAAAATGACAGCCACTGCATATGAAGCTGGCATGACACTTTCAGCGTCAACTGATGGCTCTAGTTGACTCGATGCATTACCATTCTCTGATAGTTGTAGTGATTTTTTCAACCTTGTAAAGAAGACCGTTTTATCATAGTCATTAAAATATGCTATTAGCTAACCAAAAGTTGACATTATTTGGTTTGTTCCCAGAAATCAGAATTTTTGAATGGTTGGAAGTCGTTCAGACCTAAAGCTGTGTTAAGGCTGGCTTCCGTTTGCAACTCTGAGTCTATCAACTACTACAAGAGCATCAGCTACCTTCATAAGAAATGTGCCAGCACTTCTTCAGCTCAGGAGAGCGGAGTTTTACATGCACTACACTGTAGTAGCAAGGACATTGCTGAGCAAAGATGTTATCAATTAAAGTCAACGGTAATGTGTTGACAGACGTTTCATGGAAAAAGAGGTGTAATTTACGAATGTTAGATTTAGATACATGAGCAAGGCTGTGTAATATAGTGGCATTTTGTATCTTGCCAGCCAGGCTAAAAGATGAGTTATGACCACTTCCCGTATTGTTCCAAATGTAACATACTATTGTATAAATAGATCCTTGATGTAACACTGATAGCCTCTCTGTTCCATCCTGATCTGCATTACAGTCAATCCGGTTGACTCGCAAAGGAGTGCTACTCGTATAGATCTCGCTACAAAGATGATTGTATCTCAGAGAAAGGCAATTGTGGCAATAAAGTATATGTATAATTTGAAGTACAATGTCGTTTGAAGAGCATACATTTGAATCGAGGGACAGACAGCAAAGCGAGTGAAAGGTCTGCCTCTTGATGTGTGTATCCTCCAAACTGAAGTAGATAAATCCAAGTATACACTACCTTCAACATTGGTAGAAATTAATAAGGTCTATTGATTCAGTTGGCTTTGCCTTACGTAATATGTCAAATGAGTACAGTTACATGACATGTATCATCAAAATTCGTCGATTCTTTGTCTCAATTGTAGCGCATTTAGCACGCTATTTGTTTGTTTATGAAAGAAAAGTCCAGGCTTTGGGAAGTGTAATGGAAATTAGCAGCAGCTTTCGGATGCTATTAAGCAGGACACATAGAAGCAAGCGTAGATACTGAATTCATTACTTTGACTATATAAACTGTTCCACCATGTGTCATTCTCTCTGGTAATTCAATCCATTTGATGCGTATCAGTGTTAAGGATTCACCATCACGATAGCTCGTATAAAATCGATAAAACAAATATGCATTCACACAACAAATATATTTAGAAAACTGTGTACTTTTTTATTATTATTATCAACAACAAACAACTAGAGAAGTAAAAAAGAAGAGGGAGAAGAGCAAGCCAAAAATAATGAAGAAGTCAAAAAAAAAAAGAAAAAAAAAAGAAAAAAAAAAAAGTACTACAGCTCTTATTGATAGTTATTCCAATCAATCGAAGCCTTTTCAGAAAGTCCTAAATAAAATTCAACATGTGTATCCGTTGGATATCTAATAACACTTCTTATAGCTTGCCCTAACGGGAAGATCCTTTCCCGTTTCAAATCAGAAATAACGACCCTCTTACCAGGTGGAGGTGATCCCGCAAAATCGATTTCCGATAATAGATCTCGAAATGTATAAGAGTCTGTGATGGCTAGATTTCTGATATAGTATACTTGCTGTTGTTGTGATTGTTGCTGCTGGTCGTCATTGTTATTCAAAGACGGAGAACTCTTCAGAGAAACGGTTTCTATCACTTTGGAATATGTAGGAGGTATCATGGGCCGTGTTGAATTAAATGAAGGTGTCACATGCAATTGGTGTTGTAATGTGGAGGATAATGATGATAAAGATGGTGTACGTAAATGAAGTGGTGGCAATTGTGAGGAGAAGCTATGATTAGGGCGAGCGACTTGCTGTTGCTGCGACGATGTAGATGGAGGTGGAGGTGGATGTTGATGATGTAAATGATGGTGATGGTGATGTGGATGTTGAGTATGGTGATTATTGGAGTATAATAACGGTGTTGATGCGCTTGCAATAGGCGGTTTAGAGAGGGTAGATGTTCGCTTTCTCTTGACTGCAGATGTAGAGGTGGTCATCATGGAAAAGTCAGGTGATTCAGCCATAGTATCTTGTCGATGATTGTTGTTGTATTGCTGCTGGAAAGATATTTCGCGTACCTTTTGAGCTAAAGCACCCCCACCTACAACGTTATTGTAATAATTGGCAGACGGTTGAGGCAGCAATGGGTAAGAATCCACTGATGAAGATCGATGAACATCTTCCATCATAGTGCCATTAGAATCAGCAGGTGAAGGCGGAGCTTGTTGTTGATTCATGTTACGTTGATGCCTCTTCTTGGCACGGTAAAGAGTACTAGAATGTGCCTTGCAAAGTGATACCTCTGTCAAGTCATTCAAACCAACAATTTGATGATCTCTGTCTCTGTAAATGCTGTGTGTAAATTCATCCAACCATTTCAATGTAAATTCATAGTCATCTCTATCTTGAGGTGATAATTTTTTTGCCCTGGAATCAAGACCTCCTTCTGGTAGATTCTTGCCACGACGCGGTTGCGTTTCTGAACATTGACAATTAACGCCAAAATACTAGACAAAATCATTTTGAGTGAGTTGAGAGTCTTACTGAGTGCGGGGAAGAAGGAGGGCGGTAACTTACATTTGAACAAGTGAAACAAATTGCACATACAATGCAAGCATTCTATGAGAAAAATGAACAAGGTTAATACGAAATCAATCTCTGATACTGAGAGACGTTACTTTTCTGGCTTGCAGTGGTTGCTGCTGTGGATCACTAGAGCGTGTATTTGGCAGAGGAGAGGAAGGCTGCTGTTGCTGCTGTTGCTCAATCTTAAGATGGTGGCGATGGAGTGGAAGTTCAGTGACCACTTGAGCCAACTGAAATAGGTTGTTCTCAGCCATTAGTATTATAGTTTAAGGAGTAAAAAAAGAAGAAACGAGATGGAAAAAGAGAGAAAAAAGGGAATTATTATAGTCGAAATCAAGGGGTGGCCCTTATTATTATTTTTATGCTTTTTTGTGTATAAAATAAAAAATATACATTTATATTGTGCTCCACTTGAAAATGGAAGGCAGCAAGCCATTATTGGTAATGTTTCATCTACACTACTCTTCATGCTTCCTTCGTTTCAACGCACCACACTAGATATCCAATTGCAACTGTATCCAACATTCTATCCTTGACCACCACTTCAGTCTTGATTTCATGTCTTCCTTCTTCTAAATCACTCGGGAGTGTATAATCCGAGCTAGCAGTCAGAAGTCCGCGTGCTTTCTTCTTGTACTATACAAACAAAATCCTTTAATAAAAACAAACACACCTGGCCATATCCGCAGAGAACGTTACCTCCATTTTGATAGAGATCAAAATTGCCTTGTCTTTCTTTTTCAAATTACTCAACAAAGCCAATCCGCCCGTTGTCTCAGCAAATGTTGCCAATGCCGTAGGATGAATTCTGTGCAAAATGTTAGAGTAAAACCTAAAGATAGTAGTAGCATTTGCATTACCCTTTTTGTGTGTTGTGTGTGCTATGACGATCCTACATGAAATCAACATCTCAATCACTAATTACTCTCTAAGCATCTGCTATACTACTTTACCCGCATAATAGCAGTACAAAAACCACGTGAAAAAGTAGAGACACGCATATCTATCATAATATCATTAAACATAAGTCAAATCAATAAGCAAATGCATATCATCCTTACCAATAGAACGGGCGTAAGGGTCACTGTTGTTTAAAAGTCGAGCAAAGGTCCAAGGTCGAAAAATTTTCACGACAGGTTTCCCTAATTTCTCCCAAATCATCAAAGGATGGCGGCCATGTCGCAAGGTAATCAAGATGTAGATAATATAGGCCATTGTGAGAAACATCAAAACTGCCAAAAGTCGACTAAATATTGTCCATTCCAATTTGAGGGCAACTTGAACCAAGTGGATTGTTGCCTCCAAATGTCCATACAAAGCTGCAATAAGCGGTGAAGTAGAAGCTTCGGGTAAAAGTGATTTCATGTTGTATCTCTTTTAATGGTATATACTTCTAGTAAATCTGCCGTTGTTTCGTTGCTATATCGCTACGCTCAGCAAAAAGAAAAATAAATTTAAAAGGGCAGTTGTAACGAAATGTTGAGGTTTCGTGAAAATCAATAAAAAAAAAAAAAAAAAAAAAAAAAAAAAAGATTCCTTCGGATCCTCAATCAAGCGTCGCAGACTCGTTTTATCGAATTGGAACATCATTTGGATTTGCTCAATCTGGAACAAAGTATATTCAAGGTTATACGTTCAATCTTGAATCTGGCTTTACTTTGTATACATAAATGCAAAGCAAGAGAGCTTTGTAAAAACAGTTAACGCGAAAACAATCTTTTCACAAAATTAGAGACATGAGTTTGATAATCAGCAATTCCAGTTTCCCCTGTCATTTAATGATGAATATTTGGATATAATCCGAATAAGCACTCTCCCTTTTTTTTAAGCAGCATTTGATTAACGAGCTTTAATTTCCTAACGCAATGTTAATTGTATTAAGATGTTGCTGTCAGTAAGTAGTCCGTTAACGCATTTTGTGGATGTGGTAGGCATTTGACATCCAGAGCCAAGGTTAGGTTCTTTCACAGGCCGAAGAAGAATGTCTCAGGTCATTATCATTAGACAATAAACTATTCAGTGCTTGAAGACGCAATAAATGGAAGAAGAGGATTTTGTATTACTGCTCAAAAGTTAACAAGAGTGCTGCAAGCATCCAAGCGGTAATTCTAATTCAAATCAGAAGTTTGGATCATTAGGACAACGATAATTGAAGGCAAAAAAGAATACTTGCTACTACTTGAATTAATTTTTGATTAATGCACAAGCCTTGATGTGTTATTCTGTCTATACCGTATTGTGTTATCTTAAGCCCATTAAAAGCTGGCGGATCGATTTCGCAACCAAGAAATTTTGCCCTGAGCGGCGTTTTAATTAGCAGTAGCGTCGGTTTTCGACAAACAGCTTTTCAAAGAGATATAGACATGTATTTATAAAATTCGTTTATTGTTAGCGCTTTGAGTGCTTCTAAGAGCAGCACTATGTTCGTAATTAATAGCTTGAAGGTAACAGCAGCCCATCAAAAGAGCTACGTCGGAGGCCTAACTGTGAAATTTTTGTTCGATGATAGTTTTTAAACTTGAGGTATTTGATTAAATATTAGCAACATTTTTGCCTCTGAATCAGATAGTGTACTATGCACTTCCTATCGTGTATGTACACACGATGTCAAGTGAATAAAAAGATGCAAAACAATGAAGATCCAGCGGCAAATCAGACAATTGCTGATCTACAAAATAAAAAAGTATTCGATATAACTCCCGGACCGGACAATGAAGCTTGGAAGATAGGAAGCTCTCTCGTACACATGAATGAAATGTTGGTGCCATAGTATATTCTTTCTTTTTCCAAAACCATAGGTGAGTGATCGTAACCATTGGAGATGGGGGAGATTTGGACGTATTTGAGAATAGATGGATATAGTGGCTGTGGTGGATCTACATGATAGATGGATAGATGATGGAAAAGTAGACCTTCTACAAACATGGATGGGGATGATGGAAATTTTGAATCGAAAAACTCATTCTCTTCGTCTTGATACGACAATCGTCATATTAGATATTTACAATGGCTCAACGTCTCACCTACAGACGCCGCTGTTCTTACAACACCCGTTCTAACCGTGTCAGAGCTGTCAAGACTCCCGGTAAGAATGAAATTATATGCAAAATTTATCGACATTTGGAATACTGACATTATTCGTGTATGTATAGGTGGAAAGCTCGTCGTCCAATACGAAAAGAAGCCTGTCAAGGCTCCCCGTTGTGGTGACTGTGGCGAAGCCCTCGCTGGTGTAAGTACTTCACATGTCATGTAGGATGAGATCACTTGTATTGAATGAGCTGGTTATAATAGGTCAAGGCTCTCCGTCCTCGTGAGTTTGCTACTGTCTCCAAGACCCAAAAGAACGTTAGCCGTGCTTATGGTGGTTCTCGTTGTGCCCACTGTGTCCGCAACCGTATTGTCCGTGCTTTCTTGATTGAAGAGCAAAAGATTGTCAAGAAGGTTCTCAAGGCCCAAAAATAAATCTATTAAACATTTGGATTTATGGACTCGTTTGGTAGTTTAAATAAAAACACAGCATTTATTTGCAGCCAACTTTCTCAATTATGATAATACGATCTATACAAAATGCTTTTATTTCTTTTGACGCTTGCCAGAACTTGATTTATCCAAGTTGGCTTTACGTTTCACAGAGGCAACCAACGATTGAAGAGATGATTTGGATGCTTTATCTTGAGCAGATCCTGATGTGCTGTCCGATTTAGACTTTTTCTCCTTTTTCCATTCGTCGTTCACTGTCTCTGTTGTTTCCTTCATCTTTGTTTGTCTGGCATTCATTAATTTCTGCATGCTCTTTGTCTTCTTGAATTGAGGATTGGTGGGGTCAATAGCAAAATGATGTGATTCTTGAACAGCAGAGAAACGAGGATCGCTGACATTAATTTCAAAATCATCTTCTCCTAAATCAGCATTCTTCTTGGACTTCTTTCCCTTCTTCTTCTTTTCTAACTTCTCTCTCTTCAAGACTTCCTTCATATTGAAACCTTCACTCTTGCCATCATCATCCATGAGTAATTCAAGCTCAGCTCTTTCACGAGCCTTCTCCTCACGCTCTTGCTTGGATGCTCTCTTCTTTTTGGCATTCTTTGATTCCTTCTTTTTGGCAACGAATCCTTCATCAGCCATCTCCTCCATAGCTTCCTTGAAGAAAGGATCGTTCTTGGTTTCAGCATCCATGTCGGCTATGTGGAGGTCAAATTAGGACCAGATCAATATTTTAATCAGCTAATACTTACAATCTCCATCCTCTTGATCAGACTTTTCTTCCTTATGTTTAGCTGCCTTCTTGGCTTGTCTCTTTTCCTTTTGCTTACGCATGTATGTTTCGATAGAAGTCTCTTCCTTGTGTTCATCTTCATTCTTTTTACTGACAAGCGCACCAGCGGCTTCACTTAAACCAGGAGTAAATGTAATTTCCATATCGCCATCATCCTCATCCTCATCCACCTTGTCTTCATAAGCGGATTGTTTGCTTGCACTACCCAGTAACTTTTTATACTTCTCACGAAGAGCATCAACGTCTTCTTCTTCATCTTCGTCTTCATCAGAAGAAGCAAGATAAATATCAAAATCAAGATCCTTGATGTCATCTTGAGTGAAATCTCTGCGAGTCAATTGGAAGCGATCAACATCATCTTCATCCCAAGTGAGGCTCACTTTAGTACGTTGCAGGGCCTACATATTTATAAATCAATCGACTGTTATTTTAAACTATAGCAACTACTTACATCAGTTTTGAATTTGGTGGGTTGGTAACCTTCGGGAGCAACAGTAGCGGTGTCCTTGGGCTCATCCTCAAATGTCATGTCTTCGGGTATATAACGTAAATCGAAAAAGTTTGCACTGCTTTCATACTCGGTATTATCGCAAGTCTTGTAGATGACCTTGGCTGTTTGAGGATTGTCGCACTCGATGACAGCATAATAGTACTTGAGTCTGTCTAATTGATATTTACGCAATGCTTCTTGATCGAAATCTTGACCATCACCTTCCTCCAATTGATTTTTGATAATAGTTTCAGCAGTGATCTCCTCGTCAGAATCGTCAGAATCATCATCGCTTTCATCCTTCTTCTTATTGCTCTTGAAAATCTCTTGAGGAGGGCCCTGAGTTTCTTCCAATGCTAAGCGTTCTTTACCGAATTCAGAGGGATAGATAGTGACACTCTTGATAATGCCAGTATCAGGCTTGAAACCACCCAATACCTTTAAAATATCGACAGCCTTGATCTTGTCCCAATCCATGTTAACCAAAGCCAAACGACTGGTTTCTTCGCCCTCTTGAATATGCTTGATGCGATCAATCTCATCCACTTCGCTCTCGACATCGCTTTCTGCATCATCATCTGAGGAATCTTCATCAGAAGATGAAATTTCACCACGACCACGCATAAGATCATATCCAGTCTTGCCACTTGCTTCTGCCTCTTCATCACTGGGTTCATGCTCGGATATTTCGTCAGCCAAATTATCGGGATCTTCAGCAAGCTCTTTCACTAATTGTTCCAAGCTCTTATCTTCATCCTCATCCTCATCGTCATCATCAGACTCTTCCAATTGATAAAAACGCTCCAATTCTTTCTTGGCATTTCCTTGTTCCAAGCGACGACCGTACTTGTCTACTCGAGGTCCATCACTGAAATCTTTAGAATCCATCATTCCAGCAAAACGCTTGTCAATGGTGACCTTGACGTCCTTCTTCTTGGGTCTTAAGAAACGAGGATCATTATGAACACTGGAAAAACGAGGATCGTTGGTGACAGGAGTCTTTGGTTCCTTGTTCTTGTTGTTGAATTTCTTGGGTGCCATTTGAGTATATTAAACAAAGCAATGTAGAAAATGTCAAATTCGAATTTTTTTCGTTGATAAAAACCCTGAAGGGCAAATGATTAAAGGTCACTATCAAGCCACATTGACAGATCAAAATTGGCATGAATGCAAATCAAATGAAAGGCATTGCCCTGTATCTATCTAGTTTAATAGAACCATCCAGCAGAGAAATTATTTCACTTCCTATGACACTAAATTGCGTATAGATCTTTCAACAATTGCGATGGTGCATGGAAAGTTATTTAGATACCCACCAGACATTTAGCGTAGTAGAAAGAAATCTCAAAAAGCGACGACTCCTCAGTTTAGACGTGCACGGTTCATTACTAGAGAATATGAAATCATTTGGCATGATTCTTTTTTTTTTGACACATGTAACCTTAAAGCCGAAATGACAAAAAATGACATCTGTGTCAATAGATCCCATGAGACAACATGATGCCCTTGAAACTCAGTGCTTTCTTCGGCTGGCAATGGTGGAACGAACACGACGGTCACTTGGGGCAACTTGGCCTGTGATGAGCATTCTACACATTTCTTTTTTTTTCTACATATAAACTATCTATCATTCTATACATCATGGTAAGCGTTCAATGGACATGACGTGACAGATACACTGAAAGGCTAAATAGCGGGTTTTTTTAGGGCAATCACACTATTTTGTTATTACAAGCACATCCAGGACAATCGTAAGATGATACACAGTATTTGCCGTATTCGAATTCGCACTAACGATAAACACATCACAACAGCTCCAGAACTTACTTGTGAGTAGAGCGAGCAAGTCATTCCTTTCAGACATGATTTTAATTTTGATTTTAGCGATTTCCCTACAGAAAGCGAGGCAATGGACCGTAAGTTTGACTAAAATCAGATCATTTGATAGAATTTGAGTGTTGATGATGAAACTAGACATTGCTAATTTATACGAAGTTCGTCTTGCAAAAGAGAACCCCAATGCGGGACAAGTGCAATACAGGTAAAGAAGCGAGTATTTAGGGTTGGATGGGATTACGTGCTAATTCATCTACAGAGCCGAAGATTTGTTTAGATTTATTGATACATATAAAGAATTTGTTGCACTTGTGTTTGATCCAAGCGCTCTTGTAAGTTTTGATAAGAATTAACATTTTGTCTGGCAATATAATAATCGTACAATAATAGACATATCAACCACGCGATAAAGATTGGATTAAAGATCGCCTGATCGCTCATTTCAGTGGACAGCAAGCAGAGGAACTTCCACCAGTGAATCAACAACCTAGATATAATAACAACCATAATCAACGTCGTAGACGCCATTAAAAACCCTCCCCTCATTGTACTGCTTTATATGCATTCGACGAATCGAGAAAAAAAGAAAAAGAGAGAAAAATAAACACTTCATCATGTAATCTATCCTTGTTTACACAAAAAGAAACCTTGATACGCGCGTGCACGAGTAACATATATATAAACTACATTGTACATCATGATGTACAGACACATATACAACCAGTCCCAGCAGAGGGAGGTGGAGAAGGGTTGTGAGGGGAGCGAGAAGTATAGCGACAAGCTCCTCCACAAATTTTTATCAAATTTCGTTATATACAAACTCATTTGAATTTCTTCCCTCCTCCCCCCTTTTTTTTTTTTTTTTTTTTTTTAACTATTCTTTCCATCTTTTTCAATTTTTGAATATCGAAATATACCAAGTAAACTATCTCTACACAACTTGAAATTGGCTTATTTTCTTACTGTGTTGATTTGCAATCTAGGTCAATGGCTGTGTATACACCTGTTATTAGATTACCACCGAAACGCAAACCCAGCTTAATTCGCAACCATGGCAACAGCGGTAGCAACACAAGCAACAGCAGCTATGGCAGTCCAAATGAGCTATCGCTTGATCCCAATGACTGCCTTGTTTCTGACACATTGTATTTGAGCAAGCTGCCTGCCAACATCAGAGAGAGTGATATCCGTACATTGCTGCAACATTGCATGCCCATCGAGTAAGTTGGTTTTTTATTAATTTATTATTGAATCTCCTACCCTTCCAATAGCAATTAACATATTTTATTAAGAATATTTATTGATCGAGAAAAAGACATTGGGCAATTGCGATTTAGTCAAGCTAAATATGGTACAGTACGCAGCAGATTCAGTTGAAAACAGTGCCACTAACATACGCACAAAAGCGGACAGAGCCTACTCGCTTTACAATGGATTTACGTTCACCAACAACACAAAATTAGAATTGCAAATGTATCAAGATAAAAGATTAGATCCCGAGGCAAAAGCCGCATTGTTGGAAATTAATGGCCTGCCCGAGCATTTTGATGACAACAAATTGTACGATGTATTTCGTCCATTTGGCCCCTTAAATCTATGCAAATGTGTGATGAAGGATGGTGCTTTTAGAGGCACTGCGTTTGTGCAATTCTTCAACGCATACAGCTCAAATGAAGCAGTAGCACAGATGGTATGTGTGTTTGTACATGTGTGTGCTCTATTGTAGCATGGATCCTAATTTTGTATGTACAGGACGATCACTCATTGGATGGCTATAGACTGTAAGTATTTCAGGGGGAAAAAAGGGTTCAAATCACATAGACTGGAGATACACTGTATGCTACTGTTTTTTTCCAGTAGTGTTTTAAAGGCCTTATTTAAGGAGAATCCCTATTCACTCTTTCTTTTCTTGTTTTTTCCTCTCTTTAGATCTGTTGTTCCTTTTATGCCCTCAAAAACGCATGCATCACAACAACAACATCAGCAGCAACATAATCAACATCAAGAGGAGGTAAACTTTTTTTTTTCACTAATGGTCCAATCTAGTATTCAATGTTGTAACACGTCATTCTCTTTACAAGTCTTTAAACAATCATAGTGCACACAACAACAACAACAACAACAACAACAACAGCAACAACACCAGTTCAGAAGACCCCAATTCAGTTGATTTCATGAATTTATACATCAAAAACCTTGAGCCTCATATTACAAACCATGATTTAAACCAAACGTTCCGAAAATTCGGCCGAATTATCTCGGCTAGAGTCATGACAAATCCAGCTACGGGCCAGTCAAAAGGTTACGGATTTGTGAGTTTTGGAAAATCTGAAGAAGCAGCAGCTGCATTGAAAGAAATGAATGGTGCCATGCTTGGTAACAGACCACTCACAGTTGCATATCATGAACCCAGAAAGGGAAGACCTAATACCGTGAATTACAACAACAATCACAGTAGCAATAACCATCACTACCAGCAGCAACAACAACAACAACAGCAGCAGCAGCAGCATCAACAGCATGAATATCAACAGCATTCCTATTATAATAGCAATAATAACAGTATGGAGAGATCTAATAATTGTAAATCTCCTTAAAATGATGATTTTTGACTCGTTTATATTCATCCTTCTTTTTTTTTTAGTATCGTCCTCTACGCCCATTAATGGTCTTGGTATCGATAACGTGGATGAATTAGGAATGAACATGAACCTGAAAGACCTTTCCATTGGTCAGAAACCTGCAACATTGCATGCCGCCACAGTTAATTTACCACCTTCTCGAAGCCAGCAGCAGCACCATCAACCACCCAAATTATCACCCCAATTCTCCTCCTCGCCCATGTCGGGTGGAAGCACCGGTAGATCGCTAGCTTCTCTTGCTTCTGGCCTCAGCATTCAGCAGCCGCCTCCAACGCAGCAACAGCAACACCCTGTTGTCCATATCGGCCACAATGGACGTCCTACATTACGTCGTCGTGGTTCGTTAGAGTCCGTCATGACAGAATCAAGCGCCAATCTCCAAAGAATCAAACTAGAAGACGCTGTTCGTCAATGCGGCGATTATGGCAAAGCAACAACAGACATTGTAGACATGCTGTTGACACTAAAGAGAAAAGAAAGATCCCTATGTTTGTTTAACCCTGACTTTTTGCATGAAAAAGTGCAACTGGCATTAGAAGCATTAGCTACATGCAACGAAACAGACAGTGAAGAGGACGACGACGATGACGACGATGAAGATCAAGATGGACTGGAAATGGAGTACGCCCTAAGAAATCACAAGAAGCCCACCTCGCCTCCTGCTACCACACCATCCGCACAGCCCTACTACTCACCCATTCAACGTAATGTTATACCATCTCCTCCCATTCCCACAGCCAGAAGAGAGTCTAAAGCTATTCCCATTATTGCTCCACCTGCCAAGCCAAATTCAGTGACAAATACAAGCAGCTCAAGTGCGTCCTCCTCAACAGCGATCAAAGAAGAGGTCAAGTCCATGTTACTTTCATTTGAAGGAAAGCCAATTCATGAAAAGAAGCAGTTGCTGGGTGACAAACTATTCCCACTTGTCAAGGTAAGTTGTGGCAGCCATAAAATGTTGCTGCTATTCTGATAGTCTCTTCTTCACTACTAGTCCACTGGTACAAAACAAGCACCCAAAGTAACCATTCATCTGTTGGATACAGTGGACTTGCATGAATTAGCCAACATCATGTTTGATACCCCATTATTAAAGAAGCGCGTTGAAGATGCTTTCAACGCTTTACAGCAACAACAACATTAAAGCTTTAATGATTCTGTGATAATCTGATTCTGTCGATTCATCAACTCAGATTCTTCCTTTTCATAATAAACTCTGGCTCTTTGTAATCCATCGAAATATTGCTTTGGTATATGATCTGTGATAAAGAAGGGATACAGCTTCTCGATAAAGTAAATCGGGTTGCCATTTGGGAGATAGTTTTGTAACCAAGGTTTGTAAATGAAGAATTTAGCCCAATTAGGCAACATGGCCTGCTGCTCGTTTATGTGCTGCTCTGGCTGCTTGAGCAGTTTCTTGTGAACAACAACTTGATGGCTGTTACTGCTATCGCTATAGGCGCTGGTGATGATGTTTAGCTGCGTGGGTGCTTCATAGCTGGACGGGAAGGATTTCAGTGGTTTGGAATGCCATTTATGAGTGATCTGAACAGCATGTCCAACATGGGAATAATTGAAAAAGTCTGATTCCGACATGAATCGACCTAATTTATCAAGGGGGGGGGGAAGGGGTTAGTTTGATAATGAAAAAGGAGGAATTAGCTCATTGATCGTCATGATCGAAAGGAGACAACTTACCGCACGTTCTGCTATCGTATCCTGGAGGTAGTCTGGAGAAGATGTCAGACTTGTTAATGATACGGAACAGCGTGGAGGCTCGTGTCACTGGTTGATTGGCATGAGAAGCAAAGTTAGAGGCAAAATCACTGTCGCCCACTGCCGGCGTGCCTATTACATACGCATCTCGAAGCACTAGCCTGCGACCTAAATCAGAAGGACACTTGAGCCATCGTGCGAACAAAAGACTACTGAGACTAGCACCCAAAGAGTGGCCTGTGATCCAGAGTTGCACAGGTTCATTTGTGCCTAACTTGTCTTGCAATTGCTCTGCTTTAGATCGCACGGCTGCTAATATAGCGCCGTATGGGTCACGCACATCCTGATCACCAAAACCGCTGGTAGCAAACAAAGACTCAAAGAAACCAGCATGAACGCAACCAAACAAAAAGGAACGAGCATCTGTGCGTTGAAATGTAGCGTCGACAAGGAATTCCTCCTAATCTAAGCGTTAGTCATATGCTTATAACGGGCGTGGTTAACAGTATCATACATAGTTTGTAGGTGTTGTCCCTTTAAAAGCAACTATAATGAAGGGAACCGTCTCTGACCAAAAGATACCACAAAAAGGACCGCCTAGAGATTTGAGTTCTGAAACGCCTGCAAAATGTAGGCCCCAACTCTCTGCGATTTGACGGATACGAGCTTCAGATTCCCACAGCAACTCCTTCATTCTGCTTTCAATAATGCCTTCTGCATGTGCGTCTAGTACTGGGTTACTGCTGGATAAGTTTGCCTTGGCAGCCTTTCTTGATGAAGTGTACAAGTCAAAGGCATCTTTCACTTTTCTTGCATCACGCTCATAGATCAATGAAGAAAGCAGCACAAACGTCTGAGCTATGGAGAGGTCAAACGTACGTCGTCGACAGCCTGAAACGCTGATAGGCGACGCAGGTAATCCCAAAGTGGGAAGCGTTTTCTGTACCAGTTGAGCAGAGGAATCAGACAAGAGTAGCTCAGGTGCTCCTTTTGTTGTTTAAACAAAGAGTAAATAGACATGCAAAATGATAGTACACAGTACACATACCCCAATTAATAGCGCCAAAACCTTGACCGTACTTTAGACTAATGTATCTCACTACTTCAGCGCCTTTCCATGTCTCCATAAAAAGCTTGAGTCCCATTTCAAACAACACAAGAAACGTAACACTGGTAGGATAAACAAGAATTAAGGCTGCAGAGCTGATGGGCGCAGTGAAGAGCATTGTCCAGTTAAAGTAAAAGGTCAGAAACAAGTTTTTGAAGCCATTGACCATGTAACCAAGGTACGGCCATGATCGACTTCTTCCAGGTTCAGGAACGCCTTGTTGACGCAAGCTTCTAAGCAAGCTGTGCCCTTGCTTCTTGTCAATAAAAATTGGAATACCAGAGACGCTTGTGGTAGCATGGCCTGATTCATCTCTTTCACTTGGCTTGCGGTGCTGGCTTCCGTTTGATTTTTTGGAGGCGTTGGTTGCTGTGCTGTTGGTGCGACTGTGACCAGCATGGCTACCGTCGTGATGGTGATGGCTATGATGAGTGTGGTTTGGATCTTCTTTAGCATACAGTGGCTGCTTCATGTTTGTCACTTTGCTAGTGTCAGAAGAAGAGTTGCTGATCTGACTGCTGGCATCCAGTGATCTCGATCCTTTCACTGCATGATATCAAACAGATTAGATCATGTATGACGCGTAGAAGAGCACTTACTATGATGAAGACTATGGTTGTATGTTGACATGCAAAAACAGAGAAAAGAGAGAGTGAGAGTGAGGTTGTTTATCAACACATTTAACAAGAACTCCAAAATATAAAAATGGGCGCTTTTTATTGTTTACTCGCTCCCCTCTTTTTTTATTTATTAGACATTTGTTTCATCATAAATCTAAAGCATCAATACGCAAGGCGTCATGTTTGATAAACAAAATCATATGTTTACTGGAAATAAGCTCCTTTTTGTACATGCAAACAGTTTCCAGGTACTATCGCTGCAAGGTGTGCAGCAATGGACTCCATACATCTCATGAGGTAAGTTTGTTATACAACGCCCTATTTCATACGGGCAGAATAATTGGGCTTGTCAGTAGATACATTTTAGCATAGACCAAGCATTCAGCACAACCTCAAGCTCTCACATCATTGCGCTTGCAGTGAGTCAACTGAATTGCCCTGATCGCTGCTTAAACACAGGTCATGAAACTTGTCAATTCAACCCAACAGCTCCTTTACCACCTACTGCTTCGTGACTCAGTATCATGTCTGTGGCTTTTAAAAAGTCCAATTTGAAAGGGAAAAGTGCAAATATCCAATTTTTTTTTCACAACTCTCTATTCATCACCATGTCAAACGAAAGCGACGTAAAGAAGAGACGTGTGGAAAACGGCACCAAGAAAGCCAACAACCATTCCAAGATCTATCAGCCTTTCAGAGCCATTGGTTATGTCACCAACGAAATCCCCTATGTCATCAACAATCATGGACAGGAATATTTTTTGACATCTTGTGTTGGAAGTAGCTTTCAGACCTACAATGTAACTTATCTGCAGACGAATTGCCAATGTATATGCTAACTCTATCAAATAGCTCGGTAAAATGAACTTGTTGTTTGTCAGCACACCTACACCAAAGCCCATCAGTGCATTGGCCACTCACAAAAAGCTGATTTATGCTGCTTCCGGCAACTGTGTTATTGGATACAAGCGAGGCAAGGAGATCAATCGAGTAGGAGGACAAGGCGACTTTAACATTACCCAGATCCTCATTTTGGGTGCCTACATTGCTGCGCTTTGCGATGACAACACTCTCAAATTATGGGATACTACGACAGGAGGTAAATGGGATAGTGCTGATAATATCGATCTGTAATAGCTCACCATCACATGGGATAGATCTTTACACCGAAATCGAGTTTGGAGAGGAATTCACAGCCACCAACATGCTTCACCCCTCCACTTACCTCAACAAAATCTTGGTTTCCAGCACGCAAGGCACAATGCAGATTTGGAACATTAGAACCAACAAAATGGTGTATCAGTTCGCCTATCTGGGATCTGCTGTCACTTGTTTAGCTCAATCGCCCGTTGTGGATGTAGTTGCTATTGGCTTGTTGGATGGTACAACTATCCTTTACAACATCAAGGCAGATGAGAAGATTGATAGTGTGCGCCAAGATGACCGAGTTACTGCCATCACTTTTAGAACAGGTATGCACGCATTGGACAATTCCAGATTATTCAAACAAGGACATGTGCTCATTTCCTTTCTTATAATAGATGATGAGCAGTTTATGGCAACTGGTAACATGCATGGTGATGTTGCTTTATGGGATCTTTCCGAACGTAGATTGGCTCACATCATGAAGAATGCTCATGATGGATACATTACATCTTTAACATTTTTGCACAACCAACCTGTATTAGTAACTGGTGCTACTGATAACTCGATCAAGGTAAAGAAAGAACAAGCAGCTGTATATTCTAAAAGCAGAGTGTTTACTGACGCTCTGATAGCAATGGATTTTTGAAAAGCACAACTCTGTACCTCATCCTTTCAAATCTCGTAGCGGACATCATGCACCTCCCTCAAAGCTCAAATATTACGGCGAAGGACTCAAGACAATTTTGAGTGCTGGCCGGGATCATTCGCTCCGATCATTCAGTACCGTCCGAGATGCACAAAACTTTGAATTCTCGCAAGGTCATCTTGCTAGAAAGGCCAATAAGCGCGGGATCAGTATGGACGACTTGAAGCTACCTCAAATCATTGATTTCGATGTCAATGATGCAAAGGTCAAGGACTGGGACAACATCATCACTTGTCATGGCAATGATAATGCCTGTCGTACATGGTCATCGAAAACAAAGAAATTGGGAGCACACACTATGATCAGCACAGACAAAACAGCAGTGAAAGCGACTTGCATCTCGTCTTGCGGTAATTTTGGTTATCTAGGCTGTGCATCTGGTGTAGTGGACATGTTCAATATGCAATCTGGACAGTACCGCAAAACATTTAATGGACACAAAAAGCCTATTACAGGCTTAACAACAGATACCATTCACCGCTACTTGATCACAGCATCAGTTGATAAAACAATTAAAGTAAGTCGCTGGTTACATGTAGAAGTTATAGTGTGTGAAGACTTATTATCAATCCTTGCAGATTTGGGAAATCAAAACCGCAAAAGTTGTACATACCATTGATCTCGAATCACCTATTGTATCTATCCGCTACCACACAGAAAACGATTTATTAGCTGTTGTGTGTGATGACTTGGGTATTCGAGTCATTGATCTTGAGACGAAGAAGGTCGTAAGAGAATTTTGGGGTCATAGAAATCGTATCACAGATTTTGTAAGTAGACATCGTGTACGCACAGAGAAGCCATCAGCTCATATTTTTCATGTAGACATTCAGCCCTGACAGTCGTTGGATCGTATCTGCTTCCTTGGATGGCACTGTTCGTACTTGGGACTTGCCTACAGGCGCCATGATTGATATTTTCAAGGTTGAAGACATTGTCACTTGTTTGGCCTTCTCTCCCGATGCAGACTTTTTAGCTACTGGTCATGTGGATAATGTCGGTATTTTCCTTTGGGCTAACCGTACTCAATACGCCAATGTATCTCTACGTAATATCCCAGATGATTATGATGTGAAGCTCCTTTCATTACCCTCATTGACTGGCAGCGAGGATGATGAAACTGATCAAGAATCAGAGGAGGACTCTGATATCGAACAAGTTGTCCAAGAAAAGACAGTAGATCAACTCACAGATAAGATGATCACCTTATCGATGGAACCCAGATCCAAGTGGCAAAATCTATTGCATCTGGACACAATTAAAATGCGTAACAAGCCCAAAGAAGCACCTAAGTTGCCGGAAAAAGCACCCTTCTTCTTACCAACATTACCTGGGGCCAAGGGACAATTTAATCTGGAAACCACCATTACCAAGAATGAAGAGAATCCTGATTCCAAGAGAATCAACTTTTCCCAATTAGACACAGACACAGAATACGCTAAATTATTAAGAGCAGGACATGAGGCTGATGGTCGATGTAAGTTGTGTTGCATCATGTCAGTGGTATATTGTATTTACGCTTTTGTTGATAGTTGATGCCTTTGTGGAATATGCCAAATCCCTCAGTCCTTCTGCCATCGATGTTGAAATCAGATCATTCAGTATTGATGGAGAACTCTTACTGTTAAACTACTACCTGGAAGCCATTTTGTACATGCTGACCACAAGAAAGAACTTTGAATTGGCACAAGCATGGCTCTCTGTATTTTTAAATATTCATGGTGATTTGATCGTAGCAAACCCCACAAATCCAATCCATGAAAAATTAGAATCAATCCTGAATATCCAAAGCAGTGAATTTGGAAGATTATCAGAGCAAATTCACTACAGTTTATGCTTGATCGATTTTGCTCGTAGAACATAAGCTCTCTCTCTTTTTTTTTTTTTTACCTACATAAACCACAAATAATAGACCTGGAGATCTTTTTCTTATGAAAGTACACATGATTTAGGTCCGGGGAACCTCACTTTTTTTTTATTTTTTGTTTTTACGTTTCATTTGACTGGCAATAGTAGGGTGAAATGAATATACAACGGAATTACATTGCTCTGCTGTTGTTGTAGAGTCATGTTTCGATACGATAGGTAGCGTCTCTTCGTTACTGATGAACCATCGAGTCAAGAAACTGCTCTTCTCAGCAGATGTGGAATAAGGTGTAAGTGTTACATCTGCTGTGCTACTCGATAAACTGCTACTACCACTCGAGCTTTTATCACTACTGCTGCTGCTTCCACTACTATTGCTTCTCACAAGACGCTGCTTTTGTTGCTGTTGATCTGATCTCAGCAATGGTATACTTGCAGATTGGCTTGATTTTGAAGCAACCAGCCGCTTCAATGATTCTTTCACAGGATCTTCGAATCGGCGAACATTGCGATATTCTCGGTTGACTCTATCGAGTTCTTTTGTCAATCTCTTCATATTTTGAGGGTGATCCAAGTAGTTTTTATCGTTTGTCAGGAACGACAATCTTTGCAATTGCAACTTGTGTTGAGTTCTACTCCACTCTGATTGATGTGGCTGCTGCTGCTGCTGCTGCTGCTGCTGCTTCAGATTGTTACATCTATCCTGTAGAATAGCACGACGATATATGTGTTGATCTTCATTAAATGGAGGCATATTACTAGACAGAAAAAGATGGCAAGGAGAAAGATGAGATAATGACTAACTCTAAATGACCAGTTTTATACAAAAAACCAGAGGGAAATAAATTAGAGCAAACACATGATGTTTATGTTTGTCTGTATGGTATTGACATTAATGTAAAGGGCGCATCTACTAAATTGAGTACCAACTAGTGTCGTGTTTCCCATTGTCGCCTAATGAGGAAATTGACTATATGACCTGTCCGCATGAGACTGAAAGGAAGCACAAAATGGGTCTTTATTCCTTCTTTCAAAATCCCGGCATCACGCATATTTTGGTCTCTATGTTTTTTTATATTATATTGTATCCAATCAACCAAAGCTTGCAGCATTGCATTTGGTTGATAAAATGGGATTTGCATGAGACATTTTGTATAAATACTCGCCGTCATTCCGTAGAATCACTCTTCAGTAGAATAAACTTTTTATGATCTAATGATCGTCGATGGTTTTTCTAACGACATTATACAATCTTTCTCTGAGTATATTCTTCGACAAACTTCAATAATACTAACATTAGAGCATCACAAAACGCTAGCATTGTTGATAAATTAGCAAATGATTGAGCGGAAACACATCGTGTTGAAGGCAAACTATGTACTCGGCAAATTCCAAAGAAAGGTTACCTTGTATGCCGCTGACAATAATACCTTACATAACCCTCACTTTGAAAGGTTAAAAAAAGGGGGGTAAACTCCTAACTTTTTTTGTGCAATAATACACTTGGGTGATACTTTTTCATATAAGACTAAGCTAAACTACGTTGATAGTGGTATTATATACAGCATGCCTGTTCAATAATAGTATAATGCAGACATACATACTAGCGAATCGATATTGATATGTTCTTATTATTTTTTACGTCTATTCAATTGATAGGATAGACGTAGAGGTATTACCTACAACAGATGTGTACCGTATCTATGGAATACGTCCACTGTGATCTGTATTCCGAAAAAGGTTCATTTAGTCAACAATCACTATATTTGATACAAACTATTATGTGCACTGAATTAGATGTACGATACAGATTTATAATATAAGATATAGGCTGAAATGAACGAGACTAGACTTCCATCACAAAACTACCTAAAATAAAATGTCATTTCATTCGAGCCACGCTATTAAAGACAAAAAACATATAATAATAATAGTTGCACCACGATAGCAAGAGTAAGCTACTCGAATAAGAAATGACACATACTAAAGTAACATACCAAGGGTATTGTAATATGTTGTAACATATATAAACCTTAACAGGTTGCATGGTCAACAATGAAAGCTATTGACAACAACGCATGCTCCACAAGCTACTACATATATTTTGAAGAAATACCCTCCTTGATCCACCAGGCAGATCAAGAGCCGCCAAATAACTCAACATTTATATTCAAAATAATGGAATCACTGATAGTTGCTAAACAACCGTCAACTAAGAGATATAAATCAAATAATATAAATAGAGATGTAGAATCTAAATTTTATTGCACATTATCCTAATCTTGAATAAAGAAGGATTTTAACAGTATTCTGTCTGCTTTTCCCAACCCCTTTTTTTACTGCTGCAGTGCATGACTTTTGTTTTTCTTTTGATTCTCTATACGATGGTATAGTTTTTATTATGAATATTCAAAAAAAAATTGCAAAGTGCCTGCTTAAGGGGATCAAATTACATAATTTTAAGTTATTTCATCAAGGGAACGTCTATTATTAGGTGCTTTTCAGTCATACTCTATGATAGAGCTAATGTAGAGCTATTGAATAGACTTTGTTTTATCCAAAAAATTGGATAAGCTGTTGTAGAAATATTTCCAAAAGCCATGTCCATTGCATGGAAAATTGGCCAGCTTTGACCAATTTTGCTTTTTTTTTTAGGGTAAATACATGCATTTACTTAGAGTCTGTTGAGCCAGCGTATACAATAACCAGCACAGCGAAAGATAGTATAGTAATTGAACAAGACGCAAATATACTGAAGTTTATTAATGAAATTAAAGGGCTATTTATACTAAATTTATGAGTCATCACACAAGACAGTAACAAATGTTATTCACTTGCAGCTGAATCTGCCCATCAACTGAGATGTAACCTAGTAGCATATTCCATTATATTTGGAATAATTACCTATCAAAGAGTGCCTTAATCTTATATAGACAGTTGTGGTGGCGATTCTGGCACAACAGTGTCGAAGATGTGTTGTCGTGCCATGAGGTGATGCCTGTAATAAAAAGGGGAAAAACAAAGATACAATTTAAATCCTTCTTTATTTTGGAAAGTAAGATAATGTGCAATCAATGAGATGTCTATGGTATTTATACTGTTCAGCTATTTTATTATCTATCTGGCAGTTGCACCGTCAACTGTCAGTTGGTCCGTTGTCTGGTTTTTGATTTACATAATCGATACGGTTCTTCAAATTAAGGTTTTGACATATTTGTCCATAAACTGCATAGAAGTGCATAGATCAACCCTATTTTGTCTATGCGTGAGCCGTTTATTTTATGGTTCGATTTATTCTTATTAGAAATGGATTTGTCAATGATCCGCTATTCCACGGTTGTTGTATCCAGCGGGATACTTGAGTTAGAATAACTCAGTTATAATCGGATCACGATACTTCATTTGATGCTAGTAGATCTTTTGATAGAGTCTCAAGATAAGGAACAAGCTATTTAGTTGTTTGAGAACATTCTGAATGGTCTGTGCTGAATAAGAGATTTGGGAAGATTGCGGCATGTTTGAGACAATGCCTGACTCAACCTAAATTCTATATCAGACCATTGTTCCTGATAAAATGCTGTGTTGTAAATATACATGTTTGACACTTGTCAAACATCAGGTTATTAAACAATAAGATAGATTGATTGACTTAGCGATTATGATTTAATATAAAAGGTGTGCTTAATTCAATTAATAAATCTTTAGTTTTCGTATCTGGCTTATTTTACAAGTCTTTATTTTACTTTTATATTATCTCCACTTGTATCTTTCTCTGGATACAACAACGGTTAAATTATTTAGTTACATGAATCGATCCTTTCTTTCTTTTGATTATGAAATCCATTATATGGTTTCGTATTAGAGATGTCTTTTAATTTGGTTATGTGGGGAAGGTAGACTAGGTACTGATTTATCAGAAATAAATTATTTGTAAAAGAGTATGAAATTAATCAGGTAAAGAATATCGTTTATTACATTGGAAAATAAGAGGGTTTATATATTATTCGAACTGAGGGATTTGATGTGAGGATAAGGTGTTAAATGGGAAGATCTGGGTGATAGAAGAATAGATACAATCTATTGTCCTGAACATACGATGAGTAAATCAGTAACTGAATCAAGTTTCATGTTGACATTTTATGAACTGATGTGATCTGTGCTTGAACTAAATGTTTTACTGTATTTTGAGATCCGGTTTGGAAGTAGTGATACATCAGGTACCACTTCAGCACAATGCCTTTGGAAGTCAGGAACTGAATCCAATGTGATTGATGGCGACCTGCTGAGAGAGAAAGAGCTCGTGTTTTGTTATAGTTGAGCAAAGCATCGGAAGTAGCCATGTATCTTTGGAGGAGGTCCTCGAAGAGAGAGAAGTCAGACGGTTCATTCAGAGTGACTAAGGTGTCATCAGCGTAGGCAAGGATCTTGACTGGAAGGGGAGGTACCCCAGTTGTTAGAGAATCTAGGGGGAAAGAGAAGCCTTGGATACGATTGTCAGTGTTGACGGCTCGTAGAAAAGGATCGAAGGCGATATTAAAAAGTAGAGGACTTAGTGGATCGCCTTGTCGAAGACCCCGTAATTGTGGTAAACGGAAGGATAGGAAGCCATTAACATTAGGTTAGATCATAGTGGTCGAGAAGAGATTCAAAATAGCGGTAATGAGTGTACGGGGGATGTTGATGGCCTGCATCATGGCATCATCAAGGTAGGAGAAATGGATGCGGTCGTACGCTTTTTCTTGATCACGAAAAAAGAGCGATAGAGGGCAACTTGGATTTGGTGGCGATCGTTTGCATGCATTGGACTTGAAGGCCTTGTTCGGCAATGAACCGTTTGTTGGGAATGAAACCCATTTGCTGAATAGAAATCTTGTCCGAAAAATGGACCACCATCAAACGGGCATTGAGGAGACGAGTGAACGTTTTAGCATCCGTATTGATCAAAGATATAGGACGCCAATTCTTCAAGCGCGAAAGATCATCTTTTTTTGGGGAGGAGCAGAACCAAACTTGCTTGAGTCAAGGAAGCAGGGAAGATACCCTGAAGAAGAGCATCATCATTGAAGAAGACACGAAGACCAATAACAGCGATAGCGGTGTGATTAAACAAGAGAAGATGTACAATCTAATAGGGGAGTCTATCAGTAGTGCCAGGGCTGCTGTGGGCTGGAGACCGAGAGAGACCAACCAGGATGTCGTCAAGGGTGAAAGGAGCGCATAGAGACTCATGAGAGTCATTAAATAATCTATGAGAGGGAGGAATCATCATGTTAGCAACGAATTGGATATCATTATGATTTACTGTTTATGGGGAAGAATAGAGATGAGAGTAAAATGAATGGACAGCTTGTTCCTTCTCAGCATGGGAGACTTATAAGTACTGTAGAACCGGAAGAAAGATCCGAAAGGGTAGGAAGTGTACGTTGAGTGAGTTGCTGTGTAGTCAAGCGCTTCAGAAAGCCACCAGCCGAGGCCTCACCTTTCTCTCGCCAACGTAGACCTAATCTGAGAGCCTGGTGTTCAGCCATTTCTTGCTGCAAAGTACTGATGGCGGCTTCGATGCTAGGGAGGCGGTTATTCAAAATCGCTGTGCACTTGTACTGTAAGTAGATGTTGCGTAGTGCTTGACTTTTGTTTCTCTTTTAATTCTGTATACGATGGTATAGTTATTATTGGTATTTTCAAAAATATGTCGGGTAGTGCCCGCTTGAGGCAAATTAAAATACATGACTTTGAGTTATTTCATGAATGGAACGTCTATTAGGTGTTTTTGACTTTTAGGTTATGTTGAGGCTAATGTAGGCCTATTGGATGGTGCTTGTATTGGCCAAATCCGACAAGTCCTTATGAAGATATAGCCAAAAAACCCTACTCAGGGAAAATTCTTGATTTCGTCTATTTTTGATCTATGAAGGCAAGGTCCCAAATTGTATCTGAGTTTTTTAGTCAGATGAATTTTGTGTATTTCTCCATGTAGAGTTAAGCTAGAGCCTCGAGTAAGAGCTAAAACGATAGGAAACGTCTTGCGCTACAATAATGACTAGTATTGCAAGCAAGGTTATGTTGACAGAGATGGACGTATTTGAGGAATTTATAGCTATTTGTAGATATAAATTCACGGAAAAAAAAAGAATAAAAAAACAAAATGTCAACTTGATAGAGGTATCTCTTTATTATCAAACTGACAGGTGTAAAAATAGACTGAAGAATCTCTACTGGCCAGGTAGATGATCCTTCTTATATATTCTAACAATGGATAAAAGTTCTACTATGAAGGATTGACATATAAGTCAACTCAGATTAATTAACCTAGCAATTCATGCTAAGAGAAATCTCAGTGAACTAAACATACTTTAGCTCATCTGGATGAATGAATAGACTCTTATCCGAAGTACCCTGATCTGTCCTTTGTATGAGGATCACTAATATCGATCTAGTAGCATGTATCCTATAGGTACAGTCTCTTAGTCTATATCAGTAGCATGTGTCTGAGTGTATATCATTGTTCTGTATACATCTTAGCACATATCTGGATATATGGCATGTCTATAGCATGTCACTATGTGCATGTCTATATAGCATAACATATATTGCACAAGTCTGTAGTACATAATGTATCTGTAGCTAGTATCAAGGATATAAGCATATGTCATATAGTGTGGATCTTCAAGTGGTGCACATCTGATGCATACATCTTATATTGCATCGATCTTGGCATTTAACCAAATATGGGAAATATCCGTAGTCAATGTCGGGATACAAGCATCAGTCTATAGCGCCATCCATGCTAATGGTGCCATCTATAGCTTATGTTTGTATATGGTATAAATCTGTAGCGTACATCTAATTCATTAGTATACATCATAGTTTATATCAGAATATGGTAACTGGATGAACTGTGTACGGAATGCAGATCATAGTGGATGTATTCCACACCTACTACTACCAAACTACCAGATTTTTATGCTGTTTACAAAGTATCAGATGTTCTTTTGTATTACATTGTTGTCTCTAAATTATCTAAAGCGGCATAGAATAGCCCAGAAACGTAGAAAAGCTATATCTATTTATTGCCTCTATATACAAAAAAAACCTAGAAAAATTTTGCCATAGTTCTCCTCTGCAACGATGTTAGGCGGAATTTGAAGTACTACCCAAAAATGCAATTAGGTAGTATTTCAATTAGACCACCCCTCAGGTGCTAGAGCGTGCCTTACTACACCCCTAACGTGAGGAATTGTGTTTATTAAGACCCTCAACTGTCGCTAAGTAAGTAGAATCAACAATTAAGTTTGGACCAGCCTATCTAATCCTAGCCTCGGAATCTTGTTATTGTTGAGCTTCAGTGATAGGCACATCCACTCAACGTAAAAAAAAAAAAAAAAAAAGGTATGCTTCAAAGAAACATAGAAAGAAAGGAAAATAGTGAGGGTAATAACGTTACATGCAGATGAAAATTAAAAGAAATAACGGCGAAAAGCCAAAGAAAAAAGAGAGTCAATGAAAATAAGGGGGAGAAAAATAAATAATCAAAAATAAATAATGGGTTGCCTCTACAACTGTTGCTATGGTTGTTCTTGACAAAAAAATAATAACTTGGCTGATATCCTGCAGCATCCAGTATCAGTGTCTATGATTATTGCCATTCGCTTGCCTACAGTATACATAATAATAGTTGTCCAAAGGATATAATTAGTATTGCATTCCTCAATCAACACCATCATATCATGAACTTACCTAATCGACTTTTAGCCGTTTTAGTTGCATTCAGTATCCATCATTAATTATCCATTAGTCGTCGTCGTGACATTATTATCCTTGTTGCCTACACATCACATCAAAAAAGTAATAATACAACAATAGTCAGCAATGTATCTAGCAACAATCTATGTCATTTATACTTACTTGATGAGCAATTCACAACAGCAGGTTCTGCATTTAATGTCCTGGAGCACCACCTTGTGCTTGATACCTATACTCTATCAAATTTGGATAGTCAGTATGGTATTATTAAGCAGCAGACACCATCAAAACTTACCCAATCGATTGAACCAATGATACGTAGCAGTAGTATATTATAAAACTTGAATATACCACCAGGCCAGAGAACAGCATTGCTAATGATTACTTGCTGACAGTACCAAACCAGAGAGAAGAATTGCTACTGATGATGACTTGCAGATATTACCAAACCAGAAGTGAAAAACAGCGCTTCATATGCCTTGCGGATAGTAGTATCAGACCAAAAGAGAGAAGCAACACCACAGATAACTTGCAGATAGTACCAACCAGAACAGCAGCACCACTATCAATGAATTGCAGATAGTATCGAACCAGAAACAGCAGGCAGCGCCAGATATTTTGTTGAAGTTGAGAACAAACAAAACCATTATTGTCTACTAAAAAAATATAAGAGAGTTCAGTTAAGCGCAATTCAATAAAAGTAGCAATCTACGTTACGTACCGAATTACTATTATGAAAGATATCAAAGATTCCAAGGAAGTAGCTATAGCAGTAAGTCGAATCGTTGTGTCTTTGTCGTCGTCGTCTTGTTTGCTTTAAAGCAGTGATTACCTATTCTGAAAAAGAAAGAAAATGAATTAATAAATACTAGTGCTAGACAATCTATTCAGCAACAAATACACTCACTAGCATCATATGGCAACACTGATGACAGGCTTGATGAACTTGTTGCTATTGTTTCCAAAAACATTGGAGTGAGTAGAATAATAGTAGTAGAACTGTTGCTGTAGCTGTAAAAATAGTATCAAAAACGGGGGAAGGAAAAACGGGGGAGTGCAAAAGCAAACTATTGTGCATTTGACGTCACGAGGTTTCTCTGTATATAGTAGCTGATATTAAACTGAGATTAAAAGCTCTATTGATCAAAATGCTATTTCATCATTCTGGAAATTTGTCATGGCCTAAAGTTGGCAGTTGTTCATAGTAAACACTTGATCAAGCTTATATCAAACTTGTGCAGAATTCAAAGGCGCATCGAATGGTATTACTTTTGTCTGGTTTGATCAACACTAGGCGTTTCAAAGCGACAGAATATTTTTTGTCAAATTTTGATGCTTTTTCAATAATATCTCCATCTCTTTTAAAATAAACCTACTCGTAACAGCTGTTATTATTATAAAGCAAACAATTCCTATCATTTGAGCCCCTACTGGAAGTTCTAGCTTGACTCTACGTGGAGAAATGAGCAAAAACGTCTGACCAAAAAATCATCAGCTAGTTTTTTTGCCTTACTCTTACCCGTAAATTTGGTCAAAGATGGCCAATTTTCCAAAGACATAACTTTATGTGATATCTCTGCCAATACTTATCAGATTTGAACAAAACAAACACCATTCAATAGCTTTACATTAGACCCAACATAATCTAAAAGTCAAAAACACCTAATAGACGTTCCCTTCATGAAATAACTCAAAGTCATGTATTTTGATTTGCCTCAAGCGGGCACTACCCGACATATTTTTGGAAATATTAATAACAACCATATTATTGTACAGACGACCCTCGTTAATTTCAAGCTCCTTTAATTTCAACCCTCGTTAATTTCAAGGCTCGAGAGACCCCCCCCTATATTTAAGCAGTGAACTTTCACGATCCTCTTTAATTTCACTTTCAAGGCAAACTTTGGCCTTGAATCCTTAACGAGAGCCAATGATATTGAATTATTAGGAGTTACACGGAAGTGCTTGATTTTATTTAACCAATTGCAAAAAAAAGGGCACTTATGTATCCTTGGGCTTGAAGAAATGAGTTACTTTAGTTTGTTTAGAAAAGCTGGCTCTATGATATTTAGCCCTCAAATTTTCCAAATATTCCACTACATTTTCGGCAACATCTTTCTCATCGTCCAAAATATCCAATACTTTGGTCAGATAATCTAGCTTTTTGGAAGCAGTGTACTCCGTTTTTCGAACGAATTCATCTTCCATTTCGTGTTCGTCGTCCTCATTTTTCTCTACACTGTCTGTCTCTTCCAAAACAATGTCCACTATCTCCTCTTCATGAACAACTCGATGCACGTTTTCTCTCTCAAAAACCGGATCAAGCTCTTCAGTTGGACAGTCTTCAATGCTGATGAGCCCAGTATCAGTGATCGATGCTAGCGTTTCTCGCAGGTTGTCAGTAGCACTGATTTCGTCCAATCTCTGGTTTAGTATAGCCTGTTCTACATCTATAGTTCATAATTAATGTTAGACGTTGCATAGGGTAAAAATACTAAGACTTCGTTTCTTACCAGGACTATCTTCACCGTAAATCAAACGAAAAATTGTTGAATTCCAACAGTTCTTGATCGTTTCTTCAGAAACAGCCTTCCATGCTTCTCGGGCCCACTTCATTGCCTGCAATTGGTCAACCTCAAAGACTTTATCCACTGGCCCAACAACGTCTTGATGTCCATTCTGGAGCATACCAACGTACTGGTAGGCTTTTCGGTATTGCTTCTTCTTGAAATGAGCCTTAAAAGCACGGATGATACCACCATCTAAAGGCTGCAAGTGAGAGGTGGTATTTGGAGGCAGGAAGAGAAGCTCAACATTAGTTGGCACATAGTCAACAGCATGCCCAGAAAAGTTGTCCAAAAGAAGCAAGACCTTGCGGTTTTGTGCTTTCATTGAGCGGTCAAAGCGGCGAAGAAAAGCGTAAAAAATCGACTTTGTCATCCAAGCATTGCTGTTATGGTGATACATATTAAAGCCATGGTCAGATGCTTCTAATCTCTTCTGATGTTTTTAAAACAGTAAGGTCTTCTTGCATGACCAATAATAAGTATGTCTTGCCATTTATCGGTTCCATCAGCGTTGCAAATCATTCCAAGAGTAAGACGTTTCTTGTTTTCTTTCCAGCCTGAAAAGCCCAAGCGAGAAATAGTGGATCTTGGGGGAGCAGCATAGAAAAGGGCTGTTTCGTCAAAATTATAAATATCCTTCAGTGCGAAACGATCAATACTCTCTTTGATGCTGGCCTTATCAATTTCAATAGCAGATATATCAGCCGAACCAGCTTCACCATGAATTCGATTCATTTTGATGCCATGTCTCTTTCCAAATTTTTGCATCCACCCATGCGAGGCTTGAAAGTCTTGGATACCAATTCGTTCAGCAAAAAGAGTGGCTTTCAGTTTAATCAAGTCCCAATTGATAGGAATCTTGTTATTTTCTGCGACATTAACCCAAAGAATAACAGCTTCTTCGAGTTGCTACAAATAAAAATAGTTAAGTATATTATTGAATTTATCTCTGGTTCGACAAATCAAGATCTTACAGGCCATTTTCCTTTTCTGGATCTCTTCCTATTCTTGATATCTGTTTGCTCAGTTAAGCCTTGCTCGCCTCTTTTGAGGATCTTTGATATGGTTGAGGAATCAGGGGCTTTAGGAAGGTTATATTCCTCTTTCGCTCACATAGCAAGTTGAACGTTGGTCCAACTGGGTTTCTTCTTCTTTAATTCGCAGATTTCAAAATGGTTTTGGATGCTGAGAGAGGCGTTCTTTCTTTTCATTCTATTGGATAATTAAGTAAAAAAATGAGAGAGTCGATATGCCTGTCAGAGAATAAAGGCCCTTTTATACTGTTTTTCTGGGTCCCACGCCAATTGTAAATTACTAAAGCATTTCCTTTATCGATCTTATCGTTTTTTATTTGAAAGATAGCCCTTCAATAAGCAAAAATATGAGTAATTAGGTTTATAGACAGACAATCTCATACAAGAGGCGTTCAAAGACACGCGATCTGTCAAAACAAAATTGTAATTATTGACGCGAATTTGAGCACAGACTCATTATGGAAAGTGTAAATCCCGAAAGCTTCGGCAATTTATATAACCGAATTCGTTTATTTCAATATTCGATAATTTCAAGCCAGTTTGCACCCCCCCCTAGCCTTGAAATTAACGAGGGTCGTCTGTATAGAAAATTAAAAGAGAAACAAAAGTCAAGCACTACGCAGCATCAACTCACTTAGTAAATCATGGAGAAATATCCATTCAAAGTTAGTTCATTTTTCACATTTTCCCATCTTACTGCTTCAAATCATCTATTACAAACCCAAATACAGCACTCTCTAGTCAAACAAAGTACCATAAACAACTTTTACTACACATATAACTATCATTTATATATCAATCAAATGACTTTTACTAGGAGCATCTGCTCAAAATTCATTAAATCTTGAATTCATTTATATCTCAACAACAACTCATTCTATTCAAAATCTAATTTCAGTTTCACATTTCCCACAAAATTTTGCTATTTAAACATGCTAATTTCAAAGCTGTAGAATCAATCTTTAAAAACTCGATGTTTGATCGTCCAAAAGTCTAAAAGTCAAAACTTGAAAATCGTTTCCAACATCCAAGTTCAGACATGAGGTCTCATACACAATATGAGAAAACTTAAAACTATTGTAGTAGTACTATGAAAATGAGGCAACTTTTTAGCTGAGGACATGGTATTAGAAATGCTTTTTTGTCATCCTCCAGATAATAACTGCTGCTGGCATTGGAGAGTGCACAACTTAGCAGGGAGGAGATGCATGCCTCGCTCATTTTGGAATGCATAATAGAAACAGAAAAAAAGCTACAATCATCAGTCTTGAAAAGAACACTCATTATAGCTGTTAATAATGTCTTCTGTAGAAGAAGCAAAAATCATTTCTTTTTTTGTTACATCAAAACTGTAACAACTTAGTTTGCTAATCATAGCCCATTTATATATGCTCTGCAGCAATGTGATGTGTTCTCGCATTAAAAGCCTTACTGCACTTCTTTGAGATCTGGCGAAAGAAGTGTATTATTGTTATGTTGAATTATTGTATTATCGAGTTAGTCTATATTATTAGGTTATCTGAAAGAACAATACAGTAGCAATAATGCTTCGATAATAATAAGTAGAATAATATTATTATCCTTTGCCCCGTGAGAGCTTTATAATTTACTGCAAGAAGTACATATTTAAAAGCTTTTAAATATCTATCAACAAGCCTGCTTTACACAATAAGCATAACATATTTTAGTGAAACTTCAAACTTTGAAATTTACATGCTGTTTACACAATTTTACATGTTCTTTCGCATATTATAGTGTGGAATTTATAGCTATTTGTAGATATAAATTCACGGAAAAAAAAAGAATAAAAAAACAAAATGTCAACTTGATAGAGGTATCTCTTTATTATCAAACTGACAGGTGTAAAAATAGACTGCAGAATCTCTACTGGCCAGGTAGATGATCCTTCTTATATATTCTAACAATGGATAAAAGTTCTACTATGAAGGATTGACATATAAGTCAATTCAGATTAATTAACCTAGCAATTCATGCTAAGAGAAATCTCAGTGAACTAAACATACTTTAGCTCATCTGGATGAATGAATAGACTCTTATCCGAAGTACCCTGATCTGTCCTTTGTATGAGGATCACTAATATCGATCTAGTAGCATGTATCCTATAGGTACAGTCTCTTAGTCTACATTAGTAGTATGTGTCTGAGTGTATATCATTGTTCTGTATATATCTTAGCACATATCTGGATATTATATGGCATGTCTATAGCATGTCACTATGTGCATGTCTATATAGCATAACATATATTGTACAAGTCTGTAGTACATAATGTATCTGTAGCTAGTATCAAGGATGATATAAGCATATGTCATATAGTGTGGATCTTCAAGTGGTGCACATCTGATGCATACATCTTATATTGCATCGATCTTGGCATTTAACCAAATATGGGAAATATCCGTAGTCAATGTCGGGATACAAGCATCAGTCTATAGCGCCATCCATGCTAATGGTGCCATCTATAGCTTATGTTTGTATATGGTATAAATCTGTAGCGTACATCTAATTCATTAGTATACATCATAGTTTATATCAGAATATGGTAACTGGATGAACTGTGTACGGAATTCAGATCATAGTGGATGTATTCCACAGTATTATTGAAAAACCACCAAAATCTGACGAAAAACGTTTTGTCTGTTTGAGAAGTCTAGTGTTGATCAAATCAGACAAAAGTAATGTCATTCGATGCGCCTTCAAATTCTAGACAAGTTTGATATAAACTTGAACAGATGTTTCTTAACAACAATTGCCAAGTTTAAGTCATGACAGAATTCATCATGAATAAGGCCTCATTCGAAGCAATATGGATTTCAACCTCAGTTTGATATCAGCTACCCTATATCCAGAGTACACCCGTGACGTCAAGTTTGCAGCATTTTCTTTCTTTCCCATTCCCCCGTTTTTTCTTTTTTCATACCCTCGTTTTTAATACTACTTTTACTGCCAAACCTATTATTCATCTTGTTATTGAAGGCAATAGCAGAAAGGTCATCAAGCCTATAATTGTTGTTAGTTGCTAGCATATGGAGGTGAGTGTATTTACTGTATCGATTGTCCAAGTCTATTATTAATTAATTATTCTTTTTTTTTGTTGACTAGAATAGCTACTACCGACGACTACTTCAAAACAAAAGAAGAGAACAACGCAACAACTGGTGAACACTGCTTCTTCGACTTTTTACGTTGTTATTGCCACCACCACCACCACCACCACCACCACTGCTTCTCTGAATACGACGGTATGTAGTACCATTAGTTATTATTTATCATTGAAGCATAATAACTAAATGAATTCTCACTTATTTTTTAGGAAATGGTTGTGTATATCCTAAACTCCAGCAGCAAGACCTCTGGTGCTATTTCTCGCTGCTTTGACACTCTCTGCAGCATGTCATTTGCAATAATGCTGTTCTTGCCTGGCTTAGTGCTGTCTGCAACAAGTCATTAGTAGCGCTGTTCCTCTCTTCTGGTTTGGTGCTGTCTGCAAGTTATGGGTCGTGCTTTTCTCTCTCGTTTGGTGCTACCTGCAAGTCATTTATAGCGCTATCCGTGTCTGGTTTGGTGCTGTCTGCAAGTCATCTCAAGTGGCGTTAATCTCTGGTTTGGTGCTGTTGTCTTCTGCAAGTCATTTGTATTGCTATGTTTCTCGAGTTCACTGGATCAGGTTAGTTTCAATGATGTCTGCTGTTCAATAACGTCTTACTGATTACTCAAATTTGATAGAATATAAGCAGCAAGCGCAAGGTGGTACTCCAGGACATTAAATGCAGAATCTGTTGTGAATTGTTCATCTAGTAAGTATAAATGACGTAGATTGCTGAATACATTGCTGACTATTATTGTATTATTTCGATGTGATATGTAGGCAACAAGAATAGGAAGGCTACAACGACTATTGAATGATTAATGGATACTGATACTGGGTGCAACCAGAACTGCTAATAGTTGTTAAGGTATGTATGTCATCATGTGGTGGCATTGATTGAAGAAGAATACAATACTAACTATATCATTTTGATTATGTATAGGCAGGCGAATGGCAATGAACCTGGAGACTACTGGATACTGCAAGAAATCACCAATCAAGTTTTGTTTTATTGAAGGACAACCATAGCAATAGTATTAGTACATACAATCTATACTTGTTTGTTAGCTTCTTTTTCTTCCCCCTTTTTTTCTTTGGCTTTTCGCCCTTCCTATTTTTTCTTTTAATTTTCATCTGCATGTAATGATATTACCCTCACTACCTTTCTTTCTTTCTATGTTTCTTTGAAGCATACCTTTTTTTTTTTTTTTTTTTACGTTGAGTGGATGTGCCTATCACTGAAGCTCAACAATAACAAGATTCCGAGGCTAGGATTAGATAGGCTGGTCCAAACTTAATTGTTGATTCTACTTACTTAGCGACAGTTGAGGGTCTTAATAAACACAATTCCTCACGTTAGGGGTGTAGTAAGGCACGCTCTAGCACCTGAGGGGTGGTCTAATTGAAATACTACCTAATTGCATTTTTGGGTAGTACTTCAAATTCCGCCTAACATCGTTGCAGAGGAGAACTATGGCAAAATTTTTCTAGGTTTTTTTTGTATATAGAGGCAATAAATAGATATAGCTTTTCTACGTTTCTGGGCTATTCTATGCCGCTTTAGATAATTTAGAGACAACAATGTAATACAAAAGAACATCTGATACTTTGTAAACAGCATAAAAATCTGGTAGTTTGGTAGTAGTAGGTGTGGAATACATCCACTATGATCTGCATTCCGTACACAGTTCATCCAGTTACCATATTCTGATATAAACTATGATGTATACTAATGAATTAGATGTACGCTACAGATTTATACCATATACAAACATAAGCTATAGATGGCACCATTAGCATGGATGGCGCTATAGACTGATGCTTGTATCCCGACATTGACTACGGATATTTCCCATATTTGGTTAAATGCCAAGATCGATGCAATATAAGATGTATGCATCAGATGTGCACCACTTGAAGATCCACACTATATGACATATGCTTATATCCTTGATACTAGCTACAGATACATTATGTACTACAGACTTGTGCAATATATGTTATGCTATATAGACATGCACATAGTGACATGCTATAGACATGCCATATATCCAGATATGTGCTAAGATGTATACAGAACAATGATATACACTCAGACACATGCTACTGATATAGACTAAGAGACTGTACCTATAGGATACATGCTACTAGATCGATATTAGTGATCCTCATACAAAGGACAGATCAGGGTACTTCGGATAAGAGTCTATTCATTCATCCAGATGAGCTAAAGTATGTTTAGTTCACTGAGATTTCTCTTAGCATGAATTGCTAGGTTAATTAATCTGAGTTGACTTATATGTCAATCCTTCATAGTAGAACTTTTATCCATTGTTAGAATATATAAGAAGGATCATCTACCTGGCCAGTAGAGATTCTTCAGTCTATTTTTACACCTGTCAGTTTGATAATAAAGAGATACCTCTATCAAGTTGACATTTTGTTTTTTTATTCTTTTTTTTCCGTGAATTTATAACTACAAATAGCTATAAATTCCACAGTAGGAGATAATATATTACTACTGCTTGTTAGGAGGATGATGGTCTAATAATAAACGTTGTAATAGAAGAAGAGCTACATATATACAACTGCCTACCATATACAAAATTATTAAGGCATTTACCTTGAAATTTACAACCAAATGCAAATTTATCCACTTGTATTCACTAATTTTCAAGGTAACAACAACGACGTTTGAGAAACAAATTTGATTACATCTAGTGATAGTAGTAGCATTTATGTAATAATTACGGTAATAGAAGGTCTGCAGCTGTCGTTTATTAAGAGTAGTTAAACGCTCTCCAATAAAAAACTATACCTTATATAATGCGGAATATGCTAAAGCTTCTGTATATCATCAAGATCTTGTTGTACTAACCAGGCTGTGAATAAGCAGCATCTGCTACTACTACTGTCTTGTTGCTGAATTATGCATAAGTTTAGTATAGGTAGCTCTTCATTCTTCCATCGATAAACTTTGTTGGTTCATGTTGTTGGCGTCTTGTTCAGTTATTACAGTATCTTTTGTAGTGCTACTCGGTGCATTCACTGACTCAACACAATTTCTGTGTATGTACTGTGGAAATTAAAGGATAAAAATCAAAGTCAATCGTTTTGCTCCTTCCTGTAAGCTGTTTGCAGAAGATTTTATTTGCTTGGTTCATCAATTCAGACGCCATAATAATAGTATACAATAATGTACAATAGTATAACCAATAATTGAATCAATAAACAGTCGACATATGATATTGTGATTCTTCAAAATCTTTGATCTGTTGAGCATGCAGTCTATGATGTCTAGCACCATTTGATAAACGCTTGGCATAGGCACCTACGACATAAGCAAAATATATCTATGGCCATGTTGTTAATATTAAATTCAATTAGCTCAGAGCTATCCGAGCTCTCGGTGTCCTATTTACCTGAACCAACTGCACAATAAACACAACGACACCAAATACGATAGTAAAAGTATTGATCATACTAGAGCAAGCGTCTCTACTTGTCGCATGTTCAGTCAGCAATCCTGGATATTTGACTGGTGAATAGTAAGCATTGTTGTTATTGAGCTGTGTGGGTGTAATATCTTGTTGAGCATTTCCAACGCCCACAAATCCGACTACTGAGCATGAATCAATTACATGTTGCTTATTGAGCGCGATCAATACCAGCGAGGCAACGTAGAGAATGATCGATAAGATACAATTGACCCATACAATCACACTGAATGCTTTTGAAAATCTTCTAGAAGCCTAATTGAGCATATTAGTCTGGATCCAGCAATTTGTCGAAAACGTAGATCTTACAAAGAATGAGCCAATGATGCCACAAAATCCACCAAGGCATATAAATACAGCGAAGAGCAAATTTATATAATACCAAGGTCTAGCTGATTGTCCTGAGTAAAATACGATAGCTTATAACAATCTGGATGAGTACAACGTATGATATTTTTTTTTACAATTAGTGTGCAAACCTACAATTTACGCCTACAAAACCAGTTGCAGTGTAAAACAAATAGATAGCCTATAAAGAAACGAGTGAGAATGCTTGATTCACGTTACTGATTGCCACCCAAGACTTACGAAAAACCAAATAGCAATGAAAAAGGTACCCAATCGCAATGGGATGAGACAACAGCATTTTTCTAAACCAAGACCCATTGTTTAAGTTTTATGATGATGATTATGATGAATGATAAAAAATGAATGTAATGGATGAATTAAGATGATGAGAATGGTATTGTGGTATAAAAAGCTAGAAAAGAAGGTAAGAAGAAGGAGAAAGAGGGAGGAAGAAAGGAAAGAAAGTGATGAAAAAGGGGAAGCAAATTGACACTAAAAATAAAGCATGTTCAACAAGCCAAATTAAGCTACTTGATTTGTTAAGGCATATTGAAGTTTATATTGCAAATCATGAATCAAACTGACTGTATTTGCAGCGATTTAGCATAAGTACTGATGGACCTAGCCTCGAAGCAGGATACGAAGCTTGTCTTCATTTTACAAGAGCATTTGCTTATGATATGTCCATCATATAAAGCTTTTGTATGCGTATTGAGATGAACTCCGGATCGAGAACTGTGATACAAAAGTTATTGGATATTCACAATAAAGTGCTCTTGATTTTGAACATCCCAATTTACACTTTTGACTTGATCAAACCACGCTGCTATTCATAAGCTAAACTTTCTTTGCGTAGGATAATATCGTTGAAGAAGTACAAATAGCATCTATTGAACGATTTCCATTTATAAATATCTGCCAAGCATTCTTGCTGAATACCAAGTAGACAAAAGTTACGTACTCCATTGGAACCCTCATCTACTACTATTATACGATAGTGTGTGTGAACTGAAAAATAGATAGCAACTTTTTTCTGTGCTGTCAATTGGTATAGTAGGTACTGTAAAAAATCGTATCTCCCTTGTTTGGGATACATCAAGTCGTATTTATGGTCACAGCTGAATAGTGTATAAAACTTTGTCAACCTCATTTGAATGATTTCTTTCCATGTAGAGTATCCTAGGCAATACATTATCGTTTCCGTCAACACAGAATTCAGACAGTGTATATCTAAATCGCATCTACTAGTATTTCAATGAGGGCATTGTTTGGCATAATAACGCTGACGTGCAGTTTGATTTAACGATACATGGCAATCTTGCTTTAATGACAAACTCTCGGGATCCCAGCCTTGAAGGATATCTCTCTTCTGTTTAAGGTCTCAGGTCATGAAAGCAATATTATCTACTCGGCGATATACAAACTTTTTCTCGAGCAATTCTTGATCTGATCACATCGAAACATTTTCTGGTAAACAAAAAACCCAAAAATGCAAAAATACACCGAGAAAAGTGAGTGTTGTTCGAGGGATGAGAAGAAGGTTTCTTCTTGGAGCAGCAACATCCCAGCCCCAACCAAATCTTTCCTTCTTATGTAAGATTTCCTTTTTGATACAAATAGAATTAGTCACCCAAATCATTCGCTTCCCTGATATTTCAGTTGATCCAGTACGTGCGATTTTATCCATTGGATTTACCGTTAACTACAAAAGAAAACTTTTAATGAATACAAAAATGTTGGCTACCATTTCGCACGGAACAATACTTTCATGGCTGTGTTTAAGGTAATAACTCATGAATAATCATGTATGTAACAGTAATCTAAGCGGAATCAAAATTGTATTGAAACAAGCCTGGCCATGTATATAAAGATGCACTGGTATCTACATGAAATACACACACACACACACACACACACACACACACACACACACACACATGCATATCACTTTTCTTTCCAATGCGGTTGAAAGAGAGTGTGTGTGAGAAAATAAGCATTGACTATTTGAAAATTAGTAAAGGGTTTTCCAAGGTAACATGCCAAACAATAAAAGGTTTTCAAAATACCATAAACAGCAGAGGGAGATTAGTTATTCCGAAAAGCTATCCCTCTCTCTCTCTCTCTTTTTTCAAAGGTTAATTGCCAAAAAGATATTTATCTCTTCTCCCCCCCCCCCCTTTCTTTCTTTCCTTTTCCTTCTTCCTTTTCCCTCTTTTTCATCTTGTTATTGTACAATGCTGAACTCATACATCAATGAACATCCAAAAGTTAGAATACAAGACAACAGATTAGTAGCGTCTGAATATATTAAATCTGGTTCAACTATACTTGTTCAGCCTCCATTGGCGTCAGTTCCATTACCAGCCAAACGTCACCAAAGGTGTAACTATTGTCTAAGAAAGGCACAATTGCAGTGCTGCTCTCGCTGCAGATCAGCTTATTTCTGTAGCAATGAATGCTTTCGAAACGCTTGGCTTCATTTTCACCGAGTCTTGTGTGAGCCTCAGGAAACAGACATTTACAAAGATGTAGACGCAGATCGATGGCTATTGGAGAGAACAGCCTTGACGCTCCATAGTCACGATCGTCTGAATAAGCAGCATTCGCACTCTCCGTCTCATTTACCATTCGCCATCCACGCTCTCCAGTTACACACACCCAACTACCAAGGAACACAGCAACACAACAATACCGTGGAGGACGTAGCAAAGTTCTTGGAGCCTTTTGATTGCCAAATCTCACAACAAGATCTTGATACGCTTTGGTACAGAATCAAGCTGTGCTCGTTTCCTATTGTGGATCCCGAGTATCATATGGACCAGGTAGCTGTCGGTGTGTACCCCATCACATCTTTGTTTGTAAGTCATTCGTGCCGACCCAATGCCGCTGTCCTCTACAAGCAAGGCACACAGTCTCTTTTGACATTGGATGATATCTTACCTGGAGAACCAATTACCATAGCTTATGTGGATGTCGTCAGTACAAAAGCACAGAGAACACAAGCGTTGAAGGAGAAGTTTGGGCAGGATTATGCGTGTCATTGTACACGATGTGAGGGAGATTTGGCTATTGTGGATGTTGCTTTGGATAAAGGTGAATCACTTGGATTCACTGAGCAAGATGGAATGGAATTGATGAGCAAACATATCAGATCGTGGTCAGTGCTTGATATGGTCAAGCATGCCGAAGCAAAAGAAAAGGACAGCTGGTCACCTATTCAAATCTTGGAGCCACCAGAATTTGCTCATTTTGTCAGTCGAATCGCTGCACCAGACATTTACTTTGCTTCAATCGACGACAGAAAACGCCATCCGGATAACATGTACAAAGTGTATATGAAGGAGGATAGAGCGCATTTATTGCAGCGTATTCCGACTGCTATGGCTGCCTTGCTAAATGTACCAGAGGTGCCTGCCTTCACATTAGCCTCTATTCATGCGGCCGAAAAGTTACTCGTTCAACGTATATCCGAAGGCAAATGGGTCGAAACTTCTCGATGTGCACTATATCTATTTGTCATTTACCGCTTAATGTACCCTCCTCTTCACCCCAAACTCGCCTATCACACACTCATTTTAGCAAGATCTGGATGGAACGCTTTGGTTGAAATGGAGTTGATTGGTGTAGAAAAGAAGCTCGAACGAATTTACGCAAATGGCACCAGGACATGGATTGAATTGGCTAGAAACGCCATTGATGTCACTTTTGGAAGAGAGTCAAGCCTATGGAGAGATGTCATTGAACTCCAATGGGTCTATGAGCGCGAACGTAAAGTGAAAGGCACCGCATAAACCACAAACCCGCAATACACTTCCTTGTACAACAGCAACCAACTATTCCTAATACTTTCTTATATAAATATTTTACACACAACATTACCTCCCGTTTTTGACTATACATACAAATAAACTTGACCCCCTCCCCTTTTTAGATTTCACTTGCAACTGTATATACGCTGGTTTTGGTATAATTTAATGACAGTGTGGCGTCTTATAATTCACTTGTGTGTGTCGAGCAAGACACATTTTGATGCAATAATATCGAAGCTCCTTTCTCCTTTCTCCTTTATTCTTTGTTCTTGCAATTAACCACCTACTGCTCTATACACTATGATTTGCTCAGGAGGACGATTTGTGTTCATTTGATTTCGAGTGTTCATTTTGATGGTATCCTCAGGTGCTGTACTGGCTTTGAGCAACCTTCTCTTCAATCTTTGTATTATTGATTTTGGCTTTACAATGACTCTGTCCAATGCCACATTGTACTCTTTGTTTTTTGCCTCCTCAAAACTATATAGCGCTTTGGATGTCTAATTTCCCATCTTCTGTATTAAAAACCAAGCTGACATCTATTCAGCATGATGGACGAACCCTACCTGGGGTTTATTAATAGAATCATCCGCTTTTCGTCTCGAGATGTCAGTTTCGTGTCTTTGTCTAATCAAAGTATAGTTTTTTTTCCATGAAAATGTATCTGTATTCCATGTTCTCTGTTCACTAACTTCAATTAGACTTAACTGTATATAAATATCCAGATCGAGAGAGGTGTTAGTAGCGTTCAGCATTGCATCATTTGTACATATCAACTGACAGATTTCTTTAATTGCTTAACTATTCGCTTTCTCTTCAATCGTTGTCTACGGTCATTTACTTTGAATAGACGAGTTCCGGGCTTTTTCGAAGGCTGATTGATGTCGACTCTGTTACTTGACTTCTGCCAATGGAAGCATTATGAGAGTTCAGGAATCTGCCTGCTTAGCTGAGTGAAGGTTAGATGATCTGGTTATACCTGAAACGCATGTCTCTTAGCTGTCTTTATAGTTGCTGATGCAGCAGTATCTGATAACTTCAATCGTTTTAGATCTTGAGTGCAAAGTGAAATGATATCGGGTGGAGGATGAGAGTCTTTATCTTCCATGGTGAGTTTGGCAAGAGAAGATTCAGCTTTCTTGATGGCATCAAGAACAGTGTCCGAGTTGCTCATTCAAATGTTGGTGCTCTGATTATGAAGAACAGAAAAATGGCCCTGAATTCAAATGAGCATTTATCATATCAATCAAGTATATATACACGTATCGTGTGACGTACAAGTAAGAGTTCTCTTGGTGTTATTACGCCTTGTTTTTTTTTTTTTTTTTTGCTCTCTATCGACATTTAATCGTCTGTTGACACATATTATGCGGTAAAGCTCACTCTTTTCTCTTGAGTATAAACGCCTTTATTGAAATCTTGAATGAACCCAATGTATTGACTCGATAGGTTTACAGCCAGCAGCGCTTGCATGAATTTTGCCAGCCAGCGGATGCCAGCTGTTATCATCATCAAATGTTGCACATTTCAAAAATCAAGGTACCATTTGACTCTGACTGGTTATAATTGAAGAGCGTGTGTCAATCTGCATTTTCAGCATTGACATGTGAAATTCAAGAGGTAGAGTGTCATTCACCGAAACCAGTTGAAATCCGGGGTAAAAAAATGATGTATATAATTACCTCCTTTTTTTTGCTTCTTTTTCTCTATTTCTTCTTCTTTACCTTCTTGCCTCACCTTTCTATCTCATGTTGGACCATTTGGTGGGAAAGCCATCATCAAATTTCAAGCGAACTCAGATAATCTTAACGCTACTCTTCGGGTATTGTAAATGGACGCAGGAAATAAAGCTAACAAAAAGACTCATTTCTTGTATTAGAGGATATTTTGCAGTTTGTGGAAAAACAAATCAGTTACCCCAATTTATACAAAAACTCAATAGAAAAGCAGGTAGTGTATGACTTACAAAGTATGCAACAACAAACAAATAACAGCTATATGACGATCCAAGGTCAAGCTCCGTGGAGAGTGGCATTAGGAACATGGCTGCTCTTTTACCTGTCTCAACACATACTGCTGCTAGTGGGCTTGAATGGTGAGTTGTACTTGTGTCTCTATTGAAAAACAAACTGATCTCTTTCGTAGCTCCGGATCCTCTATCAAGACTGGTAAGTCCATTGTGTGTGTGTGTGCATCCTTGATAGCTTAATCTTAATCAAATGTCAATGTAGTACAAGCGAAGCTTTTATAGGGCAACTTGGATTCTGACAGCCCTTGATGCCGGTTTCTTCACTGCAATGCCATTCAAACCTGCATGGCTGAGACACATTCTATCCCTTGTTTTCAGCGCTTACTACCTTGTGTTTGCAGATTCCGCAGAGGAAAAGGTCCGCAAGACTCGGTCAACTATATCCATTGAGCAAATGCGAACATCTTGGGAAAAAGTGCATCAAAACCCTATCCTTGGCTTCGTCTCCAGCTTGCTGCGTCCACGTCTGTCTATTCATGATATCATTCATGTAGATAGGCCGTCTTACAGCTCTGATTTGCCACACATTGAAGTATACCGTTACTATAGCAACACATCTGCCACATTTGCAGATCACGATACCATTTTGCTGCAATTCCCCGGCGGCGGTTTCGTTTCCATGCCTCCTCCTTGTCATGAAGACGCTTTAGCTGCTTGGGCTAAGCATACTGGATTCCCTGTATTCAGTGTCAATTACAAGAAAGCACCAGAATATCCCTACCCCTGGCCCATCGACGAATGCTTTGATTTGTACATTTCCATCATCCAGAGTAATGGCCGAGTTCTTGGTTTGTCAGGCGAAAAGAGTATCCAAATCATCTTTATTGGCGATTCTGCGTAAGTTTCAAAAGCTTTGTCTGAGTGGATATTAACTTTTTTCCTGTAGAGGTGGAAATATTACAACTGCAGTTACGCTAAAGATTCTCGCACATAACCAGCAGTTGGCCTTCAAGATCAATCCTACAGCAACCCTTTCCTCCACATCGACTGAGAGTATCCCAGATACCATCAGCATGACTCCTCAGCATGTACAAGCAACGACTAGAAATCCATTGGACTCGCCATTACCTGTGCCGATCGGCTTAATCCTCATTTACCCTGCACTTGATTTCGAAATGTCTTGCTGGATGTCCCCTTCACAATTGTCGCTTATTCGTGCTGAATCCAATACTGCGTTATTTAGATCAAGTTCTTTAGATTCTTTATGGCAAACAAAAGACCATTTGAGCCATGCTAGTCCTTTGAGTGTTGTTCCTGACTTGGAAAAGAAACAAAGCTTATGGAGACGTGCATTGGGCTTGAAGCCAACACTCAAGCAACGCATGGCGGATCGTGCTCACCCTATTCGAGATCAAATTCAAACCAAAGAAGCTTGGGCAACTGCTAGATTGGCAATGACAAGTCGAATGAGCTTCTTTAATGATCGTATCATTACACCAGACTTGGTAAGCTGACTAGATGCAAGCAAATTGAGGCCATGAAGCTAATAACATACAATAGATGAGAGCAATGGCTATTTGTAAGCAGCTTGAACATGTACACGCACAAAAGTGAATAATAGCTTACATTTTATGTAGTGTATCTGGGTCCTCATGCTTCCCCTGATTTCGAAAACGATTACTTGCTGTCTCCAGTCCATGCACCTGAAGATTTACTAGCACAGTTCCCCAAGACATACATGATGTGTGGCGAAAAAGATCCACTAGTAGATGACACTGTTATTTTCGCAGGCCGCATTAGACAAGCCAAGCGTAAGTACAGACAAGATAACCCGCTGGATCAGGATTACCCTACGCACGATGGCGTTCGGGTCAAGTTCCTGGAAGGCATGAGCCATGCATTTTTGCAAATGATGCCATTTTTACCAGAGGCTCATCAAGCTACCAAGACCATTGGTGATTGGGTCATTGAACTAGCCAACACAAGCCATCATGTCAAGAGCGATTATCATGTTGCTGAAATCATTACCAGCGAAAAAGACATGATTCACCGTAGAAAGCAACAATTAGTTAAAGGGCTGTATTAATACACTATTTATTCTTTAATCCAACTCCATCTTCATGAGCTTATGATTATCCTCCATAGTGGATGAGAAGTCATCTTCAGAGAAGCGACGTTTGAGCTGTGTGCGGTCAATCAAGTATGCATCTGCATTGGCCATGTCCTTGTACAGTTTTCGAATGAACTCGGGTATACTATGAGTCGATTGCATTTGTTCTGTCATTTTGGCTTCGTCAAAGATGGCAGGGTTCCAGCGCTGAGATTTAGCATGACTTGGTGCGTGCAGACGGACAGTGGGTTTGGTGGGGTTTTCAAGAGGAATGTCAATAGAGATGGGCACCATGACAAACAGCTGTTTCGGTAATGGAGGTGGTGATAATGTGATAAAGATTGTATTCGGGGCGTCTACGGTTGTAATTTCGAGTTTCATCGTTTGATCCTTTTCGCTCTCTGTGTAATTCCATTGTTTAGTGGTGAATAGGCGCTATAGAGCAAAAGACTTACCTGTCAGGATGTCTTGCAGAGAAAATGACACGGATGAGCTATCTTGGTGGCTTTTGTATGTATTTACATTGAAAATACTCTTGAAAAGTGTATTAAACATCTGTTGTTGACGAAGACATTGTATGATATTGTAGATTTGTACAGGATGCTGGAATGGGATTCTGGAAACCATTTTAGCGCTTGTGGGTGACGATTTCATCCAGGTGTATGATTGTTCGGGCATGTCGTCAAATGACTGTTGCGCATTGAAGAGTCAGTAAATCACCTTCTTTATACAAGGCCTGTACTTACAGATATCCAGTTATTTGAGAACAATGCAGTATCAGCAACATGCATAACTAGCATATCTTCCAATGACATGGTAGAGGGGCTGTATGGCACTTGAGATACTGTGTCCAGGCTTGATAATCCAGTGACATTCATCAATTTTTGACACACTTCATCCGACACAGGCACAGGAGGGTCTAGTGTCACTACATATCTTATGGGTATGGGTTGGTATTCTGGGTGTGTTGGCAGTGCTTTTATAAACTTGACGTGAGGCATAAATGAAGGTGCTGCTGTTTCTGTCACAACCTTGAATTGCTCTCTATATATGACAAAGCAGGTCAATTCCTGCCATGATCTCCTTTGAGCCCATACACTTACTGGTCAATCGAGTCTTCTGAATCATTGCCTAGTAGACAGGAAGGTCGAGATGATGGTAAATATGTCACAGGCTGAATTGAGTCTTCAAATGAAATCAGCAATCGAGATGCTTCTGCTAATGCTGTATGACTGATGCCTGTTTCAAATGCTGTCTTTGCTTCTTCCCAAGGCACACTGTCCACATGCTCTTTGTCCATCCAATATGCGATTGAGATGCCAGGATAGTTCAGGTGCAAGTTGGGTACACCATGACCTTGCAACAGCACATTTTTAAATTCTGGCTCCATCGATCTGTCAAGAAAGACTGTTAGGAACAACCAGACTCTCCCCAATTAGGCCAAAGTTCACTCACATTTCTTCATTGCAGATGGTTCTGAGATCAGTCAGCAAGTACTTGACAATAGAGAAAAAGTCGACTGGATTGTATTTGACATTGAGTTTATCCAACAGAGCCAAACTTCCTAAATTGCGTTTGAACAGCTCAAATTGTCGGTTTTGGAGGTTTTCGGTCAGCATCAAATCCACACGATCGTCTTGGTCGTTCTGCATAGTGTCTGATACGTAGGTCACTTTGGTTCTCAATACTCGTCCTTTATCATCAATGTCAATCTAAGTAGTGCAGCTTAGTGAATTTATCTCGCAAGCTTAACTCTGACTTACATCAATGACAATGATGGTTCCTCCCAATGTGATGGTGGTGATGGGCACATTGGACTCAAATTTCTGCGTCGAATCTACAAATGTGACCAAGCTAGTGATCTGATCAGAATTACTAGCTCTACTGGATGAAAACTACACTATTTACCCCATGGATTGTGCTAATTTCTCCAAGCGTTGTGTCTCGATTTTTGATTTTGATTCCTCCTTTTCTCGCAATGTTTTATCAAAGAACTCTTTGGTGCTGGAGAGCGTATCTTTCACGCGCATCACTGTGCTTTCCAGTGTTGCTTGTTCCTTTAAATGAGTGAAATGCTTTCTAAACGCTGGATCTGCCCCAACACCCATCTTCATGACATCGCCTAAAACTTCAGTTTCGAATTGAGAACAAACGTTGCGAATGACATTGATATGCTGAGAGAACTCTTCACGAGCTTTATCGAGGTTTACAGATCCTAAAGCGAACAGTTCTTAATTGTGCGTTAGTCAGGTCATTGTTGATTCTCTAAATAAAAGCGTTTACCACTGGGTTGTTTCTCGTTTGTGGGTTGGCTTTGTAGACATGTCCATTGTTGTTGAAGTTTCTTTAAGGTATCTTGCAGTCCAAATACAGCAGAACTGATTGAATTTTGTTCAGCCATCTCGAAATTGAAAAGTTAGCGGTAGAAAAAGAAGGACGCGATAGTTATTTGAAACGAGATTATCAAATTATATACGGACGCGGAATGTAAATCAAGAGTAACACTCCATCACGCCCATACTACCTATCGGGTGCTCTACTGTCAAATGTTGGTGCATTTTCCTTTCGCTCAACAACATGGCAGTTACAAATTTATGTTTCCGATGGCAGCACTATTTTCACAATTGAAAATTGTCTTTTGCACAGTTATTACTACCTCACACAACAATATATTACTCCCTGCACAGTTTTACAATGTGCATCATTATTCATAATGGAAAGCGCCGCAATTTAAGCAGACAGATATGCAATTACACTGTTATATCAAATACTAGAAACTGTGTTGAGACTTCGATGGCTTTACATTAACTGTGGACATGAATCCTCTACGATGCTTCAGGTCTATATTAATGGGATCAATTCATGTACGAGCAGGCAGCAATACCCTTTTTCCAATTACCACTTAGATCCGATATAATTTATTTGACAATACTGATCTGTGTGCTGCATTTTTATATATTGACATATAGATACACGAGGGTGAATGACAGTGGCCCAACAGAATAGGGTAATTCAACGGCTCTTACTGTTTTTATACCTGCACTCGTTCATGAGATCCAATCATGTCAAACTGCTAGGCTCTATGATGTATGGTTCAAATTGTTCTTTTGAAACGAATTAGAACATGGCGTCTTAATTTTGTTAAACGTTACACGCAAGCAAGAGCACTGTCCATCTTTGTATTTGATCAAAAGAAAAAGACCAGTAGTACTATGATATTTCTCTTGATTTCCTTTTCTCTTCTCATTCTTTCATTCTCTTTCTATTTCATTGTTCCTAATAATCCACACACACACAGAGTAAGTTGACACTCACATTGAATGAATGTTACTCCTAAAGACAACTTAGATGTCATTATCCTTTATTACTGCTGCTGCTGCTGCTGCTGCTGCCGAGAATTGGAGTCATATCAAGGAATACGTCTGTCAGGCACGGGGAAAGAACTATTGCCTTATTCATAAAAGATATTTCGAGATTAGTTGGTGTCCCGAATGTGGTCGAAGTATGATAAGTGCATTAGAGAAACTACTGCAGCCAATGTCATCTAACAATATACCATACAGTGTCTTGATTTCTCGTGTCCATGGTAACAAACATTCCTCTTTCTCTTTTTATACCTCTATACTGTATCTACAACAACATTTCACACAGATGCTACGCCCTCTTCTTTTTCACATGCTGTTTTTTTTTGAGCGAAGATGTGAAATAAACATGCTTTATGTAATACTCCTTGCTCATCATTTCACGGAATGATCTGGCCTCTCTTTTTCTTACATGTGACAGATTTACATTTTATTTTGTATGTATGTGTGTGTGTGTATGTGTGTGCGTATAATTAGTTCTAATCGTTGTTTCTGCGAGCAATTGCCTTAGCGCGGTTGTCAGCAAACATGAATTTGGTCACCTTTTCAATAGCATAAGCAATACCGAAATCAAGAATCATACACAGTGTTAATTTGTAGCGGAAAGTACCAGGGAATTGAACAAGCTTGAGCTGATCATTGACTTCAGGCCACATTTCAGTAGCACCTGCTAATGCGACACCACCCACAGACATTAAACCGTAATACAATGCCTTGTTGTCTTGGATACGCTCACGGAAAGGATAGCCTTGGTAGTTGATCGCAAAGGTGGATACTTGCATGGATAATTGGATAAGGTAGACGGCACTGTTCAATAAACTAGGCTCAAATTCTCCTTCCAAATCAACCTCCTTTGGTCTATTCAAAATGAGTTAATATGTCTATTTCGTCTTTAAATCAACTGCAATTACTTACGGTTCAAGTGATTTGGCGAGGGCGTTGATGTAGACCAAGGAAACGATGTGGATAGCGAATTGGCCCAAGACAGACAAAATGATGTATGGGTTGAAAATGTTGGGCTGAGGACGCTCCTTGGAAAGCTTTTGAAGAGGCTTACCTCTAGAAATACAAAGGAAGCACACAGCCATCAACATACCAGAGATAGTTACTTGCAAATCACCAAACTTGATGCCATCCAAATACAACACAGACAAACTGTAGGCAGAAATCAAACAGTTCAGGGCCAAGATCTTGTACATTTGAATGGTTGCAACAAGAGTACAGCGACCTTGACGGATGATATTGTTGATAGAGGTGACATTACGCAGCTTAGATGTAAAGGGAGCAGCAACAGAGGCGTCACCAAACTTGATAGTGGGAGGCTCTTCCATGTCCATACCTTCCATCATCTTTTGAGTGGCTTCCTCAATCTTCTTCTTTTGTTCCATTTGACGTCTTTGAGCAGGAGTCAGGTTTTGGTTTTGTTGATTAGCGAGTTGAGCAGCAAATTCGGGGTAGAGGTGAGCAATAGCAGGAGGTGGAGGTGGAGGAGGCTGGTTGAAACGGGCAGAGATGCTTTTTTGTTGTTCATACATGGCCTTCATGCGTTCAATACGTTGGCGTTCAGCAATCTTTTGGAGATCCTCGGGCGTGCCGTCTAGAAGGGCAACACCGATATGAGCTTGCTTTAAAGCACCCACGTCGTTTGTACCATCACCAGCCATCAATGTAGTGTAGCCGAGATCCTTCAAACCAGTCAAGAGGTACTCCTTTTGAGAAGGAGAGACACGAGCATAAACCCAAGTGTGTTCAAGAATGATGTTCATGTTTTCCTTGTGAAGCATGAATTGCGACATGGCAGAACCGGTCAAACAGAGGTCGTATTTGTCCAAAAGAGCGGCATCCAAAGGCTCAGCAGGGTTGACTTCAAGACGATAAGTTTCATCAATGCTTTGGAAGACGACCTTGTTGTCTTTGCGAGCTTCGTCTCTGTCTACAATCAAAACTTCACGTTCAACAATAGCGACTTCACGAGCAACAGCACAAGCTGTCAAAGGGTTGTCGCCAGTAATCATGATACAGCGGTGAGATGATTCGTTGAGTTCTTTCAATGCCTCAATAGCATCGTCCTTGAGAGGACAAGTAAAGACGATAAAACCAGCAAAAATGAGGTCAGATTCAACAGCTTCACGAGCGAGATCATTGATTTGATTGTTGGTCAAAGTGTTGTCCAACATCTTGTAGCCAAGAGCCAACACTCTACTACCTTTTCTAGTAAAGTGTCTATAAGCTTCAACATAGTTATCAGGAACCTTGGTGTACATAAGCTTGAGGGTTTCAGGGGCGCCCTTGACAGCAATGAATGTCTTTGTGCTCTTGAGAGAAGGATGAGATAAGGTAGAGACAGAGGATTGACGCTTCAATGCAGAAGAGAATTGATAACGACGACGAATTTGCAAGCTATGACCTCCCTTTTCACCCTTGGGGAAAACGATATCGTGTGGTCCCAATTCCCAATCCAAAGCCTTGAGAGTCTCCTTTTCCATGGGATCACCAACAATGCCATCTTCAAGTTGAACCAGAGCATGGGCGCTGGATAAAACCCATTTGGTAGTATCAGGTACCTCGGTAGCCTTCATAAGCTTGGTATCATCAGCATAAGCAACACCTTCAAAGACAAGGTCTTCGCCAGTTAAAGTACCAGTCTTGTCGAAACAACAGACATCCACACGACCAGCATAAGGGATACGGAAGGGCTCAGTACAGTAGATGGCATACTTTGAAAGAGCAACCAAACTACTGTTGACAGCCAAACTCAGCTCCATGGGCAATTCAGGAGGAACGACAGATGTGATGATCAAGATACAATCCAACAAGAGCTTTGACTTTTTACGGTCATTCTTGACACCTTCTTGCCAGACATACCAAGAAGCAGCAATAGCGAAAATAAGCAAAAAGAGGATAAACAACAAGGCTTCAAAGTTGTTGGCAGATACACGTTCAGTAGAGAAGATCATGGTACGCACAAGCTCACCTTGAGAGGTACCGAAACCAGTACGAGCAACCACACAGACACAACCTTCGTCAGGAGGGGCTTCATTCTCGGGAGTAGTTACTTGCAATACCTTGGTACCACCGTACAACACATTCAATCTGTCTGTCACGTTCATGTCAAATTCCTCGTTGGGATCTCTAAGAGCGATGGATTCCTTCAACAAGGGAGTAGACTCGCCAGAAAGCATGGCTTCATTGACGATACACGAACCATCAGCAATGACTAAATCGCAAGGAACACCTTGATCTTCCTTTGTGCGCACAATGGAAACCACATCTCCAGGCAACAAATCGTCGCTTTGAATTTGAACCCATTTCTTTTCTCTCTTGACATACACAGGATATGGCTTTTGATTCATGCCACGGAATTCACCAATAGTACGAAGACGTTGATAGACGACGGTACATTCGAATACCACCAACATGAAAAGAGTGAAGAGTGAGTAGTACCAGTATTCATCCAAACACCACAAACCAACACAGAAGATTTGAAATACAAAAAAAGGTGCAACTGCATGTTCCTTGAATAATTCCATGAATGTAGGCAAAGGGATTTCGAATCTACATAGCTGTCTCAGTATTCCAGTCTCTTCCATCCGCCGTCTCTACTTACTTGTTTAAACCATAGGCATGAGTGAGTGATTCGATCTCTTTTTGAGTAGTCAACCCCTTGGTGCTTTGATAGGAACCCACAGTGTGGTTGAGATCAGAGGGATACAGTAACTTTTGAAATTGCTTCTTATCGAAATTCCAGATAAACTTCTTTTGTTGAAATACGAACGAGATGATATCTTCAGAATTATCAATAGACTAACCCACTGGCATGAGTGCTCTGTTTCCTTTACCGCAAAATCAGCTTACCTTGGAGTGCTCAAGAGGCACAAGCGTGCCTTTGCCTTGGTAGCGGAAAGGCACAATCTTGATCATGGCTGCCTTTTTCACATCGTTTTCCTGAAAACAAACCCTTTATCAGTCTCTATTGGACCACACGAGATCCAAGCATCCTTACCTTGACACAGGTGAAAAGTGCCTTGACATCCACACTCCATTGACATACTAAAAATGTCATGGCGTGGAGTGTAATGATGCTTCCAAGAGCAACAAATGTCCATTCTTCTGATCCAAGATAAGTGTCATAGTGGTTATAGTAAACGTAGGTGAAAACAGGGTAGAGCATACTGACAAAAGGCCAGACATACATGTGCCAACGTCTGGGCAAAGGTCTCAACAAGGCAGCGGATGCCACCCGTTCAGACTCAACAAGAGTTTGCGTCCTATGTCAATATGAGTGAGTCTGTTGACAAGCATATCTGATGAAGCTTACATTGGATGCTGCAAAAACTATTACAAGTAGATGTGGAGAGGAGAAAAGAAAGAAGCTGGTGGAAGATTTTATCGACCGCGTAATATACACGCATCGCAACTCGAATTCATTGTGATGTTGGTGTAGCCAGCAATTTACAAGATTCAGCGTTTCATTGGGAGATAAGCTTGCTTGTGCGCTTTGTCAGTTTTTATATACGATTCATATCTACATGCAGTTCAGTAATAATAATAATAAAGAAAAGAAGTATAGCTTCCATTGTATTCAAAGAGCAAAAAATAGTTGCATTTATTAATATAATATATTTTACAAAAAGTTCAACCCAATACCCAACTGCAATCCTCTCTTGATTTGGTCACCTCTGGCAGCTGTCAAGGGAACACAATAATTCAACTCAATACGAGCAATGCTATGACGATAAATTAAGCCAAGACCAGCCGAGATACTAGGTGATTGCGTTAAAGCTTGCTTTGTATCTTGCAATGAAGTTCCTGATTTCCATGGCACGTTGGTACCAGCATTCACAAAGGCGTGCGCTCTTAAAGCCTTGGTTTCTAATTTAGGTAAAGGAGCGATGGCACTAACACCTGCAGCCCAATACAAGTTACCGCCCAAAGCATCCTTGTAATCTCTAGGACCAATACCAGCGTTTCTAAAACCACGCACAGAAAGTGGGCCACCCAACAAGAATCTATCAGAAACGGTGGATGCCTTGTCACCTTCGCTTAAATCAGCCAAGCAACCAGCTCTGAATGTAGTGCTAATGACAAGACCAGGATGAACGCCCAAAAACTCCTTGTTTTCCTTATCCAATATAATGTGTCCTCCTCCGATTTGCGTGCAGTATTGAGATTCCAGTTCGGTTTTGAAAAAGTGAGCATTACCTACACCGAATAAGCCAGATAGCTCCTGTGCAATGCGAACGTAATGGCCGTTGGAGGGCAACAAGATATCGTCACGACGCTCACGTACAAAGACATGGTTGATAGAGGATTTAAGTGAGTCGCCTACTTGCTGACGGATGCTGAGTGAGGCGTTGGGAGACACTCTGTCGATGGAACGCCATGTCATGTCGTAGCTCAATTCATGGTAGCCGAACTTTGAAACTGTCTTGTAGCGCAATCCTGCGCCTCGAGCCAATTCTTCATACGATGAGGCTAGTGTATTGTTGCAAAGTACTCTGTGTGCGTTGATGTCTAGTCTAGAATCAGGAGATGCATTGACTGGTTTGGAAAGAGAGAACTTTTTTTTGACGTCCTGTTAATCGACATGTATCTATGACGTTGTAAACCTATCTACCTGAAATGCAGAGCTGTTTCTTGTGCCAAATGATGCTACGGTTTCCAACAATTCCGCACCGCCAAAGACATTGCGTACAGTAATGGATCCATTCTATGATATGGTATATTAGCCAAATGTGTTGAACCAACTTTTGGTGTTTATGCAAGTACCATGTTGCCTTCATTGTTGCCAATTTCGGTGCCTGTCTTGATAAAGACACGGCTCTTCTCCTTGACTTGATATATGACGTTGATTGAATCAGGTGCAGCAAAAGGATCACTGTCAGAAGCATTATCCAACAGGATCTGCACACCATCGAAAATATCAAATCGCTGCAACTTTTCAGCAGCTTGCTGAGCATTGTTAATGACATCTGCGTAGGTGTTTGCTTCTAGTACATCTTTGGTTGCCTTCTCCAAGAACCCAGGTCTTGTTTGTTTGGTGCCGAGAATAGTGATGGCATTGACATGTGTCTTGGAGCCTGCTGATTGTTCCAACTAGAGATTATGTGTTAATGATTAAAGACAAAGCGCTGTTGACATGTTTTTTTTTTTACCAAAGCGAATAAGCGTCTGGATGCCTCAGCTTGATATTCACGTTGACGTTGTTCCTCTTCGGTGGGTAACTAGGGTGCGGTTAATGCAATATGACCATTATGTGATGGATCTTTTGTTTACCTTGGGTTCCTCCATGATTTAAATATGTAAAGAAGGGGTCAGTAAATATGCTGGAGCTGGGGCAAATGTCCAGTGCCTTTCCTGCCCAGATGCCATTACCTGGATGTGCGATTGATACAGTCACAGTGATCCATTCATGTAACCTCCAATGCCACCACCAAAAATCAAGTTGCAACCCCCAATTGATCAACAGAGCAACAGATTTCGTATCGTTCTGCTTGAATGTAGCGAAGCGCATAGCCTTGTGGCATTATCAAATCATGTTTTGGGGTTCTTCAATGCTGATCCAAAGAAATACTGATTCATGGAAACTCATAGTCAGTGACGTGATATTGAAATTTTTTTACCAGAGCAAAAAAACTGTCAATTAAGAAGATTTTGACAAAAAAAAAAGCCTTCTCCTTTGTCTTATAACAGTTCATACATCATGGTTGCAGCAAATCAACAGCCTAAATCAAGCGGTGGATCAGCCTTGAAAAGACTCAAAAAGTCATTGCAAGTAGCAGGTGTTGTTGGTCAGACCTCTAAAGCCAGTCGATCAAAGAAGGATCGCAAGAGAGGTGCCCCCACTGAAGCAGGAAAGAATGACGCCGACAAGAAGCTCTCACTCATCCGTGGTGAATTCAATCCCTTTGAGCAAAAGCACCAAAAGACAAAATTTGAAATTCTCGGTAGAAAGATGAAGGGTACTTCAGGAAAGCCTACATTGAGCAAGCAAATCGGTGAAGAGAATGTATGTATTTTGCATGTGGAAGCGACGAGCAGGCATCTAACTCTCTTCTTTCCATCTATAGCGCAAGAAGACCTTGTTGGTAGAAATGAAGAACAAGCATCGTCGTGGTGGTATCATTGATAAACGTTTTGGTGAGAACAATCCCAACATGACACCTGAGGAAAAGATGTTGGAGAGATTCACCAGAGAAAAGCAAAAATCCACTCGCACAACCGGTGGCTCCATGTTCAACTTGGAGGACGATGATGAGGACTTATCTCTCACCCATTATGGCCAATCTTTGTCTAATATGGATGATTTCGATGATGCTGGTCTCGGACTCAGTGACGACGAGGATGAGAGAAAGCAAATGGACGGCAAGATTGTCTCTCGTCTGCATTTCGGTGGTTTTGAAGATGATGTGCCAGAAGGAGATAACGAGAGACACAAATCAAAGAATGAAATCATGAAAGAGATCATTGCAAAGAGCAAAATGCATAAACTGGAACGTCAAACTGCAAAGCAAGAGGATGATGATATGCGTGAGGAATTGGATGATGAACTCAACGATATCCGTGGTCTCCTGAACACCAAGCCTGCTCGTAAGCCTCTGCCTTCTCAAAATGCTCTTTTCAAGAGAAATGAAAACGAGAATCCTACCAGCAAACTCGATGAAACTTTGGATGATTATTCTGATTACGACAAAGCCATTCGTGAGCTCGCCAATGATCAACGTGCCCAAGCTACTGACCGTACAAAGACCGAAGAAGAACTCGCTCTTGAAGAAAAGGAACAACTTGAAAAGGCTGAGCGTGCCAGAAAGAGACGTATGGAAGGCCTTGATTCGGACAGCGAAGATGAGGGATCCAAGAAGAGATCCCACAAAAAGAGAAAGGGTGCTCCTCAAGGCGATGATCTCGACGACGATTATCTTGCTGAATTAGAGGATGATGTGAATCAGCTTGGTCAAGGTCTGACATTGGAGGATATTCAAAATGGACTGGTCGATGAAGACGATGAAGACGAGGATGATGAAGAAGAAGAAGGCAGCGAGGACGAGGATGAGGAGGATGAGGACGACGACCAGGATGAAGAGACAGACAATGAAGACATTGAGGATATCGAAGATGGCGATGACGAAGTTCCAGTGTTTGGTGATGACAATGGTGAGGATGATATGAATGAATTTGGTACATCTGGTGTTGTTCAACCCAAAAAGAAGAAGGCATCTACTACTGCCACTTCAGAGAAGCGAGAGATTCCTTTCACATTCGAATGCCCCGCCACGCATGATGAATTTTTGGAGATCCTTCAAGGTTTAAGCGTCGAGGATTCTGTCATTGTCACCAAGCGTATTCGAGTGCTATATCACATCAAGTTGGCACAGGAAAACAAGGCTAAGTTATCACAATTCTTGGGTGTTCTCGTTGATCACATGGCCTACGTTGCCTCCACAGAGTCTCCCTTGCCAACTCAAGTGCTTCAAGATCTTGGAAACCACGTATTCGAGCTTGCCAAACAACTGCCTGAGCCAGCAGCACAAGTATACAACGCCAAGCTAAAGAAGATGCAATCAGAAATGGCAAAGAAGATGAAACACACCGGATCTGCATGGCCCGACGTTGAAGATTTGACTTTACTGCGCTCCATTGGGCAAATCTTCTCCACATCTGATTTGAGCCACCCTATTGCTACTCCAGCATTGCTATTTATGTGTCATGCTTTGGCCCAGTGCCGCATCCAAACTGAAATTGACATTGGCCGTGGCCTATTCCTCACTCTATTGGCTCATGAGGTAAGTGATAAAATAGGAAATAAGGTTTTCTGGAAAGCTAATAATAAGCCATGTAGTATCAAAAAGTGTCCAAGCGTTTTATGCCAGAGTGTCTCAGTTTCTTGAACAGATGCTTTATCATTTTAGCACCAAAATCTGCATTCAAAGACAAGATTCCTGGGTCTTTCCCTATTCCCGACGAAAAGACAGTAGATCTTTCCATCAAGAAACCAAGCGGTAAAAATATAGAATCTATATCTTCAGTTCAATTAGAAACATTAGCAACTGAGGCCGAAAACAGTGGAGATGACAATATGAAACTATCTCTATTGCAGGGCGCTCTCCGTATGTTTGAACGTTACTTACAATTGTATGCTGCTACACCAGCATTTTTGGAGGTTTTCCAGGACACATTCGACGTGTTGGAATTATTGGATGTTGAAGAATACAGTTGGCACTCAGATATTAGAGTAAGTGGTAAAAAAAAAATCTTGTTGGTTTGCCATTAGTTAATTAGAGAAACTCCATAGAACCTGATGAGTACCGTCAAGAATCGTTTAGAACGACAGATTAAATTCTGCAAAGAAAAGCGTACCAAAACACCACTCAGAATGCAACAACACCGACCCATACCCATTGCCCAGCATTTGCCCAAGTTTGAAAAGGCTTACTCTATGGATAAACATTACGATCCTGATCATGAGCGTTCTCAAATGCACAAACTTGAATCTCAAATCAAGAAGGAAAAGAAGGGTGCATTGCGCGAACTTCGTAAAGATAATCAATTCATTGCTAGAGAGAAGGCCAAGGAGCGTAAACATAAGGACGACGAATATAATAAGATGGTGAAGGGTGTGATGAATATTTTGGAGGGCGAGCAGTCTGAAATGAAACGTCTAGAACGAGAAAAGGGCAAGAAATAATAGTTCTACAGACTTCCTTACTATATTTAGACATGGCATAGTAGCTGGTAGGGCTTACTTGAATAAACTTTTTTTTTGTAAAAATCGAAAATTCTACTTGATTGACGAGAAACAATACCTAATTACTGGGAAGGCAAATTCCATGTCGAAGAATCAAACCAGCATTTGTAAAGGCATTTGAATTACCATTTGGCAGGATTTACATAACAAGTCTATCTTTCGGTTTTATTATCGGAGCCATGGGCGTTTTCATTTATGCAGTGATCATGTAGAAAACTAAAAAGAGATGTGGGCATGGTTCAGAATGCAGGATAAGCGTATATTGAGAGACAGAAAAAAGAAATATCAGGTAGAGCAGGTGTCTTTTAGGAGATTTGCAGCGTGGGTTTTCCAAGTAAATATAGCCGCGCGCCATGCGGATAGGATGAATGTTTTATCAATGCTAATCGCTCAAATGAAACATCTACAAGTTAACCATTGGGTGTTCTTCTTGCCAAAATTCGATTCCACCAGCAACCCCGGTGTCAAGAATAGCTTGCCCAAACGATTGATGTTTCAATCGATCGTATTCCAACTGCCAGTATACGATGCCGCCCTCTATCGCTTTGGAAAAGATACTGCAATTTTCCAGACATAGCTCAATATCCTAAAATCACACCATGGGTGCATAAAGAGATAGAATTTCTTAGATCAATTTCTGGATGTTTGGTAGCCATTTCCAAATTAAGTCGCTATTACCTTAGTTTTGGTTCCGTTTTTAACATTTTTTTGCAACCATCTTTTGATTTCATCTAGTGTCATTTTCTTTGCTGCTATACTAGATATAGCTTGGGATAAAAGAGGGTTCAATTCATTGGCCTGAGGTACGAGAATATCGTGAAAGTAGTTGTTCTGATTCGCCAGCGAGAAGTCGAATGTTTCACTGCCAGTATTCACTATTGAAACTTGTTTATGTGGCAAATCCTTTGTCTTTGCTTTCTGCCAGATGTCTGGTAATTTGAGAGCCGCTGATGTTTCTGCCAGTTTTCTGCCTTCCTCGCATGCATTGGGAGACTGTTTCTTGGTAGCTATGATCTTATTGAGAAGACCAGATGACATTAATCTCATTAGACTAAATCTCGATAAACGATGTGATTTTTCTTGACAAATATTATTTTGTGTATGGCGTGTACTCCCACAGTGTAACCTGCTAATAATAGTAGTTTTTTGTAATACAGAGAAATTGAATGGAAAAAAAAGGATCGAGAATGTAGAGAAGCCAAATGACTATAAGGCCGCTCGAGACATTCGCTAATACAAATAAGCTTATAGTCGAGATAACAATTCTAAACATGAAATACGGAAATTTTCAAAAACATTGCAGTGTCTCAAGGATTTCTTTATTCAGAAAATTTAGTGGAAATAGCCATTTGTTTTTAGTTATCTTAATGGCTCCTATCCCTATAGAACAAAATAGAATTTTTTACTGTGTGTTAAATTGTCGATAAGTTGTTACACGGAGGAGCGGAAAGTGATATCATGCAAATGAGTCTAAGACGATATAACAGAAAAACCCATAGGAGATCTAGCTCCCCTCAAAAGAACATTGGAGAATATGATGTCATTTGAATTACCCTTTTGAAACTTCAAAACCAATACCACGGCAAGCATTGACCTTTTGATGATCCCCCGAATTTTAGAGGTCTCACAAGGGAGAAACAGAGCTATAAAAAAAATTTGTATATAAAGAAAGCCTTATTTCTATCAGTTTCCATTTTTTTTAATTTCTGGTTCCACACTCTCAAGACATTTGAAAAACTTCTCACTTTTACAAAACCCTCTCTTTACACATACTCTATACTAATAACATGATGGCAGAAGGTACGAGCTACTTGTATTAGTCCACACTCAATCATGATACTAACTAGATTGATAGATAATTCAATGATTGGACTTGCAACACCCACTCGTTTCCTCATAGAAAATGGCGAATGGAATCTTACACCCAGCTTATCTGGTTCCATCCAACATGAGATCAATCCTTTCGACGACTGCAATTACCAACAACACCATGCCTCCATGAAGCCTATGGAAGCACCCACAGTGAAATGGATGCCTGCTCCTGCTCCTGCTCCCACTATTCCTGCATCCGTTATGGCCAACACTGAATACAACCCAAATGTCATTTTGAAGTCACCTGAACCAGAAGCTGCGTTAATGAAATCGCCTCCAACTCCTCCAATGTCACTTAGCCAAAGTCCCAGTAGCTCTACTGTTTCCTTCACCATGAGCGATCTTTTGGTTGATACACCTCCTCAAGCACCCGTTGCTTCCAACAAAAACGTCGAATACGCTGCTTCAAATTTACATAGTTTATCACCCCCCGCACCCTCCTTTAATGAATCAGCTCAGCGCCGCCGTAGCAGCTCTTCAACAAGAAATGCCAAATCCAGAACCACGTCTTACGACGAAATGGATGATCACTACCCACTCAATGAAAACACTAATACCAAATCTGTGCAAAGCGGCCGCAAACGACGTATTGTATTTGAAGGAGACGATGCAGAAGACCGTAGAAAGAAGTTTTTAGAACGCAATCGTGTTGCTGGTAAGTCTTGTATTGAAATTCTTTCCTGAATTGATCTTAACCTTTTTAATTATAGCTTATAAATGCCGTCAAAAGAAGAAGAATTGGATGCAAGAGCTTGAACAAAAGGCTGAATTACAAAATAATCAAAACGAAGAGCTTCGCAACTTGGTAGCATTACTTAAGGAAGAGAGCATGTATCTTCGCAATTTACTCTTGACTCATGGTAACTGCGATTGCGACTCTGTTCAAGCCTATCTTCGCAAGCAATCCGCTGAAATTACAAACAACACAATGGCTTCTAGAAGAAGCTCCATTGCAAGCAATTTTCCCACTATGTCTTCCTTCCCAAATTCCTATAATTCCGCGTCTACCATGCCCTCCTTTAGTGAACAATCTACTGGCTTAACGCCTTTCCTCGATACAGTGATCAACAAGTTACCTCAAGACTCTCCAGACTACTTTTCAACATCTCATATTGAAACTTAAGAACACCACTATATTGATATCCCCTCCTTGCTTCATTTAATTATTCATTGTAACTAGTCTCCTTCTCTCTTTATTACTTTTATCTTATGCCCTTGTTCTCTCTCTCTTTCTCTCGCTCACACATGAAACTCTTTTTTTAATGACCATTTCTTCTTTTTCATGCTATGAATCTCCTATTTCTCTCTCATTTCTTATTATGTACATATTCTATCTCGATTACAATATCAATAATGCAATAAAACCAGACGTTTTTTTCACACCAACACATCTGTGTTTTCTTAGTTTTGTACAACTGAAGCCCATAGATGAGCGCAAAGACGAAATCGAGATTGGAGTTTCTGAATAGTTTAAATTAGGCCAATAGAAAATGTATGTTGTTTTTCTGATATCTTCTAAAACATTCTTTATTAATATATACTAGATCCGATCTCACTTGTTTAAATTTGTACAATAATGTCGATGAGATCGAGAAGAAATCCAATTAGTAGCATTACAGACCAATTTGCTTGGTACAACGTTTAAGCATGATTTATATCTCTCCACAAAAAAGGGTTTTTTGTGAGTCAAAAATGACGTTTAATATTTACAAACCCAATTTATTGTACTACACTTTGGGAAGAAGGAGAATGTCCATTGTATAAGCTATACAAACAGTAGTAAGCATTGTTGCTGGAGGAATGTTGCCATGGCGACGATGAATACAGATGCTACATGCTGAGCCAATCAGTGGCTCCATTATGGTGTTGATCATATGCCTAATGTATTTAATGCACGACCATATCTTGCAAGAAAATTTTCGTCCCTTTTTTTCACTTTTCCAGAGAACAGAGATGAGAGCAACAAACAAATTGTCTCTTTATGGATTGCTAGGTGTATTTGCCATCGTAAACACAGCTGATGGTTTGTATATAGATAAGAGGCAGCAAAAAGACGCCGTGAAAACGCCCTTCATATCCAACTTACGCCCACTCGTATGGGGCGATGTGAATTTTATCCATACGACGGATACGCATGGTAACTGATTTGTACTCGATACGAGTCTACATGTATTGATTCGCTTTTGTTCTAGGCTGGTTAGAGGTAAATATTGTTGTTTGATTCACAGTAAACAACCGTTCAGAATCTCTATATCTGCATTCGAATAGGGGCATGTGCTCGAAGGATCGTTCAATGGAGATTTGGGTGATTTCTACTCTTTTACGGTAATCACCTTAAAAGTTTCTGTGTTCATTCTAAAGTAATCTAAACGTAAGCTAACCAAATAGGCTAAAATGAAGCAAAAATCTCGTCGGTTAAAGAAGGATCTGTTTATTGTGGACACTGGAGACACGCATGACGGCAACGGATTGAGCGACATCACTGATCCCAGAGGCTTGCTATCGCAGCCACTGTTGACGAACATTCCCTACGATCTCTTGACAATTGGTAATAGAACAGCACACACAATAAAGTGTTAAATATGCAGACTAAAAAAGAAAAAAAAAAAACTCTATGTATATTTATAAAAATAGGTAACCACGAACTCTACGGTAAGATGAATGCTCATATGCCATATAAAGAAGTGTTTTAAACATATGCTTCTTCATGGTTGCTATCAGTAAATGATGTCACTGTAGACACAGTGGAAAACTTCATCCCACACTGGAAGGACAGATATTTAGCCGCCAATGTCTATTTTAAGGATGTCAACAACAACAAAACAGTTCCAATTGGGTTAGTGATTTGCTCTTTACTGACACAAATACAGAAGCTAAATGCAATACAACTAGCTCCAAATTCACCTATTTTGAAGGAGAGTTTGGCACTCGAGTTTTGGCGTACGGGTTCCTATTTAACTTTCAAAAGAATGGAGATAGATCTGTCGTACGAAGCGTGAAGGATGAGATACAGGAAGCTTGGTTTAAACAATCATTAGAAACTCATCTCCCAGACATTGTTGTGCTGATTGGACATATTGGTTTAAGGTTTGAAGAGTTTTATGTTCTCATAGATGCCATCCGAGAATATTTTCCAACGACCCCCATTGCGGTCTTGGGAGGACACACGTAAGCATGCGATATTTATCATTCAAAGCGGGACGCTAAGCACAATCATCTAGCCATATTAGAGACGCTGTCAAATATGATCCATGGGCGGCAGGAATCGAATCGGGCAGATATCTAGAAACAATTGGCTTTTTTTCAGTTGAGGTAACAACCACTATATTTCTTGTACTCATATTCTTGTATTAATTCAAATTACGTATACAGGGAGTCTCCAATAAATACAGCGCACCCAGAACATCTGGCAATGTTACATTTCATCGTCGCTATCTCGATCAAAATCGACCAACCTATCAATTCCATTCCTCCATGGATGAAAATCACAGGGTAACAGACAGCGAATTCGATACCCCATTGGGAGTCCAAATGACAAACCTCATCTCCGAGCTTCGTGGCACTTATGATCTCTCCAAGAGGTTGGGATGCGCCCCTCAAGATTACAAACTGCAAGCTGCTCATCCCAATCAAAACACCAGCGTGTTTCATTTACTAACTCAAGGTATGTCATTGACCGATACAGTTAGATGAGATGCGTGTGCTTATCGTGTAAATACATGCAGAGGTTCTTCCATGTGTGGTAGCCGATAAGAATCGACCCAATCCCGCTTATTTTCTAATTAACACAGGCGGTGTTCGTTATGATATTTTTAAGGGGCCGTTTCTACTAGACAACATGTATCAATTGTCTCCCTTTGAAGATGCGTTTTATTCGATCGAAAATGTTCCATACAGTATCGTGCGACAACTCCTCCCAAAATTGAATCATGAAGGGGAGCAGGTATTCAGAAAAAGAAGGGATATTTGGCCCTACATGGCAGAAAAACCAGCGTTTGTCAAAAGAGGCCATCTTGTTCAATTAAGAGATCAAAGCAGCATTCAGGACAATGACGATAAGCCAAGTCTTGTTCCTGGGTATGTCACTATGGACGATTTTGGCATTGATGGTTAGTGTCAATGAATGGCCTGTTGTTTGTTTGAAGCCTAATGCATCTATTGTTGTTTTTACAGGCGATGACACTGCTCATATCCCTATCCCCGACTTCCCTTTACCCGCATTTGTAGGATCAAGTCTTCCCTCAGACACTACAGATAATGATTTGATCGATGTCGTGTATCTCGATTTCTTTGACAAACAACTAAGAACTTTACTTTTCGATCTATCGGGAAAGAACTGGACTGCCAATATGGAATATGGTGATACTAATGTCACCAGCAGCACAATGTGGATCCGGTTCGCTCAAACTTATTGGAACACCACTTTAGCATGTTGATCTAAACATAAAAATTAAATTGAGTTGTTAAATTTTCATAAAACTTTCGTCATTCAGCAGACTAAAATATTACTTTGTTTGGTAATATGTGCACCTTGAAACATAATGCATCATTTAAAAAGTACATTGCTCACTAGCGTATTGATCTCTTAGTGTGTGTGCGTGGGAGGGGGGGGGGTTACGGGACCTAAAAATCCCCAGGTCATATCTGTTGGATGATTTCATCATCGATCAATTCCACCTCATTTTGCTTGCATGGCGAATATACTCATTCCGAACTATAATCCATGTGCACTAGCAGGTTTTCGCCGTCCAACGTAAAAACCGACTTTGAATGATAGCATGAAGATGTCCGCATGTGTCCCAAGAAGATTGTAAGATATGATGATTTTCGCTATTTTGGCAAAACGGGAATGTCTGGAAAACAGAATTTTCTAGAACAAAAATGCTTTTTTGAATGTGGTGGGGAAGCAAGGCTTGATAAGCTATATACTGCTTTTCAATCTGAAGTTAACATACTACGTTACGAGCCGCCTCCACGTAGGTTGGTTTCCACCGAAGCGAAGCGTAGGTCAGGAAACCACCCGAAGTGGCGAACGGCTCGTACTACGTTAGTAATAACTCGATCAGAATACAAAGGCGCATGGAAATTTATTAAGAAAATTTATAACACAACTTTTACTCTATATCTTTGAGAGAATTATCACCCAAGATGGCGATGGCTGCACCCAAGCACCAGCCTGTTTCTACACCGTTAATCTTCTTGGCAACTGTCAACTCTCTGTCGTCAGGGATTTCATAACCAAAGGATAGTAAACGGTAAATGAATGATAGATCCAAGCACCACTCAGGGCGATCAAGTAACTCATCCTTTAATGAGACATCTGTCACATTCTCAATAAATGCACCACTACAGACTGATTCAGTCAATGAAGCGAGCTGAGGCAAACGGAATGATGCAGGTAATCCAAGAGGTTGAGTACGGTCGTAGAAATAGGAGAAAATGTAGATGGGGCCCTTGGTGAAGGTATCAGCAATAGGAGGCTGGTAAATACCATCAAAAGAGCATGGAGAAAAATCGCATGATTTGCCCTTGTTTAACATTAAATCAGCAACACCGAGACAATCAGCATATGATCCAGCACCCATAAATTTGATGGGATCACTCGTAGTTTTTGTGTATTCCCAGCTGAGTCCTTCAGGCAAACAAGCGTGCACCAAGTCAGTAGATGAGGGTACCATATCAGTGTTCATGGAGTCCATAACTTGTTTATGTATGCGCTTACGAGCTTCCATTAACCCATAACCCAAATAAGAATGCTGATACAGCAGATACTCTTTACCCTCATGCTTCAGCAAATATTTGAAATCATTGTCTGGGAGTTCAGGCAAACTACCATCCTCTAAAACATCAGGCTCGAAAACAATTTGTGTAGATCCACCACCTAGATCCAGAATAGCTGCTGTATGAGGCTTCACTGATCGAGTTGAATCAAAGTTCCCCAAGAGAAAGTTGACAGTAATCCAAGCATATACTCCTTCATCTCTACCATCCATAATGGACACACCTTCTTCACCCCCGACAATTGGAAATGGGTATCTTGTTTCTAAATGTTGGCGAACAGCTTTCAAAATATCATCGCCCTTGGACTGGCCGAGGAGACGCAAACCTGCGGTTGCCTTGACGGCAATTGGTGTTTTTCTCTGTAAATGCTTGGGAACTAACTTTACAGCATCCTCTAAAAGGACATCTAATGATTCAGCTGCTTGTTGAGGGTTATCGGGATATGCGGATAAACCGGGTATTGTTTGTGCAAAGAGCTCTTCTTCCTCCAACTTTACGGGTTCATGATCGCCACATTGGTGAAAGCGATAAACATGGATACGAGAGCCAGTTGAACCAGCGTCAATCATGAGAGCATATCTTTGACAGGCACCTATACTTTCACAGAATAATCAGCTTGATCCATTCTAGTAAACTTAAAGAGCATTCACTTTACCTGAATTACTAGCAGAGCCTATGGACGTCAACACATCAGGAAATAAGTAGAATACGGAAGCCAGCAGGATGCCAAATACCATGACTCCGAGACGAATCTGTATACCACTTGTTGTCTGTTTGGCTTTTGCATTTTCTTTAGCTGCGTCTTTGAAACTCGAATATGGTGTTTTGATATTTGTTCGGCCATTCTTGGCTTTACTATCTGTAGGGATACTCTTTGCCATGTTATCTGCGTTTGTATAGTCGAACAAGGGGAAAAATTGCTATCCTGCTTTGTCTGTAAATTGTTCAAAAAAATGGAATATAAAGGAACGCAATAAAAAGAGAGAGACTGTAATCCCTTTGTTGAACCTTACTTCGGGGAAGAGACGGATCAAAGCACTAGTCACTTCGGGCCGACTTCAGAGTGGACATCCTACCTGTTAATTTTGCCGTAATCCGATATTGTTGCATCAACGGACAAAATTAGCATATACTTGCCGATCCAACGAGCTGTAGATAATGAAGAGAGTTTGACTACATTTATCCGTATTTATTCTTGATAGTCAAACACATGTAGTGGGGTTCTTAATAGAGCTTTGCTTTTCTTGTTGCTATGATTCAGGCCAGAATTCTGGTTTAATAAGCATTAATTTGGGTCTATACTGCCTGTACAATCGTTACTCCTTGAGCTGTTCATTGTTACTCTGTGTACAGCTAGCCACTATTCATACACATTGTGCAATCAATGTTTAGTGAATAGTCTATTTCAATGATTGAAAGGATCCTCGGTAAAGCTGGCAAAAGCTTGCCAATTATCAAGGAACGGCTGCAATGTATCAAGTCGACAATAATCATTGGCTAGTACTGAAAAAGTATTATTAGCTTCATATTCAGTGGTCTTTGTATATAATGGGCTGTAGATAGTATCCATGCAGGATTTGTTAGTGAAAACATCAATTGATTTCGTAAATAAGGCATTTCGCAGTGCCAGCTAGTTTCGAAGTGCACCGTTTTGCTACCGGTAGCAGTAGCGTTTCTAAAGAATCCTCCAAGATCCCACAGTGATCAGTTACATCACCGCAACCTCAATAAATATCATCGCGTTGGATATAGTGTTGAAATCAACATTATCAGCTCTTGATCTCCCGCCGATTATTGTGGAAATCCCAACATGCCGTCAACCAATTGTTTCTCAAGATAATAGTGAGTTACTACTTGTAGGCCATCAAGAGATGCCAATTATGCTAATTGTATGTGCCGACACCTCACATAATGATGTTGCTCAACATACTGCAGCTAGTCGTTCCCCCTAGCGGTTATTCCTTTCTTCTCTATCTTTGGGCTGCTGATTGTACAATTCTTTCCAAAGAAGGTCTTGATGGCGATCTTGATATATCTCTGAACCCAGTCATTGCTCTTGGATTGTTTCTCATTCATTGTACTCTCTTAGTCGGGAATTGCCCTTTTGCTGATGACTGAAGATGGATCGGATAGGATGTTTAAGGCAAGGTAAACAATTGGGATTGCTCAATTATAAGAATTCCAACGCTCTGCGCAACCAATTTTTGAGGTTCGAAAATAAAAAAGGCTGTTACTATTTGCACCGTCCAGCATTACTACTCACCTTGTCGAACAAAAAGATTTCCTCTACATATCTAGATAGCTTTGAGTTGATGTAAAAAATGTAAATAATCTCGTCTATTATAAAAGTAAATGCTTGTTAGTCTACAACAGCTTTGGATAGCTAAAATAGCATAGTATATACTGATTTAGGAGATGGCAGATGTTGCAGTTGTTAGCTGAGTCAAACGCTTCAAGGAAATGTATAGAGCTTCAAAGCGTTGGGTCTCTGTAAACTCCTCGGTTAAAAAGGATTCTAAAATAATTAAAAGCTATCAGTCTTACATAAAGGCAAAATTAAATTGTGTCCTATTATTTGAGCTATATCTTGGTACTATTCACTATGCATTTCACTTCCATTAACGCTTAATGGATCAATTGCCTTCACGTCAAGCCTAAGATTTATCACTGAGTGCATTGCTGTTGCCAAATTTAAATCTCCGCGAGGTGTTTTTTCTTCGATCCTAAGGACTGAATTCGTGGTCAATTTGAACTTTTATTCCTTTCTATCAAAGATTACTCGAGAATAGCTGTATATAACCACCTTGGCTCATTAAAAGTAGTAAATACTTCTTTGAATTCTCTATCGAATGGTGCTAGTAACTCCTCCATGTTTCACCAAAACTGCTTCCTAAATTGGAAAAAACAAAAAACGCGTTTTTAGTCGAAAACTCAATTTCGACATAATTGATAACCCAAGATAGTAATTTTGTAAGATAATTTGGACTTCTAGGCGTTTTTTCACTATAGCATTTCATGGTATAAAACTTCGTTTTGGTGGTGAAAAATGCGATTTTTTGATTTTGAATAATTTTTCCTTGCTATGATACATGAAAAAATGAGGATCTGGGTCGATTTGTCATGATCCAAAAAAATTTGAGATGAAGCATCAGCAAGTAAGTACTAGTCGAGAGCAATCATTTGATGCTATTCTGGGAGCTTGAAACAGCTTCTATGAGGAGGAATCACTCGCCAAATACATCCAAATTTGGCTGTGTTATAGCACAGTATTGAGTAGTAAGAGCGAATATAATTATAATGTCTGCCTGTATACGAACTATTCCTATTGATATAGACCTGGAGTATCATGGAAAAGTCATATTCACAGTTGCAAGCGAAATTAAGGACGGTTTGACGCAGTTTATGGCACTTGATACGCTGTAATTGCACATCTATATGCCTAAATCGCTGTGTTGCTTGTCTTTTTTATAGTTAAAACTACGTGTGGTACTATGTGCAATCGTATCTGCCATAAAATAACTTCATGATGTACCCATTATACACACAAAATCTATCCCCTACACAATTACTGATTTGTTTTCACAGGATTTATGTATGTATCGACGTTGGTTTTACATGTTCATGACCTTCAGAAGCATCAAAAAGCCAGAAAATTGCTGCAATGACAGTGTCGTGCATCGGCAACCCTTTAGTTAACGATGATGATCTGTTTTCAATTGGGTCATACAGGTATAGCGTACAAAACAAGGTGCTCCCCTCGAAGAGCCATGACGTCCGTAGTATTGCCCCAAAAACCATGCATTATCCCTCGTTCTTTGGCAATTTTTTGCACTATCGCGCAAGGTTGGTATATTATTTTGCAGCAAATGCTTAAAGCGGATCATAGCTGTATATTTGCAAGGAGTCGCTTCTGGTAATGCAAAATGCTACAAAGCAATGCTTGTGTAGAAGGCAATTTTTGGTTGCGAAGATGGCAATAATCCCATAGAATTTTTTTTACGATTCAGTGAACGACTGATGATTGTTCTGCTCCACTATCTACAAGGTTATTTTTCTGCTTCCATTGTCAAGTTCATGGTCTTTACTATGGTTCGATGATTGCCCCCTAACGTCTGTACTGCCTTTGGATTGTATCTCAACATGTCTCTATTGTAATTATACTATAACACGGATGTTTGTAAGCTTGTGATTTTCTTCGTGAAGCTTTGCTGTACTGCTAACTTAATCACATGTCACCCAACAGCAATGTCTGCGTTTCATACTACATCTATTGCTACGTAACCTTTAGGAAAGCTCATCACAGACGACTGATCTGAATGTACGTACTGCCGCTGGCAGCATGAAATAATACTACGTATTCAAATTATCAATGTGGAATTTGACTGAATAGGCTATTGATGTACGCGCGTAACTTATTATGGTATTACTTCATTTGAGATGTCCAGTGCAATAATATGGTTTACGTTTGATAGCATGCCCTGTCTCCATTGGGTAAGCAACCCGTGATAGTTGACTGAATATTCTGGTATCACAAAGCCAACAAAGATCTCTCAAGAAGGAAACAGAAAGGTTACAAGATCATATGCTCTCTCTCAATGCAAAACAATGAATGGTGATAATAAGCCAATGAAATATCAAAATACATGTTATGTTCGGAGAAGCCGCATTTTTTTGAGTTGTCATGAACTTGGTCATTACTTCTGGTAAAACATTGTATTCGCGATTGCGGGACCCACGCAGCACTCTTAATAGGCAGTAAAAACTTCACGATATAGTATCATCGCAATAGTGCATGTATATTCGTGTGCTGACAAAAGATAACTACAGAGAAATGTTTGTTTCGAAGATCTCTCTTTACGAAACATGATATCATTTCATCGCATTTTGTGTTTGGTATTCGATTCTTATACACCCACTTGAAAGGAAATACAGGTCATGGGTTTTTGCAAAGTAACACTAAAATAATGCGTAACTTTCTCAAGAACAAAACGGAATATGATCATCCGGATTACCGAGAATGAATGATATCTCTTGTCGAATAATCAAAAAAAGTTCCAGAAGAGAAATTTCAACTTGCAAAATGAATATTATTTCAGCATTGCTATACTGAGAATGATTTTTGTCAAGTCGTTTTAGGGATTTTCTTGGTTGTTTTTAACGGTTCTTTGTTCACAATTTTTATGGGATGGCACCAGGGGAACCTTTTTTCGGTTCCTGTAAAAGAAAAGAAAAAAATGAGTCTCCATAGTGAATAGTGAATATTAGAAAGTTTATTTGCATACTTGTAGACTGATCATAAGGCGTCCATGTCGAGCCTTGTCTATGGAAACGTAGAACTCTTGAAATAAAAGAAGAAAAGGGATGATTCCAAAATATTTGTGATTGACTTTACAGCTTATAAGTTGTTGCTGCAAACTACTTGATGCGTTATTTTTTATGAGGGTGCCAATTGAATCGTTGAATCCCTTTAGGATTTTATCTTTTCCTTGGGCATGTCTGCCCGTTGCTTCTTTTGGGGCGTACTGCTTTCGCTGTCATCAGAAGGGCGATTGTTTGAAGAATTAGTATTAACGTTTACGTTGAAGTGTTTGCTTCCTGTAACATTGACTGTATTATCATAGATTTGTTGCATGTAGTGCAAACTACTAAATTTACTCGAGGGCTCATTGACAGCAGTTGAATGCTGACTTTAGCATAGGTTTTTCACTCTACTACCCAAGCTGGGAGTATCTGTTGTCAGGCTAAAACGGTGCCCCTGGTGAGGTTGCTAATAATCGGGATACAAATAATGCAATATTGGTTGTCAAAAAGTCAATTCTAATGATCTAAGTTTTAAACACGACACATTGGAAATTGGCGCTTTAAAAATGGTATTTTATCATCAGGCTTTGATTGCAGCTATTTGAACGAAGCGTTGTATTGATGAATGCTGGCATGTATCAAATGCAAGATACGTTTTGCTGAGTTGCACAGTTTATCCCGCAAGCACAGACCTAACTTGTTTCTCTGATTAAAAGGGTAAATAAGATGTCTAACCAAGAATAAACTCCTTTAGCTGAAAAGAGTGCTGATTAGTTATTGGACTCAATTAATTGAAAATGATACAATTTGGTGCAAAATGACTCTAATTTAAGAATCGTGCTTGATGTATGAATCCAGCGTCCTCTGACCGAGATGATTTCTCGGTATTAATAATCTTGATCATTCATTCGCATTATTATTTCATAATTATTATGCCCACTAAATTTAAGGTTTGAAACTTCCCTATGGAAGGAAAGATTTGTAGTTCTTTTTCTAATCAAATGCAAAGATATACATTAAAAAAATAGTCAAGTATACAAAGAGAAGCATTTTATTCATCACAGGACTAGGGCTTCATGTGTAAGGCATTAACTGTAACGAAAAAGAAAATAGCAACCAAGCACTATTTGAGATGATATGCAAATCTCACTTTTTGAGTGACCCGACTCTTTCTCATTTTTCATGATGGATTTAGTTACCTTTAAATCTCACCAGGTACACCATTTGAGCAGGAAAACCATGGAAAGGGAAAGAAAACGAACTGCGGGCGTTTAATCATTCCACAACAGAAGCAACATCAGCCAACAGCCATGAGCAGGATGAAAAAAAAAAGAAAAAAAAAAAGGTTGTAAATCATCATCATTTTGCATTTCTTTTTTTCTTTCGGTTTTTTTTTTCTTCATTTTTTTCATTTTATAAAATCAAATACATCTGATATGGCAGTATTTAGTCAAATTAAAAATTTCATAAAAAGCGGAAAGAGCTATTCCTCTCATGGTTCCAATCTTTCTAGACAATCTACAACACAAAAATACGAAACTGCCCAGCGTATGGTTGAGGAGGAAAAGATAGCAAAGCAGACAATGCCCAGCTATCAAGGGCTGGAAGACTATCAATTAAGAACAAAGCTGGGCGAGTTAGTATACATGGTCATTTTATGCATATTTGATATTAACACAATCATAGTGGTGCATTTTCCAAGGTGTATGAAGCCAGAAAACTATCGACAAACGAAAAAGTAGCCATCAAGATAGTCCGTAAGCATGAATTAAACAATCAGCAAGTAAGTTTGTCTGCGCAGTGAATATGTGGAGATGCTGATCAGATTACAGAAATCAAGTGTTTTAAAAGAAGCCCAAATTATGAGAACGTTGGATCACCCTTCCATCATCCAGATGCTTGATTTTATCGAGACAAAAGAGGTAACCAGCGCATAAAGAGAGAGATCAACCAAATCGTAATTATATTCGAGATTAACTTTATTCATATTAGCATTATTTCCTTGTACTTGAATTATGTGAAGGCGGAGAAATCTTCCATCAAATTGTTCGTCTTACTTACTTTAGCGAAGAGCTATCTCGTCATTGTATTAGACAAGTTGCTGAGGGTATTCGTTATTTGCATGAAGAAAAGGGTGTAGTTCACAGGTAAAAAAAAAAGCAGCTATAGACGGCAGATTGAGGGCATTCTCTAACATGACCATCCACTACAGAGATATCAAGCCAGAGAATTTGTTGTTTGTCCCTATTGATTTCCAGGAAAGAGATGTTCCTTTGCCCCCACCTGAATTTGACGAACCTAAAGAGGATGAAGGCAAATTTATACCTGGTATTGGTGGCGGTGGTATTGGTGCAGTCAAAATTGCAGATTTTGGTCTTTCCAAAGTTGTGTGGGATCAACAGACCATGACACCTTGTGGTACAGTTGGCTATACAGCACCGGAAATAGTCAAAGATTTGAGAGTAAGAAGCTGCGAATGTCATGTATGATCTCAACTAACAAACTTCTATAGTATTCCAAATCTGTAGATATGTGGGCATTGGGCTGTGTTTTGTATACTCTTCTATGTGGATTCCCTCCATTTTACGATGAATCAATCAAAATTTTAACTGAGAAGGTTGCGAAGGGGCAATACACATTCTTAAGCCCCTGGTGGGACACAATATCAGATGAGGCCAAAGACTTGATTGAACATTTGCTTGACATTGATCCAGAGAAACGATACACTATTATTGAATTTCTTGAACACCCATGGATGCAAAATGAGGTAAATACATCATCTCATAGAAGAAAAGCTCTTCTAATGCCAGCGATCTCATAGAAAATGCCACAGATTGATACAGATGCCATCAAAGCTAGAACAGCAACCAGCGATGTCAATTTGGACCTTACATCAGTGCCCATGTTTACATCACTTGAAAATACAGGTGTACCAGCTAATGGACCTCGTCCTGAGACCGAAGCCGAAGCATTCAAGCGCATGATCCAAGAACGTAATAGAGATGAAGAAGAATTAGAAGCGGCTGTGCCTATGCCAGTGCCATCCGGTGTCTCGTCTGTGATTAACTCTCGTGCCAACTCACGTGGAAATTCACGTGCACCTTCTATTGTTACCTCTGGGGCAACGACACCTCGTAGAGACTTATTCTCTGGAGTGTCCTCAATGAAGGAAATGTTTGATATTTCATACGCAGTTCATCGTATGTCAGAAGAGAAGGCTCGAAGAAAAGTGATTAAACATCAGCCAAATCAAGAAAATCGTCGGTCGTTATTCATGAGTGCGATCAATGGTGATGACGACGATGTGACAGAAGATGAGGCAGACATGATTACAGATGAGACATCTACCACTGAAGAGGAAGAAGAGGAAGAAGAGCAACCAAAGAAAGATCAGCCAATGAACGAGCTAAAAGACAAGCTTAATGTTCTTCATATTGACGAATCAGTTCCCACACCTATAGAGCATAAACCAAGCACTGTTCAACACAAGAAAGTCAATAGATCAAATAAGAATGGCGGCTTATTTGAATTGAATATGAATAACGCCACGTTGCTGGGAAGAAGAAAGATTCCAAGTGCAACTCAACCTATTGATGAACCGTAAAGAAAGCATAGTAATAGGCTGGTTTCCTCTTTCTTATATTATTCTCTCGATTTGCTATATGTCTTACATATATAGCTTTGCATTTATATATCACTTTTCCACTTGAATTTTGTCTTTGTATTTACACGCACTCTCATTCACAACTATATATATATATAAACCATTTTTATTTATCTGTCTCAAATCAAGAAATGGCATGAAACCTGATTTCATGTCTGGTGGTGTGTGTTGAATATGTTGAAAATTAGTGGTAGTTTAAATTTGTATTTAAAAGCTTCAACTGGGGGGAGGCAAAATCACTCTAGAGGATCTCACGCATTCAATCAGATTTGTAACACTTTTGAACTATAAAGCCGGAACTACTGTGTGCTACTTTGGTCGCTTTTCTTCCACCTACATTATCATTATCAACGCAGATGAATAATATACCAACAAAGGCTTTGGCCATTGGTATCCCAATTGGCTTATTAATAACCACTCATCTGAAGTCATTGCCATTTGCTTATACTGTCAGATCCTGGTTCCTGTTAAGGGCTCTCATCAAAAAGGCAAAAGAAAACAATCTGCAACCAGATGGTAAGCTGTTGCACTGGTGGTTGCATTGCCATGAATGCTGACTTTTTTCCACGAATACATAGCATTATTTGCAGTTGTAAGCCAAGACCATCGTTGCTATTTGGATGATATTGATTATAATCAGCATATGGTAAGCTTTCTTGTGGTAATTGGCATTATTCATTGTAATTCAAATTTTATATAGAACAATAGGTAACGTGAGAACCGCCAAGTATGAGCATGGAAGAGAACTAATAGAAGCATCAATTAGTACCTACAACAAGATTTTAGATTTCAGTAGAATTCACATTTTATATTCTGCTTTTGCTCGAGTCATGATGGAACCACATCACCATATATTTGGACATAATGGTGGTGTTGTAACACTCTTTAGAAAGGAAATTCCACCTCTTGCAAGATATAAGGTGCAAAGTCGCATCTGGACATGGAATGACAAATGGCTGTTCCTCCAACATCGATTTTTGCTCGAGGATGGTACAGTTGCTTGCTTAGCTATCAGCAAAATTGTGTTCAAGAAAGTGTCTGGCAAAACAGTTCCGCCAAAAGAAGTCCTGGAGTTATGTGGACATAACTTTGATGATCCCACAATAGAAGAAAGACGCTTACATAACTGGGATATAGCTCAACATGTATTGAGTTTGGATAAGATCAGAGATGACCCCTATTCCTGGTCCAGCTTATAAGCGGGGTGCTTGTATGTGACCACATGAACAGCACTCGTTCTCCCCTTTCTCGTCTCTTTTCTTTTAAATAAATACTACCATGTCTTCCACAACCAGACCTTTGTCATTGTTTATACCTACCACTTGGTCACAACAGCAGCCACAGTCATCTTCAAATACGAGGCCCTCATCAATACAATCAACATCTTCGTCTATTGCCCTCAACTCGCCGTCCTGGTCTAATTTATCATTTGATCAGTTATCGCTTTATGCAAGACGAGCGTCTAATTCCAGTATAAGCATACTCACCACACATCAAAGCGAGCAAGAAGAAAAGAGAAGAAAAAGACAGAAAGATAGAGTGCAGCAAGGTAAAGTCAGTAATGTAAGTATACGTTACCATGGTGATTGATCTCTTATCAATGCAGTGGTCAATGGTTTCACGCACATCCTCTTACTGTCATTGAATGATTGCTCACTTGGATTTTACAGAATATCAGATCATATCCACCGCAAAGTGCCACGTATTGTAGCCACTAAAAAGCAGCTACAACAAAGCAAAAGCAAGGTAGACATTGCCATTTCTGACATACAAGATGTACGAAAGAATGTGTGTGATATTGAAAGGATTGAATCATTTTATAATATAAACAAGATGATTGAATTAAGTATTAACATATTAAAGAATTCAAAGAAATGAGTTTTTCATTTCTCTGATGGTATGAAGCACTTCAACCGGATCGTTTTTACCAACAACATGTTGCAGTGCTTGTTCATTCACTCTCAGGAAAGGATTGTACAGCTTTTCTTGTCCAATAGTACTAGGCACTGTAATGGTTTTATCTTGACACCAGCCCCATTTAGCTTGCAAATTCTCATTGTGAGGGTCGATGGATAAGGCAAACTTAAGATTGTTCTTTGTGTATTCATGGCCACAGTAAACCCAGGTGTCATCCGGTAATTTGGTAATGATGTGAAATAAGATTCTGTACATATCACGAGCATCACCTTCAAAGAATTTACCAATGCCTCCAATGAATAATGTGCTAATGGATTTGAATAAATCAACAAATGCCTTCAATGCAAATTTCATACGACTTACTCTCCAGAAAAGACAGCTCGTTCACCTGTGTTTGGATCAACAACATAATAGCACACATGTCCTTTTGTATGGCATGGTGTGTGAAGCGGTGTAATGTCTAGTGATCCCAACTTGAATTCTTCTCGATCCTTACAGACGTAATTAATTTCTGGGATTCTCGCATCTGCACCGTAGACAGCCAATCCAGGCTTTTTCGCTTGAAAAAAATGCATAAGTATAATAGTGACCTGATAGCCATGTAGTTCAATGCTTACCAACTAGTTCAATATTACCTCCAGAGTGATCCCAGTGATGGTGAGTGGCAAATACACTATGTAGGATATCAGCTAATTGCCATTACATGCACGCACGAATCTTATAAGTATACCTAGATAGTTTTGCACCGGTTTGACTAATCACATTTAGAATTTTGATTGGCTCCACTGGATCAATGACAGCAGCTTCTTTGGTCTTTTCATCAATGAGAATGTAAGAGTAATTGTCTTCCAGAGCAGGGATTGGGATGATTTTCATTTTCAACTAGCGTGGAGAGAAAGAGAGAGAGAGAGAGAGAGAAAAAAAAAGGGGGGGGGAGGGAGGGAATCACTGTGTAGTAGAAGCAAGAGAAAATTAATATTTATATACGAAAAAATTTAGGATGTTTCCAAAAGAACCTTCTTTTCAACATGAATACATGAGAGACACTGTTTTTCAAATCCCGGATTCGATTCATGTATATGCTCTTTTGCACATCTTGTGATATAGGACAATGCCTGATTAGCAGAGTGAGTAATTTGATTTGATCTGATGAAAACATAGTCTAGCATATAGTAAATGCACATGTTTTATTATCATTCATTGCCAATATAAGGAATAATCATGGAAATTAAAGAAAGATGTATTCGTAATTGACATCAAATGTATAGAAGAACTTTCCGGAGACTCAATCAATCATCGTCGTCTAAGAAATATGCTTTGGCCTTTTCTACATCTGGTATAATAGTTTTGCTTCCCTTGTTCCAATTGGCTGGACAAACCTCTCCATGCTTATCAGTGAACTGAAATGCTTCCACTAATCTAATGATTTCAGTAACAGATCTTCCTACTTGGAGATCGTTCATCGTAATTTGTCGAACGATGCCTTTTGGATCAATGATAAACAGCCCACGCAATGAGATGCCTTCTTCACTGAGGTAAACCCCGTAGCTTTTGGCAATGGCTTTTGTTTTGTCAGAGATGATGGGAATCTTGGTTTGCTCACCAAGCCCGCCAGATTTACGTGGCAAACTAACCCAAGCATGATGAGTATATTCTACATTTTGTCAAATACTTGTTAATCACGCTTTTACATTGATATACTGAAACTCACCAGAATCGCACGAAGCAGCAATCAACTGACAATCAAGAGATTGGAATTCTTCATAAGCATCGTTGAAGGCAATAATTTCGGTTGGACAGACAAAGGTGAAATCTAATGGATACCAAAAAAGTACCACATATTTCCCTCTATAATCAGAGAGCTTAATGTGCTCAACAATTTGCCCATTCATGACACCAGGAGCATCAAAGTCGGGTGCAAGTTTTTGGACTTGTGCGACAACTAACACGAAATTAAAATTAAACAGAATTCTGATTAGACGCTAGTGAAGATTTAATTATTTACCCATATTAAAGAGATTTGAAAAGTGAAAAGTAGGTTAATAGATAAAGAGAAGCAATACAGAATGTCTATAATTGTGCTTTTCATATAAACGAAAAGTGACGTCCTTTGGCTGACATTGTGCTGAATATAGGCTCTGAGAGCTCGCATAATATCGTCATAATCCAGTTTGTAGCGATATGTTTGTTGTAATATTCCAGTTTTTAATACTATTATCCAGCACGTGATACAAAGAGCTAACAGGACCATTTTGTCCACGATGAAGATTAGTTAATTATGGCCGCATGCTTCTGATTTACTTGGATTTCTCAGAGAGTACACTGAACAACTACTTTCAACAAGCTGCCCATGGCTAATGCCGTTGCCCTGAATGTGCATTAGTACAGATGGATTGTCGGAGTTCCAATCACAGTCATCTTACATTGGATTCAAAGCCCAAATGGCTTCTACAACGCATCATTTGTCTGATCTATTATATTTCGTTTGGTCATCGTAATATTTACGCTATCAATCACTTTCTATAATATCAACATAGCATCCCGAGCCTCAAATCTTCAGATGCATACATCCCTAGCGAGTCTGCTTTGGTTTCTTCCGTAACAACATGTCAATTCAGATATCAACGCTTTATTCCAAATTAGAGTTGAGATAATTCACAAAAACATCGCCCAAACGATCGACGTCCAAGGTAGTGTTCATCTTGTTGTATGTAACAAATTGTTTTCTATGTCTTCTCAATTCTGATAATGTGACAGTACGAGATGGGTTGATGACTTTTGTTTCTGAACGAGGTACCACCATTGGCATTCCTCCTGGCCCGAATTCTTTTTGACGCTCGACAAAGGCATTGATAATCTCTAAAGTAGCTTTGTCTAGTTCGTATACGTAGTTGGTTGATGATACTGGTTTCGAGACGGTGGATTTGTTGGGTGGCAATGCCTTTCGTAATATCACTGCATCCCAAATTTTGTCTCCAGGAATTTCCTTATCGTCATGAATCAGCGTAAAGAGTGGTGAGTCCCATCGGTTGCGCTCCTCTGGTTCCTCATATCTTGACACTAATTCGTCGAATCTAGCAATTTACGTGTTAGCACAAGTTATTCATCCCAACAATGAAAGCTTTCTTACACTTTCTCATCATAGCCTTCTGATCCTCTATTTTGATTCCATTTTTTTGCAATATCAACAGGAACACCTGTTTGAACTACGCAATGAGGTGTACCGATTGCTCTTGCGATACAGTATAGCTGATATCGAAACCCTTTTATGTAGTTTAATGCATCCGCAATGACAATGTCATCTTTGGATAGAGTTCTCTCTACTGCTGATAATAATGCACCTCTTGCTTTTTTTTCCTCGCGAGCATCTATTCAAGATACAGTAGTGATTAATATATGCTTTCTCTCCCGGGAAATTGTCATAACTAACCATTGTAAGCATCTTTTGTGACATGAAGGCTTTCATCGTTGATGACTTGAATGCGAAGTGATTTGTTCTCTTGTTCGAGTCTCTTGGTCAAGTATTCTTTGATTTCGTTGACTCTTTGCGTCTTTCCACTAGAGGGGTATCCGGAAATGATAATGAGAGGCATTTTAAAAATAGCAGAATAAAAGAAAAAGTTAAACATGTATCCGTAACTGAACCTGTTTTACAACAATAAGCCACTACGATTCTCCTTCATTGTGACCTTTTTGATTTTTTTTTTTTTCTGTATATAACTGTCAAAAACTATCATTCAGCAAGAAGAATGGTTTGTTTGTACATATTTCATTTATAAAATCCCTTTTTTATTGTTTAAAAAAGTAAAAAATACACACATTCATCATGTCCAACAAGTTGCATATCAGGTATTTGCTTTACAATGCATCTGTCACACCAGAAAAGTCTAAAAATACATGAAATTTGGCAGTTATAATCAGATCCATGACTCCATCCGTCAATCTGTCGATCGTTTCAACATCAACGACGATTTCAAGCCTGATCTCATGATTGCTATCGGTGGTGGTGGCTTCATCCCTGCTCGTATTCTCCGTACTTTCCTCAAGAAGACCAGCCGTGGTAACATTCCTATCCAAGCCATTGGTCTCTCTTTGTACGAAGAGCTTGCTAATGCTAATGGTGAAGAGAAGCCTGGTACTCAAGTCCAAAAGACTCAATGGCTCAACTTTGGTGCCTCTCACTCCGAGATTTCTCTTTTGGGCCGTCGCATTCTCATTGTTGATGAGGTCGATGATACTCGTACCACTTTAGCTTTCGCTGTTGAAGAACTTCAAAAGGATATCGAGGCCGAGGAGATTCGTAAGGGTATGAAGCCTGGAGAATCCAACACTGTTTTGGGTATCTTTGTCCTTCACAACAAGCTCAAGACCAAGAAGCGTGATTTGCCCGAAGAAATCAAGAAGAACTACTTTGCTGCTGTTGAGATGCCTGATCAATGGTTGGTCTACCCTTGGGATGCCGTCGATATCGAAGAGCACACTGAATTGGCCAACAAGCATCAGTAAATCCTTGATTCTTTTGCTTTCTTTTTCTGTTTATTTTCCATCTGTATCCATAGACTTTTATTTTTGTTTTTCCACTTATAGACTACTTCATTTTGTATTTTAGAGATATATTACCATTATTGTGCTCTTGATGCTTATAAATCTTACATTTTTTATAATTATGCAGCGTGGGTTTGGATTTATAGTAGGAGCGATTCGTGAGCTGGATGTAAGTACGGTATTCGTAAGATAAGAACAATGGTGGAGAGGGTTTATTGTTTGTTTGTCCACATGTCATGTCAAGGAGATCTGCTATCAACAAAGCACTTCGGAACGGAGTGCAAAAGGACGACACTTTTTTATTAAATATACCTCCTCCTTTCACGATGCTTCAATTCGAATATAGATATTTTGATCTCATTTGTAGCACTTGATATATGTAAATATGCAGGGCAGATGTCAGAATTAAGTGTCCGTCTATCTCCTTTCTTTCATAATAGGTTGTGATATGGTAAATCAAGATTACCAAGGTATTCCTTTGCAAACACTGTTGAGTAATGAATAGCTATCCTGGAAGGAATGTCTAATATACGTGCCCGAATCGCTCACGACATAAAGTCAGATTTCAGCTTTGCTACGGATCCACATTGCAGACGAGTGCACCCAACATATTAGATGTTGGCATTGATTGTACCAAACTGAGCCTTTGCATATGAAGGAATATCAAGCAACAGCAAGATGTAAACTTTGGCACAGTTGTATGGGTGCTAGTCGCATTTTCGCAACAACAATTACTTCAAAGGCTTCATGTAACACATCTCAGCTATTCAAAAAACTGATGTATTTTAAAAATGGCAGCATTGGATTTGCCTTTAGGAATACTACAAAGTTTTCTGATCTATGTGCTTGAATTTCCTAAAAGAGTGTAGAATGCCAGTGATTTAGCCAAGTCTAGCTTTAGGAGCAGGAACAGTCTGTGTCCAAATGCTGTACCCAGATCTAAACTACCAGCTAACTTATGAGCAAGTTTTTGGTAGCTTGTAAACTTTCATTATTCCTGTACATACGTGTCATACATACCTCGCGTACTTTCAAGCTTCCAAGGGTAATCTTTCAGTTTAGTTGCCTTTGAAAATCATGCCAAGGTGATACAGACTAACTAATAAGATTTACAAAAAGAAAATTTGTGATAGTTTTATTTTAATGTACAAATGTTTTGAGGAATATAGAAAAACGAAAGGCAATAATTATGGAATTTAGATACCACGACCACCAGTAACTTCAAGAGTGTGACCAGTGATGTAGCTAGTCAAAGGGGTACAGAGAGACAAGACTGAACCAGCAACTTCTTCGGCAGTACCAGCACGACCCAAAGGAATTTCAGCGAAAGGATTACCGGCAGCAGGCTTGTTACCAGTAGGGATACCAAGGGCAACCTTTTGACCGTTGACCTCAATAGAGGCACCAGACTCCTTGGCACGAGTAAGACGAGTATCAACCCAACCAAAAGCAACAGTGTTACAACGAACACCAAAGACACCCCATTCCTTAGCAATAGTCTTGGTTAAACCGACAACACCAGCCTTAGCAGTAGCATAGTTAGCTTGACCAACGTTACCGTGGAGACCAGAGGTAGAAGAAATGTTGACAATGCTCTTGTTCTCACCATCCTTCTTACGGAGGTACTTGGCAGCAGCGCGGATAATCTTGAAAGGAGCAGTGTTGTGAACGGCAAGCATCAAATCCCATTGCTTGTCAGTGATCTTATGGATCATACCGTCGAAAGTGAAGCCAGCGTTGTTGACAATGTGATTGATCTTACCGAAAGCCTTGACAGTACCTTCAATCAAACGTTCAGGGAAAGTCTCGTCGAGGATATCACCGGGGATGGAGATAGCCTTGAGGCCAGCAGCATTAATGTCAGCAGCAACTTGATCAGACTTGGCTATAGTGATATGGAATAGTTATATAAACATGCGTCAATTGACAAAATGAAGACTTACCAGCATCAATATCAGTGACAACAACCAAAGCACCTTCACGGGCAAAGATCTCGGCACAGCTTTTACCGATACCTTGACTAATAAACAGCAGACATGAGTCTACTAAACTCTTGTATAACATGCCAAACAGAACACTTACCCAGAACCAGTGATGATGGCGACCTCACCAGCCAACATACCCTTGGGGAAGTTACCGGACAAATGACCCTTGATGGTGTTTAAGCGATCAGTAGCAGACATATTAAATTGAATATATGAAAAAAGTGTGGGGAAAGGAAGACGAAAAAAGGAAAACCCAACATGGAATGCTTATATACTTGCAAAGGAGGTATTTCCAAATAGTCAGCAAATATCTCTTCCGGGGAAAAACCAGTGGACAAGTCACCTACATGAATCTACGTGTGAAAAATTAAGCTCTGTATAATGCTTGCAACAATGGCTGTTAGTAATATGGATTGATTAAGCGGAAATACCTTTTTCAAAGATCGCTTCCCTGTTGTTTTGATGTCGCTACTATTGCTTGGTCATATACAATACCATCAGCATCCGCATCACTGTTTTAAAAACAAGTTGCTTGCGTCTGCATATGGCATTACTCAAGGGATGGGAAGAAATCATGCTTCTCTTTGCAAGTGGCTGTACTACCCAAAAGCGCCCAACAATCAACGACAAACAAAGGAGGCACGCATCTAATATAGTTGCTAATTGTCAGTACAAAGCCCAATTTTGACAACTGTAGTTAAAAAATCTTCTAGTATCAGCAATCGAGATGGCACTGGATGGAGCCTGAATAGGAAGGCTCTGCAAAATTTGTATATTTAGTGTTATATGTCTTGACTTGAGGATGGTGCCACTTTGGGCACCTCACATTCTTAGAAATTCGACCGTCTCTTGGCTTGTATAGACCAACTGCTTTCGGGTAGCTTGATGAGTCTGTTTGAAGTATTGCTTAATTGTCAGTGCAGTTGTCCAAGAAATGGCGATAAACTCATTTCTGTGGGCAAGAGGTCAAAAATTCATCATCATTGATGCTTTCAAGCAGTAATCTATTGTAAAAGTGAAGCACATTCAATATCAAACCCGACTTTGAAGACGGTTTTGGGTATTTGGATAGTCATTGAAATTTATTCATGCTCTGAGTAGGTTATTTTCAATATATATTCTGCTATCAATATTGTACAAAAGAAACATATAGCTGTACTGGAGGATTATGTTTTGGTATTATTTAACATGTAATTCACTGCCATTGGTGCTGGATCTGTTATTAGTAGCCTTCATGGATTCATTATTTCGTCCTTGACATGGGGCTCATTTAGCTTGTTAGATCCAAGCTTTCATTTATGAGGCCAGAGAATCATCTACAGCAACAGCAACAACAACAACAGCGAAATAGCAGTATATCTATAGAGGAAACCTTTGAGGATACTCATTCAAAAACATGGATGAGAATATAATCAATTGGTAGAAATGCAGTTTATGGTTCATTTTAGAGACTTACACTGGAAAATGATCAAGACAACATAATGTATTGTTATTAAAGACATGTTTTATTATCAATTACATTTTTCATTTAATTTATCATATACCTTTCTCATATGCAGGATTTTTCCAAAAAAAAAGGTAATCTCACAGAACTATGATATGAAACGGGTAGAAATAAAATGAATTGAACTAGATCTGAAATGTACATGTATACACTGCATGTGGACCTAAAATCAGCGTGATATTGATAAACGTGTGGATCTTATGTGTTTGATATGGATATAGAACCATCGCTGCCCGTTCTCAATACGCACGTAATCCAAATCAACACTTTTTCATATTTATTTACATTATTTTTCACATTTACACACATCAAAAGCGAATGGAATCATCATTTTTATGGCACTTTCGATTTGCTACAATGCCTTTGAATTCAGGAGTTTTCATTGACATTCTTTTCCATTGTTCCTTGATAATTGATATATGAGAGTCTTCCAATAGATGCCGAATTTTACAGAGATTAGTAAATTCGGTTTCTGTGAGGTTGTTGATCTGCATCACATTGATTTGGATCCACCTCTGGGTATTTCAATAAGGGATTCTGTATAGAGCACCCCCTTTTCCTTACGCAGCAACCCTTTTTGCTACCTATAGTAATCGCCAAGTTGCAATGGGTAGTTTCTATAACTCGCCAATACCAAACATCTGTGTCTCTATTTTTACATCAGCATTTAAGTTATGATGTGAGCTGTACATAAGCACACTCCAATGTGTTTTGATTTACATTTTGATCAATCAGTAGTGTACTTAGTATAATGGTGTATCCATGAGTGTGAAAAGAGGGTGGTCGCTAAGAAAACTGGACGGTGAGGTGCTCTGTACATTTTGCCTTTGAAGACTCTGATAGCATTCTGGGGATATTGACCTAGCTTCAAAACTAGAGTATGGGACATTGCACTGTAGAAAAATAGTATTGGCAAAACTGTTTTGAAATGCGTGATAAATTTGCCTACTAGCATGATGCACTTACCTTAGCCTGTAAAATTACATCTCCAAGAACATCTCGTCGCCAACCTGATGCGCGTGCTTTAAATACGAATAAGCGTCCAGCTTGAAGCTTTTGAATTTATCAGAATAATCAACACCATCGAGTGTGAGCCCATCCTCGTATTCACATTCTCAGCAAAGTTTCGACTGGTATCAAACGTTTGTGCCTGTTGAACCTCCAGGTCTTCCTCATCGTTTGATTCTTCACTTTCAGAGAAAAAATCATTAGCCTTTTGTAATTTTATATATCGCGTTGAAGATGCGACACCAGCTTCGTCCTCCTTTCGTTTGATACTCACGTTTGTTGACTGCGCAATTACGTTGTTGTTGTTTCCAGTTACAACCAGCCGTGCGGGTCTGCTCAATGGGTTCGTCTTGACTTTGGTAGCACTTTCTTGCAAGGATCTGAGTCTTCTTTTCAATCCTGGAAATGCGTTTCCGATGACATTCAAATCGCTGATAAAATATTGCCTGCATGTTTCAAGAGCTTTATCGCCAGAGTGTACCAGGAAACCCTCAAAGGACCAGATATCTGCTGTACTGTCTTTTAAATAAGAGTTTACCTCCAGTTCATCGATGCCCATTATGATCTGCTTTGCTCAACGATGACAATAAAAAAGGTGAATGATAGGAGGATGCATCATTATAGTCTATTATGCAAAATTCGATGGCCGACATAGACAGAAACGTCATCATTTCCAGTATTCAAGTAAGGAAAATGTTAAAAGGCTGTTGCTTCAGGCATCTTACCACCTTTTAAAAGTTAAGTATAAACAAAAAGTGAGTATTGTACTGAGTTGCTACAAACTGGAGCTTGATCGAAAGATGACAAAGGTTCTGTTTGCTGAAGGACTTTTAGAAAGGCAAACAATTTGCTAGTTCCACTTGGTTAAGATTAGCTAGATAGCTATCCTTGCTATGACAATCCCTTCTGTATTGTGGCGACGTGTTCGTTGCTTTACACCTTAGGCGCTGTCTTGCCAATATTGTTTGTATGGCTGTACTTTTGGGTAGATGGGGCTTGATCGAAAGATGACAAAGGTTCTGTTTGCTGAAGGACTTTAGAAAGGCAAACAATTTGCTAGTTCCACTTGGTTAAGATTAGCTAGATAGCTATCCTTGCTATGACAATCCCTTCTGTATTGTGGCGACGTGTTCGTTGCTTTACACCTTAGGCGCTGTCTTACCAACATTGCTTCCCTATTTTAGTACAATACTTACTCCAGTTGTGTTCGTTGATAATAATGAACTAAATTCATTTCACTGTAGAGGGCATCCAACCTACAAGTATCTGCTTGGCTGCTCCTAATTTCTCGTCGTTACAGTAATGACCAAAACTATCAAGAAACAAGCTGCGCTCTCCGTATGTTGCTTCTCGTATCGAACCTAGCTATTCTCGGTACTGCCTACTATTTACTGCCATGTCAAGACAACTGCAATCTCCAGACAATGGTCCAACTATACTTTTATCAATACTGTTACATACTCATCTATACAAATCAAACTTACCTTACACATACAAATTAATAAACATTAAAGTCTTGCATTGCCTCTCAAAATATAAATCTATTTATTTTTGTTATAAAAAAACTTTGTAACAACTTTCTATGAACATTGAATCTGCTTTTCATAAAATGCAGGAATGATGAGTGATGATCTTAGTTGATCAAAAACTTTGCTACATGGTTGCTTTTACAGTCTGAAATAAATTTCTAGATAAAAGGCCTACGTATTCAATTGATTGAAATATAAGATCAATTAGCGGCCATGTATTTACTCCTGTAGGCATGAAGATTAATCGCTATCCATAAATCCATTGTCATCATGGATCTAAGCCTGAGATTTTTTGCTGCCAAAAACTTCAACCCCCGCAGTCCATTTTTCTCTTGATCCTGAGCGATGGATTTGTGATCGATTGGAACTTTTTTTTTCCTTTTATCAGTGGTTTCTCTGGAAACTCTATATCTATTACACTTTACTTATTAATTGTCTCGAGTACTTGCTTGAATTCTCTATCGAATGGTGTTAATAACTTTTTCATGTTTCACCAAAAATACTTTCTAAATAAGGAAAAACCAAAAACACTGTTTTAGTCGAAATCCCAATTTTCGCATAATTGATTATCCATAATAGCAATTTTACATGATAAACTAGGCTCGTAGGTCTTTTTTCAATATAGTATGTCTTGGTAAAAAACGTCGTTTTCGGGACGAAAAATGCAATTGTTTGATTTTTGAGGATCTCCCCTTGCTATAATACATGAAAAAATTGAGATCTGGATCGATTTGTCATGACCCAAAAAAAGTTGAGGTAAAGTGTCGCCAAGTAACTACTCATCAAGAGCAATCGTATGGCACCACTCTTACACTCTAAAACGGCGAATAAAGGGAGATGTAACTAGATCAATATCATCAAATTTTGCTGTATTTTGCTTTATTATGGACTCGAGAGTGATAGGATCGATATTGGCTGCAGTTTGAGTATGCTGCACTGATTAATCTAGATACTACACGTCTTATGAAATTGAGTTTGTGCTTGGTAATGTGATGTTAAGACGGATTAGTAGGGTATAAAGTACTAAATTTGTGGTGTTTTTTTTCTTAGTTATGTCCTTCCAAGTTTACGATGCTTGAAAATCATATCCTCCCTTCAAGCTCAAAGTGCTTGTAATCATACCTTCCCAAACTCACAGTGCCTGAAAATTACACCCTCCCAAGTATACGGCAATAGAAATTATATCCCTTAGAAAAACATTTGCTCAAAGTTTACAGTGCCCAGTATACTTATCGACTAAGTAGATTGCTCATCAAAAATAACTTTTTCAGACCCTATACTTTACTGATTTGTTTAGTTCTTCCTTTGTGTCAAATGAACTAGGCGCTGTAATTGGTCGTTGATTATTTGTAATGGAACAACGAATGGCCAACTAGTGCGGCGGAATTCATCTTGAAAGTTTTTCCATAAGGAGGTGTTTAAGAGATGGACAGTCCCTTGGTCCCTTTCTGTTCTTTCTTTCAGTTTCTAATTCTTATATTAAAAATGGACGAACCTCGTACTGCTAGCTTGGATAGAAAGACCAATGAGACCGACATCAAGGTCTCCATCAATCTTGACGATAAGTTTGATCAAAAGATCAACATCAATACTGGCATTGGTTTTCTTGATCATGTAAGTATCAACTGATGTGTCAGAATTAGTCACCTTTTCTGTTGCTAATGAAGCTTATAGATGTTGCATGCTCTTGCCAAGCATGGTGGCTGGTCTTTAGATGTTACCTGCAAGGGTGATCTTCACATTGATGACCATCACTCTGCTGAAGATACCGGTATTGCTCTTGGCATGGCATTCAAGAAGGCCCTTGGAACTCCCAGAGGCATCAAGCGTTTTGGCTCTGCATTCTGTCCTTTGGATGAGGTTAGACTAAAGCGAATTTGACTCCTTATTCAAATACTAACATGGTAACCATAATAGGCTCTTGCTAGATCTGTTGTAGATATCTCTGGCCGTCCTTTTGCTGATGTCAACCTTGATTTGAAGCGTGAAATGATTGGCACTTTATCCACTGAGATGATCCCTCATGTATTAGAATCCTTTGCTGGTGCCGCTGGTATCACTCTTCATGTCGATGTGTTGAAGGGCAAGAATGACCACCACAAGGCTGAAGCTGCCTTCAAATCTTTGGCTGTCGCTCTTCGTGAAGCTTGTGCTAGAACTGGTACCAACGATGTTCCCTCTACCAAGGGTGTTTTATAGACTATTCTCAACCATCATATATCTTCAGAAAACTGTACAATAAATTCAAATTAGCATCTCGTGTTCATGAACAACATATGGAAGCGGATGAGAGGTCTATTAACTTCAAATACATGATATGGCATTGTATGGGCAAGGGCTTGATCGGTACAACGCAATGTAACAGCGTCTGTCAAGATTAATGTCATCTAGCAACGTAGTAAATTATATCAAAGCAGACATGCTACAAATGCAAAGGAAGATAGATTTCACTTTGAATTGATTATAGCATTTTAGTAGACATTGATATGGCTAAAGGACAATTTGATAGAGTGTTGCTGCAAAACTCAAATCAGTCATCTAGTAAGGAAAGCTCTGGAAATGCGTACTAAAAGCTCTTGAAAGGCTATACACAACGCTCTGCGGATCTTCGGCCCTCAATACCCCTCAATCAAAATTGAATACTCCTCAATCATTGGAGAGAACCGAATTGTAGTCATTGGAAAGCGAAAATCAAGCAAGGAATAGGCTTTTCTAACAATTACAGATCATCCAAGATAACCAAGCATATTTGATATCCTCCAATAGACACATACGTGTCTGCAGGTAGTCTGGCTCCTGGTGTACCTTTCTTTTCTTTCTACTGCGCCCATTGTTGGAAGCCACATAGTAAGTGATTCCGATTAGAATAGCCCATGTTGCTGTATACGACGCGCCAGTTAACAGATATCAGTAACTCTCGGCATAGCAATTTGTATTCCATCCATCAACTGTAGCACAAATTTGCTAATGAAGGCAATAAATAATTATGCCTTTAGGCTGAGAACTGCATTATAAACCCCAAATCCAAACAAATGGGTGTCGCCGATGATCAATCATACAGTCATAGCACAAATCCTAAGATGCTGACGAGCGTGTACATTCGAATAATAGGCATCTTAGATTATCAACATTGACGTACATATTTAAATCATCTGGGTGTTACATGAAGCTACCATATTATGCATTGGCAGTATCACTTTATTCAAAGAAGAATGATCATCATTTGAGCCTTTCCCTGTATTTGAAATGATAAATCAGGTCGCAAGGACCTTCTGTCATTTGATCCGAGAGATCGCGGTTTCTCAACTGACGTATTTGGATTCTTTTTACGGTGGAAGCTAATTCTAAATTAGATCAACATAGACCTAACATTAATTACTTTTATTCAGCCACCGTTTGTTTGGTTTTAGTGTATATTGGAGCGATAGAACATGGTCTCAGGCATCATGGAAATGCTCTATCTGTCAATGAATACGGTTGATTTGCGATGATTTTCTTTTTTTATTGCTTAATAGTAAGACGGAGGAGGAAGTGTTTGCAAGTGCGTCGATTGTCTTTGAAGGGGGAGGGGGGGGGGGGCAGGTGTATAATTAAAAGAGAAAGAAGGAGAATAAAAGTACATTAGGCGAGAAAAAGAGAACGGCACATGCAAGCGAAACACACGTAGAATATATAAAGAAAAGAAGGTTGAAATCAAGTGGGAATAAATAAATACAAGGAAGCAAGAGAATCCATCTACTGCTTGTTTTTTTTGTTTAGTTTTGAGGTTGTTGTTGCTTTTTGGCAGGCTTTTCTTCTTTCATGCTAAAAAAAAAAAAAAAAAAAAAAAAAAGGCATGATTTAGCATTGATAAGATGTCAAATGTTGCAGCACTTACTCTTCCTCATCTTCATCGTCGCTGCGGGTATCTTCAGCATTGTTGCCTTGCAAAACACGCATGATCACTCTGACAATCATAGCAAACCAATAAACCATAATCACATTCAACGATACAAACAAAAAGATGTAAATCTTTTGTGTAAATGGTGTAAAGTATTTTCCTTTCTCAGGCTCCCACTTCATATCAAGGTATCTAGTTGGTTCAACTAGATTATGGAATTAGAAATTTGCCTCCCCCTTTTTTTTTGGGATTTCTCTGTTCCCCAAAAATAACATACCTGCAGTAGCCCAAATAATCATCGAAAACAAAATGTGTCTAGTGATAGGCCATGAAAGAGCAAATAATCCAAAGGTGATATCGCAAGTGACAGACAATCCAATATATTTCAAAATCTTGGCAAGCTAAAATAGAAAGAATTCGGAGATGAGATGTTTAGCCACTGTGCTATACTCGATCCTCAAACAGACAATACTTACAGCAAGGAAAATATCAGCCAGATCCATGCAACAGAGAACAGCATTACCGATACGAGTGAAGTTGGTGTAGTAACTCGAGACAATCAAAAGGATAGTGATGATATGATGAGTAACCATGGCAAAATGATCCTTTCTTCTCTTTTCAATGTGGATAGTGTACACTTGTTGGACCCAAAAAGCGAGTTGCATCAAATAATAGCATTTCATCTGCTTTGAAATGAGAATATGGGGATAGTCAATCCAGTATTGCGAAGTGTTGAACCAATGAGGGCTATTGTACATGATGACCTACACATCAAACCATGTTAACGTTGTGTCATTTATCAACAGTTGAACCCAAAATTCACTCACCATGCCAGCTGTCCAGAACACTGCATAGTAACTGAATGTCCAAGCCTGCTCGGCGAATCTTTCTCTCTTTGCAAAGGGTTTGATACTAAACAATCTGGCAATAGGATGAAACAAGAATTTCATAGCAGCAGCGCGCAAGAAGGTAAACGCCACAACCCAAAATCCCACAAAATAGAAATCGTCATAGCCCTTATCAAACTGATTTTCGCCCACTTTGTATGATATAGTCAGGCATTTCTTTGCTAGAGGATGTCCCATGTAGGCGCCCAAGAGGATAGCCAGAGTGATAACACAGGTTCCCTCTTATAAAGGCATTAGAGCTTTGTTTCCAAGCCGTGGATTTGTATACTTTACCTAGCTCCTTTTCCAGTGCGCGTTGCTTGAATGTCTTTGGTTGTTGTGATTTCTTCTTCAAGGTGTCAATTGTGTTTGAAGACACTTTCTTCATTTGGATCGGTGTATCCGTTGCCATAATTTTTGTTTTTTGTAGATGTAGTTCCAAGAAAAAGTTAAGAAGAAAAAAGAGAAAAGGAAAAGGAAAGAGCAGAACTAGAATAGAAAAAAAAAAAAGGGGGGGGGGGAAGGAGGAGGACCAGACGAAAACAAGAAGAGGGGAAGAGGGGACACTGAAACTTTTTTTTTTTTTTTAAGGTTTAAGAAAAAAACGCTACTTTAATAAGGTTACCAAGATGCACACTGGAAAGGGGTCTATACCTCGAACCTGACAATTGGTTCACCCTTCCATGTAATTAGGTATGTCTGAATTCGGTGGTATTACAAGAAATCAAGAGCTGGCTTCGTAATGGATCAGAAAAGCAAGGAATCAAAAAAAGTATATCAGCATGTCCCACCATTTCACAAGCAATTTATGTAATGGAAGACATAGAATACTTCTATACTTTGTCTATTGTTGACATTTCTAGCAAATAATAGACTTCATTCTTTCTATGAAATTCAAGCCTACATGGCGTTATCAGACCATTCCATTTTACCTTGATTTGAGGCTCCTCTCAACCACTAAAACGTTTAATCATTTGCAATTTCCCAATTATCAATTCTTTGATCTGGTACTACTGAGAAAAAAACTAAATATAGTTGTACATGTTTAATTTGTTACACTTGGATATTCTCGTTTTATTTTATGTCTCGACTGCACATCAGCATTTGCATGTAACTGCAGATCAAACAACTAGACAGCGAGATGCATGTCAGATTTGCACCCTTTCACATCGTATTTTAATTGACACCATTTGTGCAAGTGGTCATAGGAGTGTGCGCTCGAGAATATCAGGTTAGATGTAGGAAACGAGAATCTCCTTGCATTCATGTACCTTATGAGTTGCGATCGGTTAGCACTTTTTTCTCGTTTTTCATAGTATTGAGGTAATACAACGGTAAATAAACTCGCAAATTGTTGTTAATGACAGCAAATTGCTCTATGATAAAATATAATTGATAACATAGCGACAGCTGTGATTTAGTATAAATAGGTTAATAAAGCCTTTATTTCATTTCAGTTCAAATTATAGATGCTTCTCTGCTTCCTAATCCTTGGATCCAACAGTGATTTCAGTTACAGTCAAGGGTATGATTTGATATGTTTTAAAAGAGTGGTGATGGTATAGTGCTTCTTGTCTACTTTTTTTGTCACGGAATACGATCCAATTATTTCTTGTCCATTTTTTTTTCTCATTCACCATGCGCGAGTTCCAACTCTGGCAAGGTTTTAAAGTTGTCCCACGTGCTTACCAAAGAGAAAGAGTGTCTTTTGCTGCCAACACGCTGTCAGTGAGACCTCAAGCATGTGTAAATTTTGTAATAAAGGGATATTGCAATAATATCGACGCCATAACAGACAAACGTGTTGCTTATGTTTTTACTTGGAAAATTTACCTGAAGAAATATCATACTGAAAATTGCGCATTTGAATGGCTTTTACCCAGAATAACCAGTATATCAACGTGAAGATCGACAATTTCATCTTGGTAAGCAAGTTCAGAGACCGTATCCCCTTATTTAGTTCCCAAGTTTACATTATCAAATAGTTCTTCAATCAGAGATAATAGCCAGGGCTTGACAAGATGATCCCATTTGGAGCAACCCAGTATAAAATCAATCTAGTACGCCGACTTTTGATGATGTGGGATTCTAAGTAGAGAAAAAATACTTTATCCTCGCTCATGTCTACTGCTTTCTGTTGATCTTTCATCCCGATTTGAGAGACTCTTGAGCTTTCTTCCCAATCCAGTTCTTGATTTCGATAGCTGTTGTAAAGTGAACTCCAGGAAATGTGGTCCAAAATATTGTGTGATAAGTTTGTGTCCTTAGAGACTAGAGAGATATATCTTTTTGATTTTGCCCTGCCATGCTCATTAAATACCAAAGACAAAGAAGCACCTGGATATTGTCGTTTCAAAGCACCTAACTTCCAACAAACTCAATGTTACGCATCGTTCAACATTCATTTTTTGATTTGCAGCAATTTCACAAAGTTTGTATCACTTGATATTGCGCCGTCATGCCTCTCTTTGAACATATTGCCTGCCAAATACAGTACAAAATTGCACTCAATGAATATGGAATTAGCAGATGTATATTATGAAATACGCTATGATACTGTATGAGTGAAGACGAATTCAATTGAAGACAATGTACATAAGAATACTAAACAAAGACATGTAAATGGTTTATTTTCTAGTAAAATTGAAATGTGTTTATTTGAAATATGAGAAATTGAAATGCATGAATTAATGTGTATATAAATGAATAGGTAATCCAACATAAATTTAACGGTTCTCGGAGGTAGCAACGAGAAGCTTAAGTTCACGAGGAGCATCGAAACGAGGCATGATGACTTCGATGAAGTGCATCTTGTCGGGTTGGGCTTGAATATCCTTCATGGCAGCTTCGAATTCGTCACGAGTAGCGACCTTACCTTCGAAACCAACCTTGGAACAACCAGCGTTACGTTCGAGATGAGCACCGAAGTAATCGAGGGTCTTACTGTATTGCCACATTTGGAAGTTGTTGTAATCTCTATCAGGACCGTGAATGAGCTTCTCAATACAGTAACCGTCGTTGTTCAAGAGGATGATGACGGGAGTAAGACCGTGGTGAAGCATGACAGAGAGTTCTTGAGCAGTAAGTTGGAAAGAACCATCACCAACGAAGAGATAGACACGACGTTGACGGTTGGCAATAGCAGCACCAACAGCAGCACCAACGGAGAAACCAATGGAACCCCAGAGGAATTGAGTGATGAAGGTAGCACCCTTGGGAGCATCCAAGTTCAAACAAGCGAATTCAGAAGTACCAGTTTCACCACAGATGATAGCGTTCTCATCAATGTATTCGGGGACCTTGTTCCAGAGATAGTTGTGGGTGATCTCAGTACCTTCTTCGATAGGAAGAGGCTTACCACGAGGACCGAGGTTGAAGGTACGGGGTTCCTTGGGGAGAGAGGCAGTCAAGAGAGGAAGGAATTCAACCATGGAGACCTTTTGGTACTCGGCACAGAAAACGATGGTGGCGAAAGAGTGGAGAGTGATGGTCTTGGTACGGTCAAGAGAGTAAGAGAAGTTACCAGTGTTGAAATCAGACTTGATGGAACCAATTTCGATGATCAAATCGGCCTTCTTGATTTCTTCATCAATGGACTCGAGAGTGATGTTACCAGAGTAACAACCACGGTATTCAGGGAGAGACTCATCAACAGCACCCTTACCCATAGGGGCAACGTAGGTGGGGAAACCGGAACGCTTGACGAAAGCCTCAACATCCTTTTCAATGTGGTGACGGAGAACACAACCATCAACAACGATAACGGGGTGAGAAGCCTTGGAGATAGCTTCAGAGACGACCTTGAGGGCAATTTCTTGAGTTTGTTCAGGGTTCTTGGGGAGAGAGACAACGAGAGGAGCAATCTCGGGAACCTCAACTTCGTAGTGGATGAGATCGATAGGGAGACCGATGTAACCAGTACGCTTGGAGAGAACGGCTTGGGTGATAACACGATCAATTTCAGCAATGGCGTTTTGCTTCTTCAAGTGAGTGGAGGCACAAGAGATCATGGCAGACATGTTGTAGAAAACGTCAAAGTTACCATCACCGAGAGAGTGATGGAGCATAGCACCAGCAGCTTGAGACTTGGTGGAAGGAGTACCAGCAATGTGGATAACGGGAAGCATTTCAGAGTAAGAACCAGCAAGACCGTTAACAGCGGAAAGTTCACCGACACCGAAAGTGGTGACAATGGCACCAGCACCACGAATACGAGCATAACCATCAGCAGCGTAAGAGGCGTTCAATTCGTTAGCATTGTTACCCCAGGTCATATCCTTATCATCTTCAATGATATCCAACAAAGGCTATAAAAGACATGAAATGTGAGTACACTATACAATCGAAGGGGTATTTGCATAAACTTTACCATGTTGAAATCACCGGGAACACCGAAAACAACATCAATGTTGATTTCCTTGAGACGGTTGATAAGATGTTGACCAATGGTGATGGAAGGCATTTTTAAGATTTAATAGTATGAAAAACTTGATGAGAAAAAAAAGGATTGTTGGGATGAATCTTGCTTCTTTTATATCTTTTTCGTCCTTAGGGTAAAAGTAATAATGTGGTGATGATTATCGTATCATCAAAATCGAACCGGCGACAGTTAGATGTGTCTCATATTTTTTTTTTTTTTTACCGTGGAAAAAATTTAGGGCAAAGGGCCATCCAGCGCTATGCCTACGATCGTGGCCGACGAATGCGCTTGTTAAATCATTAAGGTAATCTTTTTTATCTATTAAACTTTAGTCTGTTTTTTTTCTTGTGTGTAAATGAAACATGAATGTCTTATAAAAGATTTCATGTACACGCGAACATCATGATCAAGCATCATAAAAACTGCGATGATTAAAGAGATCCTGTGCCTGACAACGATTTATAATGAGCAACATATCGAATCAATGATGAAAGGTAGACATCAAGATGACCGTTTGTTTTTTCGTTTGTGTTTCTTATTGATAATAACTCAAAGACATTGATTTTATCATATTCATTGACCGAAAAAGGGTCTGTTGACAAGCAGTAAGTCCGAGAGTAATGATGTTAATCTGATTGCGCACCCGCTCGAGATTTACGATAGCAATCATCTTTGCTATTTTTTCAGGTAGAGTCCATAGAAAAAAAATTGTTCCATCTTGTAGACTTTGGGACAGATCAGGAATGCTTACAATGATTCATTTAAGATGGGATTCCATGCTATTTGCTTGTTGACAATGTGGTTTATTTTAATTGTCAGACACCTACACAACACATACGCATGATGTGTACTACAATGAAGCTCTGTTACAAAACCTTTATGTCATTCAATCCAACCTTACCCTTCTAGATTTCATTTGATAAAAAAATTTGCTTCCCGGACGAACTACTTGTTCAACTATCATTGTACATCCTCCTAGGACGCTTCATAAAAAAAAACAGGACGATAAACCTGACAGCTTCTGAGACATTGGATTGAAGAAACGTGCGAGCAAACTCCTATTGAAATGGATGTTATCGGAAATGGAGAGCATTATTATTTTCAAAAATGTGCGCAGAGCAAGAAGTTGAAAGGAGAGGGTGAATCCCATCCAATAACTGTATGATGGAAATCAGATCCGTTAAAAAAATTGCTTCAAATCCCTTGCTATAAGAAATTTTCATTTCACATTCAGGCGGTGCATGGATGAAGTCTTTTGGAAAATACATTCAAAATACAGCGTAGTTGCTTGAAGAACCAAAAAGATTTGTTAGATAGACAATGCGCATAGATTGATATGGATAAAGCCAAATAAAAAGAGGCGCAATGGATATGCGTAACAAAAAGTGGTATGACTTTTCTGCTTTATCATTTGCGAAAATTTTACTGCTCTGAATTTTGGTGTCAAAACGGCTAAAAATAAATTGGCGCCATCAAAGAAGAATGATTTCGAATATATTTGGTGTTTTCCCTGTCATTAGATTCACAAACCAAAACCATAAACATGATTCCCTCTGTTAATTGTTCACCAACTGATCTTTAAAACAGGCTCAAGACAGTTGTAACTTATATAAGTCTCAACTGCTGTAAGGGATCCCAACTACATCGAGCCGACTGTTTACTGCGTAAATACACGTGCTGCAATTTACGTAGTAATAGAGACGGAACATGGTACACATCAATCATCTTGACATCTATACGTCGACACCCGATCAAAGCGACAGCCTGAATTCCTGTTGACATGTTTGAAAAGATTTTATCTCAGTGTAGCACAGACCATATATGTTCATCGTTCGACATGAATTCAATTTCTATACAATCGATAACTATATCATTCAATAAAATGAACCCCGCTTCACTTCGCTTGTTGAATACAAATCCAAACTCAGCATTGTTTAGCCATTATCTTTCTTATCAAACGTTGATCCGGGGAAGATTACGAGACGATAAAAAATAAATGAATTGTATCTAGATGAACTCTTGACATATTAGATCAGACACATTATGAATCCCAAGACCCACAGTGCATAAACTAGTGTGAGAAATTTGAAATTTGCCTTTTAACATTTCATGTTACTACTTTCATTGACACTTGTTTGCTCATTATTGACTGACTATTTGATGAATCAACAAGATTCTTATATACACGCTGCTGGCCTAAGATTTTATACATGTATTTGTTGCAAACATCGTACTTCTCATTTCAAAGCCTTTTAAAATATTAGGCATGAAGTACTAGTGTATGCGTTAATCACACATCCTCTTCACTCACCCAATCTCATTCGTATCACGACGATTTCAAATATGAAACAAGAAGCTTATTACATTGATTGAGAACCTAGTTTTAGGTTGACAGCGACGCTCAGTTACTTACTCTTGGCACTGTTTATTATTACTATTTGCGCATATAACCATTATTCAGGCACATTGTGAAACTAATGATTAATGAATAGCATATGTTGATGTTTTGCAAAAAGGGGTATAGCTCATGACTTGGATCCGATTTTCATCGATCTCAAAAAGATGGAGAAAATGTGTCAAATAGTAACTGCTAGCCCAGAGCAATTGTGTGGTGCTATTCTGGTGGTCCAAAACAGATTCTAACTCGAGATATCACTAGCCAAATGTACCCAAATTTGGCTGTATTTTAGCATAATATTGAGTAATAAGAGCTAACGTAAGTATTCTCCCTGTCCGCATATGAGTTGTCCCCATTACTGTTATGTAGACTTGGAGCATTGTAGAAGGGCCATATACACATTTACAAGTAAGATTATGGAGGTTTTAGCGCAATTTTTGGCACCTGATATCAGTATACTGTAATTGCATATCTGTATACTTATTACATTGCCGTGTAATTTGCAATACTGCATATAACGACCAGAACTACATGCGCATTATCGTGGTAGTATATGCAATCTAGCTGCAACAATTCTCTACTCACATCTGTTATAAACTATCTTTCTCTTCTGTACATTATACACACAAAACATATCCTGTATACAGTTGATTCTCTTTAATGCATGTATGTATGTATGTACTGACGTTGGTTTCGCACGGTCATAACCTTCACAACCAACAATTTGTTCCATGTTTGAGTTGCTCTAGCCCAAAACTCAATGATGATAATAACAAAAAACTGGATCAAGTAGCTATGCACTGTGTGTTTTGACTTGCGCTGCTATCAAATGGCGTTGTCATGCTAGAAATAACTCAATTTGACTTGGATTGGAAACATGAAAATGGGAAGAAAGCCATCGTTGGATGTTCTGATTTACAGTGGTAAAACCATATATTCAGATGACAAGATATGTTTAATAATTATTAGATTTATTGGAATAAAAGATGGTGTATTATATGAATAAGTATATAAGAGTAATGGTGGTGCAGTCGATTAAATGACGTGGAATCCTATAAAGACGTGAATAATATCATGGTACCAATCATTAGGTATACAGTCTTGGTGTAGTTTAGTGATATGAATGGAAACTCGTTTATCTGCGTGCTGGATGATTTTTCACCGCTTGTGTTTGTGTTTACAATTGACGTTGATGCAGTTGGGTTTGCAGATGAGGAAGGAGTGGCTGTAACGGTGTTTGCATAATTGCTGTTTGACTTAAAGTCGGAGACCCATTGCCAATGGGCAATGTCAATTACAAAGAAATCATTTCTTAAAACGCCAAGGTCGTCAGCACCAAAAATGATAAACAGGGATCTGTCATTATGCAGAACAGCTGATATATATACAAATAGATGAATCAGGGTCAAGCTTCTTCTAGTTCACTGTTGATTTGCCTACCTGAGTGTCCAAAACGTGATCCGGCTCCAAGATTTGTGTTTGCAATGCTAACAGGAGTCCAAATGAACGACGTTGTATTCAACACGTAGCTATAGTCGGCAACTGCATCGGAAGCATCTAGTACCAATGTGTGTAAGTAAGGCTGCCAAGACCGCAATGTCATTTTGTGAACTTTACCGGTTACTGATCCGCCATATACAAAAATGAGATCCGAGTTGGGAACTACACATACAAACATGTCAGTCAATCCGGTACACGATTTGCCCTGTTTAACATTTACTCAGTGTTGCAGTATGAAGTCTTCTTGGTGCTGGAATGGTTGTGTTTGTGGGAGATGTGTGTATTGTCCAGTTGCCACTAGTGATGTTATATTCGAGAATCTTATTCATAGGAGCACCCGATAGGCCAGTACCGCTGTCGTCCACTTGCAAACCGCCAATATAATAAATAGATTGTCCTGAAGCACTGAGTGTTGCAGTATGTGCTAAGCGGGGGTTAGGAATACTAGTGTGCTGGGATGACGTTTTTGTATCATTATCTGGGAAGGACCAAGCTAGTGCCTGCAGATTGATAAACAGAGTTAGAAACAAATGAACTTGAATTTTCTACTTTCTATAGATATACATTTACATTCAAATCCAACACTTGGAATTCATCATGATACGTTGTCTTGTTGATGTTGATGGCAGTTGTGTTATCACTGTGTTTGTTTAATGAAAAAACCAATCATGTGATTATCAGTCCAAAGGTACTACTAAATGAACAATTACCTGATGCCACCCCAAGTCCACATCCGATTTGACGGATCAAGCGTACAGGTTTCTTCGCGACTATAAATATACACACAGCAAATAGATTTTTCTAAATCAACTCTGACGTACACACACACACACACACACAAAAAATTTCTTGTTTACCTTGGCATCATCAATGTTTGATTTTGTGTTTGCAATGCACTCCAAGAATTGTTACTCGTGTGATAAATAACAGTGGTGTTCTTTAGATGCTGAGTAGAGGAGCCATACCCCAAACCACCATGGATCAAATAACTATCATTTAAAGGTACGATCGAAAATAAGCTATTGGGCTCAACTGTGAAATCGCCAACAGGCACCACAGTATTCCAAGACTCAATCGAGTTTGCCACACTAAAGTCCTTTGTCAAGTCCAGTGAATAGTGATCTGATGTGGGCAATCGATTTGCAGTTCCACCATAGCAGTAGATGCGTTGATTTATTACTGCACAGCCTGCTCATTTGTTAGAGGGGTGTGTGTGTGTGAGTGCTTGAATAAAGCAAAACCAATTTTTACCTCCATTGTATCGTGGCGTTGGGAGAATAGCTTGCACTAGCGAAATACTAGTTGAAAGTAAGAATATACTGAATAACTTCATCATATAGAATAAAATGGAAAAGAGATAAAAAAAAAGAGATCTATTATTCAAAAGAACAGTTGTACATGAATAAACCTCATAAAAAATGACTGTTTGTACTACAGTTTTATTCGTAGTTAGTGTGTATGTATGTATGAATGAATGAAATGAGAATATGCTAAGGTTCTAAAAATAATACAACAATCTGTGCAGAAAAAACTAGAAATCAAGGTTCTGGACAAAAGAAAAAGAAAATGGAACAGAGGCTGGCTGCTTGGTATAGATGTATTCAGTGGTCTTGTTAGAGATAGAACGACACTAGTTTGTTGAGATTCTCGGTGGTTGCCTTGTACGAATTATCAACTGCAGAGACAGCCTTGAAAAACCATTTCAGAGTATCCGTTTTGTGATTTGCGGTTGCGTCAAGATGACTTGACAGAGTGCTTGTTGAGGAGCAATTACTGTATATGGAGTCGGTGTGGTGAACAGGCTCTCGCATGTAGGGCATGTCGTTGAAGCTATTGTTGTATTGAATGAAATGAGACATTTTGTATAGTAGTTGGGATGGGAGAAGAGAAAAGAAAGGTAGCTGTTTGTAATTTTCAAGGTTTCCCGTATATATACAAGCTTCTTTCGAAACAATATAACGGCCATTCCCGGTTTACATGTAGTTGAATACCTTGGCCTATCATATGAAATCTCCCATACAACGTTTTTAGAGTGGATAAATAGTCATCCGATCGATTTATATATGTATCTCAGTCGACAAAAATTTTGAAATAGTGGGATCATTCGAGAACCAGTTTATTAAAAGGTATCTTACAGTTGCTATATACTAACTATAAGATCAAACAAGCCAAAATGATACTGCTCTTCATATAATGTATGATAGTTGGATCTCCAATACTCAAATTCACTGAAACAAACATTGAAATCTGAGTTGCATTGCACCCGTGGGAAGAGCTCAATTAGTGATCTACTAGATAAATGGCTTCTCTTCTCAACTAAATAACACAGGATACTCGGCTATTCCATGTAAAAAGCCAAAAAGTCGTTTTCGAGAAGTGTCATTGAAAACTCTTTAACGTACTATTAACACTTTACTATTGTTGCACCAGTGTTCAACTTTCTCCATTATATTTGATACGTGGTGTACAGTCCATTTCACTGCTTCATTCTTTTTTTTAAAATGAACACCATCTCTCGTGAGGAAGCATGCTGCATTTTTTACTGTAAAAAATCTAATGAAGAGAATGCTCAAATCTGTACTGAAAAAGTAGCAAAGATGGAGGAAATTGAACTTTGTCACAGAAGTAATCCAAATGAACCAGAGATTGTATGTGAAGCGCGACAATGGACCGGTCGAATTTTTTTTTTGGCTGGCCCAATTTTTTTTTTTAGTGACCCAACCTATTTTCTTCACCTGTACTTAATAAAAGCATAGTATCCCAAACACTTAAAAACCCAAAAAATCAATATCAATAGTGCATTTATCAGCATCGGCATGAGTACTCAATATTTATTTGTCTAAACGTTGAATTGCATCAATTTTCTAATAGATTGCCATTAGTACATGTTGGTATTCGTTCTCACAAAAATTTACTTACTGATCAATCTGTTGGTGAAGCGTGATTGGCATTTGAAGCTTGCTGAATGTCAGGAAATACGTTATTGATCTGCATTGAGATTTATCGCCCACTGCAATCAATATCATGTACGGTAACAAGTTTCGAACATAGTCGTGCTGTGTGAGGAGTCCTTGTACATATTTTTGAACCATGTCGAATTCAGGCCCCTGAGGCAGTAAATCTGTCTGCTTGATGCATTCAAGAGCATTTTCTGAATGACCATAGTGGTTTTCTATGGTTGCTTTCAAAAAGTTCACCAAGATATTGAAAGTCAATAAAGTACTGGAATCGCGCTTGGAAGCATGAGACTTGTCGTAGTTGATTCTCGTACTGCTGCAGAATGCCATGATATCTTGCATGCTGGGAATCAGAGAATCTTTCTTATCTGAAGTATTGTAGCCGTTGATAGCAACGTAGATCTCTTGATTCAGTACTCCAAACACTTGCTCGTATTTATCCAGTGACTCAAACACATAGACCGAATCCTTGTATCTACCACGGCTTTGCAATGCCCTTGCAACTGGAGTGACGATGAGATCTTCGTAGTCTCTGGAGCTGTATGAACGGAACCCTAACAATGGCTTGTACTTGTCAATGATACCAGAAAGAGATTTGGCCTTGTTTCCCAAGATATCCTTAAAGTTATCGCAGCGCACAATCTGTTCGACCATCTTTTCATAGCATATGGGATGCACAGTGGGGTTAGGGTACAATGTTAAGAGATATAAGTATTGAAGAGCATCTTGGCATTCGTCAAGATTAACCTGGATATATTGTGCAATCATACCAATGTAATTGAGACATGGTGTGCCATTCGAATTAGAGACCACTAGACAAGGTTGTCAATATCGCTCGAGATACAGCCCTGTAAGCCTTCAGCAGACTTACCTATTTCATAAATGTTGCTTGGTTGGGATGCCACGCGAACAAGTCCATAATACACAAAAACAACAGCAAGGTGCACAGCTTGTACTCTCCAATTTTCAAATCCATGCAAATAGTTGATTGCCTGTAGCTAGTTAGTACCACATCCTGTCCAACTCAAGCAGTGTATACTCACCTTTTCAAATTGAAAAGAGAGAAGCAGCATATTGAAATAGACCCAAGGATTCGTGCCATTTTTGTCATATTTAGAGGGATCTGCTTGACTGACCATCTGTTGGAACTCTGAGAGACGATATTCTGCACGGTTAGATTTCAAAGCCTCGGATGTCTCTCGAATAAGCATGAGTTGTAGCCATAATGAGTCTTCCAAAATGTAGATCATATCTTCGCTCTTGGTTTGTAACTCGCAACGGCCAATGATCTTGTACAACAACATCTTGAAGGGATCATGGGCTTTGGTGGTGTATTTCATTGCCATATATTGGCGTTCAAATTGGATTCGGTGTTCTTCGGAAATGCTGTTAAAACAAATTAGTCCACAGAGTTTACACACTGCAACAACACATGCACTTACTTGAAATCAGCATCCGTACAAAATTCCTTGAACACGTTGTAGAATTCTGGAGCCCCACTGAAGTTTTGAGTTTTTTCTTCGACATATTGGAGTGCTAAATTGTAGTAGCCACAGCGTACCAAGAGATAAGTAAACAGCCATATTGGCACATCATCATAGACTTCTAGAGTGGGATCCCAAGAGCTTCCTTTCTTCTTGTACTGCAACTTCATGTATGCTTTCAAGCGATGTCTCTCAGACAAAGATCCCCCGACATTTGCAGCAGCAGCATTCTCTTTCAAAGTTTCATTGACTACCGATCTAAATCTACACACAAAGTCAGTCGCTTGCCTCAAGTACCATTGAAAAACACATACTGGCTTTCGAGATGGAGTCGCGCTGATCTGATTAATTGCGATTTCATACTTGTTATTCTGCTTTGCTCAGGATTGCTGACCAAGTAAGCTCCATGAATGCAATCTGAGCTCTCGTTTGTCAAACGAGAAATGATATCCCATGATAGTTTCATTGTCAATTTCTGGCTGTTTGTGCAAGTGGCTGTTTGTGCCATGTCTGCGAACTTTTTGACTATAGGAATAGGTGATCCAGTAATTCGTTGGTTGTTGATATCATTGACAGCCATTACGTATCGTTTCTTTAGATCCTTAAAAGCATTGACAGCCTACATGTCAACCATGTCAGTATACTGTGCCTCTGCCGATTACTGTGTATTTTGTACCTTGGTATCCTCTATGCCCATGTATCCAAAAGTCTTGTTGATTTCCTCTAAATCCCATTCTTCCATAATCATATTCTTTTTTGAACGCCAATACATGTTTCTATGATCAATCATGGCGCTGGAAACTGTCTGGCGAGTCTAATATGTCAATTTGAACTATCAGTCAACATGCAAAAATATAGATCCATGATCTTTGCTTACTTTGCGGTTTAATTCGTCAATAGTGTCTTTGATATATGTCTCTTGTACTTGCTTCAAATGAGCCTATGTTTTGATGAATGAGCCGTTCAATTAGGGTTGCTTTCTACTGGTCTTTTGCCTTACCTCTACGTCTGTCTTTTCCTTTATTTGAGTAGGCTGGAAGGTGAATTTTGTATCAACTTTCTCTAAATACTGGCTATTTTCATGAGTATTCGCACCGCCTTGAGCTAAAAAGTAGTGTCTATCATGTGGATTAGCAGTAGATCTCCTTGCAAGAGTGCATTTTGAAATTACCCCAAAGCATTGCTGTCCTTGGATGAAGTGTCAACCTTGGATGTAATTAAGTTGGTCTCTGCATTCAACTGTTGAAGGTCATGCTGCAATTTGGGCGAGTCGTATTTGGTTGATAAACTTGGAAGCTCTTTAGCGTCCTGCAGCAGTTGTTTGAATTTATTAGACATTGTAGTATCGAAAGTTAAAGAGAAAGAAAACCGCCAAACAGAAAAATTTATCGCGTTTTCTGCGGCTATTTAAATACGCTTCTCTTTTTCTCCTTCATGATGATTTGGATGGAATCACAGTTCAAGGTGAATTTTATTAGTTCAAAAGGGGGGTTAGATATATGTACAGCAAGACCCTTTTGCAAGCGCTTAAGCGAGTTCAGCATGCTTCTTTACGAATTGATCAACCATAGGGCCGTTACGCATGCCTACAAATGAATCAACAATCTTTCCATCATTGAAGGCAGAGACAGTAGGCAAGGCAGCGACCTTGAATTTAGCAGCAATGTCTTGATTATCATCAACATTGATCTTGACCAAGGTAACCTTGGGGTTAGCAGCTACGGATTTGGTCAACAAAGGGCCCAACATCTTGCAAGGACCACACCAGCTATATATGTTGTTAGTTCAAGAATGTTACAAAGCAAGGCGTGACATACTCGGCATAAAAATCAACGATGACAGGGTGATCAGCTTTGGTGACAAGCTTCTCAAAGGTTGCAGAGGTTGCTTCAACAGTTTGTCCTGTCAAACGAGGTTGAGCAGCATGGAAAGAGCGAGCAACTGACCATCAACATTAGCAATTATTGCATTTAATTGAGTGTGTGTGTGTGTGTGTCCGCTTACATTGTCTGGCAGGTCTAATAGCAGCAGTGCGAAGAGAATTCATGTTGGTAAAAGGTTGTATGAATAAGTAAAGAAGCACATTCAGAGCTCTCCCCCAGATTATTAAATATCCATTCAAAGGATGAGGCCAAATTATTGGATGATAGTGCCCGCTTACAAATAGTTTAATAGTAGCTGATATCTTGAATCTTGATGACGCATGCCATCATTTGTTTCAACTGACGAACATTGGATGCTGCCATATCTTTTACGCCTCTTCACAGAATTCATGTTACAACATTGGGTTGTCATGGCAACAGACACAGATTCTGGGGAGACGGATATTTACTTGGCAGATGACACTTATCATCATAACATCTGTTGCGATTATATGGAGCTGTTTGGCTGCGTTATTGTCGAGGCACATTTGACATTCATTACTAATAAGCTCGCCCAAGTATCTCTTTATCAATGCGATCGTAATAATTCAAACGTATCTACTGTAAATCATTCGTATTAAGCGTTTCTCCGTATCCAAAAGACATTCACTCCAGAGAAGCTACAGGTAGAAACGGGGTCATGTTCTGCGCAATATGTAGCTGTAAGTGCATGAATGTAGAGTGAGATACTGCGACATTGACGTGCGGGCAAGGGACTAAATCACAAATGGTATTGCTGTGTGGCTTTTTTTCAAGCTAAATGTCTTCTCCTGCATCTTTATTGACACTTTTAATAAATCCTGTTCTCTTGCCTCTTTCCTCTTTTTCTTCTCTTTTTCTTCTGGCAAAAGATGCAGCTATTTGACCGATTATTCAAGATAAAGAAACATCAGCAAAAGACACAAAACGACAACAGCATCAAATCAACAGATTCCAATTCGACTTCTTCTTCGTCTTCTTCAACGCTAGTAGGTCGCCGGCATGGTTCTTTGAAGCGATTCTCTAGTCTACGTCATTGGCGATCCACATCGAAACCAGTGATTCATAGCAAGGTACCGTTAGACCAAGAGCAACAGCAGCGGCAGCAACATGATCTCTTGACACAGTGTATAGAAACAGCTTTGTATGTAAACCCGAGTAACAGCTCTGGTATCAAGAGGTGGTCCTATGGAGATGCGCCTACGACTAGCAACATTTCGTTTCAAGAGCAAGAACCATCACCGCCTCCAGCGCAACCTAGACAACGGAAACTATCACTTCCGCCACAGCCAACACATATCGGTTACCTCGCATCTATACCAGAAGTTGACAGCCAAATAACTTTGGACTTGAATAAATGAAATAAAAAAAGGGAGGGGCGGCTTGTCAGGATGAATTCCAGTCTGTGTAATGTTTTGAATGAGAGGGTCTTCCATTGGATTGACATTTGTAACGGACCAAAAGCAATTGTTGGTATAGTGTATAAGGAATCAAATAATATACATATTTACTTCGATCTGAATAACACACAATAGCTCTTAGAGATTCATTTGTGTTTCGTATAGAACCAAGGATGGCGATGGCTGATCTATGTGTCCTGGATTCGAAAAACATGGTATGCTGGTTGCATTTGAAAGAGTTTCTAGAGACTGTAGAGTCTAGCTATGTCCATAGAAGTCAACTCAAGTATGAATAATGTAGGAATCGCTTTGGAAAAGAGTTGCTGTATCAAATCCATTATTCAAAAAGACATTGCTAATTGCATAATCGATGATTACTTCATGCAAATAACTGTTAGTCGAGATTAATTGTTGGGTACTATATATTCTGGGGGGTTCTAATTGAGAAACTATTCGCTAAATGCATCGAAATTTGGCTTTGTTTTAGCATACTTAAGTGTTAAGGGTTAATGCAAGTATGCTGTCTACTCGTAAATGGCTTGTCCCATTGATGTAAACCTGGAGTATCGTAAAAGAGTCTATCTACAGTTACAAGTAAAGTTATGGAAGTTTTCAGCGTACTTTATGACATTCAATGTCACATGGGAATTGCATACATATGCGCTTAAATCTAATGGCTCTCACACCTTAATCCTAAACCAGAAGCATGGATAAGGTTGCACCGATGTTCGAAATATTTGCAACGCAGTCGGCGATTTCGATATTGAACAAACCTCTTAATGAAACCTAAATTTTTCAAACTAAACCATTTCATCTCTATCTTCCTTCTTTTGTATTTCAGAGAATAATATGAGTAAACTAGTGGAAACAATTGAAGAAGCCGATGTAAGCATACAAACAGCTCGCCAAGCGACTATGCTAATCAACAGAGGCACTAGCAGATGACTCCTGTTGCCACAGAGCAACCTCAACAAGAATTCGAAGCACCCGAGCTTTACGGACTGCCTCTATTGTTTGCAGCCAATGCAATTGACTACATTCCATTTGTCAAGCAAAAAGTAGCCTCTGATGGACTCTTGTTTAAATTGAGAGAACGTAATGACATTGAGGATCATCCTATTACATTGCCAATTCCATTCGAGTATATTTCATCACCTAAAGATGCAAAGTTTGGCCAAGTAAGTAAATTCTCACACACTGACAAGCATTTATGCTGACTTAACATGTATATACAAGGATATTCCTAAATTGGATCCAAAGCTCAAGAGCGTGTCACCCTTCCTATCTTTCTGGGACTATCATGAAGCCTACACTCAGTTCAAGACAACGCCTACCGAGGTAGCCAACAAGATGCTTGTGGCCTTGAAAAAGAGCAAAAGCATGAATTGGATGCGATTCTCCGTTCAAGACATTGTCCAGCAAGCCGAGGCATCCACAGAACGATACAAGCAGCAAAATGCACTCAGTCAATTGGATGGTGTCTTTATTTCTATCAAAGAAGAGATGGATATTCAGGGCTTGGAAACCAAAGTGGGCACTAATTTTATCAATAACGGTCAGCCAGCAACAGAAGATGCTACTCTTGTAAGCAAGCTCAAGCAGGCAGGAGCCATCATTGTGGGATCTACCGTCATGAATGAGCTAGGATGGGATACATTCTCTGTGAATCCCAATACAGGTATGCCCAAGAACCCTTACAGTGCCTTGCATTCATGCGGTGGATCCAGTGGCGGCTGTGGTGGTTGTGTTGCTGGCGGTCTGTTCCCTGTCAGTATTGGCGCTGATGGTGGAGGATCTGTGAGAATCCCCGCGACCTTTTGTGGTTTGTATGGCCTCAAGACAACTTACGCTCGAGTATCAGCCAAGGGCGGTGCTACCGTTGATCCTAGCTTGGGAAGTTATGGTCCTTTGGCTGCGACAGCTGATGACATGGCTTTGACTTATGCCATCATTGCTGGTCCCGATACCAAGGATTCCACCACGCTTTTGCAACCACCAGTGTCACTAAAGGACTATGATCAGATATTTGATCTCTCTGACCTTACCATTGCTGTCTATCCTGAATGGGCACGACATATGGTAGATCCTGCTATCTTGGAGAAGCTCGATTTCTTCAAGAATCATTTGCAGCAATTAGGAGCTCGCATTGTTGAAATTGAGATTCCTGACCTTGACCTTACAGCTACAGGTAAAGCATCCAGTCTTGTTTGTATGTATTCACCACTAATCAATGTATTCAAATAGCACATACTGTCACCATCTGCAGTGAAATGCTCAACTTTGCTTCTCGTCATGAACTGAACCACCGCAACTTTTTACCTCACACTCGTTTGATGGCAGGCACCGCGAGCGCGTTGGAAGGAAGAGATTATGTCCGTGCTCAACAAGTGCGAGGACGAATGATGAACCATTTGCGACACATTTTCGAGGACCAAAAGATTGATTTAATCCTGTGCCCTTCAACCGCTATTACTGCACCTGAGATCCCTGAAAAGGCTCACTCTTATGGCATGTCCAATGCGAAATTGACCATTCGATCCATGATCTTTTGTATGCTGGCCAACTTGACTGGTATTCCTGGATTGTCTGTGCCTGCTGGATTTAATAAGGGCATGCCTATTGGATTGCAATTCATGGCTCGTTGGTGGAACGAAGCTCTGTTGTGTAGAATAGCTAAAACTTGCGAGCGTATACCAGGTATTGAGCGTAAACATCCAGAGGGAGCAAATTGGTTTGGAGATGATTTATTACCAATTAATTAATAAATGTCAAAAGAATAGTATCAATGATAGATTGCGATTTTTCTTTTTTTTTTTTTTTAATTGGAGAGGGGGGTATAGTTCTTTGTAGCTTTTCAAGGTGTGCCATCGTCTTCATCGTCATCTTCACTAGACTGGTTCCGATATTCTTCTTCCACTTTGCAATCTTCACAAAACCATTTGCCAGCAGGAGGCTCCACCAATCCAACACAGTTGTAATGAAACCATTCTCGTTCACACTAAAGAACCAGACAAATGTCAGTGATACATCATCTTGATTAAATCAGTCCATCTTACATTGTCGCCATCACAGGCAATCATATCGCCAAATGAAACTTGTTTACAGTAGCAATAAGTGGGCTCGTTGCTGTCAATATCTGGGTCACCAGCTGAAGTGCTGCCGTTTGATGGCATTGGACGAGATGAATGATGAATTCTCTTTCTTGTAGGGCCGTCAATAGACCCCAACGCTCTTTTTCGATGCCCTTTTGCCATGTATCAATATCCTTTTCTCTCGCTATCAACGACTGTGCCACTGTACTCACCCCCATCATGCCAATTAGGGCCCTTTCTATTCGATCTATGACTGATCCAATCCGATTCACTTAGGCCACTCTTTGCTACTTGCGTATCTAATCGCTCGATATGTCGTGACACAAGATCATACATTCGCATCGCAAGTTCAATTTTCTGGTCTTGCTTTTGCATAGCTGTTTTGTAGTCCTTTTCAAGTTGTGATCGAGTGGCCACCAGATGTGTTGAGGTGGCACTTGATTTGAATTGCTTTACATATGATCTCTTGTGTTTTGTATAAGTCTCTCTAAACTCTGGATTCAAATTGAATATGCGCGCTGCTATCTGCTAACTCATATCAATTCACTTACTCTGCAAATCATCGTCCATACGACGAAGTTCGTGCATATTTTGATCAATTTCTGACGGTAAATTTTGCAGACCTAACCTCAGATGATTTAGAGGTTTTTTTTTTCTCAGTTATTCCACATGGGCATAAACCTTACTTTCCAAGTAGTCTTCATAGATATCAGCTACTGAGGCACTCATTTTCTTCTTGATCACCCAAAACTTGTAATGTGAAACGTACTGTAAAACGAAACAAAAGGAGAGATGAAAAAATTTCAATGGCTTTTGTGATACTAGAGATATTTATTTTTAAGGGAGAGAACGAAAAAGACCGCTATTTATTGATCAATCAGAGTAGTCGTCTTGATCCGAATCAGCATCGCTATCACTGTCGCTATTGTCGTCCTCCTCCTCGTCGCTGTCTACATGTTCTTGAATTGTCACTGATTTTCTAGCCTTCTTTTTCTCTTCGATTTGGTTTTCTTTGGCCAAAAATTTCTTGATGATCAATCCAGAACGAGCGCCAAATGATTTCTCCCATTCAGCCTTGACACTCTTGTAAAGATGAATTGTGAATCGAGCATCCTCTACAGATGAATGGCTTCCAGATTGAATGGTAATGCCCAAAACTTCCTTGACCAACATTCTGAGACCGGGTGTTCTTCCCTTGGCTAATTTACGGAAAGGCTTATAGCGAGATGTATCACGGATCAGCAATGCAGGGTGAGAAAGGATGAGGGCTTGCAAATCATTGTGCACAGCATGTCCCACTAGAATACGATTGCGGATAATAGCCTCTGTTTTGTATTGTGCTTCTTTGAATGTCAATGCTTCATCTGATTCTAAATGATGAGGTTCGATACCACTGACATGTGTACGGTAATCTGTCACTTTTTCTTGAGGCTTCACATAGCAATCCAACAACACAGCGCCATTGTAATTGACAATAGACACACGAGCTAAGGCTGAATCTACGCCATCTGGTCCAACGCCCACCATTTCACAATCAATGGCAACATATTTACCCAACTTTGCCGCATCTCCAGAAACGGCATTCATCTTGGCTACTATGCTCTTCTTTTTTAACTTTTGTTCTTGGGGAGTCTCCTTGGGTGTATATACATTCTTTAAAGTATCCTCATCGACATCTTCAGCAAACCATAATTCATCTTTATCGGGTATCGAACTCTTTGTTGTTGTTGTTGTTGTTGTGGTGGTGGTGGTGGTACTTTGTGTCGTTTTGGATTTAGCCTCAAAGGATGCTTTCATTTTCCTATTTGACATCTTAGCTCTTCTGATCTCCCTCGATCCCTCAATCCCTTGATGTTTAATGACTTACTCTACTCGCTGCCTCTTGTTGAAGCATTTAAAGTTGGGACTAATCTCAAATTCATCCGTCTTTCTCTTCTTTTTGGATTCTGCAGCAGCAGGAGCAATCGTCTGGTGGCATGGTTGCATTAGTAAACTTTTCAACTTGATACAGAACGCTCAACTTACGGGCAAAAGCTTTTTCCAGTTGGAAGAAGGTACAGGCTTGGTCGATTTCTTGCCACCTTTAGCCATTTTCTAGGTTTGAGTAATTAAAGAGAGATGAGGGCAGATGTATTGTCTCAAAAAAATCCTAAAGTTTATCGAGTGGCTTTTTTTCACCTGCTTTTTTCGCCAGTGGTGAGGGGAGTATTAAAACCAGAGGCTGTTGCTGCCATTACAGCGACAAAAAGCAGTGATAATTTATGCAATGTGTATGTCAAAGTAGCGTCCTCATACCGCTTATGAATTTGATAAACAAAAGAACATCTGATCGCAAAGGATGTTTAGAGAAAAAAGGGGGAAAGAGATCACTCGTTTCATGATGTGCTCAGATGATGAAAACCTTCATTGAATCAGATTGACATCAGCAGTTTCAATGCCTTTATATTAACATAATCTTCACTTTTCCCTCTCTCTCTCTCTCCTCCTTCCTTTTTTCATTTGTATACTATTCTTATTCCACTAAAAAGCAAATTCAGCATGTTTACTGGTTATTTGCTAATACTATTAACGACAAGTCTCGTATACTACTACAGTAGCACAGGATCAGATGCCGTAGCAACTGATTCGCCTCTGGATGCCTGGGTTGCTAAACAACAAGTGACAAGTTTCAAGACAATTATGAAAAATATCAATCCTCCAGGCACGTCCAGAGGATTCTTTGCTGCGTCCCTTTCAACTTATAAACCTGATTACTTTTATACCTGGACAAGAGATGCTGCTCTTGTTGCGCGTGTCATTTCTTCTATACCAGAGACGAACTTGACTGTATTAACAGATTATGTGGATTTTCAAGTCAGTACACAGACGGCACCAACTATTTGTAATTGTCTTGGTGAACCAAAGTTCAATACAGATGGCTCAGGCTACACGGGTTCGTGGGGAAGGTGAATATTTGAGAATACACGCATAATTGTACCACTAACTATAGGCGCTGTAGACCTCAAAATGACGGCCCTGCTGAAAGAGCCATTGCATTTATTGCAATTGCTAATCGTTGGCAATTAGAAGGTCATGATCCAACATACACAACAGATACTCTGGTCCCTGCTATTGTCAAAGACTTGGACTATGTGGCAAGCGTATGGCAGGAAGCATGTTTCGATTTATGGGAAGAAATTGAGGGCGTGCATTTTTACACACTCATGGTCATGCGTCGCGCATTATTGGATGCCGCTGATTTCTTCGATGCTAATAGTGATACACCATTTCGAAGTGATCATAATTACAAATCCACAGCATATCAAATTGAGAAGAGAATAGAATCATTTTGGTCATCCCATCAAAACTATATCACGTCAACCCAAGATGTGCGTAACGGTGTACAAAAGCCTTCCGGATTAGATGTGTCTACATTGCTTGCTGCAAATCTATTATCCAGTAGAAACGATGGTTTCTTTACTCCTGGTTCCAACAAGATACTAGCTACCGCTCATGCATTGGAAGAGGCTTTTAAATCCATTTACCCGTTGAACCAACAACTAGATGCGCATTTAGGTACATCCATCGGACGCTATCCAGAAGACATATACGATGGGGTGGGAACTTCAGTTGGCAATCCATGGTTCATTGCTACAGCAGCATACACAGAATTGTATTACCTAGCTATCAAGGAGTGGAAGCAAGTTGGTGTAGTTATAGATGACATCAACCGGCCCTTCTTTCAGCGTTTACTTGGAAGTAATGCGTCTACGAGCTTTAAAAATCCTCAAAATCTCCATTATTATGCTCCTGGAAGTGTAGAGTTAGATCAACTTATACATAGAGCCACTGTTACCGCAGATAAATATCTAGCAACTATTCAATATCATCAGCACAGAAACGGATCCATGTCTGAACAGTTTGATCGTTATATCGGCTACATGGCTGGTGCCAGAGATTTAACTTGGTCTCACGCGGCATTCATTTCTGCTGCAAAAGCAAAATCATCGCATCCCATCTTTTAGTAGTACTTTTTGCCTCTACCTATTAATTAATAAACATTACTCAAATATAAATACCCAAGAGTGGCCAGTCATTCAATCTCTCCCTTTTATTCTCGAAAACATTGCCAGTACAGGCTTTATGTTGTTTCATAGTTTCGAATTATCCGAGTTTTTTAAACGAAAACGACAGCGCATGATAGATGTTCAAGAGCATCACTGTCGTTCCTGAATAAAAAATTATTCAGTACACTATAATAACAGCGATATCTAACAGTAATTGCAACTGTATATCGTCTAATCCCAAGTTTATTGTTGCTTACTGTAATAGATCAGGATTTCCAAAGGTGATTTATATATGTGAGGTATATAAATGGCTGATTCTATGAGGCAGGCTTTGGTGTTACTAATTGCAATGAATATCACTATATACAATTAATACCTATGATCGGTCAACGGAATAATCGATTGGTTATAGATGTTAAGTATATATGTGATCGAAGGTATATTTATTGGGGAATAATAAATATAGAAAGGGAAGGGAGAAGAGCAGATAAATTCACTAAGGTTCATTTGATCTGTGACATTAGCGTATTTATATGGTTTAGGGAATTATACTGATCGGGAACTGACATTGCTGAATGTCAGCTATGTAATGACTGTAACTAGATCATTACATTATCTCCTCCTCTTGTGGAGTCTTTGAGTTGTGGAAGTTTCCTTGGGCTTGAGGGACGAAGGTGCTGGTTTATTTGGATACTTGTCGTGGAATTGACGTACTGGGATTGGAGCATTTACAACGTTCGACTGATCTTCCCACGTATCCTCGGATGGGTCTGGATAGTTTTTCCATCTGATCTTGTATTGCAATTTGTTTCTTTTTATTCTGCTATCCAGTATCTCTTCGACTTCGTATTCTTCAAATCCATTAACGATTACGGGTGGAGCTGGATCTACCTGTCTGTTCTCAATGTCTTGTAGTCCGTCGATTGATTTTGGTGTAAGTAGAGCTACGTTAAATACAGGATGTATTTTCATGGATGCAGGTAAGTCTAACTTGAATGCATGCGAGCCAATCTTTTCAATGATTTTAAACGGGCCGACTCGCTTGTGGTCTAGTTTCTTGGATGGACGTTCAGTTTGGATGTTCTTTGTATTCAAGTAGACTTCGTCGCCGATGTTGAGAGCCGGAATAGGGCGTTTACTTTTGTCGTAGTACGATGCTTGCGTCCTTTGTGCAATTTGTATGTTGGTTTTATTTTCGTCGTGGATTAACTTCATTCTCTGTGCAAACTCTTCTGCCGCAGGTACTGACTCGTGCTGTGTCAATGAGTTGGCTGCTGGAGATGCAAAGTTGGCTTTAGGATCAATACCATAGTTGGCAAAGAACGGAGATGTTTTAGTGGTAGACTGCTGATGATTATTGTAGCTGAATTCCGCATACGGTAGCAACGTAGCCCAGTTATCTTGTTGATAGTTGCTAAACATCCTGAGGTATTGTTCCAATGTTGAGTTTGTCCTTTCCGTTTGTCCATCAGACTGAGGTCTATGCGAGGTCGACATATTGCATTGGATCTCCAACTTGACCAGCAAGTGTTTCCAGAACTTGGATGTGAATAATACGCCGCGATCGGATACGATTGATGAAGGTAGTCCGTGTAGACGGAATATGTTTTGAATGAACAAGTCAGCTAGTTGTTTTGCATTGATGGATTCCTTGCATGGAACGAAATGGGCCATCTTGGTAAGTCGGTCTACCACTACCCAGATGCTATCAAAACCATTTGATTGGGGTAATTTGACAATGAAATCCATGCTAATTGAGGACCAAGGAGCTTCAGGTATTTGCAAAGGTTTAAGTGGACCTGGGGGTGCTTGGCGAGATGCTTTTCCTCTTGTGCATATCTGGCAGTTTGCAACATATTTCTTGATAAAGCTGTTCATGTTTTTCCACCAATAGTTTCTTGATATCACCTCTGCTGTCTTGGCTCTACCAAAATGTCCAGATGTCAAGTTATCATGGTGTATCTTGACAATTTTCAATCTGAGATCGGCATTTGCTGGGATGTATATCAATGAGTTTTTTAGTAATAGTTGAGTGGGCTCGTCAATGTGGTAATTCTTGAAGCGCTCGACGGTTTTCTTGCTATGATCGAGTGGTGATGAGAGTATATGATAGATTGGGTCCTTTTTTTGTTCGTTCAAGATTTCCTTTTGAATATCGTAATCAATGCTGACTGTCGTTGATGAGAGAATGAGTTGTTCTGGCTTTAGCAATGTGTGAATTGGTTGCTTATCCCCCTCTTCAGGCACAAAATCGGGTCTTCTGGAGAGTGCATCGGCTCGTTTATTTTGAGTAGCAGGTCTATATTGAATCACGAAATGAAAAGGGCTGAGTTTGTAGGCATATCTTGCTTGTCTTCTGTTAAGCTTTTTAGCATCGACGAAGTATTCAAGATTTTTGTGATCAGTTAGCACGAGTGTCTTGTATTTTGCATCTTCCAAGTAATGCCTCCAGTGTAGAAAAGAGTCAACAATGGCCAGCATTTCTTTGTCATAGATTTCGTAGTTGATTTCGGGAGGTTTGAGCTTTCTACTGTAATATGCGATAGGGTGAAGCACTCCTTGATCGTCATATTGGCTGAGGATGCTGCCAATAGCGAAATCGCTGGCATCTGTTTCCATTACACAGTGTTTGTCTGGGTTGAAAAATTTGAGTACAGGGTTGGAGGTAAATAGCTTCTTCAAGGCATTGAACGCGTTTTCTTCTTTTTCTCCCCATTTGAATTTTCTATCTTTTTTCAGTAAATTGGTCAACACTGTTGTATGTAGACTGAAGTGCTTCAAGAAGGAGCGATGATAGTTTGCAAAGCCGAGGAATACCATGACATCGTGTTGGGATTTTGGTGTTGGCCATTCAGTGATTGCTTTGATTTTTTCAGTATCCATCGAAACACCGTTTCTTCCAATCCGAATGCCCAAGAAGTTGACTTCTGTCTTGTCGAACTCACACTTTTCAGCCTTGATATAGAGTTCAGCATCAAGTAGTTTCTTAAGAACTGCCTTTACGTCCTTGGTGTGCTGATTTAGATCCCCGTTTGTGTAGACCAAAATATCATCATAGAAAAATACGGCCGTTTGATCAATATGCTCGCGTAGGACATCGTTTAAATAGGCCATCCATGTGCTAGGGGCATTAACCAATCCGAAATTTAGTACATTATATTGAAAATGGCCATATTTGCAACGGAAACCAGTGAGCCATTCATGTCCAGGTTTTATACGGATTCTGTAGTATGCGTTGCGGACATCCAACTTAGTGTAGTACAATGCATTTCCGAGTCTGTCGATCATTTCAGGAACCAAGGGAAGCACAGGAGGGTCACGGACAGTAACGGCATTTAATCCTCTGTTGTCGATGCAGAGTCTCAGTTCACCAGACTTCTTTTTGACAAAAAGGATTGGGGCGGCAGCAGGACTAGTTGATCTACTAATAAAACCGTTGGCAAGGTTTTCCTTCAAGTATTTGGATAGCTCGTCTAGTTCGGCCTGGGATAAATTGTATATGGGCCCATAGGGTGGAGATTTGCCTTCCTTGAGAATAATTTGATGGTCATATGGTCTGTGTGGGGGTAGAGTGTTTGCCTTTTTCTTGCTAAAAACCTCGTACAATTCACTGTATTTTTCGGGTACATTTGAGTAATCTTCTTCAGTAGCCGTTAAACCAGTGTTAGGTGTGGATGAAGTGGCTGCGACAGATTCGGTAACTGGAAATTCTGCGATTCGGATTACTTCTGAGGCGTTGATATAGCAATAATTGTTTTCAAACATGTCCTCTTTGATAGATGCATATGAGACGAATTGGATGTCGATGTTAGACGATTCATGTATTGATGGTACAGGATCAGAGTATGTTTCGATAGTTGTATCTTTATTATTATTGTAATAAGGATTGGATTGGTTACAACTAGAACTATTGGTTGTATAATTGGGGTGGTTTGGCAAGGTCTTGACGATTTGGACTTTACGGAAACAGTGGTGGGAGCAATGATTCGAGTCAAATGTGATAGTATGGTTGGACCATTTGATGTACGGGTCATGCTTTTTGAGCCAGGGCATACCAAGGATGATAGGGTATTGACCGAGTTTCGTCTTGTCAAGAGTAATTGCCTCTTCATGATCACCAATTGACATTACCAGATTTGTCTCCTCCTTCACAGGCCCCGAGTTGATGGGAGTGCCGTCCACTGTTAGAATTTCTATAGCTTTGTCCTTGGAACAAGTAGGGAGCTTGTTTTTCTCGGAAAAAGATACATCAATGAAATTTGCCATGGAGCCAGAGTCAATCATGCCATATGTTTTGATGGTCTTGTTGTCAACTTGGATGATGATGTCGACAATTATATGTTCATGAAGGTTGTTAGCTTTGGAAGGTGAGACGATTGAATTGATGGACAATGTGGGGTTTGGTTGTACAGGCTGTTGCAGATGAAGTTGGCCCAAAGCTTGCCTTAATTGCTTTGGGCTGCTAGAAAATCCTGGAAGCTGTAAAGAATTTTGGTGTTTCCTTTCAGAGCAGTATTCTTTGGTGTAGAAATTGTTGTAGCATTCAGGGTTTTCTTTGTTGGTTTCACAGCACATTCATCAATTTCATGATCCGGGGATCCACAGTACAAACAAAGTCCATGTTCCCGACGATGACGCTTTTCAGATTCACTAAGAGGTTTTCTTTTTAAGGCTTTCTTTTGTTGGTTTCTTGAAGCGTTGTCTATTTCCATGGGGCGAACATCTTCATTGTCTGGATGATGGTGAAAGTGTTGTTGTGGTGTTGGTTGTTGATGAAAATGTACCGGTTTGTTGTGAAACTTCTTATTGTTGTTGTTGTTTCGCGCATCCTTATTGAACTTTCTTTCTCTCATGAACAGGTCCAAGCTGATAACTAAGTCTTGGTATTCTTGAAGAGATGATGGAGTGTCGCGAACAATAAGTTCATCTTGTAGTTGTGTGTTGATGTTGTTACGATAGGCCCAGAAGAGTGCAGGTTCATTAAATTCGGTTAATACTGCATAGCGCTTAAATTCAGTAGTGTATTCAGCAGCAGTTTTGTTTCCTTGCTTCATTCGCATGACCTTGTTTTCAGCATCAGAGACCAACGTAACATCACCAAACATTTTTCGCAAAGATTCACAAAAGGTGGAGTAATCTTTGGTGATAATATTTTCCGAATTAGTACCAACAGCAGCAATGTATGGTTGAATCCATTTGAAGGCGATGTCTTTCATGTAAGACGCAGCATAAAAGACCTTGGACACATCATCTGGGAACCTTGAACCTTGTAAACGAAACACCATGTTCAGTTGGGTCAGAAAATTCTCCAAGTTGTTTGATCCATCGGTCCTAATCCCAGTGAACGGAGTAGGATCATTGACTTTTGGTTCTCGGACAGTTACTTGACTACCAGGAGAAGTTAGTGATAGTGATTGTAATAGTTGTTGGAGGCTGGTGATATCGCTGTTGGATAGGCTTTCAGTACTGCCTTCGGCAATTTTATCTGCCAATTGCTTGGCTCGTTGTTGAGGGTTGGACATGTTGGAAGTGGTTTTGATTCAAATAGCTTGTAAAGACGGAGAAATTGTAGTCAATAAATTAGCGAAATCAGAGAATGTCGGTGAAAACAACGAATTGATGAATAACTTGAGTGTTGTGGTTATTAATCAAGGGATTGAACTTGAGGTTGTATAAACTTAGACCAGTAAGATTATACGCAGAACAATTAGGAACACAGGAGTGAATTTATACTGTAATAGATCAGGATTTCCAAAGGTGATTTATATATGTGAGGTATATAAATGGCTGATTCTATGAGGCAGGCTTTGGTGTTACTAATTGCAATGAATATCACTATATACAATTAATACCTATGATCGGTCAACGGAATAATCGATTGGTTATAGATGTTAAGTATATATGTGATCGAAGGTATATTTATTGGGGAATAATAAATATAGAAAGGGAAGGGAGAAGAGCAGATAAATTCACTAAGGTTCATTTGATCTGTGACATTAGCGTATTTATATGGTTTAGGGAATTATACTGATCGGGAACTGACATTGCTGAATGTCAGCTATGTAATGACTGTAACTAGATCATTACACTTACTGCTATAAATTTTCAACCAATCATATCGCTTGAAATTACCTCTACATACAAAAAAAAACCTACAAAAATTTTGCCATAGTTCTCCTCTGCAACGATGTTAGGCAGAATTTGAAGTACTACCCAAAAATGCAATTAGGTAGTATTTCAATTAGACCACCCCTCAGGTGCTAGAGCGTGCCTTACTACACCCCTAACATGAGGAATTATGTTTATTAAGACCCTCAACTGTCGCTAAGTAAGTAGAAACAATTAAGTTTGGACCAGCCTATCTAATCCTAGTCTCGGAATCTTGTTATTGTTAAGCTTCAGTGATAGGCACATCCACTCAACGTAAAAAAAAAAAGGTATGCTTCAAAGAAACATAGAAAGAAAGGAAAATAGTAAGGGTAATAACATTACATGATGCCGACGAAAATTAAAAAAAAAAATGAGGGCAAGAAGCCAAGAAAAAAAGGGGGAGAAAAAGAAGCTAATAAAAATGTATAACTTGTGTCTACTACTATTGCTCTGGCTGTTGTCATCCACAGAAAAAAATAACTTGATTGATCTCTTGCAGCATCCAGTAGTGTCCATGTTCATTCCCATTTGCCTGCCTATACATAATTCAAAGAATATAGTCAGTATTGCATTCCTCAGTCAACGCCATCATATCATAATAATATACTTACCTAATTGATTGTTAACAGTTCCGCTTGCATCCAGTAGTATTCATCATTAATCATCCATCAGTAGTCGTCGTGACTTTATACTTGTTGCCTACTACACATCGTATCAAAATAGTATAATAATGGTCAGCAATGTATTTAGCAATCTACGTCATCATCTATACTTACTTGATAGACAATTCACAACAGGTTCTGCATTTAATGTCCTGGAGCACCACCTTGTGCTTTCTGCCTGTATTCTATCAAATAATGAGCATAATCAGTAAGATACTATTGAACAACAGCCACCATTGAAGCTAACCTGATCCACGGAGGAGCTCGAGAAACGTGGTAGCACTACAAATGGTTTGCAGATAGCACCAACCAGAGAGTAGCATTACTATTAACAATGACTTGCAGACAGCACCAAACCAGAAAGTTACAACAATAATACTTGAGATGACTTGCAAATAGTAGCGTTAAGACAGAACGTAACAGTACTTGAGATGATAACTTACAGATAGCATTGACCCAGAGTAGTAGCACCAGAGGTTAATAAGTTTCTTGAGTTGCGAAAAAAAAACCTTTTCCTAAAAAATAAGAGAGAATTCAGTTATTAGGCGCAATTCAATAAAAGTAATAATCTGTGGTACGTACCGAATTTTGAAAAGGCAACAGAGACTTTAGAGAAGTGGTGGCGGCAGCAGTAAGTCGAAGTGTCTCTCGGTCTTGTTTGGTTTTTTAGAAGAGCAGCAGTGAGTACCTGTTTGTTTGGATAAAGAAATAAAAAGATTAATGTTAGACAATCTATTCAGCAACAAATACACTCACTAGCATATAGCAGCACCGATGACAGGCTTGATGAACTTGTTCCTATTGTTTTCAAAAACATTGAAGTCAGTAGAATAATAGTAGTAGAACTGTTGCTGTAGCTATAAAAATAGTATCAAAAACGGGGGAGGGAAAAAAGAAAAAACGGGTGAGTGCAAAAGCAAACTATTGTGCATTTGACGTCACGAGGTTTCTCTGTATACAATAGCTGATATTGAACTGAGATTGAAAACCCCACTGTTTAAAATGAGTATGAATGCATTTTGAAATTTGTCATGACCTAAACTTGGCAATTGTTGATACTAAACCCTTAATCAAGTATATACCAAACTTGTGTAGAATTGAAAGACGCATCAACTGGTACTAATTTTGTCTGGTTTGGTCAAACCTAGACCGTTTAAATGGGCAAGAAAGTTTTCCTCAAATTTTGATGGTTTTTCAACAAAACCTCCATCTCTGTCAAAGTAAACCTACTTGTAACATTCATTATTATTGTAGAGCAAAAAATTTCCTATCATTTGAGCTCTTACTGAAAGTTCTAGCTTGACTCTACGTAGAGAAATCAGCAAAAACGTCTGACCAAAAAATCATCAGCTAATTTTTCGAACCTCTAAGGGTAAGGCAAATTTGGTCAAAGATGGCCAATTTTCCAAGAACATAACTTTTTATGATATCTCTGCCAATTCTGATCAGATTTGAACAAAACAAACACCATTCGATAGCTCTACATTAGCCCCAACATAATCTAAAAGCCAAAAACACCTAATAGACGTTCCCTTCATGAAATAACTCAAAGTCATGTACTTTAATTGGCCTCAAGCAGGCACTACCCGACATATTTTTGAAAATACTAATAATAACTATACCATCGTATACAGAATTAAAAGAGAAACAAAAGTCAAGCACTACGCAACATCTACTTACTTAGTAAATCATAGAGAAATATCCATTCAAAGTTGGATCATTTTTCACATTTTCCCCTATTACTGCTTCACATTGTCTATTACAAACTCAAGTTTAACACGCACTAGTCAAATAAAGTATCCCAAACAACTTTGACTATACATACAATCAACATTGCTATATCAATCTAATGACTTTTGCTAGTAGTATCTGCTCAGAATCGATGAACTCATGAAATCATGGATATTTCAACAACCAGGATAGCTACAGAAATTTCAATTGCAGTTTCGTTCTCTACACGAGAGCGGGGTTCCAAAACGAAACCCGAAATGATATCGGGGTTTGAAAGTTTAAAAGGGCGATTGTGGCTCTGATTTTTTTTGATTCTTTTCCTGTAAATGGAAATTTGCTGAATCTTTAGCTAGTTGTTAGATTATTATATGCTAATAGAAGCAGGTTCCTAAAGTTTGACGCTGACGAATTGCGGGATGCTTCTTTGCTCGTTTTATACACATTTAAGACTTTTCATCAAAATACTTAAATATCATCAGTGTAATAGAAGATGGCGACAGCGATGATTCCAGTCTGGTTGTATTATATGTAGTGCTTATATGTTTAGATTGATTCTATTCAGGAGCAGACTTTAGTGTTACTGATTATTGTAGATTGTATCGCCAGTGAAGTGAACTTGACTAGATTCCCATCATAAAAATACCCAAAATAAAAATTTCATTTCATTCGAGCCATGCTATCAAAGATAAGATGTATATAATAATAGTAGTTGCATGATGATAGCAAGGGTAAGCTACTCGAATAAGAAATGACACATACTAAAGTAACATACCAAGGGTATTGTAATGTGTTGTAACATATATAAACCTTGAAAGGTTGCATGGTCAACAATGAGAGTGATTGTCATCAACGCATGCTCCACAAGCTATATTTTGAAATACCGTCTTTGATCCACAAGATCAAGAACCAAATAACCCAACATTTATATTCAAAATAATGGAATCACTGACAGTTGCTAAACAACCGTCAGATAAGAGATATAAACCAAATAATATAAATAGAGACGTAGAATATACATTTTATTGCATATTATCCTAATTTTGAATAAAGAAGGATTTTAACAGTATTCTATCTGCTTTTTTCGACCCTATTTTACTGCAGCCAGTATACTTTGTTGATTAATACCCAGGATTGGTTATTGGAATAAGTCGGTTGGGTACAGATGTTAATGATGGTAGTAGATAAGTAATAAAGGTATATTTAATGGGAGTTATTAATAGGTATAAGAAGGGAAAGGAAGAAGGACTGATAAGTCTGCTGGGAAAATTCATCTAATCTGTAGTATTAGTGTATTTATGATGTGGATTAGGGAATTATAATAATAATGAATCGACATTGCTAAATGGCAATTACGTAATGATACTAACTGGATCATTACAACGAGGTTTATATTGTTGTGCCAGTAGAAGGGCTACAACTGTTTGTATAAGACTAAGGCATTCTTTGATAGGTAATTTCTTATGTAATGGAATATGCTATTAGGTTTTATCTCAGTTTACGAAAAAACCCTGCTACGAGGAAATAACATTAGTTACTGTTCTGCATGGTGACGACTCAGTTTATGTTTGTGTTTTATTTAATTATTAAACTACTATCTTTCGCTGTGCTGGTTATTCTATACGCTGGCTCAACAGATGTGATGCTTTGAGTGAAAGATCAACGTCATTTCAGCTGGTTGTGAAGACATGTGTATTTGACGATCATTAATGTACATATGCTACTCTTTTAGCTTAAAGAACGCTCCTAGTAAAGTGTAACAGTTTAAAAAAGTGAAATACTTATTTGTATGATTTACTGAAGTATATGGAAATGGAATACTGGGTAGTATTATTTGTTTGCAGAGGGCACATTAGTTAACGAAAAAGTGCCATATAATTCAATGCATGATTATTAGCCTGCATGCAAGCAACATATCCGAAATCAAATTGATTTGTCAGTTGCGTTTTTCAATTGCTACCCACTCTTCCATTGCAAGTACGTTTATTAAATAACAATAGCAGGTATTTCTTCCGTTTCCATTTGCCTTTGCTTGCATACGTAGCCGAAGATGCGAGTACCAAAACTGATTCTGTATGTGTATTGTTTGCTTTCATGAGTTTAGAGGATTGTACCTTTGTATGAACTTTGAATACCTTTACGCTTTCTAAAGCTCTTCCCAATTGTTGGTGACATGGTGAGTGTTGCAGAATAACGTGAAGAACTAATATTAGAAGGTATTGTCCCATAAAATAATCAAGTGGAAACCCGTATTGAAAAGCAACAGTATTATCGACCTATATTATGTCAACCTAAAATGAATTATATCTGCTCATTTACGCTGAAATCTGCTGCCATCAACAAAAGGCAAGTTTGACATCGTCCATAATGATGATGCTATTGATAGGCAAAGTCGCATGTAAATACAGATCTTTGCTTTAATACGATGTACTAGAGAAAAGTATTATTGAGGAATACGTAGATGTTGAGGAATATGCAAATGCTGAACAACACATAAGCGTCAAAGGATTTTATAAAGGCTTCAGAAAGGAGCGAGCAAGACAGAAAGCGATAATCCTCAAATTGATGTCTGCTCGGATCTGGGAATCAATGCAACTCGAAACATCGCGTACAGTGACCTACGCGTTCATTCAAAAAATGGGTTATAAATTGAGAAAGTTTGTGTGAAACAAATAAATTTCCCAACTTGATTGTCATGTCCAACAAACGACCCAGAGACCAAGCTTCCATCGCATCGTTGAAAGCGATTCTAGGCGACATACCCACACAAACTATTGAGAATCTTTTGCACCGATCCAACAACGATGTAGAATTAGCTGTCAACATGTATTTTACGGAGCCTCAGTCGCAGCCGCAGCAACAACCATCAGTAACAAGAACAAAATCGTCAGGAGCAGATGTATCAGCGACCTTGACACAACCAAAAACCTCAACTATGAACAAGTCCAGCTTGAGATATTATATTGGAGACCTGGTGATCACTGGTTAGTACTGGAAGTATATCTGCTTCTAACTGTGTGTATTCAATTATCGTGTTAGGTTGGTCCTTGGTCAAAGGAAGAAGTCCAGTCAATGAAGGCGATTCGATTACGATTGTTAGAGATAAAGTGGGAACGGCATCCAATGCCAACCGAATTGTTCGATTTGCTTGTAACGGAAGGGAAGTGGGGAGATTGCCAAAAGAAGTTGCCAACTATGTATCAGTCTTATTGGATCAAGATATCTGTCAGTTTGAGGGAAACATCGTATGGTGTCCATCTAATCTAAAAATTGGCGAAGATATGATCTTGACAATCCGTTGTTATCTCACAGCAGCTGGTATGCATAGCGCTTCTTCCGCATTCGATGGTACACAAAAAGCGAAAAGAAAGGGCATTCATCGACATGAGATACCTGCATCAAGAAAGATGGCGCTATTGCAAATGTTTAGAAACCTTGGATTGAAGCCAGTTAGATCAGCAATTCAAAAGATGAATGTAGCAGGCGGTGATGACCCTTGGGATGCATTAATACAGTCAGTATCAGCGGCGGATGCCAATGAGATCAAGGCTGGAAGCTCCTCACAAGAACAAGCATTGGAAGGAGATGATATGGAAGAGAAGAAGGCGATTACTGATGATCAGTTGGATACCATCTATGAGAAGGCTCAGAGGTTTGACTCTCAAATTCAACCAGCAGACACACCAAGCACAATGGCATTGGAACTGAAGGAGTATCAGAAAAGAGTAGGTGTGGAGTATTTGGTATAGAGACGCCATACTTACTGGATCGAGATAGGCCCTTGCATGGATGTGTAATAAGGAGTCCTACGAACATGACAGTGGAGATTTAGATATGCGTGCGATGCATCCATTATGGGAAGAATATACTTTGCCAGGAGATTTCGTTGATGAACATAGATTCTTTTATTTCAGTCCTTATAGTGGTGGGTTGCTTGTTGCGAGAAAACTCACAATGCCATATGCTAAAATGTGTGATTGCAATAGGTGAGCTTAGTTTGGAGTTTCCTGAGTCCAACAAGCAAGAACGAGGCGGTATTTTGGCTGATGGTAAGCTTGATCTTTTAATGCTTTTTGTTCAGTCGACTCAAATACCGCTGACTATTATACAGAAATGGGCCTTGGAAAAACCATTGAAATGCTCAGTTTGATTCACTCAAATCGATACACACCGGACAAATCACAAAAATCCACAGTGTTTGGCAAAAAAGCACAATCATCGCCAACAACACTGGTTGTATGCCCTGTATCACTATTGGCACAATGGCGAGATGAAATAATACGAGGATCTAAACCGAATACGATGACAGTCGACATATTTTACGGCGACGTGCGTACGGGTACATCTACCAATCGACTCTGCAACTGGGACGGCAGTGCACCTGATGTCTTGATCACAACATACGGTACAGTGGTATCAGAATGGGGCAAAATGCAAGAGAAGAAAACTTATGATTCAGTGATCTTCAGCATCGAGTATTGGCGAGTTATTCTTGATGAAGCGCATCAGATCAAGAATAAAGCAACTAGAACATCACAGGCTTGCCGCGATATCAAGGCAAAACGACGTTGGGCACTCACAGGCACGCCTATTCAAAACAAATTGGATGACCTATTTGCGCTTGTTCGATATCTGCATTATGAGCCATGGAGTAACAGTACCTTTTGGAAGACATTCATTACAATACCTTTTGAGAAGCAAGATCCGAGTGCACTATCTGCTGTGCAGGCAGTGCTGGAGCCTATTGTTTTACGTCGTACGAAAGCCATGCGTGACCATAAGGGAGAACTGATGGTACCACTACCTCCCAAATCAGTAAACATAGAATATCTCACTTTCAACCCTCACGAGCAAGACATTTACGACGCACTATATAATGACTCACACAGCAAATTTTCCTACTATTGTGAAGCGGGTCGAGTGAGTAGCAACTATGCGTCAATCTTTCAGCTGCTGACAAGGCTGCGACAAACCTGCTGTCACCCGTATTTGGCACTGCAAAGCAAAGAAGCTGTACAAGAAGGCATTAGGGCATCTCAAGAAGGTGGAAAAATATCTTTGGAGAAGCTGATTGAAACCAAAAGTAGTGATAGTCTAAGCCAAATGTCATCTCAAAGTGGAAATGGTAATTACGCTATCAACGTTCTGGAAAATATGCTGGCGCTGGAGCGATCAGGTTCATTACCAAACGATAGTGAATCGTCTGCAATGGATACACCCAATGAAGATACGCCCATGTCTGATGAATGTCAAATTTGCTTTGAGACTGTAGATTCAATGATTTGCTTACCATGTGTGCATTTTGCATGTAGGCCTTGTGTAATGGATTATTTTCAGGTAAGCCTTTATGTGTGCTCTAGTATTGATGACATGCTGATAGCTATTTAGAAAAAAGAAGACGAGGGGCTACCGGGAGAATGCCCTATATGCAGACATGGCCCTATCCTTCAGAGTCAGTTACTAGAATTTGAACAACAAAAGACACCATCTCCAGAGCTCGATAGTCAAGATAACGACAGGCACAACACCCTTGTTTCTAGAAACACAGTGAAATACAATATACAAAAAGCAGTGGGTGGATACAAAGCTTCGACCAAGATGAGTGCCTTGATTCGACATTTACGACAAAACAGAAAAGAGCGTTGCAAAACTGTAGTTTTCTCTCAATTCACCAGTTTCTTGGATCTGATAGGAGATGCACTCAATCGAGAAGATATCGCATTTACACGACTGGATGGGTCTTTGTCTCAAGCAAAACGAGAAAAGGTGCTCTCTGACTTTTCAAAAGACGATAGCCAAGTTGACGTTCTGCTTATCAGTTTAAGGGCTGGTGGCGTGGGATTGAATCTGACATGCGCTAACAGAGTCATTATGATGGATCCCTGGTGGAACTTTGCCATTGAAGCACAAGCCATTGATCGTGTGCACCGTCTTGGTCAATTGAATGAAGTGGTGGTGACTAGATTTGTTATGAAAGACAGCGTAGAAGAAAGAATCCTCGAGATTCAAAATCGAAAGCATGTCTTGGTGAATGAATTGTACATGTCAAAGGAGCAAGCCAGGGACAGGAAGTTGGATGATTTGCAAATCTTATTCAGAAAGGGTGGAAAATTGTAAATATCTGAGATATTCCTTTATAAATAATGAGCTATATTATAGTATTATTACAGTTAAATTTGAGATAAAGGTGATTGTTCATTGTCGTCTCCGTCTTCTTCATTCAAAACGATGCTCTCTACATGGTATTTTGACTCATTTAATTCGTCTGTTGAAGAGTACTCCAAGAAGCTTTCGTCTCTGGATGACACTAGATAGGACTCAGGCATGTCGTCTGTCGTTGTGCTGATAGATGCTTCCAAAAATGACGTTGAGCTGCTTTCACTGTTTCTCTGATCCAGGTTGGCATCGCTGTTTGAACGGCTGACTTCGACACTGTTGGCGTTGCTATTGTTGCTGGAGCTGCTGGTGGTGCTAGAGGCAACAGAAGAGGTTCTACTGCTGCTACCATCGATACCAAGCTCTGGCGCATGTTGATTAATGAATTCAGTAATGTCTCTTGATAAATCCTTTCTCATGGAGCGAATAATCTCTCCTGCTTCCGGGTTTCGAATAGCCAAGAACAATGGCTTGATAGACCTACAAAACTAGTGTAAATGCCACTGCCACTGTTCCACCCTGACAAACCTACTTGTAAATGTCTAAACCTGTATCACCCAAACGCATTAACAAATAGTGTAGAATAGGTTGAATGGCCCAAACGAGACCAGCTCTTGCAAGTTTGGCTTTGAGAGACAGGTTTGGTTTACGCTTCAGCAAGTATGCAAGGTAAAATAAGGCATAAACGCCGTATAAAGCAGGTGCAGCAAATGCAGCCACAATCACTTTCCATGTTGCAAGCACATCTTTGCCAGCAATTTTGACCGAAGAGCCTGCTAATGCTTCTACGAATTTACATAAAAATGTCAGCATTTAGGTTGTATATCGATCGTACGCTCTATATTACGCTTTTGTTTCTTTTTGCTGATATAGCTGGTGATCCAAATCAAAGGTAGGTTTGATATCAGCCTATGAATACCTTCTGTTAGATGGTGCGAAATCTAATTCATTCGATATACTTTACGCAGGAGCTCCTAATCCAGCCATGGCGACTAATTTTGTGATCCTCTTGGTCAATTGATACGCAGCTTTGACAGGTGTAATATTCAGTTTATCCACTTGATAATCTTTGATGCCGAAAAAGGTCAGCATGTCGTTGTAGTATTTGACCTTCTTTACAATCACTTCCAAGCTAGGATCACCCTTCAACTTGGCCCACAATGAGACAAAATGTCTGTTCAGTTTCACTACCTGTTCAATGGACGGTTTTGCGTTTGATTTAGGCACGTAGAGACGTCTGGCAGCTTGCACTACCATCAGTGTGTCGTAATCAGGTGCATTGACTGTAACCGTTTTGAACGCTTCATCGCTCTTATCCAGTAGCTTTGTCACTGCTTCACGCTTGTCTTTGCCTCCCAATTTGTACTTTTCTACATCTGCTTTGTCGATAGTCATTGGCTGTCCAAATGAGACGACAGCACGAGACCTAAAGCGATCAGGATGGAAATAATTAAGACCTAAAGAATGTGTTGGTATTCTCGGAGGATACGCATTGCTAGTGTGTGTGTGTAATTACCAACTGGTACAATCTTGATATCCAAGTCAGGGTTAGCAGCAGCAGCACCGAGAGCCATGACAGCAAAACCAGCTGTTGCATTTTGTCAGTGGTTTGCATTTACTCAAGTCAATTGCAAGCAAAGAAAACTAACCTTTTAATGGAAGCATCTCTGATCTATCGTGGCTCCCACCTTCAGGGAATATGGTAACACACTCATTTCTGTTGAGATAATTATACACTTCGTCATAAACAGCTGTTTGGTCCACATGAGGTGCAATCTTAAACGGCACATAATCATCCCCAACCACCTCTTGATCTACTTGGATAGAATGTGTGATTTCAAGCAGTGTATCAGAAAGGACCTTGGAGACATGGAGCTTGTAGTTTCTTCCAAACACAATGAAATCACGAGTGCCAATTTCCTCCATAAACTTTGTACCTTGTCCTTGCAATTGGAATGGCTGATTCACAGCATCGTATCTGATCTTGCCTGTGCCCACATTGACGATATCTTGGGGTCTGACCACTGGAATCGCATTGAGTATTTTGCCAACATGTCCAATCAATGGCTTATCGTAAGACACAGCAGCCATCAGAGCATAGGAAGGACGGGGATTTACACTCATGTAGACTACGCCATCGACAAACTGATTTGCATGAGGTCCAACGATAAAGATGCAAGGTCCTGAAGCAGGCACATTTTGCATATCGGTTGTCTTTATCTCACGAAAAAAGATGTGGGAGATGACCTTAAAGACACCTTGAAATGTAAGGTATGTGATGGAGGTCGATGGATGAGACATTCTTTACGAGTATAAGAAAGAGAAAAAAAAAAAAAAAAAAAAAAAAAAAAAAAAAAACGAGAGAAAACTAAAATCAGGTACAGCATTTTCATATCGTATTTGGAATTCTCACATGAAAAGCACATGGTGGCTTGATTTTGATTCTGTTGTGCAAATCAGAAATACACTCTATTTGAAACGGTGCTTCAACTCTATCCTGGATTTCATGCCAACATGTCTCACTCGATTTGAAATCAAGAACCTAACTATACTTGAGCTAAATCCAACGCGGGATTCATCAAAGCTCTCAAGTGTGCGTCTGTGTGTTTGATTTCTAAAACCTCGGTTCTTTCTTCTTCTTTTAGCTTATTATAAAAAAAAAGAGACATGTCAGATATTGCCATTACAAAAGATAGGCCTGCCATTGACCTCTCCATGCACACGATGGAGGACGGCACTGTTGTCAATACCAAAGAGCGTATTTATACAAGTAACGTATATTTTCACTGTATCATAAACAAAGCAAAACGTGTAACATTCAAGCAGAGGTAGATCCACCTGCTTTTCAAAAGCCAACAGACGATGAATTATGGTCAAAAGAGCGTCCAGGATTGCCTGACTTGGGATTCTTGAGAGAGCATTTGCGTAGAGAAGGTCGCTTGACAGATAAACAAGCACTTCAGATTCTGAACAGCACAAAGAATTTGCTGAGTAAAGAGCCCAATTTGTTGCGTATGCCTGCTCCCATTACCATTTGCGGTGATGTGCACGGACAGTACTATGATCTTTTAAAGTTGTTTGAAGTAGGTGGTGATCCTGCAGACACTCGATATCTCTTCTTGGGCGATTATGTGGACAGAGGCTATTTCTCAATTGAAGTATGTATACGAGACACTGTATCAAATCGCCGTCATCTCAACCATTCCTTGCTGTAGTGTGTACTTTATCTCTGGGCACATAAGCTATGGTATCCTGATACGTTCTTCTTGTTGCGTGGTAACCATGAATGTCGTCACTTGACTGATTATTTCACATTCAAATTAGAGTGTAAGGTGTATATAAGCACATGCTGTTCTTGAGGTCTAACAACTTTCACACAGGTCAAACAAAGTATTCAGATGAGGTGTATGATGTCGTCATGGAATGCTTTGATAGCCTTCCTCTGGCTGCTGTTGTCAACGATCAATTCCTCTGTGTCCACGGTGGCCTTTCACCTGAACTCAAGACACTCGAAGACATTGAAAAGGTATGCAAACCATCCCATGATTCAAACAACATGTACCAACAAAAACTTTTTCTGTGTGTGTTAGATTGACAGATTCAGAGAAACCCCGACGAGTGGATTGATGTGTGATTTACTTTGGTCTGATCCATACGAAGAGTTTGATTCTGATACTGGGCCGAAGTTTGAGCACAATCATGTTCGTGGATGTTCTTACTTTTACAGGTAAATATGAGCTTTTAGAGTAGATTTCGCAAGTGAAAAATACCAAGCAACGTGAAACATACATCCTGACACTGGTCGGATTATTATAGTTATCGCGCCGCATGCAGTTTCCTAGATAAGAACAATTTATTATCAGTCATCCGTGCTCATGAGGCACAAGCAAATGGGTAAGTCTATACAATATGAAAAGTGGGCTGTTTACGTGGAGGTCAAGGCAAGAGAGAGAGAGAACGTTAATGTGTGTGTGTGTGTGTGTGTGTGTATGCCATTCTGCCTTGAGGCCAAGAGAATATATGCCATGGGTGTTTAGTTGTCATGCTAACGTGCACAAATGTGTAGTTATCGCATGTATCGCAAGAGCAAGACAACCGGATTCCCAGCACTGATGACCATCTTTTCAGCACCCAACTATATTGATGTATACAACAATAAGGCTGCTGTCTTGCGTTATGATAAAAGTGTGCTCAACATTCGTCAATTCAACTCGAGTCCACATCCATACTGGCTACCAAACTTTATGAATGTCTTCAATTGGAGTTTACCCTTTGTTGGTGAAAAAAGTAAGGTCCTGCTTTGTATTTCTTGTTAGAGAGTGTGTCGTATTCACATAAACGCTATAGTTACTTCCATGTTGTTGGCGCTTTTAAACATTTGCTCTCAAGAAGAACTTGCTGCTACTCCTGAACAAAAAGCCATGGAATCTCCTGTCGTTGTTGTTCCCGAGAATGCTGACATGACACCAGAGCAAAGGCGTCAAATTATCAGAAACAAGATTATGGCTATTGGCAAAATGTCTCGTACTTTCTCTGTTTTGCGTGAGAACTCAGAATTGGTCATGGAGCTCAAGAACTTGTCTGGCGATGGTAAATTACCTACTGGTACATTGGGTCTTGGCTCAGAGGGTATCAGAAAAGGTAGGCAAAACCTCTTGTTTCAACGTATGAGTAAAACTAACCTTAGCACATGCAGCCATCACCACATTCGAGGAAGCTCGTAGATCTGATATTGAAAATGAACGCTTACCTCCTGCTTCTCGTGAAAGCATCAATGCGATTCATCAAGAAACTACCAACTCCAAGTTACGAGATGCCATTGGAGAGCAAGACGATGATTTATCTCGTTTGGCAGAAGTCATTGCTTCGGTTCCTGATCGTGCTAGTGGTCGTAAAGCAAAATCTCAAGTTTAATCTGCATTCAACCCATTCTCATCATCACTCTCTCATCGTACACAAACTATAGTGTCTTGCATTAATAAAATACAATCATTTCTAATTTTGTTTATATGCTCAAGAGTCGGCCGTCTGAAAATGAAGGCGTGTCAGGCTATTGGGGATCTTGACATAACATTGAATGTTGTTGTTGGGGTTAGCTTGACATCGTGTGTGCTCTATTGTATGCTTAAAGCAAATAACGTATTTTGCGATGAATCCAGAACACTGCTAATCATCTACAATACACTTGACTTGACACAGGAAAGCATGATTGCTTGATCCCTCAACGACTGCTTTTGTGACGATACGGGCATACAGAGAAAAAGTAAACATAAAGTTAGCTTACAATTTTAGTTTGACTCCAACACATTTTTTTCCCTTTTTACCAAACACAAATTTGTAGACTATGGGTGTTCCCGCTTTCTTTAGGTGAGTGAAGAGGACTTGATTACTAGCAAAGCTTGCTTGACTTATACGTGGCATGTAGATGGCTTTCGGATAAATTCCCAAAAGTTGTTACCACAGTGATTGAAGAGCATCCCAAGACTGTCAATGGAGTCGCTTTGCCCGTAGACACCACTAAACCAAACCCAAATGGAGAGGAATACGACAACTTGTATTTGGATATGAATGGTATTATTCACCCTTGTTGCCATCCTGAGAATAAGGTTCGTTTGATGAAGCATATGATGGAGGATGACATAGATATTAACTCGGTGCTGAATATAGCCTGCTCCTGCAACAGAAGATGACATGATGATTGCAATTTTTGAGTACATGGATCGTATTGTAGACATGGTTCGTCCCAGAAAGCTTCTCTACATGGCTATTGGTAAGCTTTGGGCTATATTTTTTGTAGTGTATCAGATCTGACCATTTCCCTGTCTAGATGGTGTTGCTCCTCGTGCCAAGATGAATCAGCAACGTTCCCGTCGTTTCCGTGCTTCACAATTGGCACAGATTGAACATGAAGCTGCTGACAGGGTAGCAAAAGAATTGGCAGGTATAGTGGCGCAGTTGAGTAGATTGAGAATTATGCATTTTAGTAACGGTTGTCATATTTAGCTATCGGCCAGCAACATCAATTGCCTGAAAAGAAGGAACACTTTGACTCCAACTGTATCACACCTGGTACTCCTTTCATGGCTCATTTAGCCACTTGTTTGCGTTATCATATTGCTGCTAAACAAAATTCAGATCCTCTTTGGAAAAACGTAACGCTTTCATTCTTTTACACAGTGTATAGTCGGATGTTAATTGTTTATTTTATATAGCTCAAAGTCATCCTATCTGACGCCACTGTTCCTGGTGAAGGTGAACACAAGGTCATGGAATTCATTCGTGTCGAACGTGCTCGCCCTGAACACAACCCCAATACAAAGCATGTCATGTATGGTTTGGATGCAGATTTGATCATGTTGGCTTTAGGCACCCATGAGCCTCATTTCAAAGTATTGCGTGAAGATGTATTTGAAGACAAGAGAACCAAAGGCGCTTGTTTCAAGTGCAAACAACAAGGACACGCAGCTCATCAATGTCCTGTCAGCCCTGAAGCACTGGAAGAGATGAAGAAGGAAGAGGCCAAGAACGCACCGCCTAAACCCTACGTATTTCTCCATGTCAACGTACTAAGAGAGTACTTGGAGCATGCCTTAAAGTTCAATATCCCTGGCATCACTTGGGATTTGGAAAGAGCTATTGATGATTGGGTGTTTATGTGTTTCTTTGTCGGTAACGATTTCTTGCCCCATTTACCGTCCTTGGAAATCAGAGAAGGCGCTATCAGCACACTCAGTTTGTTGTGGAAGAGTACCATGCCCATGATGGGTGGATTCATGACCAACAATGGCGAAGTAGATTTAAAGCGAGTCCAGGTGCTTGTGACAGAGTTGGGCAAGATGGAAGACACCATTTTCTCAGAGAGAAAGCAGACTGAAGAGAGAAGAGCGCAAGGTGCCAAAAGAAGAAGATTGGAGAACGATAGACGTGCTCGTGAGACCAAAATGTTCAACCCTAATGGACCCAATTTCGGTGACATGACAGCTGCGCCTGTAAACAACCCCAGTGCTGGAATGTCAAATGTGGATATTGTCGCTAATCGTGCTCAAATTCGTATGGCCAACATCAACGCTGCTGCAGCACTCAAAGCAGAATTATCAGGCAACCCAGCACCTGAACCCGCCGCTAATGAAGAGATGCAGTCCAAGGGCACAAAGAGAAAACTAGAAGACGACGATGAACAAGAGCAGGAGGAGGAGGAAGACGAAGAATATCAAGACTACGAGAATGATGTTGAAGATGACGAGATCATGGATTCAGAGAACCCTTTTTCTCAAGCTGAAGCTGAGGCACAAGGTAAAGCTATCCTGAAACGAGTCCAAGACGAAAAGAAGGAGAAGGAAGATGCCGCCCGTCAACGTGAGCCTGAGGATGAAGTTCGGTAAGTCTAAAGGTTTAGAAAGGTTAGCGAATCCTTCTAATATGTAATTTTATATAGTCTCTGGGAAGCTGGTTGGAAAGAAAGATACTACAAGACTAAATTCAATCTTACCTTGATGGATAGAGATGAAATTAGGCAGTAAGTATTATATACAAATGCAGTATAGATGAGTTACTCACTTTCTCTGCTCCTGAATAGCATTGTGAAATCATACTGTGAGGGTTTGATTTGGGTATTCAAATACTACTATGTTGGCTGCGTGTCTTGGTCATGGTATTACCCTTATCATTATGCTCCTATGGCTTCTGATTTTACTAATATCGATGAATTTGATATTCATTTTGAAAAGAGCGCGCCGTTAAGACCATTTGAACAATTGATGGGTGTATTGCCCGCTGCAAGGTAAGCTCAGATTCGTAGGTCTATATCTCGGATAACTCACATGTTGTAAAGTAAATCACACATCCCCAAGCCCTTCCACAACTTGATGACAGAAGGTGATTCTCCTATCATTGACTTTTATCCCACTGAATTCGAAGTGGACATGGACGGCAAGAAATGGGAATGGCAAGGTGTTGTCAAATTACCGTTTATTGACACAGCTCGACTCTTGGAAGCCATGAGAACAGTGTACGATCAACTGGATGAAGAAGAAGTGATCCGCAACTCAGAAGGACCCAGTATCTTGTACGTCAGCGAGAACCACAAAGCCTATAATTTCATCAGCACCGTATATACAAAACGATCCACCAACGAAAAGATGACCTTGGATGCTCGATTGACAGATGGATTAACTGGTGAAATTGATAAAGACAGCGAATGCATTCCTCGCAGCACATTGCGTACACCGCTTCCAGATTTCGATCTGCCTGATATTGCTAACGATAAATCCATCAGTGTTACCTATTCACTACCTCGATTCCCTGAAGGCTTCACATTCTCAACACAGCTCCTCAAGGGATTACAACTAGACAACACGCTTGGTTACGAAGATTTACAATTGGCCACATTTGAAAAGATTGATACTCGTCAAAGATATCAGAGTAACCGTGGTTGGACAGCTCAAGTAAATCACATGGAAGATTATCGTGAATAGTAAGTCATTTATAAAAGTATGGATATATCGTTTACTGATCGGAATTTGTGTCTAGCAATAATCAACGAGGTAGAAATAGAGGCGGACGTGGTGGCTATCAACCCCAAGGCTACGGTGGTGGTTACAACCATGGTTATGATGATGGTTCTAGATTCCCTGGTACACAATCTTACGGTGGTGGTGGCGGTGGTTATCAACAGCGAGGTTACAATAACAACAATGGCTACCAACAACAAGGCTATGGCAACAATAACGGCTACTATGGTAATCAGCAGCAGGGCAGATATAACCAACAACAGCAATACTACCAAAATAACAATGGCGGATACGGCCAACAACAAGGTTATGGCGGAAATGGTTATCATCGTGGCGGTAATAATCAGTATGGCGGAAGCCGTGGTCGCGGTGGTTATCAACAGCAAGGCTATGGTGGAAATCGTGGAGGTGGTTATGGAAACAGTAGAGGTCGAGGAGGAGGAGGCGGTTATTATTAAGTTCAATATGACATGTAGTAAATTTCATCAGTATTCTCTATACAATTCTTCTTTTTTTTCATAAACTTGCTCAACTGGAAGCTTTATCCAAACTAACATAAATATTGATCATTGTAAGCCTGCGATGTCATTCATTCCAATAAGCCTTTTTGTGCCTGTACTACTAATTTGGTCAAAGAAGTAGCTTTTAAAAAGCCTCATTCGTATGTTTATCATTGTAATTTTAATATAAAGATGACTAATGTTACATGTAAATCCTTTCGCCATACATTGAAATGTAGCCTTGAGGAGGAGGTGGAGGAGGAGGTTGAGGTGTTTGCTGTAATGAGTTAGGTTGTTGTTGGCCACCTGCTGTTGTTGGAGGAGGAAATCTTCTGTTGCCAAATGCTTGTTGATCTGCTGGTGGATCGCAAGGTAAATTAGCAGCTCCTGGATTATCAGGTGGGAGAGGTGGAGGCATGCCATACATACCTTGAGGAGGACCCCATTGATACCCGCCGTAGGGTTGTTGCTGCTGTTGCTGTTGTTGCTGTTGTTGTTGTTGCTGTTGGTTTTGTTCGTCTGCTGCTAAAGCAGCCATCATTCGTGGTGAGATTCTCTGAGAGGGAGGCATGTAAGAAAAGTACTCATTTCCAGGCGGAGGTGGCATGTTGTTATAACCATAATGTGGTGGAGGCGGTGGTGGTCTCATTTTCATGCGTTCTCGATCTATGAGATGAGGTAATGGAGGAAGACCATTTGGGTAGGCAAACATGTTAGGAGGCATATTGCCCATGTTACCAGGATGAGGATGTCCTCGACGAAATCTACCGTTGCCACTACGATGTCTTGTTGCATGATGTCGGTCTTCATCTGATCCCATTTCTTGCTGCCTTGCAGACACGGGCTTCTTATCCGTGGCAATGCCTTCTCCGTTTGCTGTAGAAGCAGCAGCTTGATCAAAATTGTCATGGAGATCACTCTTCTTGTTGTTCTCGTTATTGTCAGAATCAGAGGAAGAGCTTTTAGCACTACGCAGGGAAGATTTTCTGGATCTTGTACGAGGTGTAGCATAGTAGAAATCACCATCTTCATACATGTTTGGATATGGAGGATGTGGATGCTGCTGCTGCATGTAATACTGATCCTGGTCTAACTGATCTTGCCATTGAGATTCCATTGATTTTGAGCGAGGGCGTCGTTGTAACGATGATTTACGACGAGTGTAGCGTTCTCTGGGCGAGTCCATAGCAAAGGGATCCACAAATTGGCTCTGATTGCCATTCATCATCCTCATCACGTCGAGTTCAGGATTATATTCTTGTGGATAGCCGAATTGAGGAGGGTAATCAAACTCAAAATTGGTTTTGCTCATATCTGGAAAGTATTCATTTTGGGCAGGCAAGCGCTGATAAGCAGATGGCAATGACCTTCTACTTCTCTGTCTGTTTGCTGCTGGCTGCTGTGGATGTTGGCGACGGACATTGGCGTTGCTTCCTCCACTCGCAGAAGTACTGGATCTCAGCTTGTTGCTTCTGGTAGTGTTGGTTGAATTGGAGGATTTCATGACAGGCACCTGGTCATCGTTGGGCTGCTTTGACAGCCTTTGATCCAAATCCTGCTCCTTTGGGTTCTCGTTGGTAAACATTCTTTCAGCAATAGCCATGTCCAGTCTCTGTTTTGTCTGTTTGATCTGCTCCAGTATCTCCATTTCCCTCAGCTTCTGTTCAGCTACTCTTGTCAAATGGTCTTCCAGATCCGAGACACGCTGCTGCTGCATTCGATCTACAGTGCGCTTCAGTTCCAACAAGTCTTCATTCAATGCCATCTTTTTTATTTCAGACTGAAGCATCTCTGTAAGTGAATCCATTCTGCTATTGTTATTGTTTTGGTGAAAAGCGGGTGATTCGGAAGAAATGGTTTGTAATAGACTACCAGGTGGTTTATCACTGTTATTATTTACAAGCCTGTTTTGGGAATGTGTTACATCGTGTCCAACAGTGGCTGAAGATCCCGAAGAAGACGTTGGAGGGCGGCTGACTCTTTTCTTGGTTGGTATAGGAATCGGTGTCGTACTCATATTGCTATTGTATTCATTGATAGATGGCAAATTGCGGCTATTTGTGTCTTCTGTCGCAGTGTGGGCATTGGACGGTGGCATTGGGAACTCTTGAATGACAGCATCGTTGGAGTTTGGTGAAGTTGGTTTACGGATATCCTGTTTATCATCTATACCTGTATCATTAGCAGAGGCAGCACCAGTAGCAATAGCAAATGTCGAAGAGGCAGGTGGAGGCACAGAGGAAGTAATTCGTTCTGGTTTACTGTTGTGGTTCATGTCATTACCTAAGGATGTGTATTTGACGGGAGAAGAATGAGAAGAAAAAGAGGGGGACAGGGTAGCAACATTTGGTTGATTCATACTTGAAACAATGGAAGAAGCCGTAGGAAAAGGGGACTCTGAAGCCGATACATATTGTCTTATAGAATCCTCGCTCGTTCTTGTAACAAATGTATATGATTGGTGATTTTTGCTTTCTTCGTCTACGATTGTTTATCATCAGTTGATACAATTGTATAGTAAGACAAGGGAAAACCTTAATAAATTACCTTCTCTTTCTGTTTTTAACGGTAATGGTGATGACATGATACGATGCTCTTTTTCTTTTTCCTCCTCCACTTCCTCATCTTCACTGCTACTACTGCTACTGCCATCACTTGAACTCTCCACCTGAGTTTTTTCATAATCATAGTTTCGAAGTAGATACCGAGTAGGTGGAAGGCTATGCATCGGTTTAGGCATCACCAAAATAGGTGGTGAACTAATGGATCGGCTCGGGGTAACGGGTTGCTGTACGGGGATGTTGGAGGGCGTTTTCTCAGTTTGAGCTGTATTGTTTGTTCGCTGACTCGATAGTGAAGAAGCCAACTTCTTTTTATGATAGTCTCTGTTTCCTCCGCCTATGAGCGTTGATATTTGAGATTCTGTCAGATCAGCATATTCAACTCCATTGATCATAGGGATTGGAATTTTCAAGGTACCAGCTTTAAGATTATTGCTGGATTTCTTCTTCTTATTAGCTCCGAATAATTTGCGCATAATGATGATGGCAATGACGTTATATATACAATGTGAATTGACAAGAGATCAAAAATAAAAGAAATGTTGAAAATCGATATAAAGAAAAAAAAACAATAATAACAAAAAAGGGTGGACTGAAGAAAAAGATAAGCATATTCGAGATGTACATTTGAATGATCTTGTTCCAAAGCCACTGTATTTGGATATCGTCTCTTGTACCACAGCAACGTCATGATTATTGTAACATCGAGTTATCGTACGCATAAATACGAATTGTTTTTGCAAATGTCTATAAGAAGATGATCATTAGAAGCAACTTCAATGATATCATTCAATTGTATCAGTGTAGCCGTTTTACGAGGAAAGGAATTGTAGTCTAAGGCATAGTAGCGAGCATTTAACGTCCCCATAAAAGTTTCAGTTAGTGTTACCAGCGAAACAAATACATAGTGCTGAATGCATGCACTTGGATGATCGCCATGGTAATGTAACTACATACATGCATCTTGATTAAGCATAGTGTCCATCTAGCCATCATCCCTAAAGAGGGGCTTTTTTTTTTTACACGTATTCGATGCCAAACATCAACATCAACATCAACAGGCAGTACTCTTGTATCGAAATGGAAAAATCTTAATCAGTACATATAGCTTACAAGTTTTAATTTAAGAACACAGATCATGCGTCTTTAGTAAACAACCACAAACACAGTATATACTTTATTCAGGTTTCTTCCTAAAAAGCGTTTGAACTTATCTCTTAATCTAACTTATATAAATCTACAAAGACAGATATATTTGTGTACTAAGACTCCATCTATCCATTAGTTTCGTTTTTTGTATTATTTAACATTTTTAGAGGTTTACTAGTCAGCATAATGCAGTTTTTTTATTTACCATTATGCAACGGGTATTTATGTATTCCTTGTGTATGGTCCATACGTCAAATCATGCAACGCGAACAAATAATAATGATTCGTTGCAAGCATACGCGTAGCTGAGACCGCTTGAAATACGCAGCATCTAGTCATAAAAGATTCTTAGAGAAGAGAGGCACTCATTGTCTTTGCTGACTCGCTAAACGCATGACAAATCAGAGCTATTACAATCTGAATTATTTTTTTTTTCCTAATCTTGAAACTTATTACCTTGTTTTCGATCAGAAGAGGTCAGATCGGCACATTCTTCAACGGCTTCATTTGTATGACTATATACATCAAAGCTTGAGACAGCTAGGAAATGGTTTTCTCTATGTAGATGATGATGGTTGTGTTTGTAGATCTTCTTCCAATTTGGTGTATTATCAACAATAAGTTTGAAGAATAAGACAAAACATTTGTAGCATGAAGATTCGAAACTTTCCGATTGATTTGATAATTGAAATATCTTTATTTTATTTCAATTTAAATTGCATAATATGTTTGTTGTCTATATCTAATTGTTTAGGCGCCACCGCTGCTGTTTTCATCTTGTATATTATATACTACTACAGCTATTTTTGTAGTATATTATGCTATCACAAACATTATTGAAAACAACCTTTTCAATAGGTTGACGCATTAAGCATTTATTATGATAGTACCTAGTTAACGAAATTGAAGATACCCAACCAATGTTGTACCTACGTAAATGAACCGAATAGTTGTTAAACTAGACATTTGTAGCTTCTCGTTTCCCAAAATTATCGGCCAATGATATTGCTCAAAATTACACCTACATACAAAAAAAACCTAGAAAAATTTTGCCATAGTTCTCCTCTGCAACGATGTTAGGCGGAATTTGAAGTACTACCCAAAAATGCAATTAGGTAGTATTTCAATTAGACCACCCCTCAGGTGCTAGAGCATGCCTTACTACACCCCTAACATGAGGAATTATGTTTAAGACCCTTAATTATTGCTAAGTAAGTAGAAACAATTAAGTTTGGACCAGCCTATCTAATCCTAGCCTCGGAATCTTGTTATTATTGAGCTTCAGTGATAGGCACATCCACTCAATGTAAAAAAAAAGGTATGCTTCAAAGAAACATAGAAAGAAAAAAAAATAGTGAGGGTGATAACATTACATGATGCAGATGAAAATTAAAAGAAATAAGGGCGAGAAGCCAAGAGAAAAAAGGGAGAGAAAAAGAAGCTAACAAAAATGAATAAATTGTATCAACTACTATTGCTATGATGGTTATCCTTGACAGAAAAAAATAACTTCACTGATTTCTTGCAGCATTCAGTAGTGTCCATGATTATTGCCATACGCTTTTTGCCGCCTATACATAGTCCAAAGGATACAATTAGTATTGGTTTCCTCAATCAACCGCATCATATCATCATGTACGTACCAAATCGACAGCTAGCAGTTTCGGTTGCATCCAGTATTCATTCATCATCATCCATTAGCCCTTGTTGTAACCTTATACTTGCCTACACATCGCATCAAAACAATACAATAATAGTCAGTATCTTATCCAGCAGTCTACGTCATTTATACTTACTTGGTAAACAATTCAAAACAGGTTCTACATCTGATGTTCTTGAGCACCACCTTGTGCTTGTTGCCAATATTCTATCAAATTCGCATAGTCAGTATGGTATTATTCCTATTGAGTAGCAGCAGACACCATGAAAACTAACCTGATTCACTAAGACAGAGAAATAAAGCATTACAGGTGACTTGTAGTAGATAGTACCAACCAGGCAGAGATAGCACCAGTGATGACTTGCAGACAATGCGAAACCAGGCAGAGATAGCACTAGTAATAACTTGCAGACAGTGTAAAACGACCATACAGGAAAAGCACCATTTATGACTTGCAGATAATAGCGTAAAACCAGACAGAGATAGTACCAGTGATGACTTCTTCCAGGTAATATCCAACCAGAGAGAGATAGCACCAGCAGCGATGACTTGCAGAGAGTGATGTCAAATCAGCAAACAGGAAAATCACCAGTGATTACTTGCAGATAGTGCCAAACTAGACTGGAAGAGCGCTGCTAGACTTCTTGCTTGAGTTGTAAATAGGTAAAACCATTTCCTAAAAATAAGAGAGAATTAAGTTAGGTGCGATTCAATAATAAAAAATAATAGCCTGTGGTACGTACCGTATTCTCAAAGACAATAAAGACTCCAGAGAAGAAGTGGTGGCGGCAGCAGTAATAAGTCAATGTGTCTTTCTCTCTTGTCTGTTCTAAAACAGCGAGTACCTATTCGGATAAAGAAAAAGAATCAATAAAAACTACTGCTAGGCAATCTATTTAGCAACAAATATACTCACCAGTGTATAGCACCAACGACAACAGACTTCATGGACTCTTTGCTATCGCTTGAAACAATAAAAAAATGAATATGATAACAGTGGAACTGTGGTAGTAGCTGTAAAAATAATATTAAAAACGGGGGAAGGAAAAAAGGAAAAAGGGGGGAGTCGAAAAGAAAAAGTGTTGCGAGCTTGACGTCACGAGGAGTTCTTCTTTCTGTATACGGCTGCTGTGATTGAACTGAGATTAGAATCACTATTGTCTGGAATCAAGGTAAATCCATTCAGAGATCTGTAATGACCTAAACTGGGCAATTGTTGGTAAGAAACACCTACTCAAGTATATATCAAACTTGTGTAGAATTGAAAGACGCATCAACTGGTACTAATTTTGTCTGGTTTGGTCAAACCTAGACCGTTTAAATGGGCAAGAAAGTTTTCCTCAAATTTTGATAGTTTTTCAACAAAACCTCCATCTCTTTCAAAGCAAACCTACTTGTAACATTCATTATTATTATAGAGCAAAAAATTTCCTATCATCTGAGCTCTTGCTGAAAGTTGTAGCTTGACTCTACGTAGAGAAATGAGCAAAAACGTCTGACCAAAAAATCATCAGCTAGTTTTTTTGCCTTACTCTTACCCGTAAATCTGGTCAAAGATTGCCAATTTTCCAAGGACATAACTTTATGTGATATCTCTGCCAATACTTATCAGATTTGAACAAAACAAACACCATTCAATAGCTTTACATTAGACCCAACATAATCTAAAAGTCAAAAACACCTAATAGACGTTCCCTTCATGAAATAACTCAAAGTCATGTATTTTTGTTCAGTCCACCAGCTCAGCGGTGTGCTTGAATTAGAAAAACTCATCTATATTCGGATCATTGATGCATTCAACGTTTTTTACCTACTATATCGCATTACATCTTTCTATCACAGTGATGAATTCGAGATTTGACAATAAAGCAGCAATTGATAACACGAGGATTAATCAGGTTTCAACTGTATTAAAAAACGGAAGCGAAGAGCCAAATTTATTACAAGGCGACGCTGATCATATTATATTTGATCTTATTATGAGTTCCCCTGGATCATGACTACTGCGAGTGTATAAATGACGGAGGGCTAAAGATAAACCAGTGTAGGCTGGTTTTGATAGGTTGGTCCACCAGGACTCTACACGACAGTTACAGCCAATTAAAGACAGACCAAGATGTGCTGCATAGCTAGGATGGACTGAGGCGAAAGTGATAATAACCAGTGAATGTATGCTTGAATACAACAAGCTGCTTGATGAATTCGAGATTTGACAATAAAGCAATTGATAACACGAGGATTAATCAGGTTTCAACTGTATTCAAAAACGAAAGCAAAGAGCCAAATTTATTACAGGGCAACGCTGCTCATATTATATTTGATCTTATTATGAGCTCCCCTCCTGGATCATGACTACTGCGAATAATATGTAAATGACGGAGGGCTAAAGATAAACTTGTGTAGTAGGCTGATTTTGATAGGCTGATCAGCCAGGACTCTACACAACGGTTACAGCCAATTAAAGACAGGCCAAGATGTGCTGCATAGCTAGGATGGACTGAGGCGAAAGTGATAATGACCAGTGAATGTATGCTTGAATACAACACTGCTGATGATTTTTTGGTCAGACGTTTTTGCTCATTTCTCTACGTAGAGTCAAGCTAGAACTCCCAGTAAGAGCTCAAATGATAGGAAATTTTTTGCTTTACAATAATAATGAGTGCTACAAGTAGGTTTATTTTGACAGAGATGGAGGTTTTCTTGAAAAAGTATCAAAATTTGACAAAAAATGTTCTGTCGCTTTGAAACGCCTAATGTTGATCAAACCAGACAGAAGTAATACCATCCGATGCGCCTTTGAACTCTGCACAAGTTTGATATAAGCTTGATCAAGTGTTTACTATGAACAACTGCCAACTTTAGGCCATGACAAATTTCCAGAATGCTGAAACAGCATTTTGATCAATAGATCTTTTAATCTCAGTTTAATATCAGCTACTATATACAGAGAAACCTCGTGACGTCAAATGCACAATAGTTTGCTTTTGCACTCCCCCGTTTTTCCTTTTTTCCTTCCCCCGTTTTTGATACTATTTTTACAGCTACAGCAACAGTTGTACCACTATCATTCTACTCACTCGAATGTTTTTGGAAACAATAGGAACAAGTTCATCAAGCCTGTCATCAGTGTTGCCATATGATGCTAGTGAGTGTATTTGTTGCTGAATAGATTGTCTAGCACTAGCATTTATTAACTCATTTTCTTTCTTTTTCAGAATAGGTAGTAATCACTGCTTTAAAGCAAACAAGACGACGACGACAAAGACACAACAATTCGACTTACTGCTATAGCTACTTCCTTGGAATCTTTGATATCTTTCATAACAGTAATTCGGTACGTAACGTAGATTGCTACTTTTATTGAATTGCGCATAACTGTACTCTCTTATATATTTTTTAGTAGACAATGGTTTTGTTTGTTCTCAACTTCAACAAAATATCTGGCGCTGCCTGCTGTTTCTGGTTCGATACTATCTGGAATTCATTGATAGTGGTGGTGCTGTTCTGATTGGTACTATCTGCAAGTTATCTGTGGTGTTGATTCTCTCTTTTGGTCTGATACTATCTGCAAGTCATCATCAGTAGTAGCAATTCTTCTCTCTGGTTTGGTACTGTCAGCAAGTAATCATTAGCAGTACTGTTCTCTGTCCTGGTGGTATATTCAAGTCTTATATACTACTGCTACGTATCATTGGTTCAATCGCTCGGGTAAGTTTTGATGGTGTCTGCTGCTTAATAATACCATACTGACTATCCAAATTTGATAGAATATAGGTATCAAGCACAAGGTGGTGCTCCAGGACATTAAATGCAGAACCTGTTGTGAATTGTTTATCAAGTAAGTATAAATGATGACGACGTAGATTGCTGAATACATTGCTGACTATTATTATACTATTTTGATATGATGTGTAGGCAACAAGTATAAGGTCACGACGACTACTGATGGATGATTAATGATGAATACTACTGGATGCAAACGGAAATGTCAACAGTCAATTAGGTAGGTATATATTATTATGATATGGTGGCGTTGACTGAGGAATGCAATACTGACTATATTCTATGAATTATGTATAGGCAGACAAATGGTAATGAACATGGACACTACTGGATGCTGCAAGAGATCAATCAAGTTATTTTTTTTTTGTGGATGACAACAGCCAGAGCAATAGTAGTAGACACAAGTTATACATTTTTATTAGCTTCTTTTTCTCTCCCTTTTTTCTCTTGGCTTCTCGCCCTTATTTCTTTTAATTTTCATCTGCATCATGTAATGTTATCACCCTCACTATTTTTTTTTCTTTCTATGTTTCTTTGAAGCATACCTTTTTTTTTACATTGAGTGGATGTGCCTATCACTGAAGCTCAATAATAACAAGATTCCGAGGCTAGGATTAGATAGGCTGGTCCAAACTTAATTGTTTCTACTTACTTAGCAATAATTAAGGGTCTTAAACATAATTCCTCATGTTAGGGGTGTAGTAAGGCATGCTCTAGCACCTGAGGGGTGGTCTAATTGAAATACTACCTAATTGCATTTTTGGGTAGTACTTCAAATTCCGCCTAACATCATTGCAGAGGAGAACTATGGCAAAATTTTTCTAGGTTTTTCAGTATATAGAGGTAATAAATAGATATAGCTTTTCTACGTTTCTGGGCTGTTTCATGCGTTGTTTTCATTGTTTAAAGTGATTAGAACACTACACTATGCGAAAGAACAGGTAAAAGTCTGTAAACAGCATGTAAATTTCAAAGTTTGAAGTTTCACTAAAATATGTTATACTTATTGTGTAAAGCAAGCTTGTTGACAGATATTTAAAAGCTTTTAAATATGTACTTCTTGCAGTAAATTATAAAGCTCTCACGGGGCAAAGGATAATAATATTATTCTACTTATTATTATCGAAGCATTATTGCTACTGTATTGTTCTTTCAGATAACCTAATAATATAGACTAACTCGATAATACAATCCAACATAACAATAATACACTTTCGCCAGATCTCAAAGAAGTGCAGTAAGGCTTTTAATGCGAGAACACATCACATTGCTGCAGAGCATATATAAATGGGCTATGATTAGCAAACTAAGTTGTTACAGTTTTGATGTAACAAAAAAAGAAATGATTTTTGCTTCTTCTACAGAAGACATTATTAACAGCTATAATGAGTGTTCTTGTCAAGACTGATGATTGTAGCTTTTTTTCTGTTTCTATTATGCATTCCAAAATGAGCGAGGCATGCATCTCCTCCCTGCTAAGTTGTGCACTCTCCAATGCCAGCAGCAGTTATTATCTGGAGGATGACAAAAAAGCATTTCTAATATCATGTCCTCAGCTAAAAAGTTGCCTCATTTTCATAGTACTACTACAATAGTTTCAAGTTTTCTCATATTGTGTATGAGACCTAATGTCTGAACTTGGATGTTGGAAACGATTTTCAAATTTTGACTTTTAGACTTTTCGACCATCAAACATCGAGTTTTTAAAGATTGGTTCTACAGCTTTGAAATTAGCATGTTTAAATAGCAAAATTTTGTGGGAAATGTGAAACTGAAATTGGATTTTGAATAGAATGAGTTGTTGTTGAGGTATAAATGAATTCAAGATTTAATAAATTTTGAGCAGATGTTCCTAGTAAAAGCCATTTGATTGATATATAAATGATAGTTATATGTGTAGTAAAAGTTGTTTATGGTACTTTGTTTGACTAGAGAGTGCTGTATTTGGGTTTGTAATAGATGATTTGAAGCAGTATGATGGGAATGTTTAGAATAACGAAATATAGACAGAAAAAATACAATTAGAACTGAATATATTTATTAGGTTATTCCAAGATTGAATGAGGATTAAAACTAGTGTAAGAATCGAAGGTATTTATAGTTATTTGACAGTGCCGCAGCAATAGGACCTTGATCCAGGATAGAGGATAATTGTATAAGCATTCCACCAGTCAACAAGGGCTTCGTGGATAAGAGTTGACAGATCACCAATTAGACAGAAGTCAAGGTACGCACAATGGATAGAATGTTCTTCAGAGCAGACTTGGTGGAAGAACATTCATCAGGATTGAAACCCATTTCCAGGAACGCAATGTCATAGGCTACCACACTACAGGAACGTAATTGCACCAAGCTATAGATTAGCCATCGGATGGCACCACTCACATCTTCTTCCTATGTCTAAATAAAGCTATTGTATTCTACTACGCATCCTTGCTCATTCCTGCTGTATTATGCTGCGCATAATACTTGTTCATTGCTATGATATGATCTATATCCTAAACAGGGAAAATGTGAAAAATGAACTAACTTTGAATGGATATTTCTCCATGATTTACTAAGTGAGTTGATGCTGCGTAGTGCTTGACTTTTGTTTCTCTTTTAATTTTCTATACAATAATATGGTTGTTATTAATATTTCCAAAAATATGTCGGGTAGTGCCCGCTTGAGGCAAATCAAAATACATGACTTTGAGTTATTTCATGAAGGGAACGTCTATTAGGTGTTTTTGACTTTTAGATTATGTTGGGTCTAATGTAAAGCTATTGAATGGTGTTTGTTTTGTTCAAATCTGATAAGTATTAGCAGAGATATCACATAAAGTTATGTCCTTGGAAAATTGGCCATCTTTGACCAAATTTACGGGTAAGAGTAAGGCAAAAAAACTAGCTGATGATTTTTTGGTCAGACGTTTTTGCTCATTTCTCTACGTAGAGTCAAGCTACAACTTTCAGCAAGAGCTCAGATGATAGGAAATTTTTTGCTCTATAATAATAATGAATGTTACAAGTAGGTTTGCTTTGACAGAGATGGAGGTTTTGTTGAAAAACTATCAAAATTTGAGGAAAACTTTCTTGCCCATTTAAACGGTCTAGGTTTGACCAAACCAGACAAAATTAGTACCAGTTGATGCGTCTTTCAATTCTACACAAGTTTGATATATACTTGAGTAGGTGTTTCTTACCAACAATTGCCCAGTTTAGGTCATTACAGATCTCTGAATGGATTTACCTTGATTCCAGACAATAGTGATTCTAATCTCAGTTCAATCACAGCAGCCGTATACAGAAAGAAGAACTCCTCGTGACGTCAAGCTCGCAACACTTTTTCTTTTCGACTCCCCCGTTTTTCCTTTTTTCCTTCCCCCGTTTTTAATATTATTTTTACAGCTACTACCACAGTTCCACTGTTATCATATTCATTTTTTTATTGTTTCAAGCGATAGCAAAGAGTCCATGAAGTCTGTTGTCGTTGGTGCTATACACTGGTGAGTATATTTGTTGCTAAATAGATTGCCTAGCAGTAGTTTTTATTGATTCTTTTTCTTTATCCGAATAGGTACTCGCTGTTTTAGAACAGACAAGAGAGAAAGACACATTGACTTATTACTGCTGCCGCCACCACTTCTTCTCTGGAGTCTTTATTGTCTTTGAGAATACGGTACGTACCACAGGCTATTATTTTTTATTATTGAATCGCACCTAACTTAATTCTCTCTTATTTTTAGGAAATGGTTTTACCTATTTACAACTCAAGCAAGAAGTCTAGCAGCGCTCTTCCAGTCTAGTTTGGCACTATCTGCAAGTAATCACTGGTGATTTTCCTGTTTGCTGATTTGACATCACTCTCTGCAAGTCATCGCTGCTGGTGCTATCTCTCTCTGGTTGGATATTACCTGGAAGAAGTCATCACTGGTGCTATCTCTGTCTGGTTTTACGCTATTATTATCTGCAAGTCATAAATGGTGCTTTTCCTGTATGGTCGTTTTACACTGTCTGCAAGTTATTACTAGTGCTATCTCTGCCTGGTTTCGCATTGTCTGCAAGTCATCACTGGTGCTATCTCTGCCTGGTTGGTACTATCTACTACAAGTCACCTGTAATGCTTTATTTCTCTGTCTTAGTGAATCAGGTTAGTTTTCATAGTGTCTGCTGCTACTCAATAGGAATAATACCATACTGACTATGCGAATTTGATAGAATATTGGCAACAAGCACAAGGTGGTGCTCAAGAACATCAGATGTAGAACCTGTTTTGAATTGTTTACCAAGTAATAAGTATAAATGACGTAGACTTCTGGATAAGATACTGACTATTATTGTATTGTTTTGATGCGATGTGTAGGCAAGTATAAGGTTACAACAAGGGCTAATGGATGATGATGAATGAATACTGGATGCAACCGAAACTGCTAGCTGTCGATTTGGTAAGTACATGATGATATGATGCGGTTGATTGAGGAAACCAATACTAATTGTATCCTTTGGACTATGTATAGGCGGCAAAAAGAGTATGGCAATAATCATGGACACTACTGAATACTGCAAGAAATCAGTGAAGTTATTTTTTTCTGTCAAGGATAACCATCATAGCAATAGTAGTTGATACAATTTATTCATTTTCGTTAGCTTCTTTTTCTCCCCCTTTTTTCTCTTGGCTTCTCGCCCTTATTTCTTTTAATTTTCATCTGCATCATGTAATGTTATCACCCTCACTATTTTTTTTTCTTTCTATGTTTCTTTGAAGCATACCTTTTTTTTAACATTGAGTGGATGTGCCTATCACTGAAGCTCAATAATAACAAGATTCCGAGGCTAGGATTAGATAGGCTGGTCCAAACTTAATTGTTTCTACTTACTTAGCAATAATTAAGGGTCTTAAACATAATTCCTCATGTTAGGGATGTAGTAAGGCATGCTCTAGCACCTGAGGGGTGGTCTAATTGAAATACTACCTAATTGCATTTTTGGGTAGTACTTCAAATTCCGCCTAACATCGTTGCAGAGGAGAACTATGGCAAAATTTTTCTAGGTTTTTTTTGTATGTAGGTGTAATTTTGAGCAATATCATTGGCCGATAATTTTGGGAAACGAGAAGCTACAAATGTCTAGTTTAACAACTATTCGGTTCATTTACGTAGGTACAACATTGGTTGGGTATCTTCAATTTCGTTAACTAGGTACTATCATAATAAATGCTTAATGCGTCAACCTATTGAAAAGGTTGTTTTCAATAATGTTTGTGATAGCATAATATACTACAAAAATAGCTGTAGTAGTATATAATATACAAGATGAAAACAGCAGCGGTGGCACCTAAACAATTAGATATAGACAAATATATACAATTTGAGAGTTGTTGTAACTAATAAACTATAAATAACGAATTCATCTACTGACAGATGTTACTATGCATTATTACATTGGCCCCTCAAAGCTGGTGATCTTGAATGAAATGGGGCCTGGGTAGAAATGCCATTCAAATTTTTTTTTATTCGCAATGAAGAAGATCTCTGCTCAATGAATGTACATACATCCTTTATCTCTATTGTATTATTTATACTATAGGGCTTACATCTTTCATCTGACAACAGTTAATTTATTACTACTTGCTGTGGCAACTTCCAATTTTTCAAATCTAATGACTGATCTTATTACTGGTGGGCAGTGCAGAGCCAATTTCCAACTTGAAATGATGACATTACTTCTTAGCAAGTTTTGTGGTGATATGTTCTTTTGATAAATCTTTTACATTATTGCGCTATTTATTACCAACTTGGAACGTAATTGCTTTCAATCTCGAGTGCAGTAAACCTTTATAGATGAATGAAACTAAAGTTTGACGCTCTCTATATAAGGCTTCATTGAAAGACCCTTGGCAATGGTCAACTTTCGTCTTGGATCCTGAGATGCGATTTTAGTCATTGAGTTTTTCTCGTCGATCGATTTAAAGTAGCAATGGGTAGCTCTTTTTTGATCACGTACGAGAGTTATTTGTACTTGGTTTCGAATGCTAAGTCTGTTAAAGGCTGGACGTGCTTTTGATACAAATGACATGTAAGCATTGAATTGACCAGAATTATAAACATCGACATCAAAGCTTTCTCCCCTACTCAAAGACATGTTATCAAGCATAGTATGGCTTCGTATTGGCCTGTCGCATCGGCGAGAGACTAAAGGGAGGCTCTACTTTTCTTTGCATGTGAGAGAGGTATAGGGATCTCGATTGACACGTAATAATAATTGTGAAACAGTTTCTTGGAGAGAACAGCTATTATCCGAAATACCCGTATTGCAGTTTAGTCTCTGTTAGTTGTTGCCAGCTTAAATTACCCAGTTGGATACTATTAAACAATGTTAAATGATTTACTGAAACGTCAAGTAGTTCTTTTCTTCTTCTTTTTGTAATCAGAAGCAGCTTCTGATGGCAAGTGTCTAGTTTTATTAAGTCTATTATCAAATATATATATATACAAGGTTGATAAGTTCTAAATGTCACCACTACGAGATCTACCATAACGCAGCACTTCCATTGTTAGTTTTGTGGGTTCAATGCCGTTATTCTTCATTTCATCATATACACTTTTCACTTTTTCCCAGCGACCTGCCTTGGCCCACGCTCTCATTGTGATAGTATAAATAACTGCATTCAATTCTAATCCATTCTTCCTCAGTTCTGTCAAGATACGTTGGCACGATTCCGGGTCAGGTACATAAGCATGCGCTAGCATGAGTGTTGCATAGGTAACGAGTGAAGGTTGAATATGTTGAGCCATCATATCCGCATACACTTGACTGACCATTGGTAAATTGTTGCGACGCAGAAAAGCTCGCATAAAAGTGGTATAGGTATATACATTGGCTCCAACGAACAAAGCATTTTTGTGAGTCTTGTCTGCCACATTGGATTTGTAGAGATTATAGTACTTTGTAATGGCTTCGTTATCTGCTTTACCAATGATGGCATTTAATAGTATATTGCGAGTGTGATGTGTTGCTTTCAGCTGACTATCGTTTGGATTAAAGAACTTGTTGAATAACTGGATAGTGTATTCGTTGTCGTGCTGCTTGACGTGCATCCCCATAAGCGTAGTTGCTACCACTTCATTCACATCCACCTTTTCTTCTTCCATTGTTTTAAACACACGCCACGCTTCATCCACTCGTCCTTCCTGTCCCAAGCCATGCAAAATAATGGCAAATGTATACACATCTGATTTAAGACCTGCTTCTAGCAAATTTCCCCAGAACTTCAAGGCTGATTCCATGTTTAATTGCCGGGCTGAGTGATGCATCATAATATTGTAGGTAACGATGGTGGGCTTGACATTTCGATCCATCATGAGGCGAAAAATGGACTCTGCTTGATCCAAGTCTGTTTGGCGCATGTAGCCGTCGATGAGAGTGGTATAAATATGAGCGTCTGGTATGATGCCATTTCTCTGCATTCGGTTCAGCCATTTGTTTGCTCGGTCCATGTCAGATTGTCTGCTGAATTCGTTGATAATGATAGTATACGTTTGAATAGTAGGAGTGAGATGTTTGTTTTCCATTTCTCGCATTAAATTGATGGCCTTGTTGATTCGGTTCTCCTGAACCGCTTGGAATATAAAGCGATTGTATTCTTCAACTGACAAGCTGTGCTCCTTCTTGCTCTTGAGAGTGTATCCTTTGACAGATTTCTTTGTTCCTTTGGCATCTTTTGTCGTCAAACGGTGGTATTTCTCCTTCCTTTGAGGTTTCCTTCTTGGTGAATGCGCATGGATGGATTCGGTATCCAATGCTAGTGTCTGCGTCGAGTAGAACCTTGATATATCGCGCTTTGCGTACAAGGACGAGCTTTTTACTGCCAGCAGGGGTTGCTTGGTGTGATGGGTGGACATTGGCCTCGAAACAATCGCATGAAGCACATCGAAAATGACGGATCTTGATAAAAGAAAGTGTCTAGTTGACATGCTTTGTTGTTAGACAAGAGAAAAAGATCCTGTTGATATATAGAATAAAGTGTGCAACTATTCGTTTCTTCAATAGGTACCCTGCAAATGAAGGAGAGAGAAAAAATAATATGGCGCAAGGGAATTTCAAATTATCAAGGTCTTCTTTCTTGTGCTGAGAGTTAATTAATGATGACATACAATGGATCCATTTGCTTGAATCTTGAGAACCATCTCGCTATAGTTGCTAGAAGGTGGAACGTGCTTGGGTCGAGAGTATGACACCTATCAGATCAGGATGCCTTGCATCATCTTGAGCATATTCGAAATATCTGTCAAATATGATCCGATAATTTCCTTCAAAATACTACCTTATTTGATACAGGGTGCAATATGATGGTCGTACCATCGATTTGAATTAAAAATAAGTGTGTAGATAATCTCTTTCCAAATGTATACGCACTTGTCAAATCTGTAATCATCACTATCGGAGCAGCTGATATGGTCTAGAAACTAGAAATATGCCACACATTCTGCACATGTAGCTCTTTGATGAATGATAAGGTAAATCATCTTTCAAGCACACTACTATCATCATGTTGAACAAGAGATCATATCTTCTGTAACCTCGCTGTCTAGATGGTTCTTTTTTTGTTGTTGTTATTGTTGTTTCCAGATCGTGTATGTTTGATTGATAAGCAACTACTTGATAAATATCCATAATGAAAGAGAATAGCATAGCACATTCATTGAATGTACGCTTGTTGGACAAATCAAATAAACTTTGATGTTAATATAAAAAGTATAGCTACGGGCTTTATCTCTATTTGGGACGGATCTGAGTGAGGCTCTTCAAAGTGGATTTCCTGATAAAGACACTTGATTAACGCATATCAGGGTTGTCATGCCAACAATGGAATTTCGTATAAATAGTGTCAATCTTGTCCAAACGAAAAAAAAATGTCCCTCTTTCCAACAATCAACCTCTGCTCTTTTATCATGCTATCACAACTGCCTACAGAACTCTTATACCAAGTCTTTGACCAACTGGAGTCTTACCAAGATCTATCGAATCTGTCGTTCACATGTCGTCGCACGTTCCTGATCTCCCAAGGCACCATTTTGCGTCGTAAATTATTCGAAAAGCTATTTCGTGTAGAGCAGAACAAGGCCTTTTTGCAAGACAATGACTTATTTATCCAACTGTGTCACTTTATCGAAGCTGCTAAAATCAATCCAACCTCCAGTTCCATCATGCAAGTCCTGGAACAGCAAGTCAAGACGAGCCATTTTGTTGATTATCAATATCCAAGCACTGTTGTCAAAGGAAAAATACTAGATGTGTTTCGATCCAAGTGTCAAGAGGTAAAGGACAATTTGGCGAATATTGCAGTGTCAAAGGCTACTCGTCATATCACACAATCTGGGCCTCGTCGAGTCTATTACGATGTTACTGCTGATAAGAACAAGTACAAGTGTATCTTTTATGATTTGAAAAAAGTGGTGGCCTTTGTGGATAATGGCTCATATACAGTTCATCAAGGTACAATGCAATTCACAGATGAAGGTATCCTGTCTGATGTGTCCTGGAGCGCCATTTTCGAAGCCAAACAAAGCCAAGCAAACAACATGGTGCTGCCGTCTGTTGATCTGCCACCCTCGGATTCATTTAGTGACAAAATAATGCCAAGCACTCAAATCATAGCAACTCCACGCACACCTTCTGATTGGCAACCTTGTCTCTTGCGCACTTTCCAAAACTGCGTTCTTCAAACCAACATCAAAAAAGGGTGTCTAGTCAAGAATCAGACATTCGAATACATCTTTGTATATGAAAATAGACATGATGATGCAATTTGCGTTGAATTCTGCTCTATTGGTGGGTCTAGTGCTGAACTCGTTTCTCGTGGATATCTGCTCATGAAGGAGCATACCATTCAATGGAACACGTCCGCTGCCATATAAATACGACACATAGCATATACACATATAGATCATTCCTCATACTTGCATACATAATAATCACGATAGACCCTAGTCTTCTAATAAACTAATTACAACTGATTTATTCTTCATCCAATTCGTCCTCCAAAAAACTCTCTCTAGGCTCTAATTCGTCGTTTTGTTCCAAGACATATCTGCTGGTAAGTCGAGGCAAAATGATGTCGCACACACGGTCCTTGTGTAAAAGATCGTCTATAAAGCTGTCCATGTGTGTTAAGCTGTAGCCATCGCCTGCACGCACACGTAGTTTTCTGTAATCGTTCAGTAATGGCTCCAGATATTGGTATATTTCTTTTGATTTTCCAGTTAATCGCAAATAAAATGCACCCAGTGCACGCAAATATCTAGTGGTACGCATGTTAGCTTCATGTGTGGGTGATGCATTTGTGACAGATGCATACTTGACGTCTTCTTGTTTGATTAATTCGATGATGATGTCTTTTTCTGGTAATAATGTCAAGAGCTTCAAGGTCAAGCAAAGAAACTCTGTGGGTTGATGGTTACCGTACATGCCACCAATGTATTCAAGTTCGAAGGCTCTGTCCATCAGTGTCGCAGCTATATAGTGGATCAGCTTTTGTAGTGTAATATTAGCGCAGCTCTTCTTTACCTGATAAACCGTAGCATTTTTCTTTCCAGTAGAGTGAATTTTGGATTCTTTCACGAATAATTTTTTCAATCAAGTGAAGAGGATGGCGACCATGGATCGACGCTCCTTCGTGGTAATTTGGGTTCTCAGCTATGCAAAACTGTGTGAATTAAGGTGATCTGGAGACACAATAAGTTCAACTTACACATGATGAAGGGTTGCAATAATTTGATGCAAAAGAGAAAGAGTGTCTACAAAAAAATTGCTGTTTGACCACATTAAATAGTCGGACAGTCAAATCACGACAGCATAGCAGTGATGATGGACAATGGACTATGTACAATTGATGGAATAAATGATATTTTTAATGTAAATAGTAGGCGTAAGAGAGAGAGAGAGAGAGAGTATGAAGGTAAAAGTGAGGTATACTATTATATGTAAATGAAAAGTGGGGGTTAAATGATTCACAAGCACGAACAAAAACTTCCAAAGCATCTCGACAAAAACCCTCGCTTTTGGTCGTCTCGTAACTCATTCTGCTGTTGTTGTTGCAGTAATAACTGATGGGTGGAATCCATCGTACGATAATTTACAACGCCTGCATCGCTTAGCATGGGCTGAGTAGATCTATACATGTTTTGCTGATTGCTGTATCTCTTGTTGGATAATCGGCGTTGCTGCTTCTGCTGCTGTTGTCTGCCTGGACGATCACTGGACACTGCATTATTCAGGGCAACAACAGCGCTGTGTCTATGGGCATTGCGATACAAATTGGAGCGAGACTAGGATACTGTTAATGCGAAATACGCTTGATATCGCATAAGATACCTTACCTCCCATCCTTTACCGTCATTCAGCAACATCCAGTCATAGACACCATCATCTTCCTCGCCTAGTGTGTTCAAAACCTTGTCGAATAAATCCTTCATGTAATCATAGTTGGGATTTTCCTCAAAATCAAGTCGTCGTGCATATTGCAAGTAAAGACCAAATTCCTCTATAAAAGAAACGAGTATAAAGAATAAGCACACTACTTGTGCATGCTATGCTCACAATAAGTCCTTACCAGGAAATCCTTCACATAGGTCCTTGACGCTTGTTGTTTGTTTCTTTTCGCCAATTCTCTCGTATTTCTGCTTATTGGTAGCAGCTTTCAATCCTTGCCAAGGAAGTGCACCTCTTAGAAAGTACATGAATACATGGCCTAGCGACTCTAGGTCATCGCGTCTAGACTGTTCTCTGCCCAGATGGGTATTGACACTCATGTAGCGAGCTGTGCCAGATAGGCTCTTCTTTTCTCTGTACGGGATATGCTGCTTTGTCTTTGGATCACGGTAGAGTTTTGCCATGCCGAAATCAATCAAGTAGATGGTATTAGCATACTTTGTGTTGGGTCGCCCAATAAGAAAATTGTCCGGCTTGATATCACGATAGATAAGATTACGCTCATGAATCGATTGCACACGAGTGATCTTTGAAAGATTTTGAGTTTGTTGTATGTGTGTGTGTGTGTGTGTGCGATTTGCTCGAAATGAAACGTACCATTTGTTTTGCTAGCATAGCTACTGTTTTTATGCTAAATTTGCGAGAACACATGTCGAACAAGTCTTCTAGACTAGGACCTAAGATATCGATCACTAATATACTGTGAAGTCCTTCTTGGCCAAAATAATAAGCAGTAGGGATACCACCTTTTTTTTTTTTTTAAGAAAAGAATACTACTGTTAGCCTGGATCATGGCATTGGTGTTGTATAGTTACTTACTTATGCCAGCCAAGGTTTTGTATGCTCTGAATTCCTCTCGTAGCTATAATCGCACTTAGCACATGTGGATCCATGTTTATTTGCTCTCTATTTTTGCATTTACCTGTGGAGCATCGCTTTTCCTAGACTCAAATTTGATGGCCACTTGCTGATTGTTCATGAGATTGATACCTAATCTGATAGCTTGAGTGATCTGATACTGCACACATGTAAGAAACTAGATTTACCTTCATAAATAATGCCAAAGCTGCCTTCGCCTATTTTTCTTCCAACTTTGTAGTGAACACCCACTACGTTGGAAGAGGAAACAGAGTGCGTTGAATTTGAACGTGTTTGTCGATGTTGACCTGCCATACTTTTTGTGTTATGGATATGATATTAAGCAGATCTCTGTGTATTGACAAAACTGTTTGGTGGGAATACTAAGAGGAAAAAGAAGCATTAAATAAAAAAAAGAGAGTGTCTCTCTTTTTATGAAATGGCGGGAGAAATAATCATCAACTCATGGAAAAAGGCAACCCATTGTTTAATGGTGTGATAATGCGGCCACTCAATTCAGTAGCATAGTAATACATTTTGCAGTGCCCTATTCTACCGATTCGATGAGCCATCGAGTCGTTTTTCAGTTGCGGTATATCTTGAAAAGCATTCATGCGATTGGGCCAAGAGAGGAAAGTATGGGAAAGAAAGAGAGAGAGGGCATGTGTAGTATGGCAGTAAAAATGGAGATGGAAATTTCTAGGCATGATTCAAAAGCAGCTTGGCACATTGTTCACTTGGCATGATGTGGCATTGCTGATCTTGCTGTTGAGGGCATGCTCATTCACAGTAATAGAGTCTTTGTTCTCTCTGGTAGTCTGTATGTAGATTATATTCCAAATGGCTCAGTAGAACATAATAGCAAAGACGAATTTGTATTCAAATATAGGTCCGTGTAGATTGAATTTTGCTTGACATTGGTATTATCTGAATGTGATATATCAATCAAAGCCTCACGCTATTGGTAGATGGATGTCTATGCGATGCTTTTATATCCTTCATGTACTGCAGTTTACTGACTTTTCTTTGTTTCTTTAGCTCCTATTATACATATACTATGCAAATTACGGTACAAAAACCTACAGGCAAGCAAATCACATTGGATGTAGACTCTTCAGAGTCAGTTCAAAGTGTCAAACAAAAGATTCAAAGCAAGGAAGGTATCGCAAAGGACCAGCAGCGTTTGTTTTATCAAGATACACCATTGCAACAAGGCGGTCGTTCTTTACAGGACTATGCTATTCAAACAAATTCACTCTTGCAACTGAAGATTGATTTGAAGATATACTTGCAGTTGATTAATAGCGAGATTTGTACCTTTATAATCGACCCAGCAGAGAAGATGAGTGTATTGAAGCAAAAGATTCAGGATAAGTTGAATATCCCTGTCGAAAAGCAGCATATTATCCACAGAGGTATTGATGTATCAGGCGATTTTCCCTTGTCGAATTACATGTACGACGAAAACACCTATAATACCATCATCAAGCTTCGTGGCTATTAAGTATATACCATCACATATTGAGCTGGATTGATCAATACTCATCAATAAGGGTTGTTTCATGCTTGGAAAACTCTGTGTCTCCTTGCAATCATTCAAGTGTTCAATAAAAGTCAAATTCTACGTTGCTTATTGTTGGCAGTATTGGAAGGGCTTATTATGAGAACAGCTATTGTATGAATGATATTGTCCTATGTATATATAATGGTGAATGCATCAAAAGCTATATCAGTATGTTAAGTATGATGCATAGTTTCATGCTTTAGTTTCCCTAGAATGAAAAGAATTTGTATCTTAAATTGGAACGCATGTACTGAGAACGTTTGTAAAATTTATGAAAAAAAAAACAATGCCAGGATAATTTCTACCAAAGGGTGGAAGCTCACGAGCTTACTCAAGTAATAAAAGATACCTAAGGGATGATTGATGTGGAGGAGATTAATCATTTAGTAGCAACAAGGCCTGATCGCATTGAGGCATTGCGGAAGAGTAACGGTGGTCTACCCGCTATTAAACTATAATTGAAAACGTTTGTAATTTCTAACACTCTGTACAAAAATTATAGGTATAGAATGAATAGAATCTACACTTTTCAATGATGTATATTGCGCATGCCCTTATATTATCCAATTGATTATTAAGCTTTGAAAGAAATCTTAAAAAAAGTGTCAAAATTACACATAATTATTGATTGAGAGTGTATAATTGAACGCTGCTACGCTCCTCAATCAAAACATTACAGTACAGTACACATCAACTCAGTATACTGGATGAAAGAAAGACAAGCTGCATTGCGGTAGTCTCAATTACAGAAATAGTGGCTTTGTGAACCAACGTACAATCTTTTATCGGGATATATAGGCTCTCATGAGAAACAACTTGATTTACCATCTCAATACATCTTCCTATTCTAGACCAGATCATCGATCTGAGAGCGATCCAAGAGAGATGGCTTTTAAACATATTGAATGCATAAAGTTGCATTAGCAGCGGATCAAGCTAAATTAATTGGGGAGTAATTAATCAATTAATCTGTCAATTTCGGTGCCTGATCAAGTCGATGAAGCCGAAATTTCGGTTCCTGAATCAACGCATTTCGAAAACACAAGTTTACTGACAACAGGCAGAGAGTATAACATAAGCAAAGAATGGAAAATAACGCGTATGTTTTATTGATCTTATATTCCAAGCGATATGCCAAAATCATTACCAAATGACAATCGAGGTAATCTAGGTGGCGCGCAATCATCTTGTGGTGTTAAGCTTTCATCCTTGATTTCACTCTCATTGCTAATATTACTATTGCTATTGTGTGTTGCAGTGTAAGATTTGATATTGGTTGGTATCTGTGGTAATGGTGGGGGTGACGGAGAGCGAACACCATCCTCTCTATCAATGTAGTCTTCTTCGTCACTATCGTCTATGTACAATCTTGTCAGGCGTCTATTTGCTTTCACGGCAGTGTTGTCTGCATTGGTAGCAGCAGTGGGGAGGGGAGGAAGAGGCGGAGGAGAGGCAACATTGGTTGGAATAGGTGGCAGCTGAGCGTAGGCGTATCTGTTATTAGGTGGTGGGGGTGGATAGTCAAAGCTGCTCAAGCTGCTGCTGCAAAAACTGCTGTGCATCAAAGATTGTACATCGGGATCTACAGTAGACGATGTTCTTCCTCTCATATTGTTTGGTGACAGCATAGACGGACCCAGTTGTAAAGAGTCATTAGTCAGTGAGGAGATGGTGGACAATGCAATGCGTCTCTGTAATGCGTATGTTGTGCGAGGAGAAAAGAGTGTAGATGAAGCGACTGTGTTCATGGCAGGAGACATGATGGAAGCAGAGTCTGGAGGGAACATTTCCTCTACAGCTTGTACTCCTTCTCCATGCGGCCTTAAAGCAATGGTGGCAGGTAACCCAGGAGCTGGACTAAAGACAGGCGATGGAGGTCTGGAATGAAGTGTGGGCTGGCTTTTGTTTGTAGACAGAGTAGCAGAAGAGCTAAGGCTAGGTGCATTATGACTACTGGATATGGATGATTCTGAATAGATGGATTGCAAGTCGTCGTTGCTGGTATTATCCATAGCAGTTGTAGTAGCACTTTCAAATGGTGGATGTGGTTGTCTCATATTCTTTCTCATCTGTTGCTGATGCTGCATACGATCAAGAGTAGGAAGAACATCTGAGTTTGCTGATTCCTGCGAGACGGGTGGCGGTGGCAGAGTTGTTTGTGGAGGGGGTCTTAACGAGGGCATTGACTTGAACAAGTTCACTTCTTTACCGTTCGCCAAATCAACATTGATAGGCTGTAATTGCTTTCGTTGCATGTGTGATCGCTTCATCGTGGGTGTCGTAGTTCGAGGTCGCTCTTCAGGCTGTCTCTCAGCGTCTAAGTGTAGCGACTCTTCGGATGCAGTACTCAGATCAAACGCTGAAGCAAACTTTTTGAGTTGTCTTTGATTGTTACTGATATCCAAAGTAGAAGACGACTCAGGTGTAGGCGATAATACTCGTCTGTTGAAGATGTTGCTAGTGTTTGTCATGTAGGTATTGACAGCTGATGGCAGGTGTGGCTGTGTTGCAACGGGCGAACGACTTCTCGATGGGTTTCCAGTAACAAACATCATGGGTGTGGTTCTGCCGCCCATTGCACGGTCTCTCTCGTCGTCTTCCTCATCGCTTGTAATAGGCATCATGCTTGTGTCTCTAAGAACGCTGAAGCTATCGTCATTTTGGCTGCTAAAGCCATCGTCAGTGATACGACAGGTTGAGTCCCGGGATTCCAATTTGTAGAGTAGGAATTCTGATCTGGCTGTTTCTTCAAATGCATATTTCATCATCAAATTACTGCTCTTTTTGTCTAATTGGGTTTGTGCAGAGCCTTTGCTTGGTATAGATGCAATAATGATGGGTAGTTTTGTCTTGACCTCTTCGTATTTCATGCCGAATTGAAAGGTAATCTCGATTTGATGGTAGATGGAAACAAGAGGAGAGTCCAGTGTGTAGCTGAGATAGGGGTGCAAGTTGTGTCGAATCAAACAGGGTCGTTTCCAGGCCGAGGTGGATGTATCAGGTATGTGAATGAGAGCAGGTATTGTTCTTTTGATGTATTTTATATGGGTATCTTTGTATTGCGCAGAATCGGCGATTTTCTTGTCTAGATCGAATATGTGAGAGTCTCGGTTGCTCGCTGTCAGGTCTGATTCTGATTTTGAGAGGGATTGGCGTCTAATGGTGGTCTCTGATTAGAAAAATAGAGTATACAAAAGTACATTGGATAGCTTACCTGTAGAGCTCAATCTGAACAATGCGAGTCCGAATCGATTGCACTGGCTTTTGGTTTGCAATGCTGACATATTTGATGGCCATTGGTATATACTCTTGTTCTATGCAGACGATTTGCGGTGCATCGATTTCATAGTGAAATTTTCCAGGCACCGTTCTTTGGTATAGCTTTGTTTCAATCAATGGAGATAGCTCCTTGTAGGGCAGCAGATGTCTTTTCAGTACAACTGGGTATTCTGCCGTCAGCGTCCTTGCAATGCCTGTCGAAATAGATACAATGACCTTGTAGTGAATTGTAGCTCTTTTAGCCAGCAAACTCCTAGGGTAAATGTTGGGTATATCCAGCTCCCAAGGTATGACATGATCTCCAGCCGGTAAAGTAACTCTCCCAAACAAGGGCACCTTTAGCTTTGGCAGCAAGGGACATGTTGTTTCAATGTTGTATGGTTGCTTCAATGTGATGTTGCTGAACCCCTTGAATTTGACCGACATGGTGCGGATTTTCGTGGGTCTGATCAGCGTAAATTTAACATGTCCTTTCAAGACTTTGGACTGTGCTGTTGAATGTAGTTTTGCTGGGCCAATGAAATCCAGATATCCTTCTTTTGGTTCAATTTCTAATGATTTAAAATCATCCTTCATGATGATAATTCTCTGTTTGAGTAACTGCAAAATAATGATGAGACGAAGAGAAAAAGGGAAAAAAAAAAAGAAGAGAAGAGAGGAAAAGATTTGGGGTAAAAGAGGGCTGGCCTAAAGAGACCAAAGATTTACTGTTTATATAGTGTTACTCGAAAAGTGGAGTATTAATGGTTGCACCCAACTTGTAAAACATTAATTCCTCTTTTATTCTTTTATACAAAAACATAATGAAACTCGTGTTAGCCTGCTTATTTGCACTGATAGTTTCAGAAGCTTATTTGGCTCCATTTACAAAGGTTGAAGAGAGCTTCAATTTGCAGGCTACATACGACATCATCCACCAAACAGATCAGTTTGATCATGTCCAGTTTCCCGGTGTCGTGCCGCGTACATTTGCAGGCGCCTCTCTCTTGAGCGTCATGGCATGGCCAGTCATCCAATTCGCTGGACTATCGTCCATTGATCAGCAAGTATTGGTGCGTGTTATCCTGGCAGCCTGTGTTGTTCTCTCTTTGGGAAAATTTGCCTCTGGTGTCAAATCTCTGTTTGGCTCGGCCACTGCAAACATCACTATTATGCTTATAATTTGTCAATTTCACCTCGTGTTCTGGTCGTCTCGTACTTTGCCAAATACGTTAGCATTGCCATGGGTTGAGCTGGGCCTGTCTCATTGGCTGTATAGCTTGTCCCAATCCAGCGGTCGTACATATCATCTGAATTGGATGATTCGGTACCTTACATTTGCTGGTGTTGTGTTCAGATTTGAAGTCGGCATCTTGTTGATCATCTTGTTGATAAGTGAATACATTCATGCTACAGTCTCTCCGTCCAATGCCTTGAAGCAGATGATTGTCACTGCCATTATCAGTCTCGTTGTTACAGTGCCCCTTGATTCATATCTTTGGAATGCATGGCTCTGGCCCGAAGGCATGGTCTTTTACTTTAATGCCATTCTCAACAAGAGCTCTGAGTGGGGCACATTGCCTTTTCATGCTTATTTTGCCTCATTCTTGCCTCGTTTACTGCTCGTGTCATACCCATTAGCATGCTTGGCTTTTGTCACAAACGGACGCGTGCGTCGCATGTTGATGCCCATGCTTATTTACATTGCATTATTCTCCTTCTTGCCACACAAAGAATGGAGATTCATCGTCTACACAATTCCAGTATTCACTGCTGCTGCTGCTACTTGTATCTCGAGATCAATTCATGCCGCTTCTCGTTCCTGGTTACATCGCATTGCACTTTTGGTCATGTTGGGAGGTGCCGCCGCTTCATTCGCTATTGCACTCGTCATGTTTCAAGTCTCTCGCCTGAACTATCCCGGAGGAGACGCTCTGTTTACATTGCATGAAATCGAAAAGAACGAGCCTTATGTTTATGTTCATATGGACGCAGACACTGCCATGACAGGTGCATCGCTTTACGGTCAATCGAATCCCAATTGGTCCTACTCTAAAAACGAAACGCACAAAACCCAAGACGACTTCTTGGAAGCCCGTTATACCCACATCATCACATCAAAACCTGAGCTATTTGACACATCGCTCTTTGAGATTATTGACGAGACTTATGGATTGGATAAAGTACAACTCAAATCTGTAGACGCTTACAAGAGATCGATTCAAAATCATGATATCTCACCTATTGAATTCAGAATGTCACCTAAATTATACACACTTCGGTTGATCAACCCGCAAAAAACCTGGATTCAAACCACGTTGCGCAAATATTCCGTTGTGCTCTATAGCAAAAGCTACTGGTAAGTTTTATTGTGACACTCTCGTCATGGTCTTACAAAAATCTGATTTCTGTTTTGTGTTTATTATGTGCAGTCCCTACTGTATGGCAGCCAAGCAGCTCATTTCCAAGTACTGCAAACACATTGAAGTCATCGAAGTGGATCGTCAAAGAAATGGATACGAAATTCAGGATGCTTTGATTGAGTTGACAGGTCAGCGTACTTTCCCAAATTTGTTCAAAAATGGTAAAAGCTTGGGTGGATATGATCGTCTATCAGCATTAGATAGGGAAGGAAAGCTAGCAGGACTTTGTGATTCCTAATGTATACTCTCTGTGAGACCATATCACTAATAGAAATGGGGGAAAAAAAGCATCCTGGCTATTATCAACTCACATCTATCTGGTTATGATGATGAATAAAAACAAATGTATAAGCGACTATTTGAATAAGCTACAGATTCGTCAGAACCAAATGTTTAGTGAGGTACTTTGTTGTGCTACTCGAGTCTATTAAAATTTTATTGTATGATAATCATAGAGCCAATAAATGTGCTTCAATAAATGTGCCTTCCATCGTTAATCACTGTATGTAATTCATATGTCAAAACTGTATTTTGAGGACAAGATATCTTATCTGACGCTGCTTATCTGCTACATGAATTCAACTCATTATTCATAGCAAACTGTGTCATACTGTAAACGTTGTAGCGGAATAGAACGCCTATATATATATGCTTTATAGTGCTTCTCGGGTAAAATGTTTGTAAGCATTCACTAAACATCATACAGTTTTTATTACATACTACTTTATGTAATACACGCATATATATAAATGTATCATATGCCTTTAATAAACTACACCTATTAATAGCACAGCAAATGCAAATAGCAAAAGTGATGGTATCCACTGTAAGCTACAATTTGATGTTAATGGCAATTTTAATGTTACACTACTTTACAAAACACTACATCTCATCAGCAAATTCTTCTGAAATCATGCGTGTCTATAAAATCTCTCATCCGAAGCATTTGGAGGCTATCAATAGAAAGTAGCACAACAGAGTAAATTAATTAATTACATTTATACTCTGAACACCTTGTCAAAATTTCAGATCAACGTTTGAATATCCTGTATCTTCATCTGAGGAACACAGATGGATCCCGAGAACTAGACTCTCTCTACAGCTGGAAGCCCCAAAAAATGAGTGCTGTTCCGTGAATCGATATTTAATCACATTTATTTGATCCGATAGTTTTTATGATGTGTTTGCGCCAGTTCAACATAGCATGGTAATATTCAGCTACCAGTCGGAAGATCTATTCACCGTGCACAGCTCGTTTGAATATTTAGCGTATTGAGCGACAATTGTACTGATCATGTAATAAAAAACTGGGCACTTGAAGGTGACACGTTGAAATTGAGCCGCACTGTCTTTCTGCTACAGAACAAGTTGCTCTGTATTCAGTAAACTATGCCTATTAGTTTAAATAGAATCAATAGCCTAAAGTCATATTGACAAGGTTGACATATAGTATATCAGGGAAGGGCTGCAATTTTTGGTAGTGAGTTGAGTCGTTAATCGACATTAGTTAGCGTTTAAATTGTCTTATCAATCTCATCTATAGTGGCTCCTATATATAATTGCCATCACAGTTTTTGCATTGCTTTCGTGATTGCAGCCTGAGCATGCTGCCAACATTTAATCCCCGCCTTCAGTTTTTTCTTCTTGGGTCCTGAGGGTTGAATTCGTGGTCCATTTGAGCTTTTTTGCCTTTCTATCGAGAATAACTCGAGAAACACTATATCTAACTGCCTTGGCTTATTAAAGGTATTAGATACTTCTTTAAATTTCCTATCGAATGGTGCTAATAACTTTTTAACGTCTCACCAAAAATATTTCCTAAATAGGCAATAACAAAAAACATGATTTTAGTCGAAAACTCAATTTCTGCATGATTGAGCGTCCAAAATAGCAATTTTAAGTGATGAATTGGACTCGTATGTCTTTTTTTCACTAGGGCATGTTATAATAAAAAACTTCGTTTTAAGGGTGAAAAACGCAATTCTTTGATTTTCAATGATTTTTCCTTGCTAGTACTCATCCAAAAATGAGGATCTGGGTCGATTTGTCATGACCCAAAAAAAAATTGAGATAAAGCATCAGGAAGTAACTACTGTTCAAGAGCATTCGTTTGGTGCTATTCTAACAGCATAAAACAGCTTCTAACTCGAGAAATCACTCGTAAAATGCATTCAATTTTGTCTATGTTTTAGTATGCTGCTTAATTGCAAGAGCTAATGTAAGTATGTTACATATCCGTATATAAGTTGTTCGTATTGGCGTAGGCCTGGGAAACCTTAGAAGAGTCAGATCCACCGTTACATGTGAATATATGAAGGTTTTATTGCAGTTTATGGCACTCTTCTAGCAAGTACATTTATAATTGTGTGGGAAGTAACAATTGTGCCCATTTTTGATGCGATAATCTGTGTTGTGACTGAAAGTGTAAGAGCTCTCCAAAGGCCTAGTGGCATACTCTAGTAATGATGCTCTGGTACCTCTGTTAGCCTGACTATTTAATCAGTCAAATTAAGAGTCCACAGTTTCCCATCAACATCCCACTGCCTTCTGCCATTTCATCTAATCCTCTTGAAAGTATTCTGTGTCTTATGGTTTCCCATACCTTTGTTCTTGAAGCTTCAGTTACGTTTCAGCCCTCACCCAGCCAAAACCAAATTCATTTGAAAGTGCTTGATTGCTCATATATGTTGAACCTGATCCTACTGATCTAATACCAATAATTTTAAACCTATTGAATCTTCTTATGCATCGTATCATAGTCGACCCCAAACAGGTATCTTATGCTCATGATACGTGAGCCCTTATATCCAGTCTAATTACTCCCATTTACCACCGCGGTGTGCAGTTGTTGGATTATAAAGAATGAAATACATGAATGTCATTATGGTATTAAGGTTGTTCGGCTATTCTTGTAAGCTACTAAAGCAACAATCCCTTTCAAGTTTGACGTACTCTATCGCAGAGCGTTGATTGCAATTGTGTATCATCGACCAATCAATTCAAAAACGTGATTAAAATGGCATCGAGTTGCATCATTGAGAGAAGCTAGATCAATCATTGCCTGTGAGGATAAAACTACTTGGTTGTAGATGAGCGAATTGAAGCTACCAGTTTAAACGTATGATGTCGGCATCACTCTCAAATCGAAATAAAGCTAATGTGCAGGCATACACAACATATGCAAAATCGCCACTCTATTCCAGCCGTGTTATCGAGCGTACTGACTCATTCGAAGTGTCTGTGATTTGGTTTTCTACAACAGGAGCGTATAAAACAGAGGATTTATTTGTAAACGAAGTATGATTAATCGATGGACAATTTAGTTGTTTAATCGAAGAGACCGAAACCCATATCCTATTTTTACCAAGTCAATACAATGAACCACACAATTGCTTTCATATTAAACTTACATCATCAGATTCTTCCTTCTCCTCTTCCTTCTCTTCAGCGGCAGGGGCATCAGTGGAAGCGGCAGCAGCACCGGAAGCAGCAGCGGCACCACCGGTAGGGACAGAGGACATCTTCTCCAAACCTTCAGCGGTAAGCTGCACGTACAAAATCAGCAATGTGTTGTATTGACGGCTGTATCAAAAACTTACCTCATCAACGTTCTTACCCTCGAGGGCAGAGATCAAAGAGGTCAAACGTTCCTCCTCGGCTTCGACACCAACGGAGGCCATAAGGGCCTTGACATCATCAGCAGTAGGGGCGGTCTTACCACCAGCAACGAGAAGAAGGTATGAGGCGAGGTACTTCATGGTCAAAAATAGACAGTATATGAAAGAGAGAGAGCTATAAAGTGCATCCTTGATTGAAATATATAAAAGTGAAAATTTTTTTGTGACGTTTTTGCTTGCTAAAAGTTCATTCTGCCATATGATGGCTGATGCTTTTTGTTTCAATCGTCTAGATGACTAGCTTAGTCTTGGACATTTGAGAAGAAGAGAATATATACGTGATGTGGTAAAGCACCAGATGGTTTGCTATTGTACGAATTTGATGAATATGAGGTAGGATGGCTTTTTTTTCAGTTTATACCAAAGATCCGTTACTGTTTGCTTGATTTGACAGGTGGAGAAGTACAGCCTCCTGCGAAAGAGGATGAAAAAAAATAGCACATTGCACTAAATTTTAAGGACTGTTTTAGGGTATAGGCCCAAATTTTGAGCATGAACTGCAAAAATACAGATTTCAAGATACTTTGCGCATCATTGCCCTTCTCTTTGAGCCATTTTATGGAGAATTGTAACTGATGAAAGACAAGGTGTATTTATGCAAATGTTGCCATGGACACCTTATTCAATCTCCGCGACATGGTGCTTGCTGTTCTGAGCGACATTTGCTTGCTTGCAATCAGTCAAAAAAGGTTAATTTCTCTTATTGTGTAATAGTTGGGGGGTTTCCTGGTGATTTGAAGACAGTACAGGGTGTTTCTGCATGCGAAATGTGTATGGAATACAAACTTTATTTGCTTTACTTTATGTATGTTTATTCATATTGTATTGACATACTACCTATGCCTCTGATCATAAGAAGATGGCCGCTAAATACAGATTCTGCTAGTTGTTTCCCGGAGACCCGTCTTCAATCATGATGAATTGCAGGGATTTTTTCAACAATGTCATGTACACGCTCCTTTGTTACATCCAATGCATCGAGAGCCAACTCGGCATGTCCAAGGAGCAATGCGTTCTGAATATGAATAATGAAGAGCAGGACGGAACAAAGTAACGGTTTTGTCAGCAACATTGGAGAGAATGAAAAGAATAGTTTATTGATTTGTCATTTTTTCGCGAGTGTTTTATTTATAATAAATCATCAAATAGAACAAAAAGGAGGAAATGAAAAGATTACCTGATTGAGTTATCAGCTATACACTATTTTTACTTTAATCAGATATCTTTTTGTTAAGGGTATTGCTATTTGAACAATCGAAAATTGCTTCCCAAGCAATAAAATGTTACTTTCTGAGCAATGTTGCTCTGCGAACCATCACTTACTGATTTCCTGTACAATTATCAATTGCGGGCCACTTCAGCTTGATTGAGCGCTTCAATTTCATCGTAACCCGGTGATTGGGCTTGTCACCTCCACGAGTGGTGACGATATGCATCATCAATGGAGCCACGGACACTTTCATCTTCTCTTATGGGAGAACCGGCAAAAATGTTATAGCATCTTCTACAAAGTACACTGACACAGGCAGAAAGAGTACTGCCTTCTTCAAAGAAGAGAAAAACTGCTGAATAAAGTGGGTCTTCCCTATCTCAATTTCTTGAGTGACACAATGGATGATTATGGACAAATTTCCAGATTGCGGGCATAGATCTTCCTCTCTACTCACCAGAGCTTAATCCAATTGAGCAGCTTTGGTCCGTTTGCAAAAGCAAACTAAAGATAGAGAGGCCTTTAGGAGAAGAAGAAGCACTTTCATCGAGAATTGCTGATGCATGCAATCAAGCTCTTTTTTGGTGATCTCACTGGATTCTGCAAATATTCTATTGATAAATTTGATAATGCGACCATTTTTATTTTCAAATGTGCGACAATGTTAGTAATCGTTGAAAATAAAAAGGGATGTGAGTGATTTTTCGCAGTTTTTCCCTTTTTATGTCTATTATTCACACACACATACACACCAACTTATGACTGAAATACAAGCACGCTATATTCAGTTGGTAAAAGACATCACTCAGTTGCAATGGGTCAGAGAATCCCTGCCTTCCCATTCAAAATACTATGAAGGCTTGAAAAAGAAGCTGGAAAAGCAGATGCATTTAAAAGCCTTTTCCGAGAAAGAATTGTAGGTGTTTGATGGTTTTTACGGATACATTGTTAACCTGTTTCATAGAGTTAACTATCAAAAGGAGAAGGATCACATTAGCTCCACATCAAAACGCACTTTATTCAGTCAGCAAACGAACAACCACACTAAATCCCTTAGTAATATCATTGAATCTGTAAAGTTCTATGAGAATGCTATACAACAATTACAAGCCCAGATTGACCAAGCCAAGATAATGATGGATGACCTGAATGGAGAAAAGCAGAAACTAGACGAGTTATGCAACCAACTGCATCAGCTGTACGATCAAGTCATTATTCCTGATGCTGAAGATGCTTCCTTTATATTTGAGCAACATTTGAAGCGAGATGTTGAACAATTAGCTGCTGATATACCCACCATTAAAGAGAACATAAAGACATATACACTAGCGCAAGCAAAATTGTACCAAGCAAGAGAGCTCATCGAAACAGCCATGAAGTCACTACCAGGCGCATCTACGTTTATGGATCGACAGGCGATTGTAGCAAGTCAAAACAACAATCATAGCAATAGCATCTTTGGAAAATCAGCAGTGGCTATCTCTTCTACGATAGCCGATCCCATAAAAAATGCGGAAAAGATAGCCCAGCAATCTTATCAGTTGGTGCAAGAAGCACATGATATCTGCGATGATGTACCCAATATACCCACTAGCACTGTTCAAAAGGGCGAATCAAATGTAGTGTTTATCTTGACAAATTACAGAGGCTATCGACTCAAGATTGAATACACTCTACGTACACAAGTAAACCCACGTTTGCACGGCTTTGAAAATCAGTTGTCGACTACCAAGTATCACTATGAGCAGAGAGTGATCGAATGGATCGACCATCAGATTATTACACTGGAAGCCTATTTACGCACAAATGGCTGTTTAGCAAACGAGAATTTAGATGTTGAAATTAGTCGACTGAGAATGGGATCTAGAGCAGCTATTGCAGCCGTGGCCTCTGAAGTCAGTGGAAGAGTTACAGTGGATGATGTACTGGAGATAGCATCGGCATCGGACCATGGCGTGTTACCAGAATACGAACAGCACAGTGATAATTCGAGCACAACGAGCGACAGCAGCAACAGCAGCCATACAAGCCATCAGCAACCAGATATACCCAATAATGCTGTCCATTGCGACATGATGCACTTGCCCTCCTACACTGATGAACAGCAACCACAGACTGCCAGCACCACCACAGCAACTGAATTACCACCACCTGCCTATACTCGATAAAACGGCAGAGTTGAAACTCCATCTCTATTGCTTTGAACCTTAAAACAGAATAAAAGGGCACTATATATAAATTATTTGCCTAGCTCGAACTAGCTGTTTCTTTTCTCTTTTTTTTTTCTCTCTCTTTTTTTTTATCCTTCTGTTTTCACACCAACAACATGATTACAGCAAGATATGGCAGAATTGGCCTACTGATATTGCTACCATTTTGCGTGCTTTTGATGGTATATTACGGATACTACAACAACCAAAACAGATATCCGCCCTACAAATACGACTACAAGAGCCAGCAAGACAAGAATCAAACCGCAAGAGAGAATGCTGCTTTTGTTGTATTAGCCCGGAATTCAGATTTGAACGGTCTCCGAGAGTCAATGCAAATGATGGAAGACAGATTCAACAAGAAGTTCAACTATCCTTGGGTCTTTTTGAACAACGAGCCCTTTGATGACAAATTCAAAGCATGGACGACTGGGTTGGCTTCTGGTAAAACCTATTACGGTGAATTAACGCAAGAAATGTGGGGATATCCTGATTGGATAGATCAACAAAAGGCAAAGGAATCAAGAGATGCTATGCAGGCAGCAGAGGTCATTTACGGTGGACTTGAATCCTATCGCCACATGTGTCGGTATGTGTAGCGTATCGTGTGCTGTAGAGAGGCATTACTGATTTATATTCGCTGATAGATTCCAAAGCGGCTTCTTTTTCAGACATCCTTTGATGGAGCAATTCGACTATTATTGGCGTGTAGAACCTGATGTCAAATTTACCTGCGACATTGACTATGATCCCTTCAAGGTGATGAGAGAAAAGGATTTGAAATACGGGTTTGCTATCTCGTTGCATGAATACGAAAACACCATCCCCACCTTATGGGAGACCACCAAGCAATTCATGGCCAAATATCCCCAACATATTATACCTGCAAATGATTCTGAGAGCTTAATGAGCTGGGTCAGCAATGACGGTGGAAAAACATATAATTTGTGTCACTTTTGGAGTAACTTTGAAATTGCTTCCTTGGCATTCTTAAGATCTCAAGCTTATTTGGATTATTTCAATCACTTGGATAAGGCTGGTGGATTCTTTTATGAGAGATGGGGTGATGCTCCAGTACACAGTATTGCTGCTGCTTTGATGCTCAAGAAGTCTGAAGTGCATTTCTTTTATGATATGGGTTATTTCCATAATCCCTTCAAGAATTGTCCTAGTGAACCTGGATGGCTTGCAGCAGAAAAGTGTAGTTGTGACCCAGCAGACAGTATGGGTATGTAGGCTATTGGCTTTTGTTGAAAACAGTGATCTAACTTGATGCTCTATAGATGACAATTGGTGGAGTTGCACGCCTGAATTTTTGGATCTTGTTGGCAAAAAGAGGACTGATTTCGTCATCACAGAAAGATATTAGATTTGATTGATTAGTAGTAATAATAATATAAAAAAAAAGTTTATTCTGTAATGGCATTAGGTGTAAGTAGGTGGAAGATTTTCCTTGTTGATATAATCTAGTAACGTAGTCTTGAGCTCATCACTGTCAACATTGCGGGTGAGTCTCTATGTATTCACTGCGGGTACAACCATAGGCTTACTTACCATGAGCAAATGACAAACTTCTTCAGTGTAGCTTCGGGGAGCAACGGACGTATCAGCTTAAAGATCATACTATGCAATTGCAAATCAGCACCAACCCATACTACAGTTCACATCGATCTTACCTGCCCCATTTTGGTATGCCAAAAATCTTGTTTGATAGGAATTCTGGATAATTGTCCTGCATCAGTTTGATCAGCAAATTAGTTGCTTCCTTGGTGTTTGCTGTGCGACCCAAAATAGAAGCGCCACTGTAATCATGAACTTGTACCATGGCATCTGTATTAACGAAATCAACCTGCTTTACGCCCTTCTCCATCAATGCAACTCTCCAGCGGATAAACTTGTCGACATCTCCAAACACCTTGTCTTGATTGATTCCGCCGTAAAAGTTGTATGTTACTGGTCTGCCTTGCTTATCAGCCTTGTACAAGAATCCAACCTTATCACCAAATGTGCTATCATCAAATTGCTCATCGAGTATAGTGTCGGCAGAGAACTCTTTTCTCCATTTCAGTGTATTGATCAACATGTCTTTGGCCACTGGGATCTCCATGTTTCTATGTAAGTGGTCAACCAGATGAATCAACATGTTGGCTGTGAATGATTTTATTTTACCTTGCTCTCAAGAACTTGACCAAAACAACTTTGATACGTTCATCATCAGAATCCTTGTCCAAAGGAACGCCCCACAAAGCTTGCACATTGCTTGTACCAAATGCTTCTGTCAAAATATCTGGCAAAGCGTCTTTCAATTGCTGGACAGCAACCGCTTCAGTAACTGTAAATTGGGCCACAAACTTGTTTTCAGTCATAGAATCTAGCCGCGCACCCAACAAGAAAAAAAAAAAAAGAACGAGATTTAAAGGTTTTTTTTTTTTTTTTTTAAATTTGGATGATCTGATTCATATTTGAGACAAAAAAAACATCTGTCACTGTAGCACTGTTAGTAGCGAAAAAATCATGCAACTTTTTAGAGGGTTTTTATCCCTAAATGTTGATGGAAATAGAGGTAGTAGCCCTCTACAAATATATTCTATAGTATATCATGTATCGCTTTTTTTTTTTTTTTTTTTTTTTGACTAATTCATTTGTGGTGCACTCCTGCTCAAATGGCACTGCATCTAAACTACGCATTTGATGCTGAGCGAACGCTTTACTAAACAATAGGTTGATTGGCTTATCTAAAGAGCTCCATTGTTTGTTCCGTAAATTTGCCATATGAAACCTGTCATTTAAAAAATTGACTAGTATATAAAGCACACGCTAGACAATTACAGTCATTGTTCTTTATTACTACAATCATCAACTTTTATATATTTTGTGAAAATGACTGTATTCGACGCACAATCCGAGCTTGCTGCTCAAGGCTTAAGACAAACCATTTTGAAACGTTTGACAGAAATGAAGGTAGATATTCAACCTGGAGAGGAAATCATTCTCAAGGAAAACCCTCGCCGTTTTTGTCTCTTTCCCATCAAGTACCATGAAATTTGGGAATTCTACAAGAAGGCTGAAGCCTCTTTCTGGACTGCCGAAGAGGTTGACTTATCAAAGGATATTCTCGATTGGGAGGAGAAGCTCAACAAGGATGAACGCTTCTTCATCGGTCGCGTGTTGGCATTTTTTGCTACTTCAGATGGTATTGTCAATGAGAACCTGGTTGCCAACTTTTGTGATGAGGTCAAGATTGGTGAGGCTAAATGCTTTTATGGCTTCCAAATTATGATTGAGAACATTCACTCTGAAATGTACTCTCTTTTGATTGATACATATATCAAGGATCCCGTCGAGAAGGAGTTCTTGTTCAACGCTATCGAAACCATCCCTCAAATCAAGACCAAGGCTGACTGGGCTTTCAAGTGGATTGCCAACGAATCCAAGCAGCCTTTTGCTGTTCGTATTGTTGCATTTGCCATTATCGAAGGTATCTTCTTTTCTGGTTCATTTGCTTCCATCTTTTGGCTCAAGAAGCGTGGTTTGATGCCTGGCTTGACACTCTCCAATGAATTTATCACTCGTGATGAAGGTCTTCATGCTGATTTTGGCTGTCTTTTATTCCACCACATGATCAACCAACCTCCTCATGAAACTGTTCTTCAAATCTTGACTGAAGCTGTCGAGATTGAACAGAGTTTCTTCAAGGAAGCATTGCCCGTGAGATTGATCGGCATGAATGATCAATTAATGTGCCAATATGTCGAATTTGTCGCTGATCGTTTGATGGTCTCTCTTGGTTTTCCCAAGCATTACAACGTCTCCAACCCCTTTGATTTCATGGATTTGATCTCACTTCAAGGCAAGACTAACTTTTTTGAGAAGCGTGTGTCGGATTATCAACGTGCTGGTGTCATGAACACCAAGGAAGACCGTAGCTTCACTCTTGACGCTGATTTCTAAGGGAAATCTTAACAACATTCCATCTTCCATACATTTCATTCATCTTCACTTAACTATTCATATTTATTTCTGTCAATAAAGCGCATTCTATTTAACTTTATCTATATCAAATGTGGTTGTGTAGTAGCAAAAGCAAATGTCTACATTTGTGCAACATCAACTGCGCAACATGGCATCGATCAGGCTACCGTGAGATTGATGTCTGTGCTGTGTTTGTTATTTGTTGTGTGTTGGACAATCTTGGAACAATCTTAAATGCGGTCTTCCCCGAATCAGCCGGTATTCGCTCAGTTCTGATTATTGACGCATTAACTTTAGTTCTATGCCTTCATCGCTTTTTTGGTTGCTTTGAGAGGGGAGACCTGAAACTGGATTATCTGCTCGTAGAGCCGGACCTGCACAAGTTTTCGTTCTTGACAGTTTCAACGATCCCGAATTTCACGGTCATTACGACGCCTGTCATAACGTTATGAAGGCTCAATTCCATACTTTTGAACAAGTTCAGGAGCTGAATACAATATAAACATCATGACATCTCGCCGCAGATTTGTCCGCCACATCACTGTATTAAAATTTTTCACCAAAAGTTTTTGATGATGATCAGAAACCTTAATATTTAGGCTACCGATTCAGTTATCTAGACAGATGTAGACTCACTGCGCATTTTGATACTGCTCTAATGGAAAGATAAATGGATAGAAAATCATACTAAAAAGCAGCAGATATTTAGTTATTATTGCCTGCTTGAATGCTTGCATATACGTGGTGAGGAACGTTGTAATGTTTAATATAACGTCATTTCTTTTGTATGCCATCATGGTTGCCATGGCAACCTGAAAATGAATCGACAGCAAATGTCTCAGAATAATGGTCCTAATAGGCGGCGATTAGGCCAGCTAACTTATATACACAATAAAGTCTATTTGCCTTCAAAGGTACTTGCGCAACTCGAGCATGCAAATGGCATGATAATTTTACACAATCTTTAATCCAACCTCCTCTCCAAAACAGCGGATTCTCGATTGTGTAAAACAAAATGAAAAACATATAAAAAGAGCATCAAAAGATTATCAGATTTCAACATTACTACAACTGCATCCATTTATAGCCTTTATCATACAAAATGACTGTATTCGACGCCCAATCGGAGCTTGCTGCCCAAGGTTTGAGAAGCACCATCTTGAAGCGACTGGCAGAGATGAAGGTTGACTTGGAACCTGGAGAGGAAATCATCCTGAAGGAGAATAATAGGCGTTTCTGTCTCTTCCCTGTCAAGTATCACGAGGTAATTAGAGTATGACTAGTTATCGGCTTGGAAGGAGATATTTACATGTCATATTAAACTAGATTTGGGAGTTTTATAAGAAGGCTGAAGCCTCTTTCTGGACAGCCGAGGAAGTTGATTTGTCAAAGGATTTGATCGATTGGGAGGAGAAGCTGAATGATGATGAGCGTTTTTTCATTTCTCGTGTATTGGCTTTCTTTGCTACTTCTGATGGTATTGTTAACGAGAATTTGGTAAAGAATTTCTGTGACGAAGTCAAGGTAGCTGAAGCAAAATGTTTCTACGGTTTTCAAATCATGATTGAGAACATTCACTCTGAAATGTACTCTCTTTTGATTGACACCTACATTAAGGATGCTGTTGAAAAGGAGTTTTTGTTTAACGCTATCGAAACTATCCCAGTCATCAAGGACAAGGCTAACTGGGCTTTCAAGTGGATCTCTAATGAATCAAATCAACCCTTTGGTGTTCGTATTGTTGCTTTTGCTGCTGTTGAAGGTATCTTCTTTTCTGGTTCATTTGCCTCTATTTTCTGGCTCAAGAAGCGTGGTTTGATGCCGGGCTTGACTCTTTCTAATGAATTCATTACCCGTGATGAAGGTCTCCATGCTGATTTTGGTTGTCTCTTGTTCCACCATTTGGTTAATCAACCCTCTCATGAGACTGTCCTCCAAATCATCACTGAGGCTGTTGAAATCGAAGAGTCCTACTTTAATGATTCTCTCCCTGTTCGTTTGATTGGCATGAACGACAAGTTGATGTGTCAATATGTCAGATTTGTTGCCGATCGCCTCTTGGTATCACTTGGTTTCCCCAAGCATTACAATGTCACTAATCCCTTTGATTTCATGGAATTGATTTCTCTTCAAGGCAAGACCAATTTCTTTGAGAAGCGTGTCTCTGACTATCAACGTGCTGGTGTCATGTCTAGCAAGGAGGATCGCAGCTTCTCTTTGGATGCCGATTTCTAATATCTGTCACTTTACCCACTCTTCATTTCATCCTCATCCTCATTTCTACATGCATTTAATAAACATGAAGCACTAGTTATTTTAATACAATAATATGCATTTGACGGTCTATGCTGCATTATGATCAAACAAACGAAAATAAACACACAGCGCTAATATGCATTGATTTTGGTATTTGCTGGGGATATTTTGATTTGATGGGAGAGATGGCCAACTCCTATTCACTCGTACTGCTCTCTCGCGATACACTGATATAGTATAAAAGCATCTTGCCAGTACTTTTTCTTCTTGAAGTAAGCAGCATCTTTTCATCCAACTTATTTTTGTTTTGCATCCCCCCAATTAGCTAAATGTAACAGCTCAAGCCTTAATTCAGGTGCTATTTGCAATGCACATGGGCAAAATTGTGAATCACATTGTTCCAAGGTAAGCTACCGAGTAATCTTTGTTCTATTATATGCATGTTGTGAAAGAGCATCAAGCGGAAATCTCTTATTATATGGTACAGTTGTCCGCCTGTGGCATAAATTATTCTTGGCTATGAGCCATTTTTGCTTGTAAATTGTATCTATTTCCATCACTACCTGGTACGGCACGCACTGTGCTGTATAAACTTTAATTGAAACATATGGCCATGCTGGTTTCAGATCAAAAGCTTAATGCAAACCCCCACGCCGCTGCCTCTAAATCAGCCTTAACTCATAAACCCATACGTCTCATATTTATAGTATACATTCGATTTTCAAGATTTATTAATATTTACATTGGTTGTATCGGTTGAAAAAAAGAATTACATATAAAATATCAATTATTTCTATAGAGATGGGAGGGGGGAAACTTTGATTAACATAAAGGAGAAGGGGATAACTAATTTACAATACAAAAAGGAAGTAACGCTTAATTTACTTCTTTCTGAAGCCATCAACAATGTCTTCAATAGCTCTGTTTTTGGTTTCAGGCAAGAAGAAGAAAGTGACAAAGGCAGAGATGAGACAAATGATGGCAAAGATAAGGAAAGACCAGCCTTGAATAGCCGCAAAGATGACAGGGAAGACTTGGCCGATCAAGAAGTTCATGGCCCAGTTCATGGCAGTAGCAACAGCACCGACAGAGGAACTAGCATAGATGGGAGTCATTTCAGAGGTAATCATCCAGGGAACTGGTCCAATACCAATAGCGAAAGAGGCGACATAGACAAAGACAGAGGCGACGAGAAGGTTGGAAATGTTATATCTGTAACCAACGACGAGAAGGACGGAAAAGATAAATGTACCCATTTCAGACATGATCAACAGCAAACGACGACCAGAACGATCAATGAAGGCCATAGCAACAATAGACATACCAAAGTTGACAACAGTAGTGTAAATAGCCATATATTGGGCGTTTTGCTTATCGACGGCTTGTTCAAAGATAGTAGTAGAATAATACATGACAGCGTTCATACCAGAAAGTTGTTGGATAGTGTGATGGAAAAGGACGATCAAGGTAATCTTGCGAATGACAGGGTCTCTGAAAATTTCGATAATGCTCATAGGAGGGCGTTGCTCATCAGAATCATCGTTTTCAATATCGCCATTACCACTAACAGCACCGGGACCAGCACCAGCGGCACTGTATTCTTCCTTGTTGCTACCGGCATTGTGTTCGAGAGAGTTGTTATCAGTGTTGTCAAAACCTTCATCGAGAGAGTTGTTGACATTCTTGACAGTTTTTTCGTGGGAGTTTTCCTTCAAGAGACGAACAGCCTTCTTTTTACCGACTTGACCAGCAACGATATCGAAGAACTCCTCGGAAACGTCAGCGGAACCACGAAGCTTTTGGAGAGAAATGAGAGCATCTTCAATGCGACCAACAGAGATCAAATAACGAGGAGATTCAACGCAAGTACCCATCATGAAGATTTGGAAGATGGAGGGAATGGCAACAATAGCGTAGTTAAGACGCCAGAGTGGAACATTGGAAGTAGGCAAGCCAATGACGGATGACAATAGAATACCGGTTACGACAAAGAACCTAAAATTAAAAGTACATGTGAGAAAAAAAAATTGTTTCAGATGATGAAAATCGCTAGATCCATTGAACTTACTGGTTGAAAAAACCGAGCAGACCTCTGCCTTTACGGGTGGAGATCTCACCAAGGTAAGTGGGAATGACAAGAGAACCAAGACCACATGATAAACCACAAAGAATACGACCAATAATAAACATGGCAGTGTGAACAGAGCAACCGATCAAAATAGCACCAGAAATGAAACCAGCATTGTTGACGATAATTGTCAATCTACGGCCCAGTCTAGTTTGGATAGCACCACCAACAGCACTACCGATTAAACCACCAACACAGAAGGATGATACAGCGAAACCCCTAATCATTAAGCGGTTTAGTATACAAATTATGATTTTCGACAAACATCTCAAGTTACCATAAGGCAGTGTCCATAGGCAAACAATCAGGAAAAGCAGGATTAACGGTGTGAGCATCGCCAGTAGGACAGTTGTGGGTGATATCACCGGGAACATTGGGAGAACCAATAGTCCAACCATTGGAGAAAGCACCGATACCTGCGATCAGACCACAGTATACCATGTACTTTGGTAAATTCAATTCACGAGAATCCATATTATTATGAAAATAAAAGAAAAAAAGTTTGTAATGAGATCGAGATGATGAAAAAGGACCCTTATTTATATACATTTGCATTCATATCAATGAAACACCGCCTCAAGATGGTTGGTAACCACAGCGTTTTCGCAAAAAAAAAAATCTGATGAGACATATGGTCTGCTAGCTTGTTTCATTCAAAAAGTTTTTCTTTTTCGGTTTTCTGCAAGATTGCGAAATGTCGTAGATCTGCGGCTTTTACATGTCGAATACGTTCCCCATGGAGATGACCTTTTGAGGTTGCCATGGTGATACGCTTCCCAAAATAAACGTCAAAAGATACGGAATGGGATCACAGCATAAGCTTTTTGTGCAACTCCTCAATTTACCGCATGCGTATGAAATGCTGTAATAGTAATTTTCTGGATCTAAGTAATTTTTTTGTCAACTAATCCATATTTAGTAAATTCAAAGACTGATTCGTTAAGCGAAGCGGGTTTCTCGACATACTTAACCCACATTCATTTCCTTTTATATCATAGTTGATGTCATTATAGACCCATTTTTTTTTTTGTTTTTCATCTGTTGTTTAAGATGTAATTGCCTGATACCTATAGAAAAATTATATAATGGTTTTTATTTCATATGATTCATGTTAATCAAAACAAAAAAAAAGGGTCCTAGATATGACTAATATGAAAATTCAAAAATACATGGAGGGTTATGGTGGGTCATTACGCTAAAAAAAAAAAAAAAAAAAACTATATAGAAATTGCAGATGGTTTAAGGGACTTGATTACAAAGAAGAAGGCAGGGAACGCCAGAAATGTCATGTATAGTTCGACCCTATACGGCATGTAGCTTAAAACTCAGTAAAGTACTTGCGATATGGATCGGGTTCAGGCCGTCCGTAAGGAGTGGATTCTTCATCGTACACATCGAAATTACTTGTATCGCCTTCGCCATTTACGTTTGGAATATATGGAGCTTTGATTTGACGTTGTTCCAGCTTACCGAAATCAATAGATTGGAACCAGGGGTGTTGAATTACATCCTGGCAACCATTTTTCAGGTTACCATAACGACTACTGAGATCCGGAGTTAGCAAGTGTTTCAATAGGTCAATCACTTGTTCGCTAAAGTATTTCGGGTAAACTGGATTGCAAGCTACGATTTTTTCATATAATTTAAATTGATTATCGTCGTAGAATGGTGCGACGCTGGGAAAAAGTGGGAAGATGTTGAAATCATGTTAGTGTTATTTCATGAATAGTCTAAAATTTATACTGTAGTTACCCAGATAACATTTCAAAAATTAACACACCCAATGCCCAATAGTCAACAGGTTTGCCGTAGCCCTTGGACTGAATAATTTCGGGTGCTATATATATAAAAATGTATACACAGCATGTTAATAAGCATTTTCCTCACCAGATATATATAAAAAAAGCAAGATGCCTTACCTAAATAATCGGGGGTACCACACAATGTCCATGTAATGTCAGGTACTACTTTTGCAAAACCAAAGTCAGTGATTTTGATGTGGCCCTCAGAATCCAACAATATATTCTCTGGCTTCAAGTCCCGATAAATTACGTCTTGCGTATGAAGATAAGCTATTGTCAGTAAAACTTCTGCCGCATAGAACTTGGCAACATCTTCTTGCAATCTCTACAGAATGATCTCATTAATTATCGATTTAAAATCAGTTCAATTGACACAAACGTACAATGCTTTTTCTCATAAACGAGAATAATTCGCCACCCGGTACGTAATCCATGACCATGTATAGATTGGCATCATCTTGAAATGTACCCCATAAATTAACAATAAATGTGTATTTTACCGTGGACAAGATGGCTCTTTCGTTTTTTGTATGCTCGACCTGCTTTAATTTGACGATATCAGATTTCCGTAACACTTTGATGGCGTAGAATCTTTGGTTCATATTTGATTTTGCTAGGTGAACTCTACCAAATGAGCCTGTCCCCAGTGTTCGAATCAGGGTGAAGTTTTTAAGGTTCAGTTCTACAGATGATCGCCTCTTTGGTTTTCGTTCGATATCTTGCAGGTTCTCCTGTTTGTCTGATAAATCGACGTGGGTCGATAGTTCACAAATATCATCTTTGTTCTTGGAGAGTGATCCCAATGGTGTCTGTGGTGGAGAATGCGGTAGTGATTCGCAGGTCAATTGTTCTATATTAAGGTTAGGGTAAGTTTACGTCAGGTCATTCTACTTTAAGTGGTCACTTTTTTTTTTTTTTTTTTTTTCTTTCTCTTTTTCTCTATTCCGTAATGGAAGGAAGAAGCAGAGAAATCGATGCGTATATGCGAACACATACAAGACGCACTTGATCAAGTGTAATATTTACCAAATTTCAAACAAGTTTCTTTCGAATCTTTTTCTGAGTCTCTACATCGTTTGGCTTTATCAGTTGGACCAACTAAATTTAAACATTATTACACATCCACATCTCTTTTGAATTTTCCATCGTATATTTACTGAGATTTTCGCTTTGCGCATGCGGTGAGCATGGGGGTGAATGACGCTGATTTGTGTTGCTAGTGCTTGCCATTATGTTTGACGGTATTGTGTCTTCTTGCTCAGATGTATTAGAGGAAAGAAAGTGTAAAGGAGAAAAAAAAAGGGAATGGTGAATCGCATTTATTGAAGGGGTCTTTAAACCAAGAAAATTCATGCTGGAAAATTTGCATATAAATTCCGGCATGAACATTGTTTCAGTAGTGTCGATTAATGATAGACTTTAAGTGAGTTGATTCGCCAATAAGCTTCTGTAAATGCACTAGGTGTTTGGCCAACGTAGGTATTACAGTCAGAGGGACAACCAGATGAGGGATACACGGATCCAGCCCAGTCACCGCAAAAGGTTAAATTGATGACAATCTGAAGATTGGCGAATTTGTTTGATGAGCACTTGCCGCTGACAAAAGGGAACGCTGCCATAGGAGTTCCTAAAGAAAACTTTGATCAGAACTGTGCTATTCTCACATTGCATTAGTTACTATACCCCAATTATTAGGGTTGGGTGCATTTGATTTGATATCAGAAGGAATAGAATTGCGAGGGAAGAACCAGATGAAGATGCCATCGTTTAACCATTGAGTAGCGTAAACTCCACCTTTGTTGTTGTTGAATCCGGTACCATAGGTCTGCGTACTAGGAGACATTACACCACAGCCAACATTAGCGCCTTGGCCAGCTGCATTAACATCACAATTGTTGGTCAATACAGTTGATGATTGAACACGGTTGACACCTTCCATTGTACAGCCTGCGCTTGTATGCAAAGTAGCTTGGTTTTGAGCCTGTTTATTGACGCCTTCGATGATCTAGATAATACTAAATTAGTTATATGACACAACAAGCAAGTTTAAGCATTGAGAATGTCTCACATCAATCTCGCCACTGTTTGGCCAATTGGGTCCAACCATCCAGAAAGCGGGCCATGTGCCGCAGCCGGTTGGCATATGTTCTAAATCAAGGATGAAGAGACCTGTATTATAGGAGGCAGTTGACACCAAGCGAACAGACTGTCTTCCAGAAGTTGTAGTAGTAGTATTGTCGGTCTTGATGATGGCTTGATTGTTTTGAGTATAGATCAAACCCTTCTTAGTAGCAGTGGCCTTGTCAACATATTGGACAAATCCGTGAGTGGGATCACTATCAGTAAAGAAGCTGAAAGCATCGAAAAATGAAGCGCCTTGGGAGGTGGAAGCCAATGTCCATCCTTCGACAACAACAGCAGCAGTAGATAATAGACTCAATGCAGAGAGAATAGATAGTTTGGAAGAGACCATTTTGGTTGTTTGAATAATATAGAAAAAGGGTTCAGAAAAGGACCCTTTATATATAGCATCTCACCAAGAGTAACCTTGCACAAGATAATTGGCATGATACGTAGTGATCTATTACTGCCTTGATGCCATTGAATAGCAATATAAACCACTCGGGAATCAGTTATGGTCATCAACATCAGTTCCCATCATTTTAATATACGAATAATGAAATAAATGATGCTTGCATGGCGTGTGTAAGTGGTACTGTAATGCCATTTTATTTAGCTTTGTACGCTATTCAGTAAATTGTGTTTCCACCTATTTAAAAAAAAAATTGGATTAATTCTTTCAGCTGTACATGCGCAATTGCCATCGCATACGCCTTTTCATCCTTTGAATCACCTTTATCCAAATACCATCCTAAGCATTTGCTCAGAAATTTTTAGCTAAATCTTTTACATAGCACTTGTAATTTGAAGAATCATGCATAACAAAGGGTTCTACCTCTAAGATTCTCCCGCTATCCCGTCTCGAAAATAAGGGTTCACAGACGGGAAGGAATACCTGTTCAAATTCACATAAGACTCTTGGATGTAACCACTGCAATCCAATTTGTGTTAATACAATTACACAAATTGATCGAAATTCGTCGCTAGCAGGCTGCGTATATACGCATGTGCAAACTAGGTGCATTCGCTCATCGAAATCAAATGCAATGCATTGGAATTGTGCTTTCTCATTTATAGCCGAGACTACGCCCGGTTTTGAGGATGCATGCCGTGATATCAGCGTGATTTACACACTGCTGGGCTTCCAAAAAATATGCACATAAACAGAAAACAATAGCGAGTCTCCTTAATCTTCAAAGCTTTCGCATTTACTAAAATGGAGTCGATTCTTCTAATCGATTACCTAATTATCATTTAGGTTGTCTAGAATGAGCTTTGTCCCAAAACCCAGAATCATTCCAGCTGATTTTTACAGCAATGTTACACTGCTTAAACGTTGCCTCTCTCGTTCAGAAATCAATCAGACCATACGATTTCTCTCTGTACAATTGATCAATGTATCTATATTTATAATCGAGCTAATAATGCAGTATGTTTCTAAATAAAGGACCATTTTAGCTGAATTTCACTGATAATGCATTGCATTTCATACAAAACATCTGGATGTCAACGAATGAGGTATGTAACATCTATTTACGATAAATTCCATTACACAACATGAAAAGCGGCAAGAGAGCTAAACTTTGTTTGGATGAGAATCTATGATGAAGGCAGTAATAACTGTTTAAATCATCTCCACTTTTTTTTTGCAAGATATATGGAAACGTTTTAATGGAGCCTTTCCGCACTTTGGGTGGTTTCCTGATCTACTATTATTACGCTTCACTTTGGTGGAAACCGTCCAACAACTTGCAGGTAGCGCAGACTGTCACGAGTCTTTGGCTTGTATCTGTAATTTACAAATGCTTAAATGAGAACAGAAAAAGCAAATTCAAACTACATTCTATCACAAGTAGTATGTAGCAGAAGCATAGAGCAAACAGTTTAAACTTTTGCTTTGTTGAGGCTGTGGCACTAGTTCCCATTTAGCAAAAAATAGGTCAATCGTATTTAACACAACATCAGGCATACTGTGCTTTTATCTTCATAGATAGTCGTAACCTTTCTGAAATAACATCATGGTGAATACTATAATAACACATAAGTGTTTAGAATAACAGAAAAAATACAAATATAACAGAGTATATTTATTATGTTATTTCAAGAATGAATGAGGATTAAAACTAGTGTAAGAATTAAAGGTATATAGTTATTGGGCAGTGTCACAGCAATAGGACCTCGATTTAGGATAGAGGATAATTGTATAATAAGCATTAAACCAATAAACAAGAGAAGTTTTGTGGACCAGAATTGACAGAAGATTACCAATTAGACAGAAGCTAAGATACGAATAATGGATAGAATGTTCTTCATAGTAGATTTGGATGAAGAATATGTATTCATCAGGATTGAAACCCACTTCCAGGAACGCAATGGCACTACTACAGGATTGTAGCTGCACCACGATATAGTTTAGCCATCCAATGGCACCACTAATATCTATTTGCTATGTCTAAATAAAGCTATCATACTCTATTGCGCAGCCTTGCTCACTCCTGCTGTATTATGCGCAGCCTTGCTCACTCCTGCTGTATTATGCGCAGCATAAATCATGTTCATTGCTATTTGATCTATTTAATGGAATAGCGCCCTCAAAGCAATGTCGCTGAAATACAAAAATACATCAAATACCACTCATAAGCATTCATGCTACTTGAGTCGAATAATAAACCTTCCAAATAAACATACAAACAACAATCTCTAAAAAACACTAGTAAAAACACATCCTTATCGCACATATCGTGCGGATGAATCGCTCTTGATCACAGTGTATCCATTCCCACTAGTGATGTTTGTCGTAAGTGTGTGTTCTTTTTATCCAAATAGTAGAACCAAATCAATAACGACGTATTCGAATTCGTCAACTATGCCCTGATGTCATAGTTGTACAGCATCCTACATAAGGAACACCTGCTATATAATAACACCTGGTATTGACAACTCATTAAAGGCGAATGAAGCAAGGTACAGCTACCTAGTTTTAAAGACAGCTTTTCCAGCCTCTCGGTTATACGTATACATGTTCTCAATCGCTCAACTAGATTATAGATATAAAAATAATCATACATAATTCATCTTTAAAAATTCAATTGAGCTTGGCTACATTTGCTGCCAACAACATCAGCCTAATTTCATGGCATAATTGCTTTTTTTTTTTGTGTAAAATGTAACTTCTTACTTGGAATGTTTTATAGAACTTACAAAATATAGAAGCATGCTGTTTAAAAGAAGTACTTGAGCTTAGCTTGCTTTGAAAAATCCTTTCATTTCACTTGATGACATTATACATGCTATACTGATTCCAAATCTTTGGATGTTGATGAATGTGGGAAATCAATCTGTCACAAGCAGCAATGAAGAAGTGCTGCTTTTGTACGTAATATTGTGGAATGTTGTAGAATCAGAAAAAGCTCCTTTGCAAATGTAATTATATGGAGATGGTCCAGAGCTACCTGTCTTTTCTTCTCAAAGCTATATTTGTTCTTGTACGATATGGCATGTGGTCCATTGGCAGCGCGTGTGTGTGTGTGTGTGTGGGTGTGTGTGGATCATCACTGACTATATATTCAACCTTTGATATCAATGAAGGATTTCATTGGCTTTAGGAGTGTTTAGTTCATTTACTAATACGTGAGAAGAGACAACAACAGTCCAATTATTGACATTTTTGGAGCATTTTGACATGCCATTTCATGGTGTAGATCAATGAAATTACGGCTTGGCGACAAGCATATGGGCAGCTAGAAGCAGCTGTCGAATAATGAAATATCCTCTTCAAATGTGATAATCAAATATGAACAAGAAACCACCAAGTTTTTAAACCAATCATGGCAAGATGTGATTATTTTCTGGCTTGCAATAAGGAAGGGAAAAGGAAAAATATTTTTTCTTTTTCTCTTCTTTTACTTCAATCAAACATTAAAGAAGAATTTCTGTCTCTCCGTCTCTCTCTCTTGATACAACACACATTTTACACTCTCAAAAACTTGTATTTCACTCAACCACAAAAATGACTACTAACATGAACTTTGGACCCGGATGGTAAGTGAGTTTGTTTGTGTGCGTCTTCCGTGTGCTAATGTCAGCTCCACACTCCCGTAGGATGCGTGGTAATTTGCCTAAGCATAATGATATCAATGGCACTCATTTCGCGTCTAACGATATTCTAGATTCCCTTATGCCTTTTGAAGACAATAGCAGCAATCATCTCCAGTTTCAACAACAACATCAACAAGAGAATCCTTTCAAATACTCTAAAGAATTCATGCTTGGTTTATTCAAACCTGCTTTGCACCTACCCTCTGATTTCAAGCAGCACGAATACGTGACCACCGAAGCTTGCAACGCTCCACTAGCCTTTGAAGAGTTAACAGAAGCTGAGAAAAAGGTACCGCTGCAGCGACGGATAAAGCGCCACCACCCATTTTCATTGACATCATCTCGTTTGTCTTTAGCTTCTTTCAGGCCCTGTTCACTCGGAAGTGTCTTCTCGCAAGAACCAGAGACATCGCGGGGGTAATGATTTGTATTCTAGTCCAATGCAAAGTCCTGCTTCTGAAAATGGCCCTGCAACACCTGGTGGAAGTAGATTGGGTCAACGCAAAGGTAATAGTGCATACAAAGCGTAGGGAATGTGTCAATTGAATGGTCGGTTAGGACGCAACGATTACTTTGCAAAGGATCAGACCATCAAGCGTGGTGATGGCAGTGATTTGCTGAGAAGACGCGATCACAGTGAGGACATGAATTTATCATTGGGTAAAGCGGATGAGGAGGGCAAGGAGCCAGGCTGGGCAATCAGCGAGGGTTCTGGTATCGGTACTTTTGGTGGTGGACTTGGCAACGATGTCCCTGCATTCAAGTCGGATGCACTTTTTGGTGGCAGCAATGGCCTTCCTTCAAGTGCTGCTGCGGCTGCTCCTCCTCCATCTTCTGAATTGAGTGGCTTGTCTTCATCATCCAATGCTCGAAAGCCTGAAGAAATCAAGTGGTTTTATCGTGATCCCTCTGGCCAAGTGCAAGGCCCCTTTGAAGCTCAGGAAATGCAGGATTGGTACAAGGCCGGGTTCTTTACTCCTACTTTGATGCTTCGTCGTGATGATGAAACCATCTTTGAGCCACTGATGGTTTTAACTCAAAAGGTGGGTAATGATGAACAGCCCTTCTTGACACCTCGTCCGTCTCGTGTTCCCCATGCTGGATTGAACAGTGTAGACATGTTTGGATCACCCGTGGAGAAGGGCTCAAACATATTTAGAGGCGGCCCTGATTTGCAATCCAAGTACATGCCATTTGGAAGTGCATCTGCTGCTCCCACAACTCCAGGTGGAAGTATCATGGACAGCTTCTTGGGTAGCGGTATGTCCAATCCAATGTATCAGAGCCCATACAATAATAATTTTGGAAGCTCCTTGCTGAGAGATAATCGATGGAACAATACTGATAGTCAACCTCAAGCGTCTCCCTCTTGGCTGAACCCAACAACGCCCGAACTATTTGGCAACAGTGCGCTTTCGTCACCATTCATGAGTCAGCAGCAATCTAGCTTGAACCCAATGTTTGGCTCTAACATGAACTCGCCCGGCCTGTTTGATTACCAACGTGCTGTAATGGATCCAATGGATCAGCATCAGCAGTACAACTTGATGCTGCAACAAAAGCAACAGCAGCAGTCTATGCAATTCCAGCAGCAATTCCACCAAATGCAATTCCAGCAGGATCAACAGCAACAGACTCAGCAGCAACAGCAACAACAATTTGCGTCTCCATCTCAACAGCAGCAGCAACATCAAGAGCCTCTGCAACCCCAACCTCAACCTCAACAATCTCAACCTCAGGCTGTTCAACAACAACAGCAACCTCAAAAACAATCTCCTCCTCCTTCCCAACAAAATGCATTCAAGAATACCCCATTAGAGAACCTTTCAAGTATCAACACTAGTATCATTGGCAGTAATCATGCATCTCCCGTAATGAGATCAAACATTTTGACTGGCGGTTGGGGCTCTGCTCCTGGTACGCCCATTGGTAACGATGCTCCCTCAAGTCCTTGGGGCTCCATTGTCTCCACTGCCATTCCAAACAAGGTCTCTGAAGAATTACAATCCAAGGCTCCCGGTGCGCAATCTCCCCGCGCTCCATCATCTCCTACCAAGAAGCCAATTGAGAAACCGGTCAAGACAAAGACTATTGTTGAATCCTTTGCCGACATTCAACTCGCCGAAGAAAAGAAGGCTGCTGAAGCTAAAGCTATTGCTGAAGAAAAGAAGGCTGCTGAAGCAAAGATTGCTGCTGCCAATGCTGAAAAGGCTACTACTACTACTGCTGCTGCTGCCACGGGCTCTGCTAACACTGAAGCTTCTCCCAAAGCTACTCCTGTTGCTGCTGCCGCTAAGCCTATCGTTTCATTGCGTGAAATCCAAGAAGAAGAGCTTCGTATTGCCAACTTGAAAAAGGCCAAAGCCAAGCAAGCAGCCATCACTACGCCTTCATGGGCCGCTTCCAACAACACACCTTTGAATTCGACTACTACTGGTACTTGGTCTCAACCTACTCACAAACCCCTTTCTCTCCGTGAAATACAAGAGATGGAAGCTAAGCAAGCTGCTGAGAACAAGAAGGCATCTGCTGCTCAATATTTGGCTCAACAAGAACAGATCGCTAACGCTACTCCTAGCACCTTATCTTGGGGAGTTGTTGTACCTAACAGTAAGCTCAGCTCTTCCAATACCCCTAGCGCCTCACCCTCAACCAACAATGCTGCTGCATGGACTGCACCCACTGGTCCCAAAAAGACATTGAGAGAGATCCAACAAGAAGAGGAATTGGCCATGAAGAAGAAAAACGCAAAGGCTACCAAGACTGCTGCTGCTATCGCGGCTGCAAGTGTAAGCACTACTAATTCATCCTCTCCCTCCAAAGCCTATGCTGCTACTCCTTCTGCTGGTGGTGCCTGGACTACTGTCACTAACACGCGTGCAGCTAAACCATCTCCTGCTCCCGCACCTGCTGTCGTTACTCCTCCACCTCCCCAACCCACTCAATGGACTCCAGTCAAGGCCCCTACTCGTGCTGCAACCACGCCTGCTCGCGCTAGTGGACCCAGTGAGGATTTCCGTCGCTGGTGTAGAAAGGCATTGAGAGATTTGAACTCTGGTGTCAATCAAGAAGAGATTGTCAGCATGTTGCTTTCGTTCCCTGCTGATTCAGGATCTGCCGAGATCATTGAGGATGTGATTTATGCCAATTCATTGCGTATCGATGGCAAACGATTTGCCCAAGAATTCATGAAGCGTAGAAAGGCCGACATTGCTGGTAGATTAGACATTGTTACAGCTGGACTTGAAGACGAAGACGAAGATGACTTTAAGGTGGTTGTCACCAAGAAGGGCAAGAAGAAGCAATCCTCTTGAATAACAACAAGATTTCAATAAAGAAAAAACCCAGTCCAGTGATTTGTAGTGATGGGTAGCTCTGTCTCTCACTCTCGCTCTCCTATTATACTACCAGTGCAGGTTAAATGATGATCCGGCTCAATTTTTTCGTACCGAGATGTTGTTTGTTGTGTGTGTGTGTGTGTTTCTTTTTTTTTTTTTTTTTTTTTTTTTTGTTTCTTTTCGTTCTATTTTTCTCTCTCTCTTTCGTTATTCCCCTTGTTTTCCTTTTTCAATACGAGAAAATGAATTTCAACATCTTCAAGACCAAGCAAAAGACGCCACACGACCTTGTGAAGCATGTTAAAGACTCTATTCAGAAATTAGACGGGCCAGATAAACGCAAAGTGAGTTGGAGGCTAGCTGTGGGTTTCTTAGTTTTTGTTGACCCGAATGACTATATTAGGCAACAGAGGAAATATCGAAATATTTAGTGTTAATGAAGAACATATTATATGGCGAAGACGGTAAGTTGCTAGATTGTGCGCGCGTTCTAGTATTAAACACATTGGGGTAAAAACAAAAACAAAAAAAAAGATCATGAGCCAAGTCCAGATCTTGTTGCTCAATTGGCATCAGAAGTATACCGAACAGACCTGCTGCAATTGCTAGTTCTAAATATTCAGAAATTCGAGTTTGAGGTATAATGAGAGGCAATGTGTATGTGCACGCGTGAGTGGGAGGGGATATTCACATCCTATTAGGCGAAAAAAGACGTTGCTCAGATATTCAACAATTTATTGAGAAGACAAATTGGGTCTCGATGGCCCACAGTTGAACATTTGTGTGCTCGTGAGGACATCCTTTTTAATCTATTGAATGGGTAAATTTAATATTTTAAATTGCAATATCGACATCTAATTTACTTTATAGATACGAACAGCCCGAAGTTGCGTTAAATTGTGGGTTGATTTTACGTGAATGCATCCGTCATGAAGCTTTGGCCAAAATATTGCTGTATTCAAGCAAATTCTATCAGTTCTTTGACTATGTTGAAATGAGCACTTTTGACATCGCCTCTGATGCCTTTGCCTCATTCAAGGAAATTTTGACAAAACACAAACCCATGGTAGCCGATTTCTTGGAATTGAATTACGATGAGGTAAAGGGCCCTTTCTCCCACTTGGTCTCCCGAGACTCCTTTTTGACCCTTTATTTCATTGTCATTATAGTTCTTTGACCACTACAAGAGATTGCTGCAATCAGAGAATTACGTTACAAAGAGACAATCGCTAAAGGTAAGCGTTTGCATCGTCTGTTGGCGGGAATACTGACATGACCTGCTGCAGTTGTTGGGTGAGATCTTGCTGGACAGATCCAATTTTACTGTCATGACTCGTTACATTAGCAGCGCAGACAATTTGAAATTGATGATGAATTTGCTTCGAGATCGCAGTAGAAATATCCAGTTTGAAGCGTTCCACGTGTTTAAAGTGTTTGTTGCTAATCCCCACAAGACAAGACCTATCGTCGATATTTTGGTGAAAAATCAAGAAAAACTCATTCACTTTCTTGGAAACTTTCATAATGATAGACAAGGTAAGTGGGGGAAGGCGGGAGGGGGAGGGGGGAGCGGGGGGGGGGGGGCAGGAAGGAAATGCGTGATGTCTGCCTGTATATGAGCTAATTTACTTTCTTTGTTATCAGATGATGAACAGTTTAACGATGAAAAGGCATTTCTTATCAAGCAGATTCAAGATTTGCAACCAGTTCAGGATTGAAATAAAACAGTTAATACCTCCCTGATCGTTTCTGCGTATTACCGTCCGTTACAAGTTGGGATATAAATACGAGGAGCTGTGGTTCTTACTCCATAAGTCATATCTTGATTGATAAAGTCTCGAATTAATATTTAGCATGATCTGAAATCAATTGCTATTCTGACGAGAGTGCTCGGCTGTTGATACTAGTGATAAAATAGTTCTTCACAAAGCAACCTGACAATTAATTACCGTTCAGCATTCTGAGAGAATAATATATGAAGCATCCTGCTACAGTACTTACTGTATTGCAACACTGCAAGATGAGTCTACTGGATACACTTTCAAGACATCCTTACGATGACGCTCTTTGAATGTCCATTAACGCATTTTTGGTGGAACGATAGCAATGGCCTGTACTATCAAAGACAACATGTTGTATTACGGCATACCATGTCAAGATGTCAGCCAAAGCATGTATTTCACCAGCTGCAAATTTAATAGTGTAAATAGATTTTAGAAGGCACTTTATGGTATTTAATGGGTTTTGGCTATGAACATTTAGCCTATGAATTTATGACTCTACAATGCCATTGAAAGCCAGTTCTCATGATGAGCGTTTACACAAAACAATGTATTGCTGCATGCATAACTTCAAAGAATAGGCTATTACTAACCTTGCAATTGGAACTATCTATATACATGAATTTTTATTGATTAAACTGCAATATTTAAGATGGTATAGAACAGCGAAATTATTCTCTTTCCCAGATAGCGGCCATACCCATACCTGAGCCAATACACATACTAGTGACACCAATACGCTTGTTTTGACGCTTCAATTCAGGGAACAAGGTAGCTACTTGACGGGCACCAGTACAACCCAAAGGATGACCAATGGCAATAGCACCACCCTTAGGGTTGACCTTCTCCATAGGGATATCAAGAACCTTGACAGTGTAGAGAGCTTGAGAGGCGAAAGCTTCGTTGATTTCGTAAATATCAACATCAGAAATCTTCAAGCCAGCACGCTCAACAGCAACAGGAATGGCATAAGCGGGGCCAACGCCCATAACAGAGGGTGGCACACCAACAGAGGCAGAAGTGACATATTTACCGAGGATGGGCAAGTTCAACTTTTGTGCAGTCTTACGCTTCATCAACAAAACGGCAGCAGCACCATCAGAGATTTGAGAGGCATTACCAGCAGTGGTACTACCAGTAGGGATGAAAGCAGGCTTCAATTTACCGAGACCTTCAACAGTGGAAGAAGCACGGATACCCTCATCTTGGTCAACAACAATAGTCTTCTCTTTGCCGTCCTTGTCAATGGTAGTAACGGTGCAAGGAACGATTTCCTCCTTGAACAAACCAGCCTTTTGAGCAGCGGCAGCCTTCTTGTGAGAATCAACAGAGAAGCTGTCTTGCTCCTCACGAGTGATACCATATTGAGCAGCAACGTTCTCGGATGTGATACTACAGCAACTCATTAACACCACGTCCTTCCATGTTCATCATTTTATACTACTTACCCCATGGGGATCTTACAGTCATTGACAACAGGGTTCTTTGACAACTTTTCGGAAAGAGGAATGACACGGCCAAAGTAATCAGAGGTCATAGATTCAACACCGGCACCAACACCAATGTCAATAAGACCACATTGAATGGCAGAAGCGATTTGAACACATGCTTGAAGACCAGAAGAACATTGACGGTTCAAGGTGCTGACAGATGTAGTTTCAGGGAAACCAGCAGCAAGAGAGGCCATTCTACAATGCAAGCAATCAGCCTTCTTTATTCGTCAATCATCGTAGTCAGTGTAATTCTTACCTTGAAGCAGTGGCGAGACCACCCTTACCACTGACATTGCCAACAGTGATATCTTGAACCAAGGCAGGATCAATGCCGGTTCTTTCAATAGTAGCCTTCAAGACATGACACAAGAGTTCTATACAATGTGTGAGATACAAATCGATGATACAAAATCTAACAAATTACCATCAGCCAATACGTCCTTGAAACCACCCTTTTTGCCCTTGGCAAGAGCAGTTCTGACAGCAGAAACAATGACTACATCCTCAGGGGATTTGACGCCAACACGAGTGACTTGAGAATCGGCCAAAGCAGGCAAAGAGATGGGATAAGGCAAAGAAGGAGACATGATTTAGGATGATTGTTTAAACAAACAGGGAAGAAAGCATTCAAATGGAGCTTGCCTGCAATTGTATTTATTCCAATGATTTGATATTTCGCATTACATAAAATGAATTGCCCCGCAACATGGAGTTTTTCCCAAGCTGATTTAATGTGACTCGAAAGACAATTCTGCTTAGAGATCAGTAACAGAAAAGATACCCCAGAGCAGAGAATGAGATGCCTTTAATATAAAATGACTAATGGCGGTGGCATATACACTGTGCACACTTTCAAATCACTCTTTGTATGGAACGCACGTTCAATGCAGATTAAAGGATGTGTGTTGCTTTGTGAAACTCATCACAAATGTACAGTGTTTATTTAAATCGTATTTACATTGCTATTAGGGTAAAGCTATTTACATGTCCTTCAATTGAGAGACGCCACCTCTACCGTTCTCCAACTTGTTTAATTCTCTCTTGACTTCCTCCAAAGTTTCAACGGCAGCATCGATATCTGCTTGACTGGCGTTCTTGTCAGACTTCATGGCGTTCACCTTGGTTTGTTGAGTTTCGAGTACTTGGGACAATTGGACCTTGTCAGCTTGATCTTGGACAGATTGAGTTTGTTGCTTGCTAGAGGACATTTTGATGTGTAATTGTTATTTGATAAGAATAATGTTAAGAAAATAGTTGCTCGTTCACAGCCTATTTATATTAAATTCAATTGACGTAATGAATTCATTATGACATTTTATGAATCAAGTCATAAACTATAAATCAGGCTAAAAATGTGCTTGATATCATAACAATATCATTGATGCAAACACTAGTCAATTGAGTTTTAATGTTTGACATCTCTGGATAATTGAATATCAGGCCATTTTCAAGCTGGCAAATACATTCAGTAAGCCTTGTTCTGTAATTTATTAGGTCTCATCAATTACAATGACAGTGTTGCTAACAGGCGAATTCTTGGAGTGACAAATTTCAACTTGGAGCAGAGCTTCTCCAATGACCAATAGCATTGAATCTTGTTCGATTTGGCATACTCTACAAACTGTGCAATGCAAATATAATTCCAGAGCGTGAGGTATCCATGCCAACATGTTGTCATACGGCAATCCGAGTGATACAGATCCAATTAAATTGCCTTAGAATCTAGTTACACGCTTGAATCTGCGTTTTAGACAGACATATCGATGGAAATACAACTGGCAAATTGGCTGCCTTACAGATCTGACTTGTCTCGACATAGCCCATATTTTCTAGTTAACTGATGTAACAGACAACAGATGGCTTAAAGAATTCTACAACTGCTTTGTATTCATTTCCAATGTCGATTTTTTTTTAATAGCTTTAGGCTGTAGGTCTTTAAATTCTGCATGAAGTCTGGCTGCTTTGTCCTGAAGTGAACCACTTACTGTTTAAAATGGACTTCAGCAATCAGTGATAATGATGCCGCATAATGGCTGATAAAACAAATGATGGCCTATATGTGTAACTTGACCATTAATCAAGGTAATTCCACACCAGTTATGGCTTCAACCAGGCTTAAGAACCCTAAATGCTTTACTTGTGCGCTGTCTATCGTTGTTATAGAAGCTACTCAGTATGTAATTACTCTCGCATCGAGGAAAAAATTGACTGCGAGAATTGGCGTTTGGCAGCGCACTTGCTCACTGGAAAACCCCATGCTTGAATCTATAACGATAATGGATTACATAGCGATTAGTCTTCATACCTGCGGAAGTTAATACACTGTTAATAATCAATCCCATGATTTGATCAATTGGATATATAGACCTTTTATTTAGAAATTATTTTAAGTTGCAAAACAACCATGCAATAAACGTTTTCACTAACTGAGATCATCACATATTCTCTTTTGCACATGAAAAGCGAATTCAATGCTCATAGAAAGTTGTTATAAAGTCTTTATGACGAAAAATAAATAGTTTTATATTTTGAGAGGCAATGCAAGACTTTTTATTGTTTATTGGTATTGATGTATGTTATAAGATTCGTTTTGAATTTGTATAAATGATAGACAGTTTGTATAGATTTGTATAGTAAGAGACCACATTGATAAAAGTATAGCTTGGTCTTGTGTATAGAATAGAAGCAGCATAGACAATAGTATGGCTTGATTGATTGTAGATGTATAGATGATGACATTTTGTATTGGAGTAGTCTTGACATTGCATTGAGAGTAAGCAGCAGAGAGAATAGCATGGCTTGATAGTAAGAGATGACATATAGAGACAGCACAACTTGTTTCTTGATAGCTTTTGATAATGCTTGTAGATGAACCAGATGATGGATGACCAGAAGAGTATATAACTAGATGAAAAAAAAAAGACCAAATGAGTCTACAATATTTTGCAAGCATGACTTTGTGATATACCGTTTGGAACATTGATTGAAAGCTTGATTAGAGCACCAACAAGAGAGACCGGCACTATATAAGCGGTACCAAGGTGTAAACTTGCTTCATCCATGATCCCAAAGTCATTGACATCTGAGGGCTCCTCCATCTCTAGATCATAAGTTGACCAACCACCAAGATCAAACCTATTCTCGCGAGCAATAAACTTGTGATCACCCCGTAGTGCATGATCAGTGGATTCGCCCCGCAGTCTATTCAGGATTATGAAGCGGTGACCCTACTCATTCCCACAAAAGTGTTTCCACAAGTGTGGTTTTTCGGCACTATATGATGAGTACAAGTTAGTGAACGTGGCTTATACACTTGACAAGATGAAATACTTACTCGCACAGTTCACCAAGGTAAGGAGGACCAAGAAGAAATCATGAAAGTATTGTAGCTTGAAGAGACACCATGTATAGAACAAAAGTAGAGAGCCTAGGAGCCCTTGAGACACTATATCATGAGAAGATGTCAGTAAAAAAATGGTACGCTTGTTTGAAAAGATGAATACTTACTTTTAGAGTTGACCAAGGCATTCTTTTATCAGAGGTAGTTTTTGTTGAGATAGTTGTTGATATTGTTTCTTTTTTTTTTTGTATAGAATATAGAGAGTCTTTGGCTTTTTGTAGAGAATAATTGACTTTGTGTAGAGAACATTTGACTTTTTGTAGAGAGCATTTGACTTTGTAGAGAGAAGAGATGAAGAAGATGGGGATTCCACAATTCAAAATGGACCCCTATTTATACTCTTTTCCATCGATTTCATGGGAATACAGTTTCTTTGCCTTATCTAATGATCGTTTTCTTTACTTTTCTCCAGACCCTGTTACCCTAAGGACACGAGAGTGGTATCATTTTGACGTTTGACATTTGGACTATTTAACCCACGTTACCCGATAATTTTAACTGTTCTCTAACGCGAGTTATATCAATTATATCATTGCAAAAAGCTCTTTTTCAACATTCACATGAAACGAGTTCCCTCATCTCTTCATAGATGTAATTAACAGAAAACATTTCATAGGTTCATTTTCCACTCAAAAAAAAAAAATAAAATAAACAAAAAACATCATTTGAATCTAAACCAGTGTAACTGAGGTCAATCTTGGCAGCCTCTCTATGCCTCTCTCCCTATTTTCTATCTCGAAAATCACACGGTAATCAACCCACATTTCTTTTTGTTTATATAATCATCAGCTGTTTGCTCAATTGAACGATAAGAAGGCCCAATCCATTGTTTACATCGTTCTGGAATCGGTGGAATGATCTTTATATCACAAATCATACAAAAATTTTCAATCGAATCGAGCAAAAGCTGTGTGCTTTTCAACAACAAGCATCAATAAGACTCTTATAGGATTTCTAGACCAGTGCATTTAATCTTTGTGCTACACTTCTTGCAACTTCCTTTCAAGTGAGCTCTTTCAGTGAGGAAATGTTTACTTTGCTGTTAATGATACAAGGCAAGGATATAGAGTGTCATGCATCAGTATACGTGTAATTACATAGTTAATGGCATCAATTGATATCTGTTCAAGTCAAGAGCTGTCATTAACGCTTACAACAGCTTCTTTTTTTAAACATACATAGAGCTTGAAACACACATCCTTATTTTTTTGTGCCACAATGTAGCTAATCCACCTCCTTGTTTTCCCTTTCAACAACTATCAACTCATTCCATGGAAAACTCACTACACTACTATACTTGGCATACTTGGCTCATTTATGTTTTTACGTCATTTCTACCAATGTGTTGTATTGACCTCAATATGTCGGTATATACACTAGACATTAATGATTACAAAAGCATCTGTATCATTATTTGATTACTGTCGTTCATGAATAAGCTTGTATCGCTTGAAAGATGGCTGCTTCACCCATTAAATTAGTGTGTGTGTGTGTGTGTGTGGACAGGATATACATCAGTAGCAGGCGTATTGCCATTCCGTAGCTTATGAAGCATAGATCTTTGGACCACAAGTACTACAGGTGTAATTTAAAAATTAAAACTGCAACATGTCAATGTATTCAAATCATTGCCTCTATCCTCCAGTGAATCGCAAATCAAAGTAAATGAATGTATACACATCACCTCACACTACTTATATCTTTTATTCAATGGCTGTTGCTACCAAATATAAAGGGGCTGTCTCTCTATAGAACCCTTGCTGCAGTAAACAGCTGGTGTAACTCGTCTTGAAACACACACAACCTTGCCTCCCTGCTTTCATTTTTACAAATCATGAAAGAAAAGAGCAAAAAGCATCAAATAAACGTGAATTAATATTGTATATAATACACCTACAAATTTTTGATAACTTTCGTACTTGATCTAGTTCAATTCATTTTATTTCAGCACATTTCATATCATAGTTCAGTGAAATTACCCTTTTTGGAGACTCCCGAATCCAAACAACTCATTAAAGAATTAAAATGAGTTGCATGTGAGAAAGGTAAACAAAACGTAATGAATGAGAGAGAGATAAGCAAGCAAGTGATTGATTTATGGTCAAAAAGATTTTATTTATCATAAAAGCTACCACTCGTTTGAAGCAAACTGCTTGAGGAAGTTCAATGGTGTTATTCTCGAAACCCAAAGTAAAGTACACATTGAGAAAATCATCAAAACATTAGAGATATCAGTCGTGGGACTTTCATCTTGAGACGTTTCAGGAATGAGATGACATACAACTATATAAAGAGGCAAGTTTTTCAAAGTATGAATCCCCATTCTTCTTTCTTCTCTTATTATATGCAAGCTTCTTCAGAAGGTAAATTCTCGCTTACAATGGTCTCTACTCTAGTCAATGCGCTAATCTTTGTTTATTCAGGTATCTCTCGCGGTCTTTCTCTGGCGGCTTTTATGTATTAGCACACCGTGTTGATGCATGTTGGGAGGTCTGCTGTGATGTCTAACCAGTGAGTGATTCGGAGCTCATCCGAGTGCTGAAAGGTACCTATCGAAAGGTAGTTTCGGGGCATCTATGTAGGCCTTCCACTTTTTTTTTGGGAACAGACAGGTCCTCACTTTCTCGTAGTTGTTCCTGTGAGTATCATTGTTGTTTATTAACGGTCTTGGTATATGAGGAAGAATCTCTGGGTCTACTGAGGTGTCTAGCCAGTGGGGTATTCGTATCTCATCCGAATACTGTCTGTGCAGTGGATTCGGGGCATCAAATGAGGCCGACCTTTAGCTATTCCCGTGAGTATATCATTGACGCGTTATTAATCGCTTTTAGAAAAACCAAGAAGGGCCCCCCCCAAGACCTACTGTGGTAAAACATAGTAGGCCTTTCACTTTTTGGGAACAGATGGACTCTCACTTTCACGTAGTTGTTCCTGTCAGTATCATTGCTATTATAAATGGCTTTGAGAAACCAAGAAGAGTCTCCTTTTATATAATAAATTAAATGAAAATTGTAATTGATAATAAAACATGTCTTTAATAACAATACATTATGTTGTCTTGATCTTTTTCCAATGTAATCCTCTAAAAAGGACCATAAACTGCATTTCTACGAATTGATTATATTTTCATCTATGTATTTGCATGAGTTTCCTCAAAGGTTTCTTCTGTAGATTCACTGCTATTTCGCTGTTGTTTTTGCTGTTGCTGTAGGTGCTCCTCTGACCTTATAAATGGAAGCTTAGATCTAGCAAGCTAAATGGGTTCCATGTCAAGGATGACACGAGTAAGCGGTCCAGCTGAAGCAATTTTGAGTATAAGTTACTTTCAAATACAGAGTGCTAAGCTGTTGTTTATACTTTTCAGGACTCTGGTATCAACATCCAGTCGAGCTGATCAATTCATTTGTGTCCCCTAGAAAGCATTACAAACATTAGGATGAGTGAAGTGTTTGCAGGTACTAACACAAAATAGCGAGACATCCTAGAAGCTTGCATGAATTATGTCGCACATTTGAGCTTTATCTTTCGTCATGAAAGGATATGTCGATTCAATTGATCGATAATGGATATTGATCGATAATGGATATTGCTCGTCTTTTATCATATCATAGTGGGTTTCTTAGATCTTGCAATTGTTTTTTTGCACCACAAACTATAAAACTAGCTATCAATCAAATCAAGAAACATTGTATACTCTATTACTGTATCAATTAGTAGCGAAGATGCATGAAAAGAACTAGATGCTTCAGAAAAACATACCTTTCAAAGCAAAAAATCAACTGACCAGGGGCAAATGGGCCCAATGCATATCGTAAAACAGCTTTGCTAATCCAGTATTGCTTCGATAATAGTAACAATAAAGCTTAGATCTTTTCATAAATCACCAGTTACGGGTAGCGTACCAGCGATACGCACATTGAAATTATGTAGCGTGTAATGTGTCGTCCAGCATTTCGATAAGTGATGGACAATAAGTTGCGATACAGTGGTCCTAATGATTTACACCCACTAAAAGCGTAGTAATTAGAGCTGTATCTAAAGTACCTGGATGCCAGGCCATACTTCACATCCAAACTGACGAATAAAACTCATTTGAATCCATATAACATATCATCACAGTGCTTTTTTACTCGTAAAAGTGCAAAACAAAGCCAAATCTGACAATTTTCAAGCACTGATATCTCTACTTGTAGGCTGCTTCAGACCATAAGAATGGCGTCAAACGATTGCTCTCGACTAGTACTTGCTTGCTGATGTTTTATCTCAAATTTTTTTGGGTCATGACAAATCGACTCTGATCTTCATTTTTTCATGTGTCATAGCAAGGAGGAATTTTCAAAAACCAAACAATCGCATTTTTCTCCCCCAAAACGAAGTTTTCCACAATGACATGCTATAATGAAAAAGGATTTACAAATCCAATTTATCATGTAAAACTGCTAGATTGGGTAATCTATTATGCGAAAGTTGACTTTTCGACTGAAAACGTGTTTTTAGATTTTGCCACTTTAAGAAGTATTTTTGGTGAAACATGAAAAAAACTTTAATACCATTCGATGGAGAGTTTAAAGAAGTACCCAAAACTATTATTGTGCCAGGTAGAGTAGATATAAAGTTTGTAGAGAAATCCTTAGTAGAAGCAAATTTCTGTTCAAATCAATGATGAGTTTGATCAAGAATCCAAGCTGGAGGCTGAGCTGGGTTTGAATATGATTCTGCATGCGCACACTGCAGGCAGAAGAAGCAGAAATCCTAAATAATATGATAGCATGGAAGCATGCCGTTGTTGAATTACAAGCCTTTCTTACTTTTATTCGTTAATTCTAAAAGAATTCAGATACACATTATGTGGAAGAAACCAAGCGTTCATACTCTAAGCACTGTAGTTTTTGAGTAAAATGTCACTCATTAAACTGCATAAAAATACCCTACTCCAAATGTGTAGCTCATTTTATTATTCTCGACATCACTATGTTGAAGTGCATGATGTAACAAGGTGTTCAAGTAAAACTATTTCTTTATTAATTGGGTTTAATCCTTGTTGTTTTGACCTAACAGCTCTTGCTCCTTCTTCAAACTATCCAGAGTTTGGGTTGCCTTTTCGACATCTTCTTTTTTTGCGTTTCCATCGGATTTCAAATCATGCACGGTACGCTCTTGAGCATCAGTGGATTGCGCTAACTGTTTCTTGACGCCTTGTTCTTGCAATGCCTTGGCTTCTTGGTCGTTCTTAGGATGTAATGCAGACATTTTATTTTTGTGATGTTGTAGTATATAGGATAAAGATGAAGAGGGTGCTGGGGAAAGGCAGAAAAAAAAAAAGTGTATTTATTGCAAAACAAATAACAATGAGGTAAATATGAAGTCAAAGCGCATCTGGGTTATTGTGGGCCATGAAATGATGTAAAACCACCCTTTAGGGCTTAGGAGCCAGAAGTGTAGAAATACGAATCTTCCCAAAATGGTCGATAATCATTGATAGCAGCAGTGATGATAGATATGAGCGGTCTATGTTCCGTTGCATTACAAAAGGCATCAAGAATAATTCTATTCTCCTAGATTTAGTATTTTATATGTTACTAGCATTTTTGCTCACTTCTGCATACCTTGTAAATTTGAGATATAAGGGTCCTCGAAACAAGTAGTAGATGAGCAAATAATCCCTTCGCTTTGACTCTTCGCGCTCTAAGGATGACATTGGCTGCATATGACGAGCGATTCGAGAAGCTATGTCTATGCTGAGAGAAACAAGCCATGGTTTCCATGACCCTTCATCATCTTTTTCTATGCTCTCATCCTCCTCTTCATCACTCTCCTCAATCTCGTCCTCTCGCTTGGCTTTCAGTCGGATTAGATCGTGCTTCTGTGTCCGCTTTTGTTGCAAGTATATCATCAATGCTACCAATGTTTGTTTGAATATACAATCTCGTTGATAGGCTGATGTTACTTACCATAAACAAAAGGTCTAATAATCCATAGCAATTCGCTTAAATGAGCCCATCCTCGTATACCGCTATTACGACTACTGTTGATTTGTTCGATAGCTGTTTGCGTTGACGATAAAGCAGTGCCAGTTCGAGGGTCGAGAGACGTTAACTCAAACTTTTCATCATTGGCTACCTCCAGTGACACTGTATCAACATTTCGAATAAAATGTGTTGGATGCAAAATCATCTTTTTTCTTGTGCCGTAAAATATGACAAGTCGTAGTATTCCTCTGTCAGGCGTTACGCTGTCAGCTTCTCCTCTTTCGCAATTTGACATGTAAACTTACTTGAGCCCTTCTAAACTCGCAATAAACTTCCATTTTGAATTTTTTGATGCTTTTCTATTCAATAACATCTCAATTAAGACTTCTGTATAAGATATCACACTTAAAACCGAAGAAGCTGTTCTGCTAGGCCAGTTCGACTCGTTATTTCTTGAAAACTGTACATTGAAAGACTCCACCACAGTGTTTTCACTGCTGCTCTTTGGTTTGAGATGATTTGATTTTCGAACCAAAAACTTTGTGTGATAGAGTGACACCAAATTCAATCCTGCTAGCACTGCAAAATCGAGAGCGAATTAAAACCATGTGGTTATCATGTAATACACATTGAAGAGTGATTACCTGCTTGTGAACAAAGATCACTATCTTCAAATCTACCTACAGCAATTGGTGTTAATACAAGCACGTATTCAGCATCGAGTCATATCCACAAACCAGGCAACAGCAATGATAAGGCTCTCAGCGCATCTTCAATTGTGTCTATGTATGTCGAATAGTTGCTGATACTGTCACTGTTTTTGTGTTTGCTGCTAAAATGTAAGAGTGAGCTAGGAAGCATTGTTTGATAGAGAGAAAGAGAGAGAGAGAGAATAGATGTCCGTGATTGAGCTACCCCTCTCATAAAGTGTTTCCCCCCCTTTTTTTTCTCGTCAAGTGGTACAAGGCCAAATCGATTTAGTCATGCAATGAACACCCGCCTGCTTTTTCCCATTACCTTTTTGGAACTGGGGAAGATCGACGTAAAAGGGCATTAGAACTACTAAGCAGCTAAAAGTCTTAAAGGCAGACTTGGTCTTGTTGGTTGATACTCGAATTTTTGTGGGATGTGTATATCAACACTCGATTTGAGATATTCTGGATCGATAAAAGCATGTGCAATATTGAATTTAGGCACTTTGTATTTATTCAAAAGAATTGACATGTCAAACTAATTACGACTGCGCATCTTAGTCAGAAAATCAATCTTGTCTTGTTCACTGTAGTTTAGCATATCAAAAAGAGCCTGTTTCTTTTCCTCCCATTCAGAGTCAATGATGGAGAACCAAGCCGTGTCTCTATTGACGAGTTTGTTTGGGTCCTTGGCATCGATACCCTTGACAAGCATGTGATTTCTAAAGATGCCTTCAAACTGGAATCCCAGCTTCAGTGCTGCTTTACGAGACGGCATATTGCTGGAATTACACTTCCATTCCACTCTTCTCCACTTGAGACGATCAAACATGTAAGAAAGCAGCAAGAGTGTACTCTCTTTGTTTGCATACGTCCCATGAAACTCGGGTGTAAACCACAACCCACCAATTTCAGCACGTTCATGAGCAGGCACTACATTGAGGTAGTTAATCTGCCCAATCTTTCTGCTGGTTTTCTTATCGACTGCAACAAACTGTATCCAGGTTGGGTCGCTGTTGATGGTATTGAGGTACTCTTTGAATTTCATGGGGCTGTCAAAGGGCGGCAGCTCTTTTAAATCGTGTGAATAGAGGTATTTGAAGATGGCTTCTTTTTCTGGTGTTCCATGCGACGCTTCGTAGAGGGCCATGTAGTCATTTTCTAGATTCAAACGTTGTAATATGATGTTTTTACCCTCAAGAGGGCCTGTGGTTGTCTCGCGCATTTGTTCCATTGTGTTTTGGTGAATGGTAGAAAAGAGAAAGCGTTCCAATTTCAGAGATCTCCTACCTCAGAGATCTCCTACTAGGACTGCTGACAAAGACAAGTTGCCATTTAAGAGCTGTTGTACTATTCATCAATAGCAGCTTTGAACTCCCAGCGCTTAGCATGAAACATTCTCCTCACATAGTGCAGCTCGAGAGTATCATTGTTGTCGATAGCACATGTGTACTTCTCGGGATTGATACTTGCCCATTTGAATTTTTTTTGCAAGCACTGAGGTTGCAACACAGAGGACAGCAGACAATCGTTCCATGCACAGAGTACCTCATATTCATGAGGGCTACCCACTATGTGTTGTAGCCATCTGTCTCATCAACCACAATGCTTGTGAAAAGGAAGGAAATGTCAGGAACACATGCTCCCATTCGGGCTACAATCTTGCTTTCATTAGCTGTCTGAACAGGCCAATGACGTTCGACAAACACAGCAAAAGCAAAAACAGGAGTTTAGCTGAACGCGTGAGTTCTAAACAAGACCTTTTTCTTTAGATATTATCATACTACAACAGCAGGAGCAATGTACACTAGACTTGTGGTATTATTTCTTGCCATGGTTTGTCTTTTAAAGACTACCTTGGCCATGAGTATTGACATCCAACCTCATGACAATGAATGCTTTTACGAAGAACTTGGTAGAGGCGATAAATTAACAGTGACCTTTCAGGTAATAAGAACGATCACGGCTATAGAGGAATTGATATTAACTTGAACAACCAGGTTGGACAAGGTGGAAATCTAGATATTGATTTCTGGGTAAGCAGTAGATTCAGGCAGCAGCAGGTTGCATGTACTAATAGTGGCAATCTTGCCAGATCTCTGACCCAGATGACAACGTGCTCGTCAGCACCACCAAGAAGACGCAATCCTCAAAGAGTGTCACTGCCAACAAGGCTGGTAGATACACATACTGTTTCTCCAACAAGATCTCTACCGTCTCTGCCAAATCAGTTAATTTCAATGCCAACATCAACTTGAAGAATGAAGTCAATGAAAACAGTAAGGCACAGAGTGTAGCTTGTCGATATGAATCACTGAATGGATTGTATTGTAGATGAAGAGGATCCTCTCAAGAATGAAATCGAAGAGTTGGCTGACAGTATCTTGGCTGTAAAGGCAGAGCAGGAATATATTGTTGCTCGTGAGCGTAGACACAGAGATAGTAGGTGTGGTTGTCATGGTGTAAAGTGCGTTATTAATATGTATGATGTTTAGCTGCCGAGAGTACCAACACTCGTGTTAAATGGTGGTCCGTCGCTCAAATTGCTTTATTGATCGTTGTTTGCTTCTGGCAAGTACATTACCTCAAGCACTTTTTCGAAGTTAAGCGTGCTGTATAATCTCATCAATAAAGGAAATCAGTGTATATATTACATGTATGGTATATCAACATCGCCTCCTAAAATCAGCTTGTCTCAATTAAATTGAAGGGATTTGCCCAACGCGAAATTGCAGTTTCGCACCTCTTTTTCATCCATACTTTTCCAATGCATGGATCAAAGCACACAATCTTTTTTCTTCTGCTTTTTCTCGCTGGCTCTATGCAATCATGTGGTAATTGAAGGTTTTGACAGGATGTTGGTGTCACGTATCAAGGCAACTGACATTTCCTTAAATTGCAGCAGCAAGTTTCACGGAAGAAGGGCCTCAGTTGCGTATAGCTACAATGTTCAAATCAAGCCCATTTGGAGGTAAATCACAGATCATACAATTTAATTTGTGCACTCAACTGCTGCAGTGCTTGTCAATGGCGAAAAGAACACGATTATGCTGAGCATCAGGAACGTGGGTAATTCAGAAGTCCATGTTCAGTCAGTCGACTCTTCTCTAGTAGATAACACAAATTTTACTCGAGTTATCAGAAAGTTTGGTTGTATGGCTTGAAGTGAACTTTCATTCATCTCGAAATCCAGATGACTGCAAACAGGTTCAAAGGAAACGGCCACTATATACCGCCAAATCATAGAGCAAATTTGACTGTCAAGTTCTTTACTGAATATGAAACTGGTGAATATGGAACGACAATGTACATCGGTTTGAAATGGAAGGTAGGCACAGAACGGGCAGCCTGATACTGAAGCTAAAAGTGTGTGGGCAATCAGAATGGCATCCACTTGCGCATGTTGGGCCTAAATCAAACCATCATGGTTCTCGATCCTGCACCATCCTTACTTGATTTGCAAACAGGCTCTTTGTACATTACAATGGTTGCTGTATTGATAGTTTTATTCTACTTCTTCAAGGTCGTTGTAAATCCGATAACTACAAAGAAACCCTATAAACAACAACCGAAATCAAGATCAAAAACGAGAAACAAGCACTAGAATATATAAAAAAAGCCTTTGTGTATATTTTTTCAACGTTTAAAAATAAAGACAAAAAATAAAGAGTTGGAGAGAGGAAAAAAAAAGGGTGAAAAAGAGATAGGAAGAAGGGAAATTAGATATTGTCAACTGTATGGTCTTCTAATTAATGATTTCTGTTGCTGTTGTGAGTATGGCTATGGTTACTGTTGTTGTTATTATTTGTGTTGTTGCTGCTGTTATTGTTGTTGTTATCTCTACCATTGGATGTTAAACGTTCGTTTTGGTCAACAAGGTTAGCAACCTTTTCAGAGTATTGCAAGGACAAAACTTGGAGTCTAGAAAGCTCGACTTGGTGAAGAACAACGCATTGAGTAACTTGGTCTAGTGATGCTGATAATTCCTCGTTGAAGATCATTTTAGCAACGATAGCGGAAACACTGTTGACAGATAAGTCAAACATGCTGGACAATTGTGCCAATCCCAATGTAGTGTAGTAAGAGCAGTAAGTGAACAAGTAGGTACGAAGACCTTCTTCTTGGATCTTGCGGACGAGCATTTCCTTGATCTCTTGAGTTTCAGTCATCAAATCCCAGACCTTGATAGCTAAAATAAAGTCCTTGGCCTTTTCCCATTCACCGGAGGCCAAAGCCTTGGCGGCACTCATGATGTGATCTCTGGTGTTCTCAGGAGGACCACAGAAGGCTTGACGTTCATTGTAATCAAGCAATCTACGGAAAGGTCTGGAAATGAATTTCTTGTTGTTAGGTCCAGCCTGTGCTTGAGCAGGAATTTCCAAGAGCATGGAAGATGTCAAGAAGATACATTCAAGAAGCTCCAAGTTGATGTGCATGTGGAAAGGTAATTGGCGTTGACGTTCAATGGCCTCTGCTTCAGGGTTAGCAGGTTGACCGAAACGTTGTGCTTGGACACCTTGGGCCAAAAGTTCCTTGACACGACCAGAGCCTTGGATCTCAGAAAGAGCGGCATGAGACTCCTTGATCAAACCATCACGGAAAGCGCAGATACCAATTTGAACCATGGCACGGTTATACAAAATCTGGGTGGCAATATCAGCTTGGTGAATAGAGTCTTGGACATGAGACATCAACAACAGATCACGAGCAGTGTGGAACTTCTTATGAAGAGCATAATGATAGATGTGACAGAGGATAGCACGAGTACGGAAGACAGTTGAGGCATCCTTATAAAGATAGTTACAGAGTTGGTTGACAAACTCGGCGGGATCTTGGGAGTTGGTGATCTTGGGGACAACATAGCTGGGCAAGAGTTGCTTGCTGGCAGCTTGAAGAGAGCCAATGACTTGTTCAGGCTTATAGTAAACATGATCCAACTTGCGAGAGATGATTCTAGGAAGAGCAAAGTCAATCTTGTTGACTTCACAATAGAATTGTGCACGGTCCAACATGGCATAAAGAGCAGGCTCGTCTCTGAGACGGTCGATATAGTCAGTAGCATGAGGATCAATGTTTTGGAGAGACTTGTTGAATTCATCATCCAAACGTTCGACAAAACTGAGGATGGAACCACGGACCTTGATAACTTCACCATCCTTGGGGTTAATATCTCTATCTTCATTATCGAGATCTTCAGCATCTTCAGTAACGACAAAAGATTTGTTGGTTTCGAGAACTTCAAGGAGTTGATTAAATTCCTTGGCAGAAGACTTCCAAACAGCAAGATCCATGTAAGGTGCTTTGGAAGCAGTAATATCGAAACGAGAAGCAATAAGAGCTAACAAAACAGAAATCTTTTGGAAAGGAGATTTGGCACCTTCCAATAAAGCTTCCAAAGTAGCAATTTGTTCATCGCGGTTGGTGTTCTAAAATACACATGCTTGCTCAATTTCGTGTATCATTTTCTCGAGCAGATCTGCTTTCTTACCTTTTTACCACGACTTTCCAAAACTTCTCTCAAACGGGTCAAAAGATTCTCAGAGGTAACAGAGACAATAGCCTTACCACCCTTACCAACAGCAGAGAAACCATCGTCACTGCCTGCAACAGCATCTTGAGTAGGAATCTCTCTTTGCTTACTAACGGGAGTAGCGGGCTCCTCCTCAACTTCCTCTTCCTTCATGAATTCCTCAGGATCCTACATTTTGCCAATTGGCATTAGCAATTGCTCTAAAATTTTTTTTGTTGTTGAATTTTTTTTTACTCACCTTTCTATAGGCAGTGATGGATTGATCGAATTGTTTGGCGAGTTTTCTGAGCTTTTGCTTCAAGTTGTTCATAGCCTTGCTGTTGCCAGAGCTCTTCTTCTTGTTGGCCTTATCCTTTTGAAGGCTATCAGCTAAATGATCTTCGAGTTCAACCATAGTCTTAATATAGAACTTGGGCATAGGAATGGCGTTGAAGCCAGTGGTGGCTCTTGAGATGGTGACAGTAAGTTTATCGAATTCTACAAGTAATGAAACGAATTGTTAATATTCATTTGCTGCTATGAAAGAAAGTCGAGATTGAGCTGCTATAATTTTACCAGTAGAAATCAAATTCCAATCATTGTTCTTTTGACCATTCTCGATAGCCTTTACTGCAGTTTCCATTTCCTCAATTCTCTTATCTTTTTGAGATTTGGCTTGACGTTTCTTGTTGGATTCATCGTCAGAATCTTCAGAATCACTTCCACCCTTCAAGAAACGGTTCTTGGGTTGTTCTTCTTCGACTTCAGAGTGATAACTCTCGGCATCGGAATCGTACTCAGAATCAGATTGAGAGTATTGGGAGTCGTTATCAGAGGAAGTATCAGAATCAGATTCAGTATCTGAACTACGGAAGAAACGAGACATGGTTGATATCTATAAGGGTTCGCTCGCGAAAATTAAAAAAGAAGGCCTCTATAGTAAGGGGAAGCACGTCAAGTCAATAGGAATAAAAAAAAATTGGACAAAAATTTTCAAGTCACGTGCGTTGGTGGCTGTGTGCATCGTCGTCGTCTTCTTTTGAAGCAAGTCATGTAGTTGAAGACATGTCAACATCATTAGAAATGCTGGATGCTGTGTCTTTCAAATCAGCGCCAGCGGAGTGCGCATTAAAGCTAGAAAATCAGACAAAATGGCATGTAAATGCTTAGATGAATCAGTCAATAACAAGTCTTTGTTGGTTCAGGGTCGTATTTATACTTTATGTGATTGATTTCATTAGGAATTCTATAGATGATGTATCTTTTCTGAAAGCCGGATATATCATACGGTTTATTCACTTCAATTTCGTAAAAATGCAACTTAAATTATATATAAAAGAAAGGGAGTTGTAGGGGTTATCCCTTTTTATTATTAGTAGTAACCGTTAAGATAAAGTAGGAAGCATCTATAACTTTCAATTGACAAACATCTATGTATCTATTCTTACATCAGCATGTAAGTTATGATGTGAGCTGTACATAGTCGCACTCAAATATGTTTTGATTTGCATTTTGATCAACCAGCAGTGTATTTAGCATGAAGGTGTGTCGATGAGCGTAAAAAGGTGATGGTCTCTAAGAAAAGTTGTGGCACCTACAGTTCTCCTTCTTTATATACTGCCATCAAGCACGAATTTTAGATGAAATTGAAAGACTGATTTGACGAAATAACAATATCCTGACTCCATGAAGTTGATGTAATAACTTTCAAATGCAATCTCCGTTTTCAAATCCGATAGAATGTTACACTCCATAAAATGCTTACATGATAGCCATCGTATATTAACGCAGAGTATTATACATTTGTGAAGCCAGAATTCATGGTAAGATCCATATTAGCGACACAATATTGCCTCAAGTTTCTAAAGTTTAAGATGAAATGCATGATAAACACAAACTGTTTGACTAAGACTTACATTTGGCTTAGCAAAGTTTTTATAGATGAACGAAAATTAAGCATATTTAGCTTTCTCTTGAGCGATCTTACATCTTGCATCTCGGGCATTCAAACTGAATTTATAAATACAAAGAATAGTAAGGTATGATGTATTGCTGCGGTTTCGACCAACTACGGCAAGCGCAAGTTGAAATATGTGATTGCTCTGAAAAGTGTCCAAAAAGAAAAAGGCATTAAATAGTTTCAAAAAGTAAATTTAAACTTACTTGCTCTACTACTCTTTCTTTTCATTATTGCAAACCACTAAAACCAGCAATGAAACAACGCTTTAACGCTCTGGATGTTCGTGCTACTGTCATCAATCTTCGAGAGAGGTAAATATAACTCACGAAAGAATGCTCCAACAAACTTACATTATAAATACGCCTTGTAGACTCATTGGCATTCGTTTGCAAAACATTTATGATGTAAACAACAAGACTTTCCTTTTCAAGTTTGCCAAGGTAATTTGATAGACTCATAACAAATGCGTTGCTCCACAAGTACTGATAGATATTGTACAGCCTGATGACAAGGAGCTTGTTTTGGTTGAATCTGGTATCCGTATTCATACTACTCAGTTTAGTAGAGACAAATCGGTAACGCCCACTCCATTCTGTGCCAAGGTAAGCAACAAAGACTATAAGCAAATGCCTTTTAAAAGCTAAACAACCGAAAACAGCTTCGTAAACATCTACGTACTAGACGTGTTACCAATGTTCGCCAGTTGGGTGTTGATCGTATTGTTGATTTCGAGTTCGCTGGAGGAGAAATGGGTATTGGATATCACATCATTTGTGAATTTTATTCTTCTGTAAGTATAGAGGATAGAATGAGTGTATAATATTGGTATTAAAAGCCGAGCGACTAGGGTAATATCATTTTCACAGATCATGAATACCGTATTTTGGCCCTGTTGCGTAATGTTCCCGCTACCGACACTTTGAACATTGCTGTTGGAGAGATTTACAATGTACAAACAGTGTTGACCGATTTCGAAAAGGTTCAGGTGGATCAATTGAGAACTGCATTGAGATCTGCAGGACCCAAGGACACATTGAAGAAGTTGCTCAATATCAAATTTGGTAAGTTGTTGTTGCCATGATGATCGTGAGAGAGAGAGGAAAGGAAACTTACTGGATTCATAGAATATGGCCCTGCTATGATTGAACATATGATTTTGGAGGCTAATTTGGATCCCAATATGAAGGTGGCTACTGATTTTGATTCTTCAGAGAGTAAGTTGCTTATAGCAATAGATGCAGGACTATTTATTGATTTGATTGTGCATAGATTCACCAATGATGCAAGCTTTGTTGGAGGGTTTTAACAAGGGCGATGAATTGATTGAATCTACAAAGAACGTTGTACCCAACGGCTACATTGTCTTGTTGGATGAGAAGAATAAGCCCAAGACTGAAAGTGAGGAGCAGGTTGAAATGTGAGTGGAATAGTGTGTGTGTGCGTGTTATAATAGTACTTATATAAATACCGTTTTCTAGTTACGATGAATTTCACCCCTTTTTGTACAAGCAATTTGCCAATCGTCAATTCAAAGAATACCCTACATTTGATAAAGCAGTCGATGAGTTCTTTTCCGCCATCGAATCTCAAAAGCTTGAGTTGAAATCTAGACGTCAAGAGGAAGCTGCATTGAAAAAGTTGGAGGCAGTTCGTAAGGAGCAGGAGAGCAGAGTTCAAAGCCTTTTGAATCAGCAAATCACCAATGTTCGCAAGGCTCAGTTGATTGAATTGAATCTTCAAATGGTGGATGCTGCCATTACGATTATTCGAAATGCTGTCGCTAGTCAAATGGATTGGCAAGATTTGAATGACTTGGTCAAGGAGGAAAAGAGAAGAGAGAATCCTATTGCTATGATTATCGATGATCTCAAATTGGCCACGAATCAATTGACGTTGATTTTGACGTAAGTGCATCATGCTGAGCATGATCAAACGGACACTAAACATCCTTTTCACAGTGACCCCGAAGATTATGAAGGCAGCGAGGACAGCGATGATGAAGACTCCAACGAGCAAAAGTCTTACAAGGTCGATGTTGATATTGGATTGACAGCTTTTGCTAATGCCAGAAAATACTACGAGCAAAAAAAGACAACTGCAACCAAACATGAAAAGACAATTGAGGCCACTTCCAAAGCTTTAAAGTCTGCTGAACGCAAGATTAGACAAGATTTGAAGGAAACCAAAATTACAGCCACTATCAACAAGATCAGAAAGCCTTTCTGGTTTGAAAAGTTCTTGTGGTTCATTTCCACTGACGGACATCTGGTTATTGCTGGTCGTGATATGCAACAAAATGAAATGCTGGTCAAGCGTTATCTCTTGAAGGACGATGCCTACGTTCATGCTGACCTTCATGGTGCTGCTTCTGTCATTGTAAAGAACAAGCCTAACGCTAATGGTCAACCTATTCCTCCCAGTACTTTGTATCAAGCTGGTATTATGTCTGTTTGTCAGAGTAAGGCTTGGGACTCCAAGATTGTCACCAGTGCTTACTGGGTATATCCTGATCAAGTATCAAAGTCTGCTCCATCTGGTGAATATCTTACGACCGGTAGTTTTATGATCCGTGGCAAGAAGAACTTTTTACCTCCTGTTCAATTGGTGTATGGTTTTGGCTATGTCTTTAAACTAGACGAGTCTTCTATCGGTAACCATGTAAAGGGTAACACTCAACAAGAAGATGATGAAGAAGAGGATACAGCTGCTGAAGAACCTGCTCCATCTGGAAAGGTTGATTTCCTTGATTCCATTGAAGAAAAGAAACCTGAGGACGATCAAACAGAGTCAGCCGAACCTACTGAGAAGGAAACAGCAGACGAATCTGCTACTACATCAGGTATGCTTTAGATGGACATTCCCATTATTTCCACGTTTGCTAACATCTGACAGGCGTATCAACACCTACAGCTGCTAATGAGCCTCACGATCAAAGTGCCTCTGAATCTGATTCTGATTCTGACGACAGCAGTGACGATGAGAATGCCTTCCCTGATACACAGCTCGAATCACTTCCTGTCAACGTTGAGAAGGCTCAAGACAAGGACTCCAAGGTTGATAAATACGATTTGAACGACTATGGCCATGATTCTGATGAGCAGAACGATGCTGGCAGTCCCTCGACTAATGGCTCTAACACTCCCGCAAAGAAGTTTATTACTGCTAAAGAGCGTAGATTGATGAAAAAGAACAATCTTACCGAGATCACAGATGCCATCAAAGAGCAACAACAATTACAGCAACAGCAAGCAAAACAAAAGCAAGCCAAACAAAAGCAGGCCCCAGCTAAGCCTAAAACTGTTGCCGCTCCTCCTGTGTCCACTCGAGGAAAGAAGGGCAAAGCCAAGAAGATGAAGGACAAGTATGCTGATCAAGACGAAGAAGAAAGACAGCTTCGTATGGAGCTCTTGGCCGTAAGAGATGACACAACATGGCGCAATTTCTTATCTAACCATTGTCTTATAGCCCAACAAAGGTCCTCAGCCCAAGGGTAAGAAGGCAAAGCGTGATGCTAAAGCCAAGGAAGACAAGGCGGCTTTGGAGAAGGAAAGAGCAGCTAAAAAGGAAGCTGACGAAAAAGCTCGATTATTAAAGAAGCAACAAGAAGAAGAAGAGCAGCAAGAGAAGGAGCAACCCATTGAAACTGAGGGTGTTGATGCCAAAGATACAGAGACAATTCGTCAAATGCTCAAAGAAGAGAATATTACCATGTTGGAAGCAGACGAGATTGCCAACTTGTCCGTGCTCGATTCATTTACACCCAACCCATTGCCTGAAGATATCATTCATTTCGCTATTCCTGTTTGTGCCCCTTACACAGCCATTCAAAAGTACAAGTATAAGGTCAAACTTACGCCTGGATCACTGAAACGTGGTAAAGCTATTAAACAAGCGCAATCTGTCTTTTTCAATTTGAATGAAGCTACTGCTCGTGAAAAGGAATTGATTAAGAGTGTGCCTGAAATGGAAGGCATCAATACAATGATGGGTAAAGTCAAGGTCTCTGCTCCAAATCTTGAGGCCAGTAAGCGCAAGAAGGGTGGAAATAGAAGATAGAATAGCTAGTTTGTAAATCATAGAAAGCCGAATAAAAATTAATTTGTACCATAATGCAACCTCAAAATGCATACTTTTTATTTTCTGCAGCAATGGATCCATGTCGTGCCCAATCCCTGTGTCTTAAATCCTGTCTTTTTGAACAATCCAGCACTAGCATCATTGAACATCTCGACACAAGCACCAGCGTAAAGTTGATCCAACGGCACCGTTGGCAATTGAGCCTTGAAGAAATTGACATACTGTCTGCACAAATCCATGACCAAAATCTCTGCTAATCCTTGACGACGGTGCTCTGGCAAGACATGCAATGCGCCAATATACACTATTCAAAGAACATCAGTATCCAAGTGAGTTGAAGATGTGTGGTTTGTACACCTTACAGTCTCTGTGTGTCATTCCCCAAGCAACTAATTCGCCATTGCCAGTTCTAATAGCAGATGAAATACGGAAACAATCTTGAACATATCTGGGTTCATAAGCAATCTTGTTCTTCGTAACAACTGTCTCTACATCCGATGCCTTTAAGGAGTCTATTGTGTAGTTTGTTGGTAATTTGATGGAGTCCAAAGGTTTGGATGCTTGTCTAGAAAAGACATAGCAAGGCGTATCAATGTTGATTTTGAACAATTTGTGGAATATGGGAGCCCACAAAAGACATGTATCATGGTACAGCACACCTTTTTTTGCCACAATTTGAGCCAAATTAATATGAATGATGGTTAAAAAGAAGCTTACCCTTGTCTGCTCCATATCTTTGATCCATGTACAGTGTCAAAAATTCTTCAACAATCTGCAAACTGCGCTTGTATAATGCCTCGTCTTCAGCGTGGGTAAAATAAGCAGGCAGTTGGTCAGAATACGAAGCTTTGTGAGCCAAGATTGCGGCATCTGGTGTCATTTCCTTGAAATTCAATTCGATTTCTGAGGTGACGAAAAATCTGATGCGGTGATCGCTGTCAATGATCCAAACTACAATGTCTGTCGTATGGAATGGGTCGGTGTGGCTAGTCCATATAACGCTTTTCCCTGGTGCATCTGACTCACACTCGCCAGTGCTGAGGATGTAGCCAAGCAAAGACGCTGTTGTTGGGCCATTATGAGCAAGAAACTGCTTCAACTGATCTATTTGCTCGTCAGTTGACCATTTGTATAATTTAGCCATTTTGAAATGATGTGCAACAACTTAGAAGAAAAAGGAAGACAAAGGCACAGCCAATGTCTGGCTTGTGTTGTAACCTTGTTTTCAAGGCCGAAGTTTCGATTTTGCGGCTGCTTGTTTTCATTACCTTGAGCACAAACAATTGTACACTACTTCACCGCGATGTAAAGTGCCATTCAGTGCTCCAAAACCTCCATAACTTTGCTTGCAACTGCAAGTATGGCTCTTTTGCAATGCTCCAAATCTACATAAATGGAAACAATTCCTATATGAGTGGGAAGCATACTTACAATAACACTTATTACTACTAGATAGGATGACAATTTTGGATGCATTTGACGAGTGATTTCTCAAATTAGAAGCTGTTTCAAACCATCAGAATGATACAGAATAGTTACTCTCGTCTAGCAATCATTTGCTGATGCCTTTTCTCAATTGATGAAAATTGGTCAAGGCCAAATCCATGAACTATACCCTTTTTTGCGTGATCCAGGGCAGCATGTGAGGGGTATCGCTATTTACACAATTTTCAAAATGATTTCCTTAGGTTATTGACTTTATTCAAACTAAAAAGCATTGTTTTGCGAATACAAAGCAACTTACTCTATCAAAGAAAGACAACGTGGTTCAATTTATCGGCACATTATCCATGAAATAGGTTTTATTTTACGTGATGAGATATCAATCTACTAACATCTCAGTATAAAAGCTGAGAATAGAGAGTCTTTCCTTTCCCTTCCCTCTCAAATGGGAATTATAGCAAAGGCCAACCATTTTGAAGGCATTTACCAAAGGGGTGGTGGAACTTTACATGTTCATGGCTTCAAGAACTAACAAACTGATAACTATATTTCTAAGAGGGTGCGAAGTGTAATACCTTAATGCAGTTATATAACATAAAAAACGTATCAAACAGGTAAAAAAAAAAGCACATTATAGTATAAAACGAAATACATTTCTAGAAGGAAGTTGGACCTCTCGCCTTTCTGTAAGTTGTACATCATGTCCTTGCATCGTTGTTCCCTCACTGCACGGGTATCTTATTTATTCAGAAGCTATTCGCGGGACATTATCTTTGCATATGTCTGGCAATAATAGCTACTCGACAGGCATCATCTTTGCATCTGTCTGGTGTAGTGGTGATTTCAGTTCAAATGAGTGAATGCCAGAACTTTTAGAATTAAAGACTACTAACTGTTGGTTTATGCAGGACTTCAAAGAACCCACTCTTAAGTCCGCCATTGTGTTGCTCTTTCTATTCGGATGATGGTTAAGCTAACAGCATTAATAACCATCGAGAACTATATTGGTATATAATAGTCTCTGCTTTATCATTAGCGGCATAATATTTTATACAGAATTTATTTCAACAGAGAATAGTAATTCAAAACTTCGAAATAATGAAGCTGATAATTGATATTGATTTTTTTTTCAAAACATTTAACTGAATGAGAATCTGCGACTTTCCTTTCGAAATGACTGTATGTATTTTTGCTTTTGATGAAGGTGTGAATATTTTGATTTACCAATTACAAGATGTTTAGAAACCTATGGGATCTATATAAAGACATGCATCATTTGATATGATTCTCTCTTTCTACTTTATATCTATTTCATTCATCTACTCAATGCCTGGACCTGCCACTCTATTCACAACTATCGGCGCTGTAGGCGCTGCTGCCAGTGCTGTCGTCTATGCAACCAAAGCACAACCACTTCCAGATGCCCAACAGGTATGCAATCAAGCTCACTAAATGCAAACTTTAGTCATACTCATCGCTTTTGTAATATGTAGGCCTCATCCAGGAACAACGACAATATCGTAAAAGCGTCTTCCTATTCATCTTTCTCTAGCAATAAAAAGCTACGTATTGGCCATCGAAATGATATTCATGTTCTCATGTTTGTAGTCGGCAAAGACTAGACAAATATCATTTCTTCACATGCATCTCATCATTCACATTCACATTCACATTCACACTCACACTCATCATACTCCTTTACCATCATTTTTTATCATGCGTTTTTATTTAATAAAGCCAAATTTTATAGTAAAAAGATACCATCTCCTGATGTAAAGTATTCGTCGTTGCATAATTGATAAGTCTTTCATTGTCATAATTCCTCGTTTTTTTTAAAAAAAAAAGACTGTTCAACGTTTTGAAAAGTAAACAAGTTGACGCTCATAATCAACTGATTTAATGCAAGATGGCTTTACCAATCTAGCCATTTCACTCAAGACGACATTATTGTCATGGTAGATACCAAGCCATTTGCCGACCCATGAAATGGAAGCTGATAAGTATGCCTTTCGTAGTCTTGCAATTGCTTTGATTCGCATACGATCTGCATAGTAGTCCATGAGCAATTGAAATGAGAGGTATGGGTTGCGATGGTATAATTGGAAATATAGGAGCGAATTCTCTGAAGAAATGGACTTAGTTAATTGTTTAGCGAAATCATACTCATCTGTGTCTGTCTTGAGACAGGTGATACGTTGTGTCGCCTTGATAAGGTTTTGATTATAGCAACATTCGTATACGATATCCAAGGTGGTATAATAGGTTTTGGCTCTTGTGTAATGCTAGACAGAAAATTCAGTTACCATAGTAAGCAACTCTTAAATTTAACCCTTTTCTGTTTAACTTACCTGAAGTTCATATAGTTGCATTAATCCCGCAAGGCTCTTGACAAGTTCTTCGTGATTTGATGCTTTAATGCAGGTATCGATGGATGCCTCGTAAACTGGACACAATTGCTTATTGGTCAGTGATTGCCATTATCCAGCCATCCATTGCAATCTTTACCTTGATTGGCAAATTTGAAGTCTCCACGGCTCCATTGGCTTGAAAAGACGCCTTCTCGAAGCTTTCGGAAAAGATCTACAACGGCCTCCCATTTCTTTTTGTCTTGTACTCCATCAATTTCTGCTAACTTTACCTGAATATGGGACCACAATTCATGTTGTAACTTGACATTTCTTAAGCTGTAAATAATGTAATATTTATTAATTGTTTTGATCAACTATTATCTTTTTTTTCGCACCTTTTCTTGTCATTGCCATCGGATCGACTCACAAGAGACAGGTCTTGGACGTTCTCACCTCTTCTGTTTTGAGTATCTGTACCCCAGTCGCGATTGGATGGTTGAAAGCCTTCACGAGTGATTGCTACAATGCCGATATCAGTACGTTGCAATGACCAGGACATAGGATAGATACTTACTTTGGTTGCTGCTCCAGTTATAGTTTGTGTTTCTCAAGCGATCAGTGCCTGTTGAAACACCAGTGAGTTGCCATGGGGCGCAGTAAATGCACACTGAGTGTCAAACATCAGATAAACCTACCCTGAATTTCTGTGTATTCACGATAACCTCTGCTGCCGGTTTTTTTTTGTGTATCGTTGGCAGGAGGATCAAAGATTCTTACAGTTAAGCCTTCCAAGGGTTGTTTGGACATGTTGAATCTTGGTAACTAAATGATAAAGAGAAATCAATAATGAAAAATGCAAAATGTAAATCTATCAAAATGGGACTGGTATTAAAATCAACCAGTCATTCTTCTTGATGTCTTTACAGTGTGATTTATAGTGTAGAGTCGATTTTGAGAGTGCAGAGCCTCTATAGAAGACAGCGAGTACAACCTATTGCTCTTTCAAATCTAGTCTCGTTTAGCGCCTCATTGTAACGTAAGGTGTGCATGAGAATTGGTTTTTCAATGATATATCATCTTACATGATTCGGAAGAGTGATTCATTCCCAGCGCGATAGTGGGATTCTGGGACATTTGCAATGCCAGTTTGAATTTGGTTGTTCTTCAGCACTCTTTTCGACCACGGAAACCACCTTGCATAGTTCAAATGGAAAGAGGAGAGTCATCTACAGAAAGATCGCCAATTAACAGAGAACATCCTCCTATTGATGAAGCAATTGCTCTCATTGTCTCTGAGCAGACAATCGCAGAAAATGTCGCTACATTAGACACGTTAACACCTGCTCAATTACTGGCATATACCTCTGACGGTCTCGACCCTTTGACTGTATTGAATCCAGTAACACACTCTCTGGCCTACCTGTACTTTATGTAATGTATACATATGAGAATGCTGAATGACGGCTGCAGACACTGACGTATGAACTTGTAGTGGAGCAAGAAGCAAGGATGCCACAGCGAGCAATGGAAGACATTTGTTTGAGATGCTCAGTCATTTCATCCAAGTATTTGACCCTGAGCAAGTTCAAGCAGCACCTGCACGGTGTGAGTTTTATCTGAATAGTATGATCAGAACATGAACCTGACGAAATCTCTCTAGTTACCATCATTGGAAAAGCTTTATTACATCTTGCCAAAGTCTTGAAACAAGTAAGTCAATGCTCGTGTGTACCATATCTCAATCTAAATGTCTGTTCTGTTAGCCTCTTTTACCTCTGCAATCATTCAAAACTGCCATTGAGAGATTTTCATTAAACCACCCTACATTGACATCTCTTCATGCACCCTTCATTCGAGTAAGCATATCCTCTTGTTTTGACACGATAAGCAACACTGACCAACTTGTGCGATAGGCCTGTATTTCAGCCAAACAATATAGATTTCCTCTTGATTTATTGAATCGAGATATTGAAATTTTGGATACCACAGTAAGTAACATCACCACACAATGTACATTGTAATTGACACATATCTATGGCAGAAAAACGACATTAACATTCAACGATTCTTGGAATACTACTATTACGGAGCTATTGTATATATTGGCAACTTAAACTATGATCGTGCACTGGACTTTTTATCAATTGTTATTTCAGTGCCCACTCAGAAAGCTATCAGTGCTATCCAAGTGGCAGCTTACAAGAACTTTGTGCTTGCCTCGTTGATTGTTGACGGACAGGTGCGCACGCTTCCTAAATATACAGCTCAGGGCGTGGAGAAATTCTGCAGAACTCAAGCCAGTGCTTATCTGAGCCTGGTAAAGGCCTTCACTGAAACTGATCTCAACATGTTTCACGATGTGGCATCCAAGCACTCGGGCATTTTCGAAGCAGTAAGTTGGTAGAGGTCTGGCTGTGGTTTTCATACTAACAAACGGTGCAACAGAACAAACACATGGGATTAGTGAAGCAGTGTTTACAGTCGCTGCGTCGCAAAGTTATCAAGGAATTAACGAATGTGTACATCACAGTTGGGCTGAACGAAATGGCCGAGAAGATTGGAGGCGTTACAGCTCGAGAATTGGAACTGATTTTGATTGAAATGATTAATCAGAAACAAGTGTCAGCTACCATGTCCATCACGGAGCAACATGTCAAGATGGTTCATTTCATTGACCAACCCGACAAGAACGAAATCAACTTGGAAGATCGCATATTCAACATTGCTGCTATCAATGAGCGTGTGTCCATCATGAACAAGTTGGAAGGCTTGAATCGGGATTTCCAGACAAAGGTAACCTTTATTTGGTTGATCGAAGATAATTCAAAAAAAAAAAGGCTAACGTACATATCTATAGTACATGACGCTCAGTGCTAATGGTGGTCAATTAGCTTCTGCTTCGTATGATGAAGATTTCGATATTGCAGTAGATGATGATAACAAGGCTTTCTCTTGAGTATACAGATATACAAGGACAAATAAAAAAAAGGTTCCATGGCAAGTAAATATGTTGTATATATATATATAAAAAAACAAGCTATTTTTTGTCGGGTGTAGTTGTGGTAGGTGTGCTGGTAGATGTCTTTTTGTCTGTGCTGCTGGTAGTCGAGGTGGATGCCTTGCTGACTTCGTCCACAGCCAACTGACCGGTTTGGACACCTATAAGATCTGGTTAATTTCATAGCTCACAACTCTTTTTTCAAATGTCACTTTACTTTGACTGAGAGGCACAGCATGTACTGGTCTTTTGTGCACTGCCTTCTTCTTTTTTTGAGGTCGAATCACAGTTACAGGAACAGGAGATTTATGTACAAGATAAGTGGAGATGGAACCCATAAGCAACCTAAACAGATCAATGCCATTTTAGCATGAAAAATAGTTCATCTTGTACCACCACATGATATTACCCTTTCACAGTGCCTCTACCTCGACTTCCACAGACAACCATGGTTAATGGCAATTCCTCAATCTATCCTTCAAAGTTAATGGTCTCGTTTAGATTGGATCCTCGTCACAAATTACCAGACTAAACAAAATGTCCTTTACTCGTCCACAGATGGCGTACGTGATCAACTCCACATCAAACAGCAGCATTTGGCCCAACGTCTTTTTTGCCTCTTCTGTTACAGTGTCCGACGCTTTCTTTAACTATTCAACCAGACTCAATCACCTATGTCCCCCTCTCACACATATTCTGAAAGCGAAACATACCTCCTTGGAAAGGGATAACCCCGCCTCCTTGACAGCCTCTGGGTTGTCCTCTCGGTTGACTGCAGTAACAACGTACAGTTTGTCCCCATCACGCATCATAGTCCCCATCGTCCATTCAATCGCATGATAACTCTCGTCACTAAAATCGCAGGCGACCAAGTAGGATCTACATCTTCTATTTGGCTTTAAATCGCTGCTTAATACGCCTTCGGGTCCAGCACCATAATGGTTTGATACGATAATACGATCGGATTTTTTTGTTACCGTGGGTTTATCAGCGAAAACCAACAGCTGACGACGTGTGGAGACGCTCTGGCTTCTAAGTGATTTAGAGCGAGGTCTCTGTTGTTGAGTAGGCTGTGGCGATTCTGTGTTTGCGGGAATAAATCGATTCGCTTCAGTAATTCGCATCAGCTCGTCGTCTGTGTCTGATTCCTCCTCTATTTCTCTTTGCACAGCTGTAGGGCTCACTATGGGAGAGATATCTAAAGCGCCTTTCGCTGTGGTTGTGGTAGTCTCGGTGGTTGCTGGCGCATGATTGAGCGTGAGGCTCTTTGGGGGCGTCTTGCGAGGGCTGTCGTCAATGATGATTTGTTGCTGTTCTCCTTCATCTTCATCTTCTTCATTTTCGACGCCTTCATGCTTTACATTCTGACACTCTTCATCTTGGATAGATGGTTCTTCATGATACACGTCACTGATCTTGTTGGGATCCTCCTTGTCTATGATGATAGCAGGTGGCACTTGGTTATCTTGAGGATCTACGTCATTGATCTCTTTGAATCCTTGAAGGAGTTCTGGATTCTTGATGGCAGGGTCTTCTGTTGTCAGTGGGTGTTCAGGCATGGTGTTGTCATTCAATGCGACTGTAGGTATATCCATCATATTATTTTCTTAAAATTACCCGAGAATGAGACAAGTAAAAGAAGAAAGAAAGGTGTATTGGAAAAAGAGAAAACTTTTTGTTTGCATGTTTAGAGTCACACAGAATCGAAAGGATAATCATGAATGATGCACTTTTCGCTTGCAATGTGTCGCACTAAGAATTGAAATTAAAGCATCGCTCTCTTAGCATGTCAAGGATTCAGTTGCTATGCTGGTGAATCACTAGAAAATCGTGGAATAAGCCCAAAAACCAAGCTCTATAGCAATCCTTCGATGCTGTGAAATCCACGTTAATATTGAAAATAAGCTTTATCCATGTCTATGCTCAGCGCTTAAACCTTTCAACTTCAAATGGCGATATACAGAGTTCTATAAATGACATGCTTTTCGTTTTTATTCAAAAAATTTACAATTGCTCGAGTCTTGCTTTAATTTCCTTGACCATATCAGCTTGTTGGATAGTGACACCGCCGCCTTGAGCTTCGTTCTTGGATCTCATGTCCTTAATACGCACTTCACCCTTTTCTAATTCATCTTTACCAATGATAATAGCCAAGGGGATCATCTCCTTCTCGCAGACATCAAATTGCTTATCTAATCTAGGCTTGTTCTTGAACATGTAAGAGGCCTTGATATCAGCATCCCAGAGGGTCTTGGCAATAGCCATTCTCTCCTTCAAAAGACCATCACCAACAGCAATGACCAAGACTTCGGTTTCGGTACTTTTAATTTCCTCAGCCTTTTGCTTGGCCATCAAGATGGAAAAGACACGCTCGACACCGATGGAGACACCGACACAGGGGATTTGAAGGTTGGGTTGACCCTTCTTGTTCTTACCAGAGAACATACCGACCAAATTATCATAACGACCACCGGCAGCAATAGAGCCAACACCCACAGTGGATTCATCCAACTCTCCGTTTTCCTTCTTCTTGGGCAAGACACCTTCAGCGAGCTTGGGAGGAGCAGACTTTTCAGTAACAGCTTCGTAAATAATACCGGTATAATAATCTAAACCTCTGGCCAAGCTAAGATCAAAGGACATTTTATCCATGACTTCAAAGACCTCCAAGTAATCAAACAAGGTCTCCATGTCCTTGATACCAGCAGCAGCACTGGCATTAGCCATCAACACCTCATCCTTCTTCAACAAGTCTAGTAAATCACGACCACCCTTGTGCTTGACATACTCGCCAATTTTATCAGCAGCTTCGACAGCCAATCCCTTCTCTTCCACCATCTCCTTCTTGACATCAGCCCAAGGTAATTTATCGAGCTTATCGACAGCAGATGAAATAGGACGAATGTTATCTTCAGGAACACCGCAAACTTCAAAGATACCATCCAAAATCTTGCGATGATTCAACTTGACAGTGAATTTGCCGACATCCAAGTTAGTAAGGGCTTCCACCAAGATTCTCAAAATCTCTGAGTCGGGAATCATGCTGTCATAAGAACCAGCAATGTCAAAATCACATTGGTAGAATTCTCTCATACGGCCCTTGGTCATGGCAGGTTGATCACGACGGTATACCTTGGCAATCTGGTAACGCTTGATGTTTTGATATTCCTTGCCGTTCATGGCCAAGAAACGGGCAAAAGGTACAGTCAAATCATAACGGAGAGAACACTCTTCACCACCTTGATCGGCCAAATCGTAAATTAATTTGCTGTCTTCACCGTATTTACCAGCAAGAATTTCCTATGCATTCTGTTATTCTACATGTCGCACGCGTGTGTGTACGCTGTAATCTTTACCTTGAGTTCAAAAACGGGAGTATCAATAGTGACAGCACCGTGCTTCTTAAAGACTTTGGTGATGGTGTTGAATACCTTTTCACGGATAGCCATGTCTTTGTCGTTATAATCTTTGGTACCCTAAATGTCATTGACCACATCATCAGTGATCTGCACAGCAAGCAATCAAACACATCGCTCACCTTGGCAGTCTTCAAAGTAAAGTTGGATTTGGCAGGCTTGCTAGCCTTTTTGGCAGGGTCGGCACCTTCAAGAAGAGCCAATTCCTTTTTGAGAGCGAGTAAATTTTGAACCTCTTGGTCGATTTCAGCCTTGTCAGCCTTGGCAGACTTTAATTGACGCACTTTGAGACCTTGTGCTTCGATGCTTTGTGCAAGTTGCTCTTTGAGGCCTGCTTCTTGTTGTTGAGTAGCCATAATGCTGTTGTTGTTGTCGTAAGAAAGAAGCTATCATCATAAAAAAAGTTTTTCGTATTTATACCACCATGACTGGGTTCCAATGATGTCCTTTTGAGAGGAAACCAGGAAAGTATGAGTCAGAGAGAAGAAGGTGATAGAGTTTCTTGTGTAGCAGTTTGATGGAGACAACAAGAATCATGACATTGAGTGGGTCATCTTGAACAATCAAAAGTCATAAGAGCAGCTACGGCCGCAGTAAGGCTGGTCTAGAATGCAATGTCGAGAAGTGAGATGTTGATCCCATTTGGTGGGAGTACTACGAACGGAACAAACACACTCATGTCTACTGAATGTTCTGTAGCTGTTATTGATCCTAATTAGATTGATAGCTGATGGTAGTTGAAAGCATGAATGTCGGCACTAGTGCAATAGAGACACATGCATTCGACATTGGGAGGTTTTTGAGAAGCATTGAAGCTACATAACATAATACTGCTCTACTGATCCAGCTACGTGTACCGTGTTTGAGCAAACTACTTGCAAACAGCCTTTATCTAAATGACACAAGTGAAAAGATCAAGCGTATTGAATCATGTCCTTGATGTAAATCATTAACCATTGTAAATGACGTGGCTGTCAGCTTTGCTCCAATTGAATCCTTTGATGGTGCCTACCAAAATTTACACTCAAGCTGTAACAAAGAAACTGGAATAAAAAAATTTATTGCCTTCAAGCTCTTTTTCATCTTTTACTCTACATTTAAAATGAGTTTAACTAAAGCAGATCCCAATAAGCAAGGCTGGGAAGACTCTGTAAGTAGCGTTGATATGACAGCTTCAATGAGCCTATAATCTGACGTTTACTGCTCTTCAGGAATTCCCCATTGTTTGTGAAACTTGTCTAGGTGATAACCCTTATGTTCGCATGGTATGATTGATATGTATACAGAAGCCCGGCTATTGATTGAATACTCACAATGACACTATTTGCAGACCAAGCAACCATTTGGAAAAGAGTGCAAGGTATGCCCATGAAACCATTATTTGACTACGCGCTTGTATTCACATTTCATAGATTTGTCAACGCCCTTATACAGTCTTCCGCTGGCTACCTGGTACCAATGCCAGATACAAAAAGACTGAAATTTGCCAAACTTGTGCCAAAGTAAAGAACGTTTGTCAGACTTGTGTTTTGGATTTGCAATACGGTAAATAATTCTATGCAGCTAACTGTCAATCACATTGCTAATGACCATGACTCGAAATAGGTTTGCCGGTTGAAGTCAGAGACAAAGCATTGAACCTCAAATCAGAAGCACCTTCCACAGATATCAACCGACAATATTTCGCACAGAACATCGCCTCAAAGGTATATTTGATCTGCAACAAAAATTGGAGGCATCAAACTGATTTGATGATTGAATCAACTAGGTAGAAGATGGTGGAGATGGAGAGGGAATTTACGATGCTGCCAGATTGACACCAGAGAGCCGCGATATCCTAAGCAAATTAGCCAGAAGCGAACCTTATTACAAACGTAACAGAGCCCATATTTGCTCCTTCTTCTTAAAGGGTGAATGTAAGCGTGGAGAAGGATGCCCATATAGACACGAACTTCCTGGAGAGAATCAATCAACTGTGAAACAAAACATTACAGATCGTTATAATGGTGTAAATGATCCAGTTGCAAATAAGATGCTGAACCGAGTTCGTGGTGGCAATAGTGGAGCCTCATTAACACCACCCGCTGATAAGACTGTGGTAAGTTGTGTGGATTGGTGATGGGGGAGGGGGGTATGCACACTCTGACATGTCGCTATAGACCACATTATTTATTACTGGCGTCGAATCAGAAATCACCCAAGATGACTTACAGTAAGGATAGGGAGACGATAAACAAAAGGGGGGGGGGGACACGTTGATTAACAATATAACTAGGGGCTTCTTTTATGTTTTTGGTGATATCAAATCAATTATCGTTGCACACAAAACAAAGTGCGCATTCATCAATTTCGCTACAAGAACATCAGCAGAATTGGCAGCAGATAAAGTGGCCGAAGTTGGATTGAAATTGAAGGGACATTCACTCAAGGTTGTCTGGGCTAAACCCAAAACTCAATCCGGCAAGAGCAACAACAACAACAACAGCAGCAGTAAGTGGCGCTCCTTAGTCAGTCAATGTGAATCACTAACATGTATCGGTTATAGAACCTATAGATTTCAACAAAATGCAACCGCCTGCTCCACCAAGCATGTCTGGTAAAGAAGCACAGAAATATCCTAGTCAAAATCCTAGTGCTCAAGGATCTACTTAATAAAGTTTTGTGTAATCTGCCAAGTGGAACAAAGAATTGTATGTATGTTTCAATTTGTAATTTCTGTTGAGGAGTAGAGGGGGGGGGGGAGTAAATAAATTGGGATTTTTTCTTTTCTCTCTTTCTCTCTCTTTTCCCCTTTTTCCTCTGTTCATTTGCTTTCTTATACAATGATTGTGATCAATTCGAATCAAAGGAAGCCTCTGTTACTAACAGCCGGTTGTCTGTTATTCTGCATCTTTTTCTTCTTTTGGCCCTTAAAAGCACCAAACAATCAGAAAGTAACGACCTCACATTCTTCTCTCATCAACCATCCGAATCTACCTGACCCATCTCTACCACCTGCTTGGCACAATACAACTCGTGTGAAAGCCGCTTTTGTTATCTTGACCAGAAACAATGAATTGGATGCTTTGAGAAAGACCATCCAGCAATTGGAAGCAAGATTCAATCACAAATTTAACTATCCCTATGTGTTTTTGAATGATGTTGAGTTCACCCAAGAGTTCAAGGATCTGACTTCGAGTTTGACCAACGCAGAAACAAAGTATGGTATGTCATGGCAGGTATCAATAAGCGGCGATTCACACTGGAACATGGACAAGTGTCACTAATTATAAACACTAGGTGTTATCCCACAAGAACACTGGAGTTACCCAGATTGGATTGATGTTGAAAAGGCAGATAAATTGCGTAAAAAGATGGGCGATGAGGGTATCATTTATGGCGACAACCTCTCCTATAGACACATGTGCCGGTAACAATCGACACAACAATCAAAGGAAAGCGAGAGATCTAATAAGACATTGGCTAGATTCGAAAGTGGATTCTTTTTCAGACATCCCTTAATGGAGGAATACGAATTTTACTGGCGTGTAGAACCCAGTGTAGAGTTTTCTTGTGATATTGATTACGACCCGTTCTTGTACATGAAGGAAAACAACAAAAAGTATGGCTGGACAATTTCCTTGATTGAATTCGAAGCCACCATTCCTACTTTATGGGAAACGACAAAGGCTTTCATGAAGGAAAATCCTGAAATGATCCCAAAGAACAATCTGATGAACTTTGTTTCAAATGACAATGGAAAACACTACAATTTGTGTCACTTTTGGAGTAACTTTGAGATTGCTGATCTCAAATTTCTAAGAAGCCCTGAATATACAGCATTTTTTGATTATCTGGACAAATCTGGAGGGTTCTTTTATGAAAGGTAGTTGCAAAAGTCTCCAGAGCTTTGTGAATGCAAAGGGCTAATAGTTGCTACTGTAGATGGGGTGATGCACCTGTACATTCCATTGCTGTGGGCATCTTTTTAAACAAGTCAGAGGTGCATTTTTTCAACGATATTGGTTATAAGCATGAACCTTTTATGCATTGTCCAACTGCTCGCGAATTGCAAAAGAAGTGCCATTGTAACGCAGACGATAACTTTGGTAAGAGAGCAAACGAAACTACCATTCATACATGTTTCTTATTCAATGATATTTAGATTTGACCCCAAATTCTTGTATGCGCAGATGGGTTGAAATTCCCTGAATACTTTCATCATAATAGATACGATAACAATGTAATATAGCAAAGCAAAATTAGCATTAAAACTATTACTGCAGTAGCTATTCCTGCATGGATGCTATGTGGTACCAATTATGCAAAAAAAAAAAAAAAAAAAAAAAAAAAAAAAAAGTTACTGTGTATATGAAGCTGGTAAGGCACCTTCAGCACTATCCAAAGATGATTATTGACTTGATGCGTTATTATACCCAAGATTATATTTGTTTTCTGGTTGTTGGCAAGCTTTTGTCGACCTAGGGAAAAGAAACGAAGAAGGGTCAAAATGTGCGGTTGGCTAACTGTTGATTGTACAATGTGCCTGAATAATGGCTAGCCAAGCAAAAACCATTAATTAACAGTGCAAATAGCAGTAGTGACACAGGGGTAATATATATTTGTACTCAAAGTAATGATTATACAGAAAGTAACGATTGAGCAAATAGTGGTGATACACTTATCAAATGCGATAACGCATTAAATTTACTACAGACATGCTTTGTTTATCATTGATTTCTATCTCGCATCTTTCTTACTTCTGTATTTATTGAAACGGAGGCCATTTCGTTGTGCTAGTTATTTGATAGATAAGATTGCGTATCTTGACATGATGCTACTGAAAATTAGTAGGCCTTGGAATGAGATATACCGTTGTTGTGCATTGTAACAACTAGAAGCGAGACAACTCTAGCGAAGGGCTCCAATAACAACATTATGGCTATTATCAGTGAAGATGGTTAGAAGAAGTATGTATTCGGCTTTCATATAAATGAAAAAACTACAGGATTGCAAAAGAGAACAATTTACATTAGTTGTTGATAATCTGGATGAGAATTATACGTTGGTATGCTGAGCAAAACTGTACATACACATTAATAAACAACAAAATCCTGCATTGTCTTTCTAAACAATATAACTATTTTTTTTTCTATCAAAGCCATCTAGTAACTACCTTTTTTTAGCTATCGAGTTTGCTTTTATATATGCGCAATAATCTCAATTGGCCAAAAGGTTACTATATGGTCGGTTTACAACATAGATTCATTTGCTAGCCAAAAGGTCTATATATCCAATTGATCGGATCATAGCATCAAATACTGGCATTTTATTCATTCTTGTAGCCATAAAGGTCAATCACTATACATAGTACTTCCATTAAAGTTTGATCTGTCAATTATTTTCATGGATTCAAGCCTGAGGTTTACCAGTGAATACACTGCTGCCATCGAATTTAATCCCCGCACTATGTTCTGGTGGATTCTGAGAGGTGAATTCGTCAACGATTTCAACAAGAATATGCTTCTATCGAGGATTAATCAAAAGATACTATATCTAACATTCTTAGCTTATTAATAGTCTTGAGTACTTCTTTAAATTCTCCATCGAATGGTGTTGAGAACTTTTTCATGTTTCACCAAAAGTGTTTCTTAAATTGGCAAAAATAGAAAACACGTTTTCAGTCGAGAACTCAACTTTTGCATAATCAATTACCCAAAGTAGCAATTTCACAAGATCAATTGAGCTCGTAGGTCTTTTTTGACTATGATATGTCATCACCTTTCTTTCGTCTATTTGTTTTTTGGGCCCTTTCAAACCCAGAAAACGACAACAATAAGCAGTAAAAAATCAAATCCAAACTACAACCCACCAATCCTCCAACCACCAACGCAGGCAACTTACTTAAGCCTGTACCTCAAGTTACATCTTCTTCTCGACTAACCGTAACCAAACCAGCAGCCACTAACAACAGGCCCTCAAAGCTCCCCGTCGCTTCCAAGAAGCGTCGATTTCCCACCATCAAGGCTACGGCTATTCCAGTTCGTAGCTCTCCTCGACTGCTTACTCCTCGTGTCGAACTCGATTTAGACATGCAACCAGCACCTACTACTGATTTGCCTCAGAACACTGCGATGACTAGCTCATCTCCAGCCCCCAGCTTCCCTGATCCCATAGTACCTCCCACTGTTACTTCTGACATGCGCCTTCCTCACACGGAGGACATTCACGCTCACCAGCAGATGCCTTCTTGGATTCAGGATATCTACTCTCAACTTTCCGCTCATGCTACTCATTTGCAGACGCACTCTTCTCAAATTAACGAAATCCAAGATCTTTTGAAAAGAAATCGCGAACTACAAATGGCCCTGGATCAGGCTAATCTCAGGATTGCGGAGCTAGAGGCTGCCTCTAAAACTCCCACTCCGATTTCATCCGTTACTACCTCTCCACCACCAGCAGTTCCCTCTACTGCATTGGAGGGATCATCAGCATCCAAATGGGCTGATCTGGCTGCTACTCCTCCTAAACCAGCGGATCCCTCAAAGAAATCTAGATCCAAGGCTTCTACTACTACCATCTCCAATGCGAAACAACCGGCTCCCCAAAAGAAGGCTAACCGCCCTCTCACGTTGGCTCAACTCACGAGATTCTACTCTGCTCCTTCCGAATCTCATGGATACCGCTTCCTTTACTTTACTTCCCGTGGACGTGAAAAAATCTCTAAGATTCGTAAAGGCCTTAAACTCCTCGAACTGCAACAGAGCCGAATTCTTGACATCCACTATCCGGACAACAAGACCATCAGCTTTTTGGTTCACAATGACTATGCTTCCACTGTTATCGACGCTATGGCTACCATTGAATCCACTGTTATCCCTGCGTTTGACCCTTGTTCGCCTACTCTCCTTCGTGACCCGAAGTATGCCACCTGTACCGACTCTGAATATCTGACCTCCGAAGCGACTCGCATCTTCCAAGAACGACTGATTCGCATTGTCAAACGCATCCACATTGGCCATGTTCAACTTGCTGTTGCTCGGGAATTCTGTTTCCAATTACACTGGCTTACCACTGAACAATATCATGCTCTGTACCAATGCTTATATCCTGGCAAGGCATCCAAGGCTTCTTCTTCCTCTACCAAGGACGACGTTGCCATGAATGATGCTCCTTCCGACACTACTGATTCTCAAACTGCTGCCTCGTCCACCTCTTCTAGCCCAGCTGACGGCGTCTCAGCCCCCTCACTCTAATGAGTACTAATATGCAAAATGACCCACCATATGACAATATTATGCCCAATTATGAAACTAATCAACCCTCTTTTATGAATAATAGTAACCTCAACATCGGCACTCTTAATTGTCGTAGTTTATGCAAATCCTCCTCCCCTGAAACAGGTGCCGACTTCATTCGCTACCTCCGTTCCTTACATCTTGACATATTATGCGTTCAAGAAGCCCAAGCGATCGGCACCGTTCAGGAACAACTCACCTTACAACTACAAGCCTCCTCTACTCTATGGACACCGCACTGTGGTATCATATCATTTAATCCGCTCCTTAACCTACAATCCATAGACGTCGAACTTGATGATCGCCTCCTTGTTTGTCAAGTTTCTCATGTCAATGCTCTCTTTCCTCCCATTACACTCGTTAACCTTTATGCTCCAGCTGCCTATAGCCCTCGGGTACAGTTCTTTCGGGAACTTTTAGCCTTGCCTCTCTTCAATTTCAATCATCTGCATTCTAGACATTCTATGAATTCACTGAATCAACCGGCCGATATAGACCCTACCGCCATAACTCCTATGCTCATCCTGGGGGATTTTAACTATCATGCTACGGCATACATTCAGGATGATGAAAACTATGCCACTAACCTTCCCCGTAGCACTGATTCCGGAGCCTCCGTGCACCGAACCTTTCATCATTTACTCAACTCGTATTTTTTTGAATGTACTCATTCTCGAGAGGAAGGCCCTATGTTACCTACATTCCGTCGTGGATCCTCCCAATCTACTATTGATTACCTCTATGCTTCTCCGTTCCTATACCAACATTTGCACTCCTCTGACATTGTCTTTCTGTCTTCCGACTGGACTGACCATGCTCTTCTTCGATCTCGCTTTGTCTTTTCTTCTGATAGACAGGGTCCAGGTCTCTGGCGCGCGAACCCTTCGCTGGTGACGAATCCATACTTTACCGACACCCTCTATACTGAACTTGATAGGTTTTTCAACGATCTTTCACTTACTAACGACATAGACATGGCTGCTTCTCTTCCCACTTCCTCCCCTCAAGACAATTGGGATTCCTTGAAGTCACTTGTTAAGCGTGTAGCGTTTCGGGTAAGTCGCCACAAAAGCAATGCTCTTACACGCCTCCACAAGCGTTTACAGCGAAAACGCAATCGTATTCTTCGCACCCATTCCAATCCTTCTACCCGAGAACTTTTACTCCAACCTGTAGAACGCCAAATTGGTGCCATCCAGGCGGAAACTACCCAAAACCAACGGCTTCGTGCTGGCCAACGCTGGCGAGAGCAGGGTGAAACCTCTGCGGGTTATCTTAAACGAACCATCCACGCCAGAGCCATCAAGCGTTCTATTGACGGCCTTCTTGACCCCACTACTAACCTATTATGCACATCACCATCGTCAATGCAGGGCGCGGCTTTTGGCTTTTATGAACAACTGTACTCTACTAACCCTGTTGACACAGATAGTATTGATCAATTATGCAATTTTATTCCAGAATCTGATACCCTACAGACTTCGGACCACTCTGTGCTTCTATGTCCCTTCACTATCGATGATTTACTTCGTGGTACCCATCGCACCTCTCCCCTCTCCAGTCCTGGTGTTGATGGTATCCCTTATCCTATACTAAATCTTCTTTTTCAGCATCAGGCCACAGCCCAACTTGCTCTTCGAGTTTTCAATGATGCCTTGTCCTACGGCATTTTTCCCTCCAGCTGGCTGAAGACTTGCATGTGCCTGCTCCCCAAGAAAGGCGACCTCCGAGACCTCAAGAACTGGCGACCGTTGTCTATGATCTGCTGCGACGCCAAAATATTCACTCGCTTACTCAACCACCGTTTGATGCCCTTCATGAACCGTCTCATCTGCCCACAACAATCAGGGTTCATGCCTGGCCGCTTTATAGGCGACAATGGCATGATTCTGCAGTCCACCAAACTCATTGCCACACATCACTCTTCAGAACACATCGCCTTGCTCCTGGATCAGGAAAAGGCCTATGATCGCATTCACCCTGCATACCTTCGGGCAGTGATGCAACGTTTTAACATACCTCCTCCTATCATTCATAGTCTACTTACTCTCTTTTTTTCCACAGAAATACACATCAACATTAATGGGCATGTGTCCCAACAACATATCATCCAACATCGTGGTATTCGTCAAGGTGACCCGATCTCTCCACTCCTTTTCAACATTGCATTCGATCCCTTCCTACGATCCATCCATCAAAACCCGCAATTCCAAGGCTTTAACTTCGCTACGGAATCTCCTCTTTCCTCAACGCCACAGTCATCCGAAGACTTGGCCGACTCCTTACATCAACTTTTTCCTAATTCACCTGACACAACAACTGATCTACCAACTGAACCTCCGCCGCAGACAGCGTCTTCTTCACCACCTACAGCCGTTAAAATCCTCGCATATGCTGATGATACTTTGGTATTTCTTCGGGGGGCTGCCGATTTCCGCTTGCTTCAACAGGCAATCACCGTATACATGAATGCTTCTAACGCTCTTTTAAACTACCATAAAACCATAGCTACAGCTTTATCAGGTAAACCTTCCACAACCTGGCAGACCTTATTGCACTCTCACGGTATCACTGCCTGGCATGATCGTACATCCTCCTCCCCTCTCACTTATCTTGGCTATCCTATATGCTCGAGCATTACACAACGGAATATAGCCTTTCAGAAACTCTATGATTCCATTCGCAATGATACCCACCTACATTCCCAGCGCAATTTATCAATTCGTGGTCGTGTCACCGTTCTCAATTCACTCATTTACTCCAAGTTGTGGCACACTCTGCGACTCTCAATCTTTACTAAAGCCCAATTACTCTCTCTCCGAGGCCTTGGTACCGCTTTTATTAACACTCGAATTTTCCCTAGACTTTCATTTGACACCCTATCTCAGCCTCGTTCCAGCGGTGGGGTCGGTCTGTTAGATCCTCTAAAGCAACAACAAGCTCTCCAATGGTATTGGGTGTGTCCACTCCTTCTACATTACCTTCGTTCACCTCTTCTTGCCAAGTATACTGTTCCTTCTTTGCCTGTACTGATGTACACCTTATCTTGGTTCTACTCCTCTACAATCTTCTCTCATTTCTTATACTACCTCTTCTTCCCGTCCTCCAGAAACAGCTTCTGGTTTCCTCAGCGGCCATTACCACAACTGTCGTATCTCAATCCGCTCCTTAATATACAATCATGCATCTCCGCCTTTTCTCCTCATGTCATGTTTGATTCATGCTATGTGGATGCTCCTACTTGTTTAACTTTACCTTTTCGTGACATTCTCTTACAGTCTGTATCTACTGATCATCCTTCTTTTCCTAGCTTTAGACATCCGGATCTAGTTTTACAACGATATCCTACCGCCAAGAGGCTTCTTGTCAGCGATGTGTTCTACTTTGATTCTGAGTTCCAGGTGCTTTGTGTTCGATCCTCCTTCCACCAATGTTGCCATCCAAATATCGCCCGAACTGTTGCTCGTTTTGTTAGACACCAACAGTTATGCTTCAAACCCTTCTTTATACAACAGTGTACCCTCACTCCGCGACCCACATTAGTGGATAACCTCCCCTCCTCCTTACGCCCTTTCTGTCTACGATTTCTTCTACCATCATCCCCATCACCACAACGGTCACTGGGCTCGCCCTTCCGTAGTCGTGGTCGACTCCCACTCAACAGCATCCGTTACTTTAAAAAAATTATCTCCCTGTCCTTACCGTCTCCCGCCAACCCTTCACTTCCACCACACCAATGGCGATCCTTCTGGTCTGCGTCTATTCCGACTTCTGCCAGAACCGTTTGGTATCGGGCCATTCATCAAAAAATCCCTACCCGATCTTTATTTCATACTCTTATTCCTCAGGACCATCCCTCTCCTGACTGCACCATCTGCTCTTCCTCCTCTACTGAGACTATTACGCATTTCCTCTTCTCGTGTCCTCCCAAATTCCTGGTATGGCGTGAGATGTTTCAAACCTACATCCATCCTTCACCTCTCTCGGATGCAAACCTCCTCCACTCTTTGCAAAAACTTTTAATTTGCTCTCCTCCTCCTCAAGATCGTGATACCTCACTCCCTCTCACTGATCTCTCGTTTCATCAGCTCTTTGCTGTCACTCTTGTCACCATTTGGCAGGCACATTGGCGCTGGATCTTCGACCGAACCCCTTTTCTCTCGACCTCAGTAACACATCGTCTTACTCGCTCTCTGAATCGTCTGGATGCCGAATTAAACCTAGATTCGTAAGTATTTAGCTATAATTTGATTTCTTCTTGATCTACGTCTTTTCTTTACTTTTCTTTTTGCTTTTCCCGTCCCCCCTTTCAATACCCAGTCTTTTCTATCACTCATTACGACATCTAAAGGACTTAAAATAAAAACCGGAGCGCGACTCCATTACAAACTATGATATGTCATAATAGAAAACGTCGCTTTGGAGGTGAAAAATGCAATTCTTTGATTTTTGGGGATTTCGCCTTACTATGACACATGAAAAAATGGGGATCTGGGTCGATTTGCCATGAACCAAAAAAAGTTGGGGTAAAGTGTCAGCAAGCAAGTGCTAGTCGAAAGCAATCGTTTGGTGCCATTCTAGAGGTTTGAAACCGCTCTTGTGAAGAGGAATCAGAGATCAAAGATACCCAAGTTTTGCCGTGTTTTGCAATGTAACTGAAGAGCAAGAGTCTGTTTTCTTATACTAGATAGGCGTAAACAAGCCATGTTGATTCGATTAAATGTTGCACGTTTTATAAATAATAATACTATACGTATTATTCAACTTTTCATACGTTTAACTGAATGCGTATCATGAAACAGTTTTTCCAGTAGGACACCAGTGGTAAAACATTTAGGCTTCCTGAGCATGGCTGAAGCAATACCTCGTATGGCAGTGGTTTGTGTAGGGTCAAATAACATATGTACATAGATGTGCATCTGTTCTTACCAGGCTCAAAGTGTTTTAGCATCATTTGAGATAAGATATTGGATTTGTCATTTCAGGTGGTTGGGTTGAGACCGACCAGATCTATAAGGCAGCTAACTACTACTAAATCAAACAGATATCCTTCCGCTATTGTCGTGCAGTTTACATTGTTTTATCTCCGGGCAAATTTTCTGAATTTTGAACCAGCATATAAACACACGGCTGAATACCTTATGTCTGTGTCATTGCACAAGGGTATGAATCACACCGTGCCATTTTCTACGAATACTTGGAGCATGAGAAAGCAGCATTCATTTATATATCTTGCATTTTAAACATTGTAATCTGTTTCCAGATATGTTTTTATTGATGCTTGTAAAAATTTAAAATCAAAAAGGACCAGGAATGTTGCTCGTATTTTTTGCTGCACCAATTTTAAGCTTGAATCAGAGAATCATTAAATATATATTTTACCCTGCCCAGACAGATGCGACGCCTTGAAGGGTGCAAACTCAACAATGAACATTATAACAAACAAGCTACTATTTGACACCATCTTTAATGATATCAAATTTCAACAATCTCCATAGCCAAACAGCACAAGATACCTCAATCCAGGCATAATTTCAACATGAATACCCAGATATTATGAATGGTTCAGTGTAAAATATCTCCCTTTTCCAGTTAAAAACTAATATCATAGTAAGCAAACATTGGGTATCATCCATCTTTTCTCTCTCTCTCTCTTTTTTATTTTTTCCATTCTTGAATCACTTGTATCATGTCGATTAAGCCAACCAGATCAAGTTGGGTTGATCTGTCGAGTTCGCTGGACAAACACCATGCATTAGAATCTCTCAGAGCACAATTGATGCGTCCAATTGCCACAATCACACAAACAGACTATGTGACATCGACCATCACTGCATCCAGTGTGCCTGACCCAACGACAAGTGTAGTGCCTGAATCAGAGACCAACCTTTACGCCGAAGATGTTTGGGAACACCGTATACACAAATACTTGCCAGTCATTCTCGCATTTGCCATTATTGGCATACTCACTGTGCTTGGAAGCCTCATCTACTTGGCATACCGTCTCTACCAAGCTTCAAGCCAACGCCGCCGCCAACAAGCCGAGAACAATAATAGCAGCGACGAGGAAAAGAAACTAATTAGCCCTATCTCGGCTACATTGTCCAACATCATACCATGGTTAGCTATACCATCACCCACCCGACATCCGACAGACACAGAGGAGCCCTATGTCGATTTCCAACCACAACAGCGAGAACCCATTCGATTTGAGAAATCCGATCTTAAGCGCATCATAGACGACGACACCTCAACTTCCACCCGACGACCTTCTTTAGCACCCTCATGGCTGGCCAAAATACTGCCCAACAAATTCTCTACCACGCTCAACTTTTCAGGGCCATCGCGACGACATATGTCTTTGCCTATCCTCTTTTCCGGCAACGACCGTCAAGCCATTGATAATTTAAATATTCCCATCTCGTCTACATTTGTGCCTATTGATAAATCGTCTCTAACACTGGTGCCTCGCTCTGAAATTTGGCTTGATCCTCATCGTAGACGAGGCGTAGACGAACTGGACATGTGGGAGAGAAAGAACAGTGGGACCGAAATTCAGACCATTGCAGTTCCAGAACCACAGCCCATGTGGCGCTTCCCCTCTCAACAGAATGTGTATCCAGACTCACCAGAATCATTTGAGCGAAGGTATTCTCTACCAAACAGAAGGTCGGTCCACATTGACAGTAGACGACACTCCATCAGCCAACGTTCATCGACCACCACAATGCAAGAGCCCAACCAGCCAAGCCGTAGCAGATCCGAAGTAGGTGGATATCTGTGCTATAAATAAGTGTGTACTAATTGAATGTGTGCTATCCATAGTCTACCAGGTATATCTTGGACGATCCAGTAAACGCCTCTACTTCTAATGCAGTTCACTATAACCCTTCTTCGAAACATGGGAGTAGTGATGCCTTTTCCAAGTTTGAAATCACTGTCAAGCTACCCAAACCAAAGCAGGATGGTGCCAGCGATGTGAGACTTGCTAGGCAAGCCCTGGAAACCAGCAGGCTCAAGAACAGCAGCAGTCAATGGCTACATTCTTCTGGAAGCAAGAGTTTCTAGTACTTTTTACCATCTATCTATACTTATCTATGTTACTCCATCTCTTAATATATCTTAAATGAAAATAGCATGCTATCTTGTAATTCTAGCACATTTATCCCTCTCTCTCCTAAATAAAATTACCAGCGTTTTGTACAGAAAAAGATCCTTTGTTGTACGGCCAGTCAGCGTCAAAAGTGGAAGGCACCTCTCACAGAGAGCGGGAGCGTAATTAGAAGCTGCTTGTCTGATTTGCAGATGAATAGACCTTTTTGGAGTGTATCACATTTAATTACCTTTTTTTTTCTTTTGATAATTCTAGTTGGATTGCTCAAGCGAAAAAAAAAGAAGCAACTCAATGCCACCTACAAGCAAGCCAACAACTCCTTCAGCACCAGTACCGAGTGGCATTCCAGATGTCTTTATCATAGACGAGCAAAAGATTCAGCCAAGCGAAAATACAGAAAAGCAAGAGCTCTATGTGCTGCAGTGGTTGGCCCAGGTTGAACGCGAAAGCAAAGCAATCGATACAGTGAGTTGTATCCTGAGTACTGGCTTATAGCATGAAGTGCGCTAACAAGAGTGTATAGGAAACGTTGAAAAAAGCACAACCCATCATAGAAAAGACGCTGTTTCGACTGATATCACTCGCAACAGCAAAGCCTAGACGACCCATCCGTTTTTTGATAGGAAGATGCTATGTGATTCTCTACACACGAGGCGATACGAGAACACTGTTTGACTCGGTCACAGCGTTACATAGCCTGATAGGTGCGAACAAGAACATTGACAAGGAGACGAGAATGTAATTGCAAGCGAAAATATATGCGCATAAAAGTGAGACACACACACACACTCACCATCATCATCTTGTTCTTGTATAGTGCTGCTATAGCCACAACAGGTGCCATCATGGGAACATCTGGTGGAAAGGTAGGCTTTGTTAGCAGGTGGTATTTAAGATGCTCATGGATTCCGTTGCATAGATTTTGTCCTTGTTTGCCGAGACAGCCTTAATATTCCTCAAAGTGCTCAAAAGCAGCAGTGTATGTGAACGTAGGCGCTATTGGATTCAATCGACACACTAACGATGCCCATGTAGAGTCCATTATTACTGAGATTAGAGACGATTACAGCATTCACACTGCTCTTGAAGGGCGCAGGAAAAGCAGCGACTGACCAAATTTTGAAGGATTTGATGAAACAATTGCGAAATGGACTAGTTGATAAAGCGTTGGTCGTGCGAATTGCATCTGCTCAAGTGAGATAACCACAGCGCGACATTTGAACCATGCGAGATGACTTATACTTTATACATAGTGTATGCAAGCTGTCATTCAACACGCCACTCAGACGTTCACTCAGCACGATATTGAAGGATTATTACAACACTGCTTTAAAGCATTCGACAATTCCACCTTTCCAGTGCGTCGAGCCATCTCCTCGCTGTGTGCAACTCTGCTGGTCTTCACTCAATCACAAGCCACTGTGGATCCCGGCAAACCCAATATAAAGCATGCATCCACCGGCGAGGGATCGAAAAAGGCAGAGGAATCATTGGGTAAGGGAGTGACATTGATGTCGATAGAGGAAATGCTGGGTCAGTTATCGTCCTGCTACAATCGATTGAATGCGCCGAGAGAGCTGAAAACGGGCATCATTGAGACATACGCTACATTGTTTGTACTGTTGGGCACTGAATTCGTAGAAGCCAACTATGCTGTCATCACCAAACACACACTGTGCGAAATATTGGATCCCAACAAAATCAACACGGCATCGGAAGGCGCATATTTGAGATCGCAAGTCAACTTTTTGCTTCATCATACGATAGGAAAAAGATTGCTGAGTGAGCAAGGCCAAGCTAATGCGATTCAGTTGTTGGTCAGTAACTGGATCAAGAAATGGCCACCCCTGATGGCTAATCAAAGTGCTCCAAATAAAGACATTTTGATCTGTGTGACAAACCTGGTCTCTGAGTTGGTGTGTGAGCTGGAAGGGGCTTCTAGTTCAGTGCAGGTAAGACATACAGAGATTCAATTGAAATGCCATACTGAGATAGCTGCATAGGACGTACTGGTAGAACCGCTATTTGTGCTACTGACCCACACTAGTTTCTCGGTGCAAATGGCCGCCGTGTGGTGTATTCGATGTGTCTGCAATGCTCTGCCCACCAATTTGCTGTATTTACTGCCCAAGTCTCTCAATCTATTGGAAAAGAATCTTGGTAATCTGACGAATCAAGCCGCCACTGTCAAGGTGTTCCAACGCACCATTGCCTATTCCTACACGGTCGCAGCCATCATGAGCGTATTTCCAGCACATCCCATCTACACATCATTTGAATTGAGTGCCAGAGCCATGGCGCTTGCTAACCAACTCATCAAACAGACCAACAAGGACCCTAAAATTGCCAGTGTGCAAGTACAGGTGGCATGGACGTTGATTGGATCCATCATGTGTTTAGGACCTAATCTTGTCAAGATTCACTTGCCTCAATTGCTGCTCTTGTGGAAGAGCGCTCTACCCAAACCTACAGGCAAGGAAGCCAATGCCATTCGCTCCGAGCCAGAATGGTCTTTCCTGTTCCATACGCGTGAATGCGTTACTGGCTCAATCTACAGCTTTTTGGCTCACAACAGTCAATCACTGGTAACGTTGGATATCGCCAAGAGAATTGCCGCCTTGTTGAACAACACACTGGCGTTTCTACAAACTGCACCTACAACATTCACCGCTACAACCATGTCACCTTGCACACCTTATGAAACAAGGCTGATTGACCAATTTTACTCGCTGAGAAGACGCATCTTTCAATGCTTTATCACCATCAGACCTCTTTTATCTACCTACGAATCGTCGCTCAGTAGTCTGCTTCGAAACTCATTGTCTGTGTTTACAGAGCCTGATAGAATTTCGCCCTCGTCAGGCGCTCAGCATCAGGTAACAGCCACTGTTCCTGGTCAGTTTGTGAGTGTATGGAATACCGCGGATGGCCATGGCTACGGCGTTACGAGCAAAATGCAGGGTTATCATGTGGATGTAGCCTCTCAAAGCGAAGATGGTAGCGATGAATCCACCAACTCGGGCAAAGAATGGATGACCAAAGATAGATTTGAGCGTATTGAAGAGCTGCTTGAGCGACCCGTCATTGGATCTCTTGAGCTGGATCCGTTCTATTCATATACCAACATCACCAACTACGACAGTGACACGTCGCAGCAGCAGCTACCATCGCAGCAGCAATCACTGAAAACTAAAAAGAAATACGTGATCCCTCAACCAGTGTCACCCTCTACATCTTATATCAATGCCAGTATTGAACTGTTTGCCACTTTGTTTGCTAATCAGCCAGCTCCCATTCAAGAGTCCACATTTGAGCTCATGGTCAAGGTCGTCAAGGATTCCAAGCTGGAAAAAAACTCGCCTAAAAGAGCTGCAGTGTTGGTCAATATCGTAGTGGCGTTGTTGGGCGCCTTCAAGAATATCATGGCGTTTGCCAAAAAGAGAAAGGGAGAGTCTATTGCCTTTAGCCCTCGGGCCACTCAACTTGCGCAAGAAATTCTGATGGAGGTAGTAGTTCATCCAGATCCCTACCTGCGAAACGCTGCAAGTGAGACTATTGGTCGTCTTTCATCTATCGTGGGCGGTTCATTTGTAGCTGCTCAAATGCAATTGCTGGTTGATTTAGTCGTGTCTAATCGTGACCCAGATGTGCGTGCTGGCTGTGCTTTGGCTATTGGTTACATCTACACACATGTAGGTGGTATGGCTGCTGCTGCTCATCTAAAGACCATTGTTGGTATACTATTGTCGCTAAGCAGCGATCCTCATCCTGTGGTGCATGCGTGGGCATTGGAAGCCATGGCGATGACTGTCAGTGCTGCTGGTCTCATGTTCTCTGGCTATGTCAACAGTACCCTCGGCATGGTAGCCAAGTTGTACCTTAGCGAGACGCATGAGCCTGGAAGCGGCTCTATTGCTGTTACCAATGCTGGCATGTCGGTTGGATTCACTGCGTATCAAGAGTTTGGTCGCATCATTTACGAGCTGATTGGCACTTTGGGTCCTGAACTTCAAGCGTCGTCCAAAGTGAGAGAACTCTGTCTCAATATGGTGGAAGAACTTAAACTGGAGCCTGACGAACGTGTCAATGTGGAGGCAATTCGCTGTATTCAGCACTTTTTGATGTTTGCACCAAAGTATCTAGACACACGTGAGCTTGTGCCGTATCTTCAAAATCAAATCACGAGTCTTCACTTGCCTCTCAAGAAAGCAGCAGTGACATGCTTGTATCAGTTGGTTCAACGAGACTCGGAGCTTGTGTTCAAGGCAGCGCAACCTGGATTAGATACCGAATTGTTCAAGATGCTGGATACAGATCCTCAGCTGTCAGATGTCAAGAATGTGATTCGAAGTTGGCTGCAAGAAACCGCAGTAGCAGAGCCTTCTATTTGGGTCAACATTACCAAGCGTATTGTCACTGGATCGAGTGGAAATGCAGGCACAGTCGATGGGGCCATAAAATCAGCACCAACAGCTCGCGAGCGCACATCGGATGAAGGAGATGATGACGATTTTGGAGATGATGATGCGGATGGATTTGTAGATGATGAAGACAATGCCGATATTGCCACCACTGTCGCTGATGCTTCTGGCATCACAGCCAAATTGTCTGTCAATGTCGAAATCCCGCCCAGATGGAGAACGCAGCTATTTGCACTAGAGTGTCTCCAGCAAACCATTGAACTGATTTATGCCAGTGGTATCCGTGAGCATTTCGATTTGATCTTGGCTCGCAAACGTAGACAGCAAGCTGGTTTGGGTGACTTCTTGGTGTTCCGTGTGCCTGATTTGATTCGATTATCCTTCACTGCTGCCACTGCTCATGTCAATGAGCTGAGATTAGCTGGCATCAACTTGCTCAAGGTGGTGATTGAAAAGTTTTCTAATACTTTGGATGCTGATTTGGAAGACATGCTGCTCTTGGAGCAGTACTCTGCTCAAATTGGTGCTGCCCTGACGCCGGCATTTGGGGCTGATTCCTCCTCAGAGATCGTGTCTGCTGCTGTTCGCGTATGTGCAATTTATGTAGGCAGTGGTATCGTCAAGGATTTGTATCAACTAGGCCGTGTCTTGAAGCTGCTGATTTCTGCGTTGGATCGATGCAAAGGTGAATCCAAATTAACCGGTGTGGGCGAAGTGAAGGATCTGAGTCCCCATGCTTCTGTCATGGTCAAGCTATCTGTGCTCAATGCATGGGCTGAACTTCAGGTGGCTAGCCAAAAGCAGGCGTATTTGAAGCAAGTGTTGCAACCCAATCTAGCTGTCTTGAGTCCAATGTGGCTGCGTGCTCTTCAAGACTATGCTCGAATTCGCTTGGAATCTGACATTGTTGCTTTATCAAGTCGCTCTACGGATCGGATTCAAGCCTCTTCCAACAGCGGCATTGACTCCATGTATTCTGCTGCTACAAAAGATGTCGTACTGCCTTACTACCGCAAATCATGGCTAAAGATCATGGAAGCTGTAGCCACACTGATCGAAACCAACGCACCATCCATGACAGAAGCCATCAACAGCAATCCTGACTCTGAGCAATCGGACGACCACCCTTCCAACCTATTCTACATTTTGTTTGGCTTATGTATAGAGAGCCTTTCTCGCATCTCAAGTTCAAGCAGCAACAAATACGACAACTCTACTATTCCTATTTGTCTGCGGGCGTTGCGAACATTTGTGCAGCCATCACTTGCTGGAAAGCTATTTGTGCCTAAATCAGTATTTTTGGAGCTGATGAACGTCTTTGACCGCTTGATTCAAACAGAAGGCTATCGAATCCAGCTTATCATCATTGAAATCATACAACGACTGATCCAATCTTACGGTACAGCTTATTTATGCAATGACTTGGAGGGCGAAACCGACTATCATATCATGGATGTCACGCTGGATCCAGACGCTTTTCCTGCAACTGCCAAGCTATACTACTTGCTCCGACTCTTGATCAATGTATTCTTGCAAAGCGTACCCAAGCTCTCCAACAAGCCTGCCTCGTCTCGTCGCTCTGCTCATGGCTCTAGAGAGAATCTTCCCTTACTGTTGGGACCCTCGCTGGACACTCTTGCTCTCCTTGTCGGCATCACACCAAAGAGTTACAAGGTGGATTTGCTAGCTATCTGTTTCTACATCTTTTCTGAAATTTTGACCGAAATCAAGTTTGAAACTACTTTGGCACCCAGAGTACTCGTTTCCCTTAAGACTGTATTCCACAATTTTGAATCGGATTTGACCGTTGCCGATGTCAATTCCTTGTCAAGAGTGACATGTGCCATCATCCACACCTTGTTGGATGATTTCTTTGAGTAAGTTACTCCATACTATGATCGCAATAACATACTCATATGGCTGTTTTGATAGGATCAAATCTGTTGCATCTCAGAAGAATAGACTGCTTGCTGTAGTGCTGATCATGACTGGCTGTCCATCCGCTACTCTGAGAGATGGAGAAGGCATCAATGTGTTTGTGAATACGCTCAAGCAATCATTGACATCAAAGGACATTGAGGTAAATAATGGATGGTGTTTACCATGAGAACGGTTGTACTCATCGCTCTGATAGCTTTCAATCACTGCACATCAGTGTCTACGCAATTTTATCAGCCTACCAGAAAAGAAGAGCAGCGTTCCTGCATTGGCTAGTTTAGGACAGGCTGTCGTTACGTCGACACTGTCTTTTATCATTGAACGCATACTTAGATTCAAAGACAATAAGGATAGGCTGGACGATGTGTCACTCACAGAGTTAAATGAAGATACTAAAACCTTGCTCACATTACTCAACGGTGTCCCAGAGGATCAAAGTAAGACTTGAAGAATCAAAAGTGGCAGATGACAGAATGACTAACTTGTGCACTATTGCAGAACATTTGGTATTGAGCGTAATTCTGCCAACATTGACCTACCTGCTGGATAATCCACCTTACAACGGCCACGAAACCAAGGTCCATGAAGCTACACTAGCTCACTTGATGGCTATTGCAACCAGCACACCTGCTGTGTTCCGTGACACAGTATCAAAGCTGCCAAACAATGTAAAAACCAAATTAGAATCTGCTATGCGTTATAGTATTTTGGCTAGCCAGGAACAGCAACAGAAGCAGCAGCAAAAAGAGCAACAAATGAGAGCAGCTTATGAAGATAGTAAGCAACCTACCATTGCTCTCAAAATGGACTTTAGCAACTTTGGATAAAGCCTAGGTTCTCATTACAACGTATGCATTCACACTTTCTAAAGGGTACGAATCTCCTTATGCTATTTAAGACATTTATACTATACCTATTCAACACTAGAACTAATATGACGCTATATATAAATAAGCAATTAAATAAACTGTTCAATTCATATTGAAATAACTAATGTTCATTGTTGATACCAGATATATTTTGGTGAACTACAGAAACAAACTGGCTGATATGATAGTAAATACAATAAAGTTAATCATCACGTTGCACACAGAACTCCATTTAATCATTCAATATAATCTTTGCATGCAACAATGTTGACATGTATACAGTAGTGTCTTGAAACAAACTAAGCATTAACACAGCAAATAAGCATTTTAAGTAAACATTGACGGTGGACACCACAGTATCCACTCGATTTAACAGTATTCAAAATTTTCGTTAAATCGAACACCATTAAATCGAGCGGATACTGTACAGGCACATCCGTGATTATTTTGATATGGACGCCACTGGGCACCCTACTATAGCAGGTACCATTTCAGTGATTAGCTCTTTAATTTCATTAATAAACTTCAGCTTACCTTTGCGTCTTGTTCAGTTACTAAAATACCTTTCGCTGTGCTATTTATTATATACACTGGCTCAACAAAATGAAGGTCTTTCGTCAGACGTTTTTTGATCATTTCTCCACGTAAAGTCAAGCTAGAACCTCAAGTAAGAGCTCGGACGATAGGAAACTGTTTACTCTGCCCTCGTCACTAGTACTAAAAACAACCTTATTTTGACAGAGATGGAGGTTTTCTTGAAAAACCATCAAAATTTGAGGAAAACTTTCTTGCCCATTTAAACGGTCTAGGTTTGACCAAACCAAACAAAATTAATACCGTTGGATGCGTCTTTCAATTCTACACAAGTTTGATATACGCTTAAATAGCTTCTTACTATCAACAACTACCAGCTTTGGGTCATGACATATTTCAAGAGGATGAAAAATCATTTTGAACAACTATGAAACTTTTAATCTCAGTTTAATATCAGCTACTATATACAGAGAAACCTCGTGACGTCAAATGCACAATAGTTTGCTTTTGCACTCCCCCGTTTTTCCTTTTTTCCTTCCCCCGTTTTTGATACTATTTTTACAGCTACAGCAACAGCTCTACTACTATTATTCTACTCACTCCAATGTTTTTGGAAACAATAGCAACAAGTTCATCAAGCCTGTCATCAGTGTTGCCATATGATGCTAGTGAGTGTATTTGTTGCTGAATAGATTGTCTAGCACTAGTATTTATTATTAATTCATTTTCTTTCTTTTTCAGAATAGGTAATCACTGCTTTAAAGCAAACAAGACGACGACGACGACAAAGACACAACAATTCGACTTACTGCTATAGCTACTTCCTTGGAATCTTTGATATCTTTCATAACAGTAATTCGGTAGGTAACGTAGATTGCTACTTTTATTGAATTGCGCCTAACTGTACTCTCTTATATTTTTTTTAGTAGAGAATGGCCTTTTTTTTTGTTCTCAAGTTCAACAAAATATCTGGCGCTGCCTGCTGTTTCTGGTTCGATACTATCTGCAACTCATTGATAGTGGTGCTGCTGTTCTGGTTGGTACTATCTGCAAGTTATCTGTGGTGTTGCTTCTCTCTTTTGGTCTGATACTATCTGCAAGGCATATGAAGCGCTGTTTTTCACTTCTGGTTTGGTAATATCTGCAAGTCATCATCAGTAGCAATTCTTCTCTGTGGTTTGGTACTGTCAGCAAGTAATCATTAGCAATGCTGTTCTCTGGCCTGGTGGTATATTATTCAAGTCTTATATACTACCGCTACGTATCATTGGTTCAATCGATTGGGTAAGTTTTGATGGTGTCTGCTGCTTAATAATACCTTACTGATTATCCAAATTTGATAGAATATAGGTATCAAGCACAAGGTGGTGCTCCAGGACATTAAATGCAGAACCTGCTGTTGTGAATTGTTTGTCAAGTAAGTATAAATGATGACGACGTAGATTGCTGAATGCATTGCTGACTATTATTATACTATTTTGATATGATGTGTAGGCAACAAGTATAAGGTCACGACGACTACTGATGGATGATTAATGATGAATACTACTGGATGCAAACGGAACTGTCAACAGTCAATTAGGTAGGTGTATATTATTATGATATGGTGGCGTTGACTGAGGAATGCAATACTGACTACTATATTCTTTGAATTATGTATAATAGGCAGACAAATGGGAATGAACATGGACACTACTGGATGCTGCAAGAGATCAATCAAGTTATTTTTTTCTGTGGATGACAACAGCCAGAGCAATAGTAGTAGACACAAGTTATACATTTTTATTAGCTTCTTTTTCTCCCCCTTTTTTTCTTGGCTTCTTGCCCTCATTTTTTTTTTTTAGTTTTCATCTGCATGTAATGTTATTACCCTCACTATTTTTCTTTCTTTCTATGTTTCTGTGAAGCATACCTTTTTTTTACGTTGAGTGGATGTGCCTATCACTGAAGCTCAACAATAACAAGATTCCGAGGCTAGGATTAGATAGGCTGGTCCAAACTTAATTGTTGATTCTACTTACTTAGCGACAGTTGAGGGTCTTAATAAACATAATTCCTCATGTTAGGGGTGTAGTAAGGCACGCTCTAGCACCTGAGGGGTGGTCTAATTGAAATACTACCTAATTGCATTCTTGGGTAGTACTTCAAATTCCGCCTAACATCGTTGCAGAGGAGAACTATGGCAAAATTTTTCTAGGTTTTTCAGTATATAGAGGTAATAAATAGATATAGCTTTTCTACGTTTCTGGGCTGTTTCATGCGTTGTTTTCATTGTTTGAAGTGATTAGAACACTACACTATGCGAAAGAACATGTAAAAGTCTGTAAACAGCATGTAAATTTGAAAGTTTGAAGTTTGAATAAAATCTTGTATGCTTATTGTGTAAAGCAAACTTGTTGACAGATGTTTGGAAGCTTTTAAATATATACTTTTTGCAGTAAACTATAAAGCTCTCACTCGGTAAATAATATTATTCTACTTATTATCGAAGCATTATAGCTACTGTATTGTTCTTCTTTCAGATAACCTAATAATATAGACTAACTCGATAATACAATCCAACATAATAATACACTTTCGCCAGATCTCAAAGAAGTGCAGTAAAGCTTTTAATGCGAGAACACATCACATTGCTGCAGAGCATATATAAATGGGCTATGATTAGCAAACTAAGTTGTTACAGTTTTGATGTAACAAAAAAAGAAGTGATTTTTGCTTCTTCTACAGAAGACATTATTAACAGCTATAATGAGTGTTCTTTTCAAGACTGATGATTGTAGCTTTTTTTCTGTTTCTATTATGCATTCCAAAATGAGCGAGGCATGCATCTCCTCCCTGCTAAGTTGTGCACTCTCCAATGCCAGCAGCAGTTATTATCTGGAGGATTGTAATGAAATAGCACCTATTCTGGCACCCAAATTGACATTGTAATAAAACCCAGATGAATCATGGCTGATTTATCTAGGAACCAAATCTATGGAAAGCATAAGTAAACAATAGCTAGAGTCTGTGGAAGCTTGTACTCCTGATCAAAGTACAGACTTCTACAATTGTGGCACATGCTAATGTTGAACAATGCTGATCATATTCATAAATAAACAATGTTCCAAATATGTATAAACGAGGCACCTGCTGAAGCAGCGGCAATAACTCTAAATGTAAACATTCTTGTTTACAGAACAATAACTTAAGCTCAGTTGCAATCAGGATTCTGAAGGATCACAATCCTGACCGAAACAATAGTATCGACTTCAATACCAACATATCGAAATCTCAACTACAATCCAAAGTGAGAGAGTGTCAACAAGGACATTCTTTAATTAAGCTGTAAAATAGGCATTCTCACTGTAATGAAGCTATTTTACAATTGATATAAATACAAGCTCTCTTAAAGAGCATGTATCCTTTCTTCAGATTTTCTTTTAATCGAAATAAAACGTGGAAAGACTATAATTGTATTTTCTCTGGTTTATTTTTTCATATTTTTTTTTTCTATTCTCATAAAATTGATCCCAATTTTATTCCAAGGATGACAAAAAAGCATTTCTAATATCATGTCCTCAGCTAAAAAGTTGCCTCATTTTCATAGTACTACTACAATAGTTTCAAGTTTTCTCACATTATTGTGTATGAGACCTCATGTCTGAACTTGGATGTTGAAAACGATTTTCAAATTTTGACTTTTAGACTTTTGGACGATCAAACATCGAGTTTTTAAAGATTGATTCTACAGCTTTGAAATTAGCATGTTTAAATAGCAAAATTTTGTGGGAAATGTGAAACTGAAATTGGATTTTGAATAGAATGAGTTGTTGTTGAGGTATAAATGAATTCAAGATTTAATAAATTTTGAGCAGATGTTCCTAGTAAAAGTCATTTGATTGATATATAAATGATAGTTATATGTGTAGTAAAAGTTGTTTATGGTACTTTTTTTGACTAGAGAGTGCTGTATTTGGGTTTGTAATAGATGATTTGAAGCAGTAAGATGGGAAAATGTGAAAAATGAACTAACTTTGAATGGATATTTCTCCATGATTTACTAAGTGAGTTGATGCTGCGTAGTGCTTGACTTTTGTTTCTCTTTTAATTTTCTATACAATAATATGGTTGTTATTAATATTTCCAAAAATATGTCGGGTAGTGCCCGCTTGAGGCAAATCAAAATACATGACTTTGAGTTATTTCATGAAGGGAACGTCTATTAGGTGTTTTTGACTTTTAGATTATGTTGGGTCTAATGTAAAGCTATTGAATGGTGTTTGTTTTGTTCAAATCTGATAAGTATTGGCAGATATATCACATAAAGTTATGTCCTTGGAAAATTGGCCATCTTTGACCAAATTTACGGGTAAGAGTAAGGCAAAAAAACTAGCTGATGATTTTTTGGTCAGACGTTTTTGCTCATTTCTCTACGTAGAGTCAAGCTAGAACTCCCAGTAAGAGCTCAAATGATAGGAGATTTTTTGCTTTATAATAATAATGAGTGCTACAAGTAGGTTTATTTTGACAGAGATGGAGGTTTTCTTGAAAAAGTATCAAAATTTGACAAAAAATGTTCTGTCGCTTTGAAACGCCTAGTGTTGATCAAACCAGACAAAATTAATACCATTCGATGCGCCTTTGAATTCTGCACAAGTTTGATATAAGCTTGATCAAGTGTTTACTATGAACATCTGCCAACTTTAGGCCATGACAAATTTCCAGAATGATGAAATAGCATTTTGATCAATAGAGCTTTTAATCTCAGTTTAATATCAGCTACTATATACAGAGAAACCTCGTGACGTCAAATGCACAATAGTTTGCTTTTGCACTCCCCCGTTTTTCCTTTTTTCCTTCCCCCGTTTTTGATACTATTTTTACAGCTACAGCAACAGCTCTACTACTATTATTCTACTCACTCCAATGTTTTTGGAAACAATAGCAACAAGTTCATCAAGCCTGTCATCAGTGTTGCCATATGATGCTAGTGAGTGTATTTGTTGCTGAATAGATTGTCTAGCACTAGTATTTATTATTAATTCATTTTCTTTCTTTTTCAGAATAGGTAATCACTGCTTTAAAGCAAACAAGACGACGACGACGACAAAGACACAACAATTCGACTTACTGCTATAGCTACTTCCTTGGAATCTTTGATATCTTTCATAACAGTAATTCGGTAGGTAACGTAGATTGCTACTTTTATTGAATTGCGCCTAACTGTACTCTCTTATATTTTTTTTAGTAGAGAATGGCCTTTTTTTTTGTTCTCAAGTTCAACAAAATATCTGGCGCTGCCTGCTGTTTCTGGTTCGATACTATCTGCAACTCATTGATAGTGGTGCTGCTGTTCTGGTTGGTACTATCTGCAAGTTATCTGTGGTGTTGCTTCTCTCTTTTGGTCTGATACTATCTGCAAGGCATATGAAGCGCTGTTTTTCACTTCTGGTTTGGTAATATCTGCAAGTCATCATCAGTAGCAATTCTTCTCTGTGGTTTGGTACTGTCAGCAAGTAATCATTAGCAATGCTGTTCTCTGGCCTGGTGGTATATTATTCAAGTCTTATATACTACCGCTACGTATCATTGGTTCAATCGATTGGGTAAGTTTTGATGGTGTCTGCTGCTTAATAATACCTTACTGATTATCCAAATTTGATAGAATATAGGTATCAAGCACAAGGTGGTGCTCCAGGACATTAAATGCAGAACCTGCTGTTGTGAATTGTTTGTCAAGTAAGTATAAATGATGACGACGTAGATTGCTGAATGCATTGCTGACTATTATTATACTATTTTGATATGATGTGTAGGCAACAAGTATAAGGTCACGACGACTACTGATGGATGATTAATGATGAATACTACTGGATGCAAACGGAACTGTCAACAGTCAATTAGGTAGGTGTATATTATTATGATATGGTGGCGTTGACTGAGGAATGCAATACTGACTACTATATTCTTTGAATTATGTATAATAGGCAGACAAATGGGAATGAACATGGACACTACTGGATGCTGCAAGAGATCAATCAAGTTATTTTTTTCTGTGGATGACAACAGCCAGAGCAATAGTAGTAGACACAAGTTATACATTTTTATTAGCTTCTTTTTCTCCCCCTTTTTTTCTTGGCTTCTTGCCCTCATTTTTTTTTTTTAGTTTTCATCTGCATGTAATGTTATTACCCTCACTATTTTTCTTTCTTTCTATGTTTCTGTGAAGCATACCTTTTTTTTACGTTGAGTGGATGTGCCTATCACTGAAGCTCAACAATAACAAGATTCCGAGGCTAGGATTAGATAGGCTGGTCCAAACTTAATTGTTGATTCTACTTACTTAGCGACAGTTGAGGGTCTTAATAAACATAATTCCTCATGTTAGGGGTGTAGTAAGGCACGCTCTAGCACCTGAGGGGTGGTCTAATTGAAATACTACCTAATTGCATTCTTGGGTAGTACTTCAAATTCCGCCTAACATCGTTGCAGAGGAGAACTATGGCAAAATTTTTCTAGGTTTTTCAGTATATAGAGGTAATAAATAGATATAGCTTTTCTACGTTTCTGGGCTGTTTCATGCGTTGTTTTCATTGTTTGAAGTGATTAGAACACTACACTATGCGAAAGAACATGTAAAAGTCTGTAAACAGCATGTAAATTTGAAAGTTTGAAGTTTGAATAAAATCTTGTATGCTTATTGTGTAAAGCAAACTTGTTGACAGATGTTTGGAAGCTTTTAAATATATACTTTTTGCAGTAAACTATAAAGCTCTCACTCGGTAAATAATATTATTCTACTTATTATCGAAGCATTACTGCTACTACTATTGTTCTTTTAGATAACTTAATATAGACTAACAACTCGATAATACAATCCCACATAATAATACACTTTAGCCAGATCTCGAAGAAGTGCAGTAAAGCTTTTAATGCGAGAACACATCACATTGCTGCAGACCATATATAAATGGGCTATGATTAGCAAGCTAAGTTGTCACAGTTTCGATGTAACAAAAGAGATGATTTTGCTTCCTCTACAGCCATCAATAACAGCTAATGATATAAAATCAGCAATATATTGAAGTTTTGTTGCGTCCAGCGGGATAATAGAGTTATTAGAATAACTTAATAATTGTAATCGGATCACGATACTTCATTTGATGCTAGTAGATCTTTTGATAGAGTCTCAAGATAAGGAACAAGCTACTTAGTTGTTTGAGAACATTCTGAATGGTCTGTGCTGAATAAGAGATTTGGGAAGGTTGCGGCATGTTTGAGACTATGCCTGACTCAACCTAAATTCTATATCAGACCATTGTTCCTGATAAAATGCGGTGTAGTAAATATACATGTTTGACACTTGTCAAACATCAGGTCATTAAACAATAAGATAGATTGATTGACTTAGCGATTATGATTTAATATAAAAGGTGTGCTTAATTCACTTAATAAATCTTTAGTTTTCGTATCTGGCTTATTTTACAAGTCTTCATTATCTTTTTATATTATCGCTACTTGTATCTTTTCTCTGGATACAACAAGTTTCTATCATGATGATGAGAGCTCTTCTTCTAGCAATACATTATATATATCTAGTAGTAGTCTAATCTCAGACAATGTGCATGTTTTGCTTAAATGTATCAGCACCGGAAAGATTGGAACTTTATTATGCTGGTATGATCACAAAATTAAATGAGGTTTTGTACTTTTGAATGTTGAAGAATGAGTTATTATCATCAGGATGTAATAGTTGCATTAGGCCCAGAATACCCAACTTTGACAGCACAGAAGTTTATATAATCTGAATTGGGCTGAAGTAAAGTGTTTCAAAGCAAACTAAATGCAAGTAAACATCTACTTTATTGATCTCATGGAGCTTATCTGTTTCTGCTAAACCGCTGCTATCATTATTAAAACGATCAACAGCTACGGGAAACTTATAATATAGCAGATGAGGGGTTTTCAGGAACAAATTAATCAATATTCGTGTGGCCGCAGACATTAAGTCAAACATTAGGGTGTTCTTAGTTATCTTGCTAACAAGTTCCATCATGCTCAGAGCGTCCTTGTCCTTGTAGTCCTAAGGACGCAACAATTACAGAATACCACTCAAGACTATTTAATGCACATAAACGTAAAATCTTTTATTCCGCTCAGTATTATTACTGTATGAATTGAACATATGCAGAAATATAATAGCCCTAGATTGCTTTTAAAACTTTGGTTTAAAAACAACGGAAGGGCTGTACTTGACCTAATATAATACACTTTTTACGATACTTGCATATATTAGCTATTAGCTGTAAAATGATAAGTATCCCTCAAAATGATGATTGATTGAACTTGATCACTGCGAAAGGCTAAACTGTATTCAAAGTAACACATCGATGAAAAATTTATCTCACTCTTCGCCAGTACTCTTTAATGGATTTACCTAGATAATCAATCATCCGAAAAAGAGAGTTGTTTTTCACAGTGATACATATTGCCAGGATTTAATTCCATCAATCTTCTAAATAGATCTTTGGCGGTGGCACAAAATTTCATTCAATTCAGTATTGCTGCTTTTACAGAGAATATCATACAATTCACTTTGGACTGTATATGTTACATTACGTATCAAAAAGCTTAATAAAGTGACAGACGAAATATGTAATCTTATACATTGTCTTGATCTAACAGATCTGGAACGGTCCTCATCCATCGCCCGCGTCGGATAAATAATAGAGCATCATTGGCTTATTTTTTTTTTCGATCTATTGCTAGATTAATTCATCTAGAAAAACGTCTTACTACTACGTTGATCTGATGTGTTTAAATTGAAACTTTAATTGGGGATATCCATGTTGATTTTGTGGACATGTCCAGCTATTTATATATATCAACTGTATGCATTGTAGTGTGAGATGAATGAAACTCAAGCAAACCGAAATGTCAAATTTAGATCAAATTGTCGTCCTAAAGAGGTTGATCTTTGATTCATAGATTACTAATATGATGCACAGTTTTGAAGATTTTATGAAAAGGACCTTCTTGCGCGCCCTCACGGCAAGATGGAAATAAGGGCGCGGAGAAGACGGAACAACATCCAATGGGCATGTGTCACTAGAATCGTAATTTCTACCCCACGACAAAAGAGAACCATAACGACGACAAATTGCATAAATATAGCGCAAGATCACTTTGAAATTTGTTCTTTCTTTCTTTTCTCTTTCTTTTCATCTTTTTTCTACCATTCAGAATGTCTGAGAAATCAACTATAAAATCTTTACTCAAATCAAAGCTCTCTTTCAAGCCGCCAGTAACTCAGGATCCAAGAACATTTAAGCGAACGACAAAAGGCATCATCTTGATGTGTATTGGATTATGTGCTAGTACATCTGGATTTTCTTCTACCATCTATTTTCCAGGTAATTTTCAACAATGTGATATGCACCTGTAGTAGTAATCAGATCAATGAGATACTAAATGCACAACTTCACATAGGGTTGCCTGCCATCACCGAAGAATTACACGCACCTCCTATCGCTACGACACTAACAGCAGCCTTGTTTGTCTTGCTCATGGGCATTGCTCCTGTATTTTGGGCTTCTTTCTCGGATCGTTTGCATGTCCGTCGTGTATTGCTGTTTTTTTCGATGATTGTCTTTGCCGTTGCATCTCTTGGGGCTGCCTTTATTAATAACATTTGGGGATTGGTTGTGCTGAGATGTATTCAGGCCGTTGGATCGTCTTGCGGACAATCTGTCGGTGCTGGTGTCATTGCTGTAATGTAAATTTTAATTGCACGCATGTTTATTGATCTGACAGATTTCTTTCTATTATGTTTAGGATTGTTATCCGTTAGAGCAACGTGGAGCTGCTTTTGGAAAATACTTCTTCTTCGTATTCTTTGGTTGGTATCTGCCTCTTATTTTTTTTTTGCAAAGAATTAAACATGAACATATGTCGTAGGTCCATTGCTCGGCCCCATCATTGGCGGCTTCTTGATTATGAGCGCTCTTTCATGGCGTGCTACTTTCTGGTTTTGTGTAGCATTTGCTCTATTTATTGCATGTAACATCTTCTTTTTATTTCCTGAAACTTATCGTGATAATGCTAAATGGGATCTCCAATTACCAACTAATACCAACGACGATAAATCATCTTCAATTAGCAGCAAAACTCTCGAGGATGACACAAACCAACCTGAAACGGAGGCAATCCCTGAAAAGAGTCAAATTGATGTAGTTGAGCAAGATCAAAATCCTGTGAAATCCAAACCAACTGTTCAGCAACAACAAGAACAACCACAACAAAAACGCCGTGCTAATCCTTTTGCTGCTTTCATTTTATTGAGACATCCTTTTGTCCTTTGTGCTGCTCTTGTGTCTGGTATCGCCTTTGGCTGTATGTTTGCTGTTGAAACCATTATTCCTGATTTATACGAATCGCATTACGGATTCAATTCATGGCAAACAGGTTTGTCCTATCTTGGTGCCGGTGTAGGTAACATGGTCGGCTCGTTGCTTGGTGGAATGACATCAGATAAGCTCTTGTTGCGTTCTCGTCGTCTTCGTGGTGGTCGTGCTGTTTGTGAAGATCGTTTAACTGCTAACCTTTGGTTTGCTTTCATCTTTATCGTTTTCGGTATCTTGCTCTTTGGTTGGGGTATTGAAAAGAACCTCAGTTATTGGTGTGGTATTGTTGCTTTTGGTATTCAAACATTTGGTATGAATCAAGTCATGACAGCTACTTCGGCTTACATTGTGGATGCTGTTCCTGGTGCTGGTGCGTCAGCTACTGCCTCTGCTAATCTCATTCGCATGATCATGGCCTGTGTTTTGACCCTTATTGCTAATCCTTTGGTGGCAAGTATCGGCCCTGGATACACCTGCGTCTTTTTAGCTGGATTATCTGTTGTTGGATTCTGTATTCTAGCCATCCTCAAACTGTTTGGTGAAAAGATGAGAATCAGAGCTGGTTTCAAGGATTAATATATTTCACTTTAGACCGCTTCACTAATCAAAAATCGTACTTTCTACTACATTAATCTCACTTTTATACAATCACCACTTTAGAATATATCATGACAATAAAGTCTTTTTTGAACAACAAAAGTCAAGCTATCATCCATAGAATCTGATGAGCTTGCCTTGAGAAAATGAATTAAGTCTGATATATTACTTTATTTTATATATAATACAAAATTGCGGTTCGCCATCATAACGCACATTTTCTTCGCCGTTCTATGTATACACAATATGCCTTTTTCATTTACTTTCTGATCTCTGCAGAGACGGTTTGAACAGTCTCCAAATAAACCTTCAATGCCTCAGGATCGACAGTGGGTAAGATACCATGACCCAAATTAGCAATATGCTTGGAGTCCTTGCCAAATGCATGAACCATCTTGGTGGCGATTTCACGAATGGCATCAAAACCACCATACAAAGCAGTAGGATCCATATTACCTTGAAGAGCCACCTTATCATTGGTCATTTTACGAGCAAAAGCGGGATCGATAGTCCAATCAAGAGAAACAACTTCGTAGTTTGATTCAGACAAATCAGTAAGAGCATACCAAGATCCCTTTGCGAAAATAGTCATAGGCACAACATCCAATCCTTCACTGTTCAAACGCTCTTTGACCTTGTTAGAGATTTGTCTAATATAAGGAAGAGAATATTCCTTGAAATCTTGAGGGGAGAGCTCACCGCCCCAGGATTCAAACACTTGCAACATCTATCGATTTAAGGTTTAATATCCAATTGGCCAGGGGTGTGTGTTTGATCAAAAAGTAACTTACTTGTGCACCAGCTCTAACTTGACCAACCAAGAATTCAACAGCAATGTCTGTAATACGTTGCAACAAAGCATGAGATTCCTTGGGATACTTCCACAACCAGCTCTTTGCTTTGGCCAAAGTTTTGCTTCCACCACCCTCAATCATGTATGCCATCAATGTCCAAGGAGCGCCAATGAAACCAAACAATGGTACACGGCCATCCAACTTATGACGAGTCAATGTGATGGCTTGATACACATAGCCCAATTCCTTTTCAACATCGACATTCTCGGTCAAACGAGAGAAACACTCGGGAGTCTCCAAAGGAGCAGGGAAAACAGGGCCCTTTCCAGCTACCATTTGCACCTCAAGACCCATAGCTTGCGGGATAACGAGGATATCTGAGAAGATAATAGAGGCGTCCAAGAGCTTACCATAACGATCAATTGGTTGCAAGGTCAATGCACAGGCAAGTTCAGGAGTGCGACAGATTTCAAAGAAGCTGTGGTTCTTTCTCAACTCTTGGAACTCTAATTTTCTACATGTCAATACAATCCTGGTGGCGTATGCTGCTTAACATTATACCTGGCAAATAACGGCCAGCTTGTCTCATGATCCAAACGGGGGCGCGTTCAATCTTTTCACCTAGATGCCTGTTTAGTTACTACATGGTACATGGCTGATAATGCTACTAATTACCTCGAGAGGCACGAAGAATCAGATCGTTCTTGAGTTCAGGAAAGTTTTCTGCCTTTAAAGAAGTCATTGTAAACAGTTGTGTGGAAGAATAAGAAAAGAAGAGTGAGAACCTCCATCAAAAAATTTTCAAATGTCTCTCTCTTTTTCAAGTTAATTGTCATGACCAACGGCAAAAGAAATTTGAAGCTCCATGTAACAACAAGGAAGCAAGCCTGTGGGATACAAAACACCATTTTCCTGCCGACCAATAGATGCCTTGCATCGGGCTATAGGCGTATCCAGATCGAGGCATCGAGCATCTGTATACGATGGATAATAACCTGCTTCATTGTAAGGCTTGAGAGGCCCTCTGGATCGGCCATGACTTCCATGAAACCGAATCATGTATCAAACGCTTCAAATTGATTTACAGCGTAGACATGCTTGTTGATAGCAAACAATGGCATGTTTGTCTATTCACCAAAGTCTATAATGTATAAAGCTTGGTAACAAACATAATGATTTGCACTTGAACTGTCGTAAAATATCAGTGCCCGAAATTATTCCAATGTATAAATACACTTACTTTGTCTCTTTTCTGGATTCAATAACCACACATCCCACATGAAACCTACTTTGATAACATCTGCTATTCTAGCAGCTTTTGTGTGGCAATCCACAGCCACACCTTCACCCAATTACTGGGATGAGGACTTTTCATACACACATCAATTGTTGTCTGTAGATGGCGATATCAAACAACAAGATCAAGACGTCTTTAAGGCAGCCAATGTTCAGATCCTTAGCTGGGATGACGCTTACAACAAGGCTAGAGCACTGGTGCAATCCATGTCTATCGAACAAAAAGTCAACATTACTACTGGCATTGGGTGGACGACAGGCAGTTGTGTGGGCAATTCTGGACGAACGACGAACCCTGACTTTCCAGAACTGTGTCTTCAAGATTCACCTTTGGGTATTCGTTACGCAGACGGCGTTAGTTCAGGTGTAGCAGGTGTCAATGCTGCTGCTTCGTTTGATAAGGAAGGGATCCGTAGAAGAGGTGAATACATGGCGTCTGAATTCCGTGCAAAAGGCATCAATGCTCAGCTTGGTCCTTCCATGAACATGATGCGAGCTCCTCAAGGCGGTAGAAACTGGGAGGCGTTCGGTGAAGACCCTTATCTGGTAGGTGTAGCTGCTGCAGAAACCATTCGGGGTATTCAAAGCCAAGGCGTGGTAAGTGTGTATGATGAGATAGCATTCTAGTGTCATTCACACACTTGATATATAGATGGCAGTAGCAAAGCATTTGATTGGAAATGAGCAAGAGACAAACCGACAATTGGTAGGCTCTATTTGATATAACATTGCTTTGTATTCACATTTGCTTTTATTTAGCACTCTGTCCATATCGATGAAAGAACGATGCATGAAGTCTACTTGTGGCCATTTGCTAGATCTGTTGAAGCCGATGTTGCGTCTGTCATGTGTTCCTACAACAAGATCAATGGTGTTTATGCTTGCGAAAGCGACTACGCCATTAATCATCTGCTCAAGGGTCAATTAGGATTCAAAGGTTATGTTCAGAGTGATTGGTCTGCAACACACTCGACTGTAGACAGCGCTAACAATGGGTTAGATATGACAATGCCAGGTAAATGACAGGTGCACAGTAGCTACAGCATTCAGACTAACAGGAGGTGGGCTCAGGTGACATCACATTCAATTCAGGCGATTCTTACTTTGGCAAAAACTTGACCAAAGCTGTCAAGATGGGCTCAGTTCGTGAGGAAAGAGTAACTGACATGGCAATGCGAATTGTCGCTGCTTGGTACAAGGTATGTATACTCTCTTTACATATTTTGCACGGCAACTAATATTTATGGGGCATAGTTGGGACAAGACCAGGTAAATCCTCCCTTGATGGCTTTCTGCATGCTGCTATAATAAAAAAAAGACTAACTGTCGTATGCTTTATAGGGCTTTCCTCAACCCAATTTCGATAGTTTTAGACCTGAAAGAGGCATGCATCTCGACGTTCAAGGCAATCATAAACGAGAAATCAGACAAATGGGTGCTGCATCGACTGTGTTGTTAAAGAACCAAGACAACATCCTGCCATTGAGTAGTTCTCAAATCAAGAAGTTAAGCATTATTGGCTCAGATGCAGGTCCTAATCCAAAGTAAGAGTTACTACATGCAGAGCAGATCCAAGTGTCTAATTTGGCTATATTTAGTGGCTTGAACTGTGAAGATCATGGTTGTGCGAATGGACACCTTGCTCAAGGATGGGTAGGCAAACACTTTTGCAGTTGAAAATACATTTACTAACTCTATTCTCACGATACAGGGCTCTGGAACAGCCAACTATCCATACTTGATCACTGTAAGTACAACCCTCCTTATATAGCTCTCTCTCTCTCTATGCTAACCCATTAAATCTCTCAAATAGCCCTTGGATGGAATCAAGCAGAGAGCTGGCAACAGCATGACCATCACAGAGCTCCTCAGCGATACAGATATTGGTGCTGCAAAGAAACTTGCATCTGAAGCTGATATCGCCATGGTGTTTGTCAATGCAAACTCGGGAGAAGAATTCATTACTGTTGAAGGACATAAGGGAGATCGTAATCATCTCAATTTATGGCATGATGGCGATAGATTGGTAATAATAGCATATTTGATGCAGTACTCTATCAAACTGACCAAATATATAGATTGAAGCAGTAGCAGAGGTGAACAAAAACACCATTGTAGTCGTGCATTCTGTTGGTCCAGTGCTCATGGAGAATTGGGTCAAGCATCCCCACATCAAGGCAGTTGTTTGGCCAGGATTACCCGGTCAAGAATCAGGCAACTCCCTAGCTGATATCCTGTTTGGCGATGTCAACCCATCAGGAAGACTTCCCTATACTATAGCTCGTAAATTAGAAGATTACCCTGCCAAGATATCCAACGAGATGAATGTAAAGTATTCAGTGCTCTCAAGTTTGAATGCAGCCGACTCACTCTATTGATACTAGTTCCACTACAGCGAAGGCATTGATGTTGGATATCGCTGGTTTGATAGACATGGCATTGATCCCCTATTTGAGTTTGGCTATGGTTTATCTTACACTCAATTCGAATACACTGATGCTCAAGTCAACGTTGTTCATGGTGATTCTCAAGATCCCAATGTTGAAGTATCTGCAAATGTCATGATCAAAAACATAGGTCAGTTTGATGGTGCTGAGATCCCTCAAGTCTATCTCTCGTTCCCCTCTGTTGCAGAGAATTCTCCTCAACTGCTGAGAGGATTCGAAAAGGTCTTTGTGCCCAAAGGAGGTCAAGCACCAGCTGTCTTTACATTGAAAAAGACTGAATTAAGCTACTTTGATGTCAATACGCACAAATGGGTTGTTCCCAAGGGCGAGTTTGTGTTGCACATTGGGTCCAGTAGCAGAAATATCAAGCACACTCAATCATTTACATTAAACTAAAAAAAAAAAAAATCAATAAAGGCTGCTGTTCATAGAATGACGAGGGGATGAGGAGGGGTATTTTTTTTTTTTTTTTTTACTAGCAGAAGAGGGTATCTATGATAGTCTTTTGGAATAAGTCGTAATGAAGTCCACCATCCCAGGCCTTAGTTTCTCTGCCTGTGTCAGAACAATTGTAAAATCAGACATGTGATATAAAGCAAGCGCATTCATGATTCGAGTTGCCAGGTCATTGTCAGAGGGTTGACATAGAATCACAGGCCTGTTACAACAACAACAACAAGAGTTACTATTGCATGCTCTAAAATTACTAATACCAGATACAAAACTTACGTTTCATCCTGCACAAACTTGATCATGGCTAAGGCTCGTTTGATCAGCGATCTTCTCCATTGTCTGAGGTAAGCTTCTCTCATTCGCGTTGGTATTCTTCGAGTTTCATCCAGCAGTGTCTGCACCATGGGAGCAATGCAGTCTGTCCTTTCAAACACACTTTGACGTTTGTTCCAATCGTTCATATTATTTACAGTAGCATTGTTGTCATTGACAAAAGCGGCAAAGTTGTCCTCTAATTTTGAAGAAACAGCCGCATGATATTGTGATTTGAGTTGGTGGTAGCTATTAAACAGCGGTGTCTTTCGCACAATCAACCGAGTCATGTCTACCAACGTTGTAGGCACCGTAGAATCCAGCACGGCAATCTCGACCTTTGTTTCCATTTCCTCGACATCTTGTATCAGCAAACCTTGAAGGTATAAATCAGACATGTAGTGATGATGCTTTCTTGCGTGGCTCGATCTACTCCTCTCTTCCAGCGATAAGAATAATGCCAGCGTGTTGATCACCATGTTCATGCTCGTGAGTGTATTACCTACTAGCAGCGTCGATCCAAATGTTTGTAGGTGCGATGTGATTACTCTGTCGAATAGTCAGTTACAATTGCACAGTGCATGTTCAACAAGTGTATTTTACAAACTTGGCAATAAACGGTGATTCCAGCATCTGTCTTGACTCGTGATCCAGTATGGTATGGCTGGTCTGTTAGAACGAGTGAGTGTTTGTGTTAGTTGCAAGAAGAGGCTTTCTACCTTGACGCAATCAATGGGTAAAGACACAGACTCCAAGTCCATCACGGATTGTACAAATGGCATCAGATGATTGACTTTAAAGTAATTCAGGGCAACAGACCACGGCTATCAAAAGAGAAGAGATTAGATGTGATGGCCTACTTATCTTATCATATGGATATGGATATAAATATATATTTACAACAGCATGACGTTTATAGACTTTGCGTAACTGAACTACTGGCTCTACCAGCTGTATTGGTATACGATCACACAGAACACGAAAATACTGAGAAAAGTTTCTCAAATACCGCACAGGGACCACCAAGACCAATGCGCACAAGGATTCTAAAGTTGGATCATGGAATAAAAATGCAGTGCAGATTATCGCTTGTCGATGTAATACAATCCATTTGGGTTCCACGCCCTTCAATGTACGTCCCATCTCTCCGTTTAGCACTTGTCTGCCAATCATCATTTGCAATTTTTCCTCCAACGGCTCCACTGACCACATCTTTTCTACCTTGGGCCCTACTAGATTCGACCATTGAATCAGCATGGCGGCCGAGAAAAAGGATTGCTCGAATAGTTTGACTTCAGCCAGACTGGCCGTGCTCGACCCCTTTTTCATAGATTTCTTGGAGTGTGTCGTAGTGGCTACATCATGTTAATTTATATGCGCCAGCAGGGCTAACGAGACAGACACACTTACCATTTGCTGCATCCTGAAGCGCTACAATAGCCTCAGAGGGCCCCTTTACAATGGGAGGCGGCAACATTAGCTCTGCAGACACGGGTGTTGTATTCTCTACGAATTGAGGTGAAGGCAGCGGTGAAGCCATGTTGGAGTGCGCCTCAAAAGCAGGTGATCTTATGCGATGATGGTGGTGGTGGTGCGATTGTTTTCGCTGTATCTCGTTTGCGGCTGATTCCTCTTCGGTGGATGTGGTGGTTGGAGGAGAAGCGTCTTGCGTATCGTTGCTGTTTGAACCTGTCACAACAGCAGTAGTTGTAATTTCCAACGTTTGTATAGCCGTTGTTGAAGCTGTGGCTTTTGACTTTGTAAGACGAGTACGTTGAGGTGCTTGGTCAGTCATCTTTGTTGTTGTGGATTTTGCAATTGAGAAGAAGAGAGGGGGGGGGAAAGAGAAAAAAGAATCAACGGAAAAACCCAAACCTTGAAAAGGATTATGCCATCCAAGCATCACTTTTTTTTTTTTTTTTTTTTTTTTTTAACTGTGTTTTGCCATCAGTTTCGTGATTTCAATTTTTACCAGTCTTTCAAGTTCGTCAGAATTGCTACTGAAGTTCGTGCCTGATAGCAGTATTGTATAAAGAGCTCCTTCTTTGATCATGCGTCAAGTGATGAACTCAAGATAAACTCAAACCAAGCCCTCATCATAATCCTCTTGTAATAGTATTTCTATGCAATAAAAGGCTACAATGATTCACTTGTATATGCCCTGATTGTGTATAACGTATGCTGCGCATCTCTAGTAAGTCTCAAGAACTCTGAATGATACAGGCCTTGTACTCACTGTACTCTCATAGGAATGCTACTATTCTACATTCTCTCTCTGGCTTCATGAATACTTGTTGGGCATGTATCTGTTCTCTCGAATTCTATCTGTGCTTAATCACTACTTGAACTCTCATGCAAAGGTATTATTTATTCTTGTGTTGTGTCGTCTTTGAGCTCTTTAAAATCATCTGCTTCTTCATCATAGCACCAGCTGGTTAGCTCTACGCCATAGGGCTTGGGTCTCAATTCATAGACACTACAAGACAGAGAGATGAGTATTACAGTCGTCAAAAAAGCAGTGGACTCTATACGTACGTGTGGATAGGCACAAGCATGTGAGGCATTTGAGTTTGGGACCATTCTAATCAAAACCATGTTAATCATACCATACATCAGACAGCAAGACATTGCTACAAACCCAAGAGATAGCCCAACAGAATACGCAAAACAACTCGATGCGTAACAATCAAGCAGGACTGATTCATTCTTTCTAGCTCTATAATCATGGATTGCAATCTATGTATGACATCTAGATAAGATTCGCCACCCATACCAGGATAACGATAGTATAATTTGTTGTCTTGTCTAGCTTGGAATTCTGTAGGGAATTGAGACTTGATCTCTTCATAGGTCATGCCTTCTCTGCTCTAATAGAACCATTCAGTATCGTTACTTCTCTATCCATATAACAGCAGCTATTTACCCCTGAATTGATTTCATTCAAGAACCGAATGTGTTTGATATCGTACTCGTCGGGATCAAATGATTGAGCTGTTTCCATAGATCTCTTTAGCATACTCGTCCAAATGGTAAACTGAGAGTTGGATATGGCTTCCGCAGTTGCTCTGACTTTCTTTTCCTCTTTGTGTTCTTGCTCGCTCTCCTGTTCCTCATCGTCGGAATCTTTCAATGGATCTTTGGACTCTTTCTCCTCTTGAATCTTTCTTCTGGCAAGATCTAAAGCAAAAGCAATTCTTCTTTCCTTGACAAATCTTGCCAAAGCCTTGGAAAACTTTCTTCCTTTAGCAGATAACTGTAGCCACAATCAGTAAGAGCTTTATACAGCCTAATAGGTGTACTTACAGGAGCATCGCCACCAATTCTTCCAGTAATGTTATCCTCACTCTCGCCGTGACGTGTGACAAAGATCTGACGTTCTAATTATAACAGTATGAGTCCAAGCTAGTTCAACAAGAGCGTGTCTGCATATGCATACCTGCAAGGTTGAAATTCATTAAATAAAATATACATTGGCCAGAGAGATAGCCCGAAATATTATAGGCAATCACCTTCTTGCCCACATTGACTAGTTTACAGTACTGAATGTCATGGTCCTCTTCCCAATCACCTACTGGTTCATAAGCTCTTTCGTAATTAGCCACACGATGTCTGAAATCAGATAAGGCTTTGGCTGGATCCTTGTCCTTGTAGTCAGGACCTGATAGCTTTAAGCGGAAATTACGCTCAAGGACCTAAATTTCAAATGTGAGTCTATAACGAATTCTCTCTCCCCCCCCCCAATAACCATGTCATAAGCATTACGTACTGTCTTATCGGTACACACCGACTCTAGAATAAGCACCTTGATATCGGGCTCCTGCTGCAGGCGATCAATGAGAAGCTTTCGTCTTTGGATGGTGGAATTGGTTGCATCATGGATAGCGACTCTTCCTCCCGTTCTCAGCCAATCGATGAGTTGATCAAGCACCATGATGGCCAATTCATCACGGATTTTATTACCATCTTTGTTGTCAGGATCAAAGAAATTGGCTGATTGATCCAGCTGTTGAGATGCTTTATTGACACGACGCAAGTTACCCACATTAAACACCTTTTGTTTATGTTGAGTCTATTTGTGAATATATACATCTCCTTCTCGTACCTTTGTTTCGTATTGCAACCAGTTCAAATAACGTCTCAGCTTCTTTACAATGTAACTTTTTCCTCTTGCAGGTAATCCCACTGCTTCATGTTAGTGCGTATAATAAAAAATGAACGTGTTGCATTACCCATTACAACCACCAATTTGCTATCAATCTGACGCTCTGTTTTCAGTTCTACATATCATGAAAATTAGCACCCATGATTCTAACTATTGCCTTGTAAACTACTTACTTGGGGTCACTATGGTATGCACAGCACCAGGCACATCAAAACCTATACTGTGTCTATTGGCAAACCCACCATGCTCATCCAACTTGGGTCTATGAAAAGCAGGTGCTGGTGCGCCCTCTGTACGACTTACAAAAGCATGAGCTATTTCTGAGGTGGACGGCGATGAAGTCAGTGGACGGTCAGCTTCATCAGTAACTTGAAAATTGGGTAAATCAATGGATAATCGTGCTAATCCTTCGGCTTCTAAATCCTTGTCAGTCTTTAACACGGGCAATGGTCTGTTGCGCCGATTCCTATTGTATTTGGAGAATAAGCTGTTGATTCTACTCTTATCGCTGTTGTCGTTGTTGTCTTCCATTAGAGTTTAAATTAAAAAAAGTAAAAAGTAAAAAGTAAAAAATAATAAAGAACCATGCAGCTTTTTTTATAGGCAGTTACGCTAAAGGAAATAAGGTTTTGATGGTATGATGTATTCGTTGTGTCACAAGGGAGGGCAGCTTTTGTCTTCAGCGATGAATGGTAACGCACTTTTCTTGTTTGCTTTGCTGCAGATACTCTTTGAAGCTCGGATATAGGGAGAGCAGTATGATGCATGTACAAGCTTTTTGGAAATGAAGCACTTCTATCATTCCACTTTGAAACCGAATGAGGTTTGCAGGAAAGTAACATTTGCCATCTACACAGGTTGATAGAAACATGAATGTAAGAAAGAGAGTCAATTGTATACAGGATAATGCGTATATAGTGAAGCTATTTTTATACTAGATGTGGGCGTTAGATTGCATACACTACCAAAATACTGCACACGTAATTTTGGGCAGCACTGTGATTTAAGCACAATTACACCGTGATACCAAGAGCCATGAACTGCACTAAAACCTCCATAACTTCACTTGTAATTGTGGAGACCGCTCTTTTACGATGCTCCAAGTCTACAACAATTGGAACAGCTCATGTACGGGCAGGCGGCATCCTTACATCTACTCTTACTACCTAATAGTATGCTAGAGCACAGCCCAATCTGGATTTATTTGACGAGTGATTTCTAGAGCCAGAAGCTGTTTTAGATCTTCAGAATGGCACCAAACGATTACTCTCGTCTAGTACTTGCTTGCTGATGCTTTATCTTAATTTTTTTTTGGGTCATGACAAATCGACCCAGATCCCCATTTTTTCTTGTGTCATAGTAAGGCGAAATCCCCAAAAATCAAAGAATTGCATTTTTCACCTCCAAAGCGACGTTTTCTACTATGACATGCCATAGTCAAAAGAAACCTACGAGCTCAACTTATCTTGTAAAATGGCTATTTTGGGTAATCTATTATACGAAAATTGAGTTTTCGACTGAAAACGCAATTTTTGCTTTTCCTTATTTAGAAAATATTTTTGGTGAAACATCAAAAAGTTATTAGCACCATTCGATAGAGAATTCAAGCAATTACTGGAAACAATTAATATGCAGAATGTGTTAGATATAGTGTCTTTAGAGAAATCTTGGATAGAAGGAAACTTTTTGTCAAATCGACCATAAATACATCGCTCAGGACCGAGGAAAAACTGACTGCGGGGATTGAAGTTTGGCAGTGCACTCGCTCACTGGGAAATCTCATGCTTGAATCCATCATGACAATGGACTTATAGAATGCTAATGGAAGTGGGTTGCATAGCGATTAATCTTCGTGACTACAGGAGTTAATGCACTGTCAATATTAAATCTCATGATTCGATCAATTGGATATATAGACCTTTTGTTCAGAAAGTATTTTAAGTTGCAAAACGACCATGTAGCAAAGGTTTTGACTAATTGCGATCATCATACATCCTTTTTGCACATGAAAAGCAAATTCAATGTTCATAGAAAGTTGTTATAAAGTCTTTATGACGAAAATAAATAGTTTTATATTTTGAGAGGCAATGCAAGACTTTTTATTGTTTATTGGTATTGATGTATGTTACAAGATTTGTTTGAATTTGTATAGATGATAGGCAATTTGTATAGATTTGTATAGTAAGAGACCGCATTGATAAAAGTATAGCTTGGTCTTGTGTATAGAATAGAAGCAGCATAGACAATAGTATGGCTTGATTGATTGTAGATGTATAGATGATGACATTTTGTATTGGAGTAGTCTTGACATTGCATTGAGAGTAAGCAGCAGAGAGAATAGCATGGCTTGATAGTAAGAGATGACATATAGAGACAGCACAACTTGTTTCTTGATAGCTTTTGATAATGCTTGTAGATGAACCAGATGATGGATGACCAGAAGAGTATATAACTAGATGAAAAAAAAAAGACCAAATGAGTCTACAATATTTTGCAAGCATGACTTTGTGATATACCGTTTGGAACATTGATTGAAAGCTTGATTAGAGCACCAACAAGAGAGACCGGCACTATATAAGCGGTACCAAGGTGTAAACTTGCTTCATCCATGATCCCAAAGTCATTGACATCTGAGGGCTCCTCCATCTCTAGATCATAAGTTGACCAACCACCAAGATCAAACCTATTCTCGCGAGCAATAAACTTGTGATCACCCCGTAGTGCATGATCAGTGGATTCGCCCCGCAGTCTATTCAGGATTATGAAGCGGTGACCCTACTCATTCCCACAAAAGTGTTTCCACAAGTGTGGTTTTTCGGCACTATATGATGAGTACAAGTTAGTGAACGTGGCTTATACACTTGACAAGATGAAATACTTACTCGCACAGTTCACCAAGGTAAGGAGGACCAAGAAGAAATCATGAAAGTATTGTAGCTTGAAGAGACACCATGTATAGAACAAAAGTAGAGAGCCTAGGAGCCCTTGAGACACTATATCATGAGAAGATGTCAGTAAAAAAATGGTACGCTTGTTTGAAAAGATGAATACTTACTTTTAGAGTTGACCAAGGCATTCTTTTATCAGAGGTAGTTTTTGTTGAGATAGTTGTTGATATTGTTTCTTTTTTTTTTGTATAGAATATAGAGAGTCTTTGGCTTTTTGTAGAGAATAATTGACTTTGTGTAGAGAACATTTGACTTTTTGTAGAGAGCATTTGACTTTGTAGAGAGAAGAGATGAAGAAGATGGGGATTCCACAATTCAAAATGGACCCCTATTTATACTCTTTTCCATCGATTTCATGGGAATACAGTTTCTTTGCCTTATCTAATGATCGTTTTCTTTACTTTTCTCCAGACCCTGTTACCCTAAGGACACGAGAGTGGTACCATTTTGACGTTTGACATTTGGACTATTTAACCCACGTTACCCGATAATTTTAACTGTTCTCTAACGCGAGTTATATCAATTATATCATTGCAAAAAGCTCTTTTTCAACATTCACATGAAACGAGTTCCCTCATCTCTTCATAGATGTAATTAACAGAAAACATTTCATAGGTTCATTTTCCACTCAAAAAAAAAAAAATAAAATAAACAAAAAACATCATTTGAATCTAAACCAGTGTAACTGAGGTCAATCTTGGCAGCCTCTCTATGCCTCTCTCCCTATTTTCTATCTCGAAAATCACACGGTAATCAACCCACATTTCTTTTTGTTTATATAATCATCAGCTGTTTGCTCAATTGAACGATAAGAAGGCCCAATCCATTGTTTACATCGTTCTGGAATCGGTGGAATGATCTTTATATCACAAATCATACAAAAATTTTCAATCGGATCGAGCAAAAGCTGTGTGCTTTTCAACAACAAGCATCAATAAGACTCTTATAGGATTTCTAGACCAGTGCATTTAATCTTTGTGCTACACTTCTTGCAACTTCCTTTCAAGTGAGCTCTTTCAGTGAGGAAATGTTTACTTTGCTGTTAATGATACAAGGCAAGGATATAGAGTGTCATGCATCAGTATACGTGTAATTACATAGTTAATGGCATCAATTGATATCTGTTCAAGTCAAGAGCTGTCATTAACGCTTACAACAGCTTCTTTTTCAAACATACATAGAGCTTGAAACACACATCCTTATTTTTTTGTGCCACAATGTAGCTAATCCACCTCCTTGTTTTCCCTTTCAACAACTATCAACTCATTCCATGGAAAACTCACTACACTACTATACTCGGCATACTTGGCTCATTTATGTTTTTACGTCATTTCTACCAATGTGTTGTATTGACCTCAATATGTCGGTATATACACTAGACATTAATGATTACAAAAGCATCTGTATCATTATTTGATTACTGTCGTTCATGAATAAGCTTGTATCGCTTGAAAGATGGCTGCTTCACCCATTAAATTAGTGTGTGTGTGTGTGTGTGGACAGGATATACATCAGTAGCAGGCGTATTGCCATTCCGTAGCTTATGAAGCATAGATCTTTGGACCACAAGTACTACAGGTGTAATTTAAAAATTAAAACTGCAACATGTCAATGTATTCAAATCATTGCCTCTATCCTCTAGTGAATCGCAAATCAAAGTACATGCATCTATACACATCACCTCACACTACCTTATTCCTTACTCAATGGCTTTTGCTATCAAAAATAGGGGGGCTATCTCTCTATAGAACCCTTGCCGCAGTAAACAGCCGGTGTAACTCGTCTTGAAACACACACAACCTTGCCTCCCTGCTTTCATTTTCACAAATCATGAAAGAAAAGAGCAAAAAGCATCAAAAAAACGTGAATTAATATTGTATATAATACACCTACAAAGTTTTGATAACTTTCGTACTTGATCTAGTTCAATTCATTTTATTTCAGCACATTTCATATCATAGTTCAGTGAAATTACCCTTTTTGGAGACTCCCGAATCCAAACAACTCATTAAAGAATTAAAATGAGTTGCATGTGAGAAAGGTAAACAAAACGTAATGAATGAGAGAGAGATAAGCAAGCAAGTGATTGATTTATGGTCAAAAAGATTTTATTTATCATGAAAGCTACCGCTCGTTTGAAGCAAACTGCTTGAGGAAGTTCAATGGTGTTATTCTCGAAACCCAAAGTAAAGTACACATTGAGAAAATCATCAAAACATTAGAGAAGATACCGATCGTGGGACTTTCTTCTTGAGACGTTTCAGGAATGAGATGACATACAACTATATAAAGAGGCAAGTTTTTCAAAGTATGAATCCCCATTCTTCTTTCTTCTCTTATTATATGCAAGCTTCTTCAGAAGGTAAATTCTCGCCTACAATGGTCTCTACTTTAGTCAATGCTCTAATCTTTGTTTATTCAGGTATCTCTCGCGGTCTTTCTCTGGCGGCTTTTATGTATTAGCACACCGTGTTGATGCATTTTGGGAGGTCTGCTGTGATGTCTAGCCAGTGAGTGATTCGAAGCTCATCCGAGTGCTGAAAGGTACCTATCGAAAGGTAGTTTCGGGGCATCTATGTAGGCCTTCCACTTTTTTTTTTGGGAACAGACAGGCCCTCACTTTCTCGTAGTTGTTCCTGTGAGTATCATTGTTGTTTATTAACGGTCTTGGTATATGAGGAAGAATCTCTGGGTCTACTGAGGTGTCTAGCCAGTGGGGTATTCGTATCTCATCCGAATACTGTCTGTGCAGTGGATTCGGGGCATCAAATGAGGTCGACCTTTAGCTATTCCCGTGAGTATATCATTGACGCGTTATTAATCGCTTTTAGAAAAACCAAGAAGGGCCCCCCCCAAGACCTACTGTGGTAAAACATAGTAGGCCTTTCACTTTTTGGGAACAGATGGACTCTCACTTTCACGTAGTTGTTCCTGTCAGTATCATTGCTATTATAAATGGCTTTGAGAAACCAAGAAGAGTCTCCTTTTATATAATAAATTAAATGAAAATTGTAATTGATAATAAAACATGTCTTTAATAACAATACATTATGTTGTCTTGATCTTTTTCCAATGTAATCCTCTAAAAAGGACCATAAACTGCATTTCTACGAATTGATTATATTTTCATCTATGTATTTGCATGAGTTTCCTCAAAGGTTTCTTCTGTAGATTCACTGCTATTTCGCTGTTGTTTTTGCTGTTGCTGTAGGTGCTCCTCTGACCTTATAAATGGAAGCTTGGATCTAACAAGCTGAATGAGTTCCATGTCAAGGACGACACGAGTAAGCGATCCAGCTAAAGCAATTTTGAGTATAAGTTACTTTCAAATACAGAGTGCTAAGCTGTTGTTTATACTTTTCAGGACTCTGGTATCAACATCCAGTCGAGCTGATCAATTCATCTGTGTCCCCTAGAAAGCATTACAAACATTAGGATGAGTGAAGTGTTTGCAGGTACTAACACAAAATAGCGAGACATCCTAGAAGCTTGCATGAATTATGTCGCACATTTGAGCTTTATCTTTCGTCATGAAAGGATATGTCGATTCAATTGATCGATAATGGATATTGATCGATAATGGATATTGCTCGTCTTTTATCATATCATAGTGGGTTTCTTAGATCTTGCAATTGTTTTTTTGCACCACAAACTATAAAACTAGCTATCAATCAAATCAAGAAACATTGTATACTCTATTACTGTATCAATTAGTAGCGAAGATGCATGAAAAGGCCTAGATGCTTCAGAAAATATAACTTCAGAGCAAAAACCCAATTGACCTGTGTCAAATAGGCTCAATACATGTCGTAAAACAGCATTGCTAATCGAGTATTGCTTCGATAACAGTAACAATAAAGCTTGGATCTTTTCGTAAATCATCAATTGCAAGTAACATACAAGTGATTCACATATTGAAATTATGTAGCGTGTAATGTGTCGTCCAGCATCTCGATAAGTGATGGACAATAAGTTGCGATACAGTGTAGATTCACACTCACTATAAGCATAACAATTACAGTTGTAACCCGAGTAACTGGATGCCAGGCCATTTTTCGCAACGAAACTGGTGAATAAAACGCATTTGAGTCCATGTATCATATCATTACAGTATTTTGCAAGCGTGAAAAAAACATGCCCCATTCTAGCCTACAAAAATATGTCCCCCCCCCCAGCTTACGAAAATAATGCTCTTTACAGCTAGCCAAATATATTTATATATATATTTATCTTAGCTACAGACAGCTCCAAGAGCTATAAATTTAGTTATAAGACGAAGTATATAGTTTAGCTATTAAGTGATAATACTAGCAAATAAAGAAGAAAAAAACTAATGAAACTCAAATAGGTATTTTATATGTATAATGTTGCTTTAAGATATGTAAATTGACCTAGGTCTCAAATACACCGCTTTAGCGAAAAGAAATTTGCCTTAGTAAAGCGAAGGTGAAAATTTGTTTGAACGAGGTGATTTTGTACAGCTCGTCTTGAGTAAATTCTTTGGCAGAGTAGAAAGAGATAAGATAATATCAGGGGAAAAACGCCAACAGCGCATTGTTTTTAATGGCTTGTTCTTTTGTAAGCTGTTCCATTAAGTGGTGGTAATACGCCTACAATGTATCCAAATTGGAGTTTATCAGACAATCAATGATGATGACAATTTAAAAGTTTATTTATGTTTTGTAAATGAAATGGAATATGTAAATGTAGCAAGAATAAGAAGGAAATATACAGTTTTGTGATGTTTGATGACGGGTTTAAATTCTAGTATTGCAGTTACTTTTTGGCTTTTTCAGAGCTGTTACTACTACTACTGCTTGTGCTAGCAACTTGGGTAGCATCGCTGCCTTTGCCGTGGTAGTTGACAGACATGGGATGTTCTTCAAAATGAACCGGCTCGTTTTCTTGATGCTCTTCTCTCACTCTTGCTGATGCTTTTTGTAAGAGATCGCCACCAGTAGCATGTGTAGAAGTTGTTTTGCCTAAAGAATAACCACCCAAATCTTTGGATTGGCCATAGTCTAAAACTGGTTCTTCAATAAGATCAGGAACGCCCTTGATGACAGTGGTACGGTCAACCATAAGCAGCTTTTTGATTCTGTTCAAACGAGGGTTCTTCTTTTCGTCGTTGGTTTCGCTGTTACTGTCTGATTCATTGCTTCTGCGAGTAGGTGTATTCATCTCTTCATCGAAGGGAAGATAGCCGTAGGCACGTTCACCCATTTCGGCCCAATCAGTACCGATGATTTCATCTTCATCAGCCAAACGCAAGTAAAGAGAGGGAATTCTATTGATAACAAGCAGGATGATGTAACTAATTTGAAGGTATGATAAGTATATCTGCATGTACATAGAGTAAAGCAATTTGGTAACGTACGTGACAACAAATGACCATCCAGAAACAGCAGCAATACCAGCAAGCTGAACAGGAACTTGCATCCAGTTGCCGTCTAACCAGCCGCCCATAGGAATATCAGAGTCGAGAGTGCCTACGGGGTAGCCAAGAGCAATAACGCTTTTTTGAGCAAAGATACCAGTTAATATTAAACCTACAAGGCCACCAACGTAATGAACTGTGTACAAAATGTGATTAGTTTTGTTTGTCATCAAATAGATTGTATCTTGTCTTACCACCAAACACATCGAGGCAATCATCAATACGCATCTTGTGTTTGTAATGAATAGCAATGTAACAAACAAAGGAGCCAATAGCACCAAAAGCGAGTGAACTAGAAGGTGAAACAAAGCCAGATCCAGGTGTAATTGTAGCTAGCCCTGCAACGGCTCCAGTACAGAGGCCGATGATACTCCATTTGCGAGTTTTGATATAGTCCAGCAAAACCCAAACAACAGCAGCAGTACAGGCAGACAGGTGAGTGCAAACAAGAGAGTTGACACTACGAGCATTGGCAGCAAGTGCACTTCCGGCGTTGAAACTGAACCAGCCTATGATTTAAACATGTTAGTTGCAATGCTTTGGTGGCACGTTACAGAATATATGATTACCGAACCACATGAGAGCCAAACCGAGGAATACAAAAGACACATTGTGAGGAGTGTTTACATTTTCATTATAGTCGCGACGTTTTCCGAGGACCATGGCATATGCAACTGGATAACGAGAAAAGAGATGATCAGTAAGTGATACGAGTCAATATTTACTTTGTGATTATCTTTTGTTTATTTTTACCTGCTGCTAAACCACTCGAGATGTGAACTGGGATACCGCCGGCATAATCCATGATGCCCATTTGGAAGAGCCATCCAGTGCTAGCCTGTATCAATGTGATTAGTTTCGTGTGGATGTAATCAAGGTGCTGTCAGTAAGTACCCAAACCCAGTTTGTAATGACATCTATACATCAAAATGAGTTTAAATTGTTTTAGAGCAGTATGAGTAGTAGAGAGACTTGCCATAGACTAGAGTTGTCCAAACAAAGATAAACAAAATTGCAGGACCAAGCTAAAATGGAAAGTTTGAAATGAATTAGTACCATGTGATAGGAAACAAAGGAAATGATAATCAGGATCTTACCGACATACGTTCGGCCGCCGATCCAAAGGCCAAAGCTATTGTATAGAGCTTATTTTAGTCTCATTATTCTTAAATGTTACGTTTTTCTTTTTTTTTTTTTTTTTTTTTTTTTTTACCTGGAGTAATAGCAGCAAACATGGCTTGGAAAATCATGAATGCAGAAGCAGGAATGGTTTGTCCTTCTACTGCTGGTTCCATGCCAACACCTCTCAATAAAAAGTGTGCTATTCAGTCATACAAATAGAGATAAAGATTAGATTATCATGGTGTGAAATATTCATTTAAGCATACCGGTATCACCAATAAATTTGCTACCAGTTGCCGAGAAAGTGAGTGAATATCCAATTAGGTACCACTGTATAGGTCAATTGATAAGATATGGTTAAAACCCAGTTGCTTTGATTTGGATCAAAGAGAGATGAGGTTACCTGAAATGAAACCACAGCAACTGATAGAATTGTTAAATACATCAATGATAATGCGTTCTTTGCACGAGCAAGACCAGCATAGAAAAATCCAAGTGCTGGCGACTGTAGGAATTGAATGGATCAGTATACATTGCTGATGAAAAGCGTCGTATATAGAAATATTTGCTATTTTACCATCAAGAAGACTAAGCAGGCACAAATCATGACCCAAGCTGTATCTCCTGTGTCAATGGTATATGATGTGTGTGAGCCATCAGGGCCAGCTAATGTTGAGTTGTCAGGCATAATGTATAAAAGAAGAGAAGAAGCGAGATGCCAAATTGAAAATGTTGAATCAAGTGTATTTATATACAAAAAACTGATAATTTGTACTCAGTTTGGTAAAGTTAGCTGGTTTCTTTTTTCTTTTTTTTTTTACAAGTGAAAAGGAAAAGAATATCAATATAAATTAAAAAAGACTTGAGGGAAGCAAGATTGAGATAAGACAAAAGGTAAAAAAAGGTACTGATAAGGCGGCATGCAAATTGATAGGTAACAGCACTGTCAGATGTGATTGGTCTGATCAAGCAAGCCTAGCAGCCTTTTTGTGCGATCATTTCCCCTCTACCAGACATTATTTGTGAGAGATTGATAAGATTTGATTCAATACGTTCATTGATGGAAGCAAGATCAAGATGATGCACCTTTATCAAACGTGTCCAAAGACATGGGAAGTACTGTAAATCATGGTATATATAAAATCAATCTTTTTTTATTTATATCATAATTTATGCAGTTACAAGATAGTGATTAATCAGTTGAATTTTGGACCTCCTCGGCAGCAAAATGCAGTGATAAGTTCTCCTTTCTCGTATATAGACACAATAGAAAATGCGTCATGGGTACTCTGCTCACATTTCTAGTTTCGAAATGTCAAACTCCAAAATGCTGTGGGACACCCATTGCGTAATGAACATCAAATGTAAGATGTTGCTTTTTCATGCGCGTTATATTAATTGAGCAGAAATCCTCATTGTTCTCTCGCTTTACATGTAGATGTAGATGGCTACATTTGCATTGGAGCTAATTGCGTTTTCTCCTGGCTTCAGCCATGCCTCACCATGTCATTCTTTGCTCTCTTTTTCAGGACAAGCATTGCTATTATGGTACACATAGCCATGTGAAATCAGGGCCACTCTACGGGGCGTGAATAATGAATGTACGCAATGCACCCCTCCTTGACTTATCGCCTACCAATCCATCCCGATGCCACAACAGGCATATATTGCTTCCGGCTTCAAGTCAGTCATGTCCAGAATTCATTAAATTTTTTCGATAGTGAATTTTCCGAATAGAAGCGATGTATTAAGACTTTAATCTTGATAATTTGAAAGATACTAACAGATGCCAACCTGAATTTATACCATTGTTACAAGAACCTTGGTTTGTTTTCGTAAAAAAAAAAAAAAAAAAAAAAAAAAAACGTCAGACTGCCCCGAATTGTACCGCATAGGTAGATGCGTTTCTCAGGGAACAATTGAGAAAAGAAATTTTATACCTTAAATTATGCTTCTGATGGACATGTCTCGCTGACAAATATACAATAGATTGACAGCACTTCCACAAACCTGAATCGCCCATTGATTGTGCTCTTGGATCTTAAGATGGTTAACGAAGGCGTCTGTTCGCACATCTATGAACGCTTTAATTAACGAACCGTAATGGAAAGATGAAATCGCATGCTTCATCTCGTAACAAACACTTTCTACTGCAATATTATTAATACCCAAATGATTGAAGAAACTTTATTAGCTTTTTCAAGTGTACAGATGTAGCTTTTTTTTTTTTTTTTTTTTTTTTTTTTTTTGAAGAGCTCAATACACAGTAGGTAGCCTACCAAACATAATTACAAATGATCCAAATGCACCACGCTTTAGATCTTTACGACGTATTTTCACATCAATAATCAGGTCGTCCATGCTGCAATGCTTGCTCTGTTCTGTTCAAATGATGAATTGAAGCAGCATGGCTATATAAGACAGGAACAAGCCTTATCCTGCATCATACGCGTTCCTGTATCCTTTCATTAGACGATCGTCCGTGACTCTTTGTCTACAATGCTTCTTGCTTTGATTGGGCTTTATCCCACAACGAAAGCTCCTCCTCTTCTTCTCCGCCTTCTTTCCAATTTGCTTTTCATTGAAACTTTTCTCTTCCTTCAATCACCCTTCCACACACCTACTCGTTCTCACTCTTTGAAAAAAGATAAAATGTCCAATTCTTATAGCTTAGCCAGTTGCGCCAAGAAGAGAGTATCTTACTTTTACGATCGTAAGCGAATCAATGATGGGATGCTTGTGTAAATTGTGCCTAACCTTTACATTCTTGTATCAGACGATGTTGGAAATTTCAATTACGGACCTGGTAAGACGACGCTTTTGTCTCGACATGTATCTTTCTCGCTCTAATCATAATTTCAGGCCATTACATGAAGCCCAAGCGTATGCACATGGTTCACAATATGGTTGTCAATTACGGCTTATACAAAAAGCTGGATATTGTGGTAAATATTTTGCAGTATATGTTGTCTTTTTTTTTGCACTCATAAAATCACAGAAACCCACTCGCTGCACTGCTTATCAAATGACCCGATTCCATTCAGATGAATATGTCAACTTTTTACAAACAGTGACACCAGACAACTTGGAATCATTAGCTATGCAACATGGTGGTTTGGAACAGGGCATTGCTCGATGTAAGATGATGCAGACGATAGATCAGATAGCAAAAAAGACTCACACTTTTCATCAGTCAACGTCGGTGAAGATTGTCCTGTCTTTGAAGGCCTGTTCGAATTTTGCTCGATATCTGCTGGTGGCTCCATTGGTACGTACACGCTACTTTTCCAATAAGCTTGTTTTTTTAACATACACACGTATATATATATATAGGTGCTGCTAATAAATTGCTCAATGGTGAAGCTGATATTGCCATCAATTGGTCTGGTGGTCTTCATCATGCTAAAAAGACAGAAGCATCTGGTTTCTGTTATGTGAATGACATTGTTTTGGGTATTTTGGAATTGCTAAGGTAGGATGATTTTTGATGTGTGCATAAACTTCAAGTCGCTTATTCGGGTATTGCAGATATCACCAACGTGTGCTCTATGTCGATATTGATGTGCATCACGGCGATGGTGTTGAAGAAGCCTTTTACACAACAGATCGTGTCATGACATGTTCTTTCCACAAATTTGGCGAGTTCTTTCCTGGCACTGGCGACATCAAAGTACGTATGCCACCGTCTAAAAGTTTTATGAATGTGACGACTGATGGATATTTGAAAGGATACTGGATTGGGAACCGGCAAACGTTATGCAGTTAATGTGCCATTGAGAGACGGTATAGATGATGAAACTTATAAAAGTGTGTTTAAACCTGTGATTCAGCATATTATGGATTGGTATAAGCCTGGAGCTGTTGTGCTTCAATGCGGTGGTGATTCATTGTCAGGAGATCGTTTGGGCTGCTTCAATTTATCGATGCGTGGACATGCCTCCTGTGTAGAATTCATCAAATCCTTCAATATACCTATGATGATGGTGGGTGGCGGTGGATATACAATTCGTAACGTGGCAAGAACATGGACCTTTGAAACTGGTTTAGCTGTGGGAGAAGATTTAACACAGGAAGAGCTGCCTTACAACAACTACTTTGAGTATTACGGCCCTGAATACAAATTAGAAGTGCCATCAAACAACATGACTAACCACAACACCCGTGAATACTTGGACCATATCATGTAAGTACTTGTCAGACTGATCCAGACGCCGTTTATTCATGTTGGTTTTATAGTTCCAAGATTGTTGATAACCTGAGAAGTATGCCATTCGCTCCCTCAGTACAAACACAGGAAGTTCCCCGAGATTTCAACATTGATGACTATGTCGATGGTGAAGACAGTGAAGCAGAAGATGCCGATGCCAGACAAACTCGTAAGTTTATTGATTTCTAGGACTGGATTCATGTATTTACAAATTACTTTATATATATATATATATATATAGAGCGTCATAAATTGGAGAATATGGGTGTATTGTAGTCTATCATTGCTTGATCTTTTCTTTACAAATATAAACATCAAAATTATTGTCTTCATGCCAACTTCAAGTTGTTATCGCTGGTGTGGTTATATCAGGGAAATGGTCGTAAAAGTCCAGTAAATCTGTCACAACATCTCTTACTGCTTGTACTGATATATTTTCAGATGCGCCCCACATGTCAACATACTCACTCATTGACATTGACATTTCGACTTCAGAGGTTCGTAGTGCAAGATACAGACATGCAAGTCCGATGCCTGGTATTGAGTGAGTGAGGGCAATCTTGGGAGAGCACAAACTGCATAGTATAGATCCACGTTAAATGACCAGAGTGAGCACTTGTACATGTATCGACCTTACCTATCCCAGACATACATCCATGCCAATCTAGCAATAGCGCTCATCTCAGGCTCCATATCTACAAACACAGTCTTAATCCATGTTCCAACAGATGACATTGCTGATATTACCGTTTTCCATCTTTTTCCAGACCTCCTTTTGAGCATTGTGCGAATGGTGGTGATGTCTTTTACTTGTCTTTTTAGTCTCGTCTGTTCTGAAATATCGAATTGATCCCAACCCTCTTAATACATTTAAGCAATACGCAAACGGAAGCTCCACTTCCAAATCAAATCCCAATGCTCTGACTAGCAAAAGCTCGCTTGTCACTAATGACGATCTCATTTTGAAATAATTCTCGTCCACGTTCAATGTTGTCCCGTTGGGATGATAGTATCTGACAATGATGGTGTGAGTGCAAATGTTTACATAAATAAAACAATATCTACCTGTAACCAACATTGACGAGATCTCTTACTTTTCTAGGCACTTCTGTTGCTTTGCAAGCTAATTGCAAGCAGGTTGTGGTCAACAACTATATAGTAACTTAGCGTTTCGAGTGATAGATGACGATGACTTGGGGGGGGGGGCTGTACCTCTTCATTAAGATACAAAGCATCTTCTTCTGTGAGTGATCCATCTACGTTTATCACTTTTTCTTTAGTGTTCATAAATTCATTAAAACGGTGGTAGTATAATACGGCTGTTGCTGTAGTTCTGATAGGTCTAGATGTAGTGAATGAGAAAAAAAAAGGATATTAACAATGTTGCCTTGTATATCTACAACCCTGATATTTACAAATCTAGCATCGAGCTCGATTGCCTCAAAAATTGTATAGGTGCAATGTTGGGTATCAGAGGCGCAAGCTCTTTTGTATGATTGATGCTGTTGCTGCGTGTGCTTCTCGTGGACATGATAGCTTTACAAAGACCAACAAAAAAAAGAAAGCTGTTGTCTCGCACAGAAAAAAATATTCAAACAAAAGTTAAACAATGTGTGCTCTTGATTGGTTGAAACACCATCATCCTGCTTGCTCACCCACTTGATGATTTTGCACCCGACATCCATCTTCAGTGATCATAGCCGTCATTGATAATAGACCAGGGGAGACGTTTATTGTAATAATGTGAATACAGTGCAAGTAATATATTAAAAAGTGTAGGATGAATATGTTTGTGTGCTTGGTGCGCCATCTACTTGTTTTGGCTCTAGTTTTAAGCTTCTTTCGTACAGTCTATCCACATCTCTATCTTGATCTAATTGACCTTTGATATAGTCTTGGAATTCGGGTATAGTGTGAAAGTTGTATGCAAAATTTTGAAACTGCTTTAGCTCTCTAATGACCTCAGCCGTCTTTTGTCGTTTGGCAAAATTGATCAAATTGCTTGATTTATGAAGATAATCTGGGTTACCGTCCTCGATAAAGGTCAAATCTTGCAAGTAAATGCCGAGAAAGGGAATACAAGGTGGATTGACTGAATGGATAATCTCTCGATATTCTGTGAAATTGCGGTTAGCACCGAGTAGTTTTCGGATTTGAGCCAGTGTTTGGATGGTGTTCTTGTTTGTCAACTAAAATAGATTATCAATATCTTGCTTTTTATTATTGTAACGTGCTACATACCATCCACGTTTTCTTCAATCTGCCCACTGCACTATTGTCAAAAGCAGACAAAACTGCCATACATGTATTGTAGTTGTTTATACTACGACAGTACTATGAAAGGCAGCTGGATGAGTAGGTGATACATATTCAAGGAATTTCACACACACTTACATCTGCTACTTGAACCCAGTATTTGACCACGACGGATCGCTTCTTGCTCTCTTCATGCAACAAGATGCTCTCAGTGACCCAAGCTGTAAGACGGTTGCAATACTGGATAGATTGCTTGATGTTCATTGCAATGGAGCCATCAGCACCATCCCGAGACCAAGCCTTTCCCAGGCATTCAATAGGACGAATGCTGCTATACAGCTTGAAATCCATGATACTCAATTGCCTTGACATCTCCAATGGATCTGTATCAAACAGCTGAATGTTCATTACATTTTTAGGGTATATAGGGTCTGGTCCAGAAATAGGGTTTTGTACAATCTTCTTCATCTCGCCATGTGCACTCTCCAGACGTCTGCGGATAAGCTTTTGCAACTGATTTGCAGCGAATGCTGAGGAATCCCGGATGCTGGTGTTTGTAAAGTGTTCAATACGACTCAGCAAGTACTCGTCTTCATCAATGTACGAGTTCTCGAGCCAATTCTTTAGTACATTGAAGACTCTGTATCAATTGTGAGTGACGATATACGAGTTATTGCATGTGTTACACTGTACCTGAGGCGAATCAGCTTTTGTTTTCTCTCGGTCCACAATTCAAGCTGCTCAGGAGTTAATCGTTCAGGAGGAAGCAGATTGTAACGAGCTTCCAACAGACTGATGAATTCTTCAGTGGTACAAAATGAGCGATATGTGAGTAAAAAGGTGGCAATAAAGTTTGTGTCTAATGTATGTGATACAAAAAATGTTAGGTTTCCATCATTGAACAGCTTTTTTTTTTCCAAGACAATAATTACCTAAAGTATCATGCACTGTCAATCGTTCCACAAGAGCAGGAAGTGTTCCACCTTTGACAGTACTATCAGCGCCGAATTCTATATCGCTCGAGTTGAGGTCAGTGCTTAGACTCTCGTTTATAGTGGCTTCAGCGGTTCGATCATCCGATCTGATGCTCTGCTGTCTTCTACGAGAAGTGATATCAGCTACTGTCATACGTCGAGTATTTGCATTGAACTCGTTGCTGACTTCATCTGTTGTAAGACGAGAGCTTATCGTACTCATTCCAAGTTCAGTGATTGAATCTACTGTAGTTCTATCTGAAAAGGCTGAACTGGTTGGAGATATGACGGACAAGGTTGAGGCAACTGAATCGTCTCTGCTCATTCCCATAGCAACCTTGCGCTCGTTAACCATCTCAATAACATCTTGCTGAATACTCTCGATTGCAGTTTCGACATTCAATACAGCTTGGTTGATTGTGTCCACTGCTTTTTCGACATCCACACGAGTATTTGTCAGCGTTTGTATGGCCCCAAAGAGATGACCTATAGCAGCATATAGATCTTGACGACTAGACAAGTAGCTGTGGATAGAAGGCATCATGTTTCCATCTGAATCATCCAATTGAATATTATCCAAAATACCAATGTATTGAGTTATTTGGTTTGAAAGCGTTCTAAACATGAATACAGCCAAAGAGTGTTCCTTGTCATCGAAATGCTTGCTCCCCTGAGTTTTTTCGTACGTTTCCAATATAGAGCAAGAGATTTGTGTTAGTTCTTCTGTCGTACCATAAATCTGAAGAGAATACGCTTTCAGATTTGATACCAAGTCTTGATTCAGCAGGTATTTTGTCTTTTGTAGCAAAGATGTAGGCGTTGAGGGATCTGCGCTTTTGGTCTTTCCCTCGCTGGAGGTGCTTCCGTTGTTGCTTAGTGTTGCTGAAGTCATCTTGAGAGGATGTGGGGAGGCGGGTGATGGCTCAAAAGGTAACTGCGAAATATCGTCCAAAAGTCGAGGGTTCACAGGATTCACAGTTACATTGTGCTGCTGACAAATAGTAACAAAGTTTCGCACAGCCACCAGCACATCATTGGCATCACGTTGAACCTTTTGGAACATGAATACGATTGATGAGGAGAATTCTGATATCTCGGACCCCATTTTAGCAGACAATACTAGTTTTGAAAGCGAAGACATGACAGCTCTCCTAGGTTCTCGGAAGCTTGGGCTTTGCATTGACGGGGAATCCTTTTCTAGTGAATTAGAAGCGTACAACATGAGTCGCACAGCCTCTACAATAACGGCTGTCTTTGGTTGAAGATCTGCGTAAACTCCTTTTTGTGTGGACAATGTGAGCTGGCGAATAGCAAAGGCAATGTCTGTTGCAAGCTTGTTCCAAGTGAAGACTTCCTCTGTGGGCGAGTTGTCTTTATGGATCGACGAATGCTTTGATTGATTGAGCTCGCTATCTATATCACTTTCTACATCGTCATCAGATACTTGTTTTTCTTCTTGCGTCTTTTTCTGGATAAACAGTATAGTATATGTATGACAAAATATTAGGTGGGAATCGTAACATTAGAAGAAAACACAAATTCATACCAAATGTCCTGTTTCACTGTCAATTTCATCGTAATCCCAAGTTGTCTCTTGGGTAACTAAATTGCAAAAGTAAGGTCTGCCTTGAGGTGTTTTTCTCTCGACCCAGTTTTCCATGAGCTAAAAATCATATGAGAATCAAAACAGTAGCCACGTATGTTTCGTGCTTACTTGTTTTACTGTAAGCGTCACTTCCTCCTGTTCTATTTCCTCAGGTGGTTCCTGAAGACTTTGAATTTCCCTTAATTCGTCGTTTGAATATATGCTGCTACGTCTGCTAGTGTCAATTGCTGCATCGTCGAAATTAAAGAGATGAGGATTCTGAGTAGTAGATTGCCCAGTGTATTCGTTGTAATAGAGCCACGATTTGCCATCATCTGTCATTTTTATTGTCCAACCGTCCGGTAGATTAGCGTTATTTCGACTGACTTCTGAGCTGTTTGAACTGTGTATGGAGAATCTATTTCCTTGTTGCATATTGCTAGCTGGATGTGGTGGGAGTGATTTCTCAGGAGGCCTTGGAAACATAACCATTTCCTCAGAGATAACTTGCACGTAATTGCTAGGAAACCATCCTCGTTGGCCCTTACACCTATAGATTGAATAGTTAGATGGTCAGATTTCTCATGTCAGCATGCTATCCTACCAGCCATTCCACCATCCAGATTCCAGCTTGGATAGGACTTCTATCTGATCTCCTTGCTCAAAGTTCAAGCAGGTGCTCTCTTCAGAATGAAATGCATAAAGGGCTTGTACTCGGCAAATAATCTTTGGTGGAGGCATTGGAAGAGTGGACATTTTGTGTTTCAAGCGAGAAAGAAAGGGAAATCAAGAATGTTTAACAAAAAAGTATTATTGTATCGAGTAACTCAGCTTATTATAAAGAGAAGGTTTTGCTTATCAAAATCCCAAGACGGTATGACAAATTAAACATTCAGAAAGATATTTGATTAGTTCCTATTGTTTGCAGAAATCGTAAAGAAAAACTTGATTGATTCATCAAAATGCTCTCATAGCAAATAAATATAAATAAACCACAAATTGCTTATCAATTCTTTAGTGAACAGCAAAAATGATGCTACTCCTGCTGAACGGATTAACTGACTGTTTTAAGGCTTTGTGTTACTGAATCTGTCGTGTCACTCACAAATAAGATAGGTTCTCTAATTACAGTGTTACATAGATGGTTCAAAAGAAAACGTTTACATCAAGCATTTCACAAACGAGAAGATTCATATGAAAGATAGTGCTATCTTATCATCATTGTGGTGTGTCAGGCTCATGTTATTGTAGAAACTCAAACTAAGCGAGCCCTTGAAATCCAGAATGGGTAATCATGAAGATGGAATAGCAAAGATATTGTGCAAGCGCTCGCTTGTACGTGATGGCACGATTGCAGGAGCAGCTAATCGTGCGATCCAAAGGCTAGCAAATCCACAAAAAGAGATGAGCTGGTCGCTAACTATACTTGTCGTATCTCCATGTAAGATACATGTGCATGTATGGACATTGCTGCATGCTGGAAATTAAATTAATGGGTCTTGTTGCACAAGCCAGCAGTTTTTATGACAGTTCTGAAACTTTATTGTAGGTAAAAATAGCATCATTGATAATAATATTTATATGTGTTTTGATTAAAAAGCTTATATCCAGCATATTATCGTCAGTTTAGAAAATATATAATACGGCCATATACATCCTGATCTCAAGAACAATGACTTGGTAAATGCATGTATGCCAATCGAAGCCAGAGCTTCTGTATCAGTAAGTTAAGCGAGCTCTGGCTTGTTTGACAATCGTTAGCAAACAAAGCGTATCCGGATTTATAGAAATCAGTCAATGAAGAATAGAGAGTAAGGGTTCTGCTCATCTTGGGTTAGCCTTGAAGAGGCTTCAAATTGTTGTTTATCTGTATCTTGTCAAGTTATAGCTTGGGATGTCCGCTGGAACATTTTTGGCGATACTGAATTGCCTCCATGCACAGAGAACATCACATCGCAACAGCTTAGGTCTACAACAATCCAATTTTTTTTTACATACTTATATTGATTTATCATGAATAATGTGTATATTAAAGTACTACTTGTTTTGATGTTGCAACAATCACTATTTACAGACGGCAGAGGTGTCTATCTTCAATGACGGAGACACCTCAACTCTTTTTTTAAGCAGCAATACAAGTTCTTGAGCTTTAGTAGTACCACTAAACTGTCCCTCTCTGACTTCCACTTCAATATGATTTCAACTTCAAATCATGTTTTGTTGCTAATTGTTGAGGAAATGCATTAGTTGACATCTTTAAAATGTGCAGTGCGAGAAGAAAGCAATTGCCAAAGAATGGTGATTTGAAGGGCATCGAATTGTATGCCTAAATCTACTACGTATTATGGGTGTTGTGGCAAGAAGCTACTACTACTACATAAAATACTATTACTCTTTTTGGACTCATAAGAAGCTGGAGAGATTCATCGAATTGTTTATCAGTAAAGACTTCATTATCATTTAGCAATAAGCAATGTATTCCACAGACAAAGCCAAAGAGCTTAACTTTACGAAGAATTACAGAGGTCCTATTTTGGAGGAATCTTAAGATTGTACTACAGTAAATTGACTGGGAAACAATAGTCAAGCATGTTGTGCCAGAAGGGCTATAACTGTCTTTATAGGATTAAAGCAACCTTCGATAGGTAATTCATTATATAATGGGATATTCTACAAGATTACACCTCAGTTTATGAGCAAATCAAGCTTTAAGCGATTAGCATCAGCTACTGTCTTGTGCGATATAGCTATAATGCTTCAATAAGTAGAATATCCTTTGCCCAGTCAGAGCTTTATAGTTTTCTGCAAGAAGTACATATTTAAAAGCTCTCAAGCATCTGTCAACAACCTTGCTTTACACAATAAGCATACAAGATTTTAGTCAAACTTCAAACTACTTTCAAGTTTACATGCTGTTTACAGAATTTTACATATCTATCGCATAGTGTAGTGGTCAAATCACTCCAAATAATGAAAACAACGCACAAAACAGCCCAGAAACGTAGAAAAGCTATGCCTATTTATTACCTCTATATACATAAAAACCTAGAAAAAATTTGCCATAGTTCTCCTCTGCAATGATGTTAGGCGGAATTTGAAGTACTACCCAAAAATGCAATTAGGTAGTATTTCAATTAGACCACCCCTCAGGTGCTAGAGCGTGCCTTACTACACCCCTAACGTGAGGAATTATGTTTATTAAGACCCTCAACTGTCGCTAAGTAAGTAGAATCAACAATTAAGTTTGGACCAGCCTATCTAATCCTAGTCTCGGAATCTTGTTATTGTTGAGCTTCAGTGATAGGCACATCCACTCAACGTAAAAAAAAAGATATGCTTCACAGAAACATAGAAAAAAAGAAAAATAGTGAGGGTGATAACATTACATGCAGATAAAAATTAAAAAAAAAAAAATGAGGGCAAGAAGCCAAGAAAAAAAGGGGGAGAAAAAGAAGCTAATAAAAATGTATAACTTGTGTCTACTACTATTGCTCTGGCTGTTGCCATCCACAGAAAAAAATAACTTGATTGATGGTCTCTTGTAGCATCCAGTAGTGTCCATGTTCATTCCCATTTGCCTGCCTATACATGATTCAAAGAATATAGTCAGTATTGCATTCCTCAGTCAACGCCATCATATCATAATAATATATACCTACCTAATTGACTGTTGACAGTTCCGTTTGCATCCAGTAGTATTCATCATTAATCATCCATCAGTAGTCGTCGTGACCTTATACTTGTTGCCTACAAATCATATCAAAATAGTATAATAATAGTCAGCAATGTATTCAGCAATCTACGTCATCATTTATACTTACTTGATAAACAATTCACAACAGGTTCTGCATTTAATGTCCTGGAGCACCACCTTGTGCTTGATATCTATATTCTATCAAATTTGGATAGTCAGTATGGTATTATTAAGCAGCAGACACCATCAAAACTTACCCGATCGATTGAACCAATGATACGTAGCAGTAGTATATAAGACTTGAATATACCACCAGGCCAGAAAACAGCACTGCTAATGATTACTTGCTGACAGTACCAAACCAGAGAGAAGAAGAATTGCTATTGATGATGACTTGCAGATATTACCAAACCAGAAGTGAAAAACAGCGCTTCATATGCCTCGCAGATAGTATCAGACCAAAAGAGAGAAGCAACACCACAAATAACTTGCAGATTGTACCAACCAGAACAGCAGCACCACTATCAATGAATTGCAGATAGTATCGAACCAGAAACAGCAGGCAGCGCCAGATATTTTGTTGAAGTTGAGAACAAACAAAACCATTGTCTACTACTAAAAAAAATATAAGAGAGTTCAGTTAGGCGCAATTCAATAAAAGTAGCAATCTACGTTACGTACCGAATTATTACTATTATGAAAGATATCAAAGATTCCAAGGAAGTAGCTATAGCAGTAAGTCGAATTGTTGTGTCTTTGTCGTCGTCGTCTTGTTTGCTTTAAAGCAGTGATTACCTATTATTCTGAAAAAGAAAGAAATTGAATTAATAAATACTAGTGCTAGACAATCTATTCAGCAACAAATACACTCACTAGCATATGGCAACACTGATGACAGGCTTGATGAACTTGTTGCTATTGTTTCCAAAAACATTGGAGTGAGTAGAATAATAGTAGTAGAACTGTCGCCATAATAGCTGTAAAAACAGTATCAAAAACGGGGGAATGAAAAAAGGAAAAGCGGGGGAGTGCAAAAGCAAACTATTGTGCATTTGACGTCACGAGGTTGTTTCTCTGTATATAGTAGCTGATATCAAACTGAGATTAAAAGCCCTATTAATCAAAATGCTATTTCATCATTCAGGAAATTTGTCATGGCCTAAAGTTGGCAGTTGTCCATAGTAAACACTTGATCAAGCTTATATCAAACTTGTGCAGAATTCCAAGGCGCATCGAATGGTATTACTTTTGTATGGTTTGATCAACACTAGGCGTTTCAAAGCGACAGAACATTTTTTGTCAAATTTTGATACTTTTTCAATAATACCTCCATCTCTGTCAAAATAAACCTACTTGTAGCATTCATTATCATTGTAGAGCAGAAAATTTCCTATCATTTGAGCTCTTACTGGGAGTTCTAGCTTGACTCTACGTAGAGAAATGAGCAAAAACGTCTGACCAAAAAATCATCAGCTAATTTTTCGAACCTCTAAGGGTAAGGCAAATTTGGTCAAAGATGGCCAATTTTCCAAGAACATAACTTTTTATGATATCTCTGCCAATTCTGATCAGATTTGAACAAAACAAACACCATTCGATAGCTCTACATTAGCCCCAACATAATCTAAAAGCCAAAAACACCTAATAGACGTTCCCTTCATGAAATAACTCAAAGTCATGTACTTTAATTTGCCTCAAGCGGGCACTACCCGACATATTTTTGAAAATTCTAACAATAACCATACCATCGTATAGAAAATTAAAAGAGAAAGAAAAGTTAAGCACTACGCAACATCAACTCACTTAGTAAATCATGGAGAAATATTCATCCAAAGTTGGATCGTTTTTCACATTTTCCCTTCTTACTACCTCACTTTATCTATTACAAACCCAAATTTAACACTCTCTAATCAATAAAAGTACCCTAAACAACTTTTACTATACATACATTCAACATTCATATATCAATACAATGACTTTTACTTGTGACATCTGCTCAGAATCGATAAAATCATGAAATCATGGATATCTCAGCAACCACAGTAGCTACGTAAATTTCGCTTATAGTTTCGCTTTCTACGCAAGAAATGGTCCTAATAACCTGTAAGTTTCAAGACTCTGCCGGCAATATTTAAAAACTCGATGTTCGATGGTCCAAAAGTCCAAAAGTCAAAATTTGAAAATCGTTTCCAACATCCATGACCAGACATAGGGCCCTCGTACACAATATGAGATAACCTAAAACTATTGTAGTACCATGAAAATGAGGCAACTTTAAGCTGAGGACATGGTATTAGAAATGCCTTGTTTTCGAGATAATGGACATTGGAGAGTGCACAATTTAGCTGGGAGTAGATGCATGCCTCATTTTGGAATGCACAAACAAAACAAGAAAAAGTAAGCTACAATTACCCAGTCTTGAAAACAACACTCACTAACAAGTAAAGTGTCCCTCTATAACAATAGATTAGCAACTTATTATGTGCGTTATGCCATGCTCCCAATTCAAAAAAGATGATGCATTGAGAAGCTTTCTCCAGGCATAGTCGCTGACATTGAACTGAGATTGAAAACCCTATTGTGTAAAATGAAGATGAATGCATTTGGAAATTTGTCATGACCTAAACTTGGCAATTGTTGATACTAAACCCTTAATCAAGTATATACCAAACTTGTGTAGAATTGAAAGACGCATCAACTGGTACTAATTTTGTCTGGTTTGGTCAAACCTAGACCGTTTAAATGGGCAAGAAAGTTTTCCTCAAATTTTGATGGTTTTTCAACAAAACCTCCATCTCTGTCAAAGCAAACCTACTTGTAACATTCATTATTATTGTAGAGCAAAAAATTTCCTATCATTTGAGCTCTTACTGAAAGTTCTAGCTTGACTCTACGTAGAGAAATGAGCAAAAACGTCTGACCAAAAAATCATCAGCTAATTTTTCGAACCTCTAAGGGTAAGGCAAATTTGGTCAAAGATGGCCAATTTTCCAAGAACATAACTTTTTATGATATCTCTGCCAATTCTGATCAGATTTGAACAAAACAAACACCATTCGATAGCTCTACATTAGCCCCAACATAATCTAAAAGCCAAAAACACCTAATAGACGTTCCCTTCATGAAATAACTCAAAGTCATGTACTTTAATTTGCCTCAAGCGGGCACTACCCGACATATTTTTGAAAATTCTAACAATAACCATACCATCGTATAGAAAATTAAAAGAGAAAGAAAAGTTAAGCACTACGCAACATCAACTCACTTAGTAAATCATGGAGAAATATTCATCCAAAGTTGGATCGTTTTTCACATTTTCCCTTCTTACTACCTCACTTTATCTATTACAAACCCAAATTTAACACTCTCTAATCAATAAAAGTACCCTAAACAACTTTTACTATACATACATTCAACATTCATATATCAATACAATGACTTTTACTTGTGACATCTGCTCAGAATCGATAAAATCATGAAATCATGGATATCTCAGCAACCACAGTAGCTACGTAAATTTCGCTTATAGTTTCGCTTTCTACGCAAGAAATGGTCCTAATAACCTGTAAGTTTCAAGACTCTGCCGGCAATATTTAAAAACTCGATGTTCGATGGTCCAAAAGTCCAAAAGTCAAAATTTGAAAATCGTTTCCAACATCCATGACCAGACATAGGGCCCTCGTACACAATATGAGATAACCTAAAACTATTGTAGTACCATGAAAATGAGGCAACTTTAAGCTGAGGACATGGTATTAGAAATGCCTTGTTTTCGAGATAATGGACATTGGAGAGTGCACAATTTAGCTGGGAGTAGATGCATGCCTCATTTTGGAATGCACAAACAAAACAAGAAAAAGTAAGCTACAATTACCCAGTCTTGAAAACAACACTCACTAACAAGTAAAGTGTCCCTCTATAACAATAGATTAGCAACTTATTATGTGCGTTATGCCATGCTCCCAATTCAAAAAAGATGATGCATTGAGAAGCTTTCTCCAGGCATAGTCGCTGACATTGAACTGAGATTGAAAACCCTATTGTGTAAAATGAAGATGAATGCATTTGGAAATTTGTCATGACCTAAACTTGGCAATTGTTGATACTAAACCCTTAATCAAGTATATACCAAACTTGTGTAGAATTGAAAGACGCATCAACTGGTACTAATTTTGTCTGGTTTGGTCAAACCTAGACCGTTTAAATGGGCAAGAAAGTTTTCCTCAAATTTTGATGGTTTTTCAACAAAACCTCCATCTCTGTCAAAGCAAACCTACTTGTAACATTCATTATTATTGTAGAGCAAAAAATTTCCTATCATTTGAGCTCTTACTGAAAGTTCTAGCTTGACTCTACGTAGAGAAATGAGCAAAAACGTCTGACCAAAAAATCATCAGCTAATTTTTCGAACCTCTAAGGGTAAGGCAAATTTGGTCAAAGATGGCCAATTTTCCAAGAACATAACTTTTTATGATATCTCTGCCAATTCTGATCAGATTTGAACAAAACAAACACCATTCGATAGCTCTACATTAGCCCCAACATAATCTAAAAGCCAAAAACACCTAATAGACGTTCCCTTCATGAAATAACTCAAAGTCATGTACTTTAATTTGCCTCAAGCGGGCACTACCCGACATATTTTTGAAAATTCTAACAATAACCATACCATCGTATAGAAAATTAAAAGAGAAAGAAAAGTTAAGCACTACGCAACATCAACTCACTTAGTAAATCATGGAGAAATATTCATCCAAAGTTGGATCGTTTTTCACATTTTCCCTTCTTACTACCTCACTTTATCTATTACAAACCCAAATTTAACACTCTCTAATCAATAAAAGTACCCTAAACAACTTTTACTATACATACATTCAACATTCATATATCAATACAATGACTTTTACTTGTGACATCTGCTCAGAATCGATAAAATCATGAAATCATGGATATCTCAGCAACCACAGTAGCTACGTAAATTTCGCTTATAGTTTCGCTTTCTACGCAAGAAATGGTCCTAATAACCTGTAAGTTTCAAGACTCTGCCGGCAATATTTAAAAACTCGATGTTCGATGGTCCAAAAGTCCAAAAGTCAAAATTTGAAAATCGTTTCCAACATCCATGACCAGACATAGGGCCCTCGTACACAATATGAGATAACCTAAAACTATTGTAGTACCATGAAAATGAGGCAACTTTAAGCTGAGGACATGGTATTAGAAATGCCTTGTTTTCGAGATAATGGACATTGGAGAGTGCACAATTTAGCTGGGAGTAGATGCATGCCTCATTTTGGAATGCACAAACAAAACAAGAAAAAGTAAGCTACAATTACCCAGTCTTGAAAACAACACTCACTAACAAGTAAAGTGTCCCTCTATAACAATAGATTAGCAACTTATTATGTGCGTTATGCCATGCTCCCAATTCAAAAAAGATGATGCATTGAGAAGCTTTCTCCAGGCATAGTCGCTGACATTGAACTGAGATTGAAAACCCTATTGTGTAAAATGAAGATGAATGCATTTGGAAATTTGTCATGACCTAAACTTGGCAATTGTTGATACTAAACCCTTAATCAAGTATATACCAAACTTGTGTAGAATTGAAAGACGCATCAACTGGTACTAATTTTGTCTGGTTTGGTCAAACCTAGACCGTTTAAATGGGCAAGAAAGTTTTCCTCAAATTTTGATGGTTTTTCAACAAAACCTCCATCTCTGTCAAAGCAAACCTACTTGTAACATTCATTATTATTGTAGAGCAAAAAATTTCCTATCATTTGAGCTCTTACTGAAAGTTCTAGCTTGACTCTACGTAGAGAAATGAGCAAAAACGTCTGACCAAAAAATCATCAGCTAATTTTTCGAACCTCTAAGGGTAAGGCAAATTTGGTCAAAGATGGCCAATTTTCCAAGAACATAACTTTTTATGATATCTCTGCCAATTCTGATCAGATTTGAACAAAACAAACACCATTCGATAGCTCTACATTAGCCCCAACATAATCTAAAAGCCAAAAACACCTAATAGACGTTCCCTTCATGAAATAACTCAAAGTCATGTACTTTAATTTGCCTCAAGCGGGCACTACCCGACATATTTTTGAAAATTCTAACAATAACCATACCATCGTATAGAAAATTAAAAGAGAAAGAAAAGTTAAGCACTACGCAACATCAACTCACTTAGTAAATCATGGAGAAATATTCATCCAAAGTTGGATCGTTTTTCACATTTTCCCTTCTTACTACCTCACTTTATCTATTACAAACCCAAATTTAACACTCTCTAATCAATAAAAGTACCCTAAACAACTTTTACTATACATACATTCAACATTCATATATCAATACAATGACTTTTACTTGTGACATCTGCTCAGAATCGATAAAATCATGAAATCATGGATATCTCAGCAACCACAGTAGCTACGTAAATTTCGCTTATAGTTTCGCTTTCTACGCAAGAAATGGTCCTAATAACCTGTAAGTTTCAAGACTCTGCCGGCAATATTTAAAAACTCGATGTTCGATGGTCCAAAAGTCCAAAAGTCAAAATTTGAAAATCGTTTCCAACATCCATGACCAGACATAGGGCCCTCGTACACAATATGAGATAACCTAAAACTATTGTAGTACCATGAAAATGAGGCAACTTTAAGCTGAGGACATGGTATTAGAAATGCCTTGTTTTCGAGATAATGGACATTGGAGAGTGCACAATTTAGCTGGGAGTAGATGCATGCCTCATTTTGGAATGCACAAACAAAACAAGAAAAAGTAAGCTACAATTACCCAGTCTTGAAAACAACACTCACTAACAAGTAAAGTGTCCCTCTATAACAATAGATTAGCAACTTATTATGTGCGTTATGCCATGCTCCCAATTCAAAAAAGATGATGCATTGAGAAGCTTTCTCCAGGCATAGTCGCTGACATTGAACTGAGATTGAAAACCCTATTGTGTAAAATGAAGATGAATGCATTTGGAAATTTGTCATGACCTAAACTTGGCAATTGTTGATACTAAACCCTTAATCAAGTATATACCAAACTTGTGTAGAATTGAAAGACGCATCAACTGGTACTAATTTTGTCTGGTTTGGTCAAACCTAGACCGTTTAAATGGGCAAGAAAGTTTTCCTCAAATTTTGATGGTTTTTCAACAAAACCTCCATCTCTGTCAAAGCAAACCTACTTGTAACATTCATTATTATTGTAGAGCAAAAAATTTCCTATCATTTGAGCTCTTACTGAAAGTTCTAGCTTGACTCTACGTAGAGAAATGAGCAAAAACGTCTGACCAAAAAATCATCAGCTAATTTTTCGAACCTCTAAGGGTAAGGCAAATTTGGTCAAAGATGGCCAATTTTCCAAGAACATAACTTTTTATGATATCTCTGCCAATTCTGATCAGATTTGAACAAAACAAACACCATTCGATAGCTCTACATTAGCCCCAACATAATCTAAAAGCCAAAAACACCTAATAGACGTTCCCTTCATGAAATAACTCAAAGTCATGTACTTTAATTTGCCTCAAGCGGGCACTACCCGACATATTTTTGAAAATTCTAACAATAACCATACCATCGTATAGAAAATTAAAAGAGAAAGAAAAGTTAAGCACTACGCAACATCAACTCACTTAGTAAATCATGGAGAAATATTCATCCAAAGTTGGATCGTTTTTCACATTTTCCCTTCTTACTACCTCACTTTATCTATTACAAACCCAAATTTAACACTCTCTAATCAATAAAAGTACCCTAAACAACTTTTACTATACATACATTCAACATTCATATATCAATACAATGACTTTTACTTGTGACATCTGCTCAGAATCGATAAAATCATGAAATCATGGATATCTCAGCAACCACAGTAGCTACGTAAATTTCGCTTATAGTTTCGCTTTCTACGCAAGAAATGGTCCTAATAACCTGTAAGTTTCAAGACTCTGCCGGCAATATTTAAAAACTCGATGTTCGATGGTCCAAAAGTCCAAAAGTCAAAATTTGAAAATCGTTTCCAACATCCATGACCAGACATAGGGCCCTCGTACACAATATGAGATAACCTAAAACTATTGTAGTACCATGAAAATGAGGCAACTTTAAGCTGAGGACATGGTATTAGAAATGCCTTGTTTTCGAGATAATGGACATTGGAGAGTGCACAATTTAGCTGGGAGTAGATGCATGCCTCATTTTGGAATGCACAAACAAAACAAGAAAAAGTAAGCTACAATTACCCAGTCTTGAAAACAACACTCACTAACAAGTAAAGTGTCCCTCTATAACAATAGATTAGCAACTTATTATGTGCGTTATGCCATGCTCCCAATTCAAAAAAGATGATGCATTGAGAAGCTTTCTCCAGGCATAGTCGCTGACATTGAACTGAGATTGAAAACCCTATTGTGTAAAATGAAGATGAATGCATTTGGAAATTTGTCATGACCTAAACTTGGCAATTGTTGATACTAAACCCTTAATCAAGTATATACCAAACTTGTGTAGAATTGAAAGACGCATCAACTGGTACTAATTTTGTCTGGTTTGGTCAAACCTAGACCGTTTAAATGGGCAAGAAAGTTTTCCTCAAATTTTGATGGTTTTTCAACAAAACCTCCATCTCTGTCAAAGCAAACCTACTTGTAACATTCATTATTATTGTAGAGCAAAAAATTTCCTATCATTTGAGCTCTTACTGAAAGTTCTAGCTTGACTCTACGTAGAGAAATGAGCAAAAACGTCTGACCAAAAAATCATCAGCTAATTTTTCGAACCTCTAAGGGTAAGGCAAATTTGGTCAAAGATGGCCAATTTTCCAAGAACATAACTTTTTATGATATCTCTGCCAATTCTGATCAGATTTGAACAAAACAAACACCATTCGATAGCTCTACATTAGCCCCAACATAATCTAAAAGCCAAAAACACCTAATAGACGTTCCCTTCATGAAATAACTCAAAGTCATGTACTTTAATTTGCCTCAAGCGGGCACTACCCGACATATTTTTGAAAATTCTAACAATAACCATACCATCGTATAGAAAATTAAAAGAGAAAGAAAAGTTAAGCACTACGCAACATCAACTCACTTAGTAAATCATGGAGAAATATTCATCCAAAGTTGGATCGTTTTTCACATTTTCCCTTCTTACTACCTCACTTTATCTATTACAAACCCAAATTTAACACTCTCTAATCAATAAAAGTACCCTAAACAACTTTTACTATACATACATTCAACATTCATATATCAATACAATGACTTTTACTTGTGACATCTGCTCAGAATCGATAAAATCATGAAATCATGGATATCTCAGCAACCACAGTAGCTACGTAAATTTCGCTTATAGTTTCGCTTTCTACGCAAGAAATGGTCCTAATAACCTGTAAGTTTCAAGACTCTGCCGGCAATATTTAAAAACTCGATGTTCGATGGTCCAAAAGTCCAAAAGTCAAAATTTGAAAATCGTTTCCAACATCCATGACCAGACATAGGGCCCTCGTACACAATATGAGATAACCTAAAACTATTGTAGTACCATGAAAATGAGGCAACTTTAAGCTGAGGACATGGTATTAGAAATGCCTTGTTTTCGAGATAATGGACATTGGAGAGTGCACAATTTAGCTGGGAGTAGATGCATGCCTCATTTTGGAATGCACAAACAAAACAAGAAAAAGTAAGCTACAATTACCCAGTCTTGAAAACAACACTCACTAACAAGTAAAGTGTCCCTCTATAACAATAGATTAGCAACTTATTATGTGCGTTATGCCATGCTCCCAATTCAAAAAAGATGATGCATTGAGAAGCTTTCTCCAGGCATAGTCGCTGACATTGAACTGAGATTGAAAACCCTATTGTGTAAAATGAAGATGAATGCATTTGGAAATTTGTCATGACCTAAACTTGGCAATTGTTGATACTAAACCCTTAATCAAGTATATACCAAACTTGTGTAGAATTGAAAGACGCATCAACTGGTACTAATTTTGTCTGGTTTGGTCAAACCTAGACCGTTTAAATGGGCAAGAAAGTTTTCCTCAAATTTTGATGGTTTTTCAACAAAACCTCCATCTCTGTCAAAGCAAACCTACTTGTAACATTCATTATTATTGTAGAGCAAAAAATTTCCTATCATTTGAGCTCTTACTGAAAGTTCTAGCTTGACTCTACGTAGAGAAATGAGCAAAAACGTCTGACCAAAAAATCATCAGCTAATTTTTCGAACCTCTAAGGGTAAGGCAAATTTGGTCAAAGATGGCCAATTTTCCAAGAACATAACTTTTTATGATATCTCTGCCAATTCTGATCAGATTTGAACAAAACAAACACCATTCGATAGCTCTACATTAGCCCCAACATAATCTAAAAGCCAAAAACACCTAATAGACGTTCCCTTCATGAAATAACTCAAAGTCATGTACTTTAATTTGCCTCAAGCGGGCACTACCCGACATATTTTTGAAAATTCTAACAATAACCATACCATCGTATAGAAAATTAAAAGAGAAAGAAAAGTTAAGCACTACGCAACATCAACTCACTTAGTAAATCATGGAGAAATATTCATCCAAAGTTGGATCGTTTTTCACATTTTCCCTTCTTACTACCTCACTTTATCTATTACAAACCCAAATTTAACACTCTCTAATCAATAAAAGTACCCTAAACAACTTTTACTATACATACATTCAACATTCATATATCAATACAATGACTTTTACTTGTGACATCTGCTCAGAATCGATAAAATCATGAAATCATGGATATCTCAGCAACCACAGTAGCTACGTAAATTTCGCTTATAGTTTCGCTTTCTACGCAAGAAATGGTCCTAATAACCTGTAAGTTTCAAGACTCTGCCGGCAATATTTAAAAACTCGATGTTCGATGGTCCAAAAGTCCAAAAGTCAAAATTTGAAAATCGTTTCCAACATCCATGACCAGACATAGGGCCCTCGTACACAATATGAGATAACCTAAAACTATTGTAGTACCATGAAAATGAGGCAACTTTAAGCTGAGGACATGGTATTAGAAATGCCTTGTTTTCGAGATAATGGACATTGGAGAGTGCACAATTTAGCTGGGAGTAGATGCATGCCTCATTTTGGAATGCACAAACAAAACAAGAAAAAGTAAGCTACAATTACCCAGTCTTGAAAACAACACTCACTAACAAGTAAAGTGTCCCTCTATAACAATAGATTAGCAACTTATTATGTGCGTTATGCCATGCTCCCAATTCAAAAAAGATGATGCATTGAGAAGCTTTCTCCAGGCATAGTCGCTGACATTGAACTGAGATTGAAAACCCTATTGTGTAAAATGAAGATGAATGCATTTGGAAATTTGTCATGACCTAAACTTGGCAATTGTTGATACTAAACCCTTAATCAAGTATATACCAAACTTGTGTAGAATTGAAAGACGCATCAACTGGTACTAATTTTGTCTGGTTTGGTCAAACCTAGACCGTTTAAATGGGCAAGAAAGTTTTCCTCAAATTTTGATGGTTTTTCAACAAAACCTCCATCTCTGTCAAAGCAAACCTACTTGTAACATTCATTATTATTGTAGAGCAAAAAATTTCCTATCATTTGAGCTCTTACTGAAAGTTCTAGCTTGACTCTACGTAGAGAAATGAGCAAAAACGTCTGACCAAAAAATCATCAGCTAATTTTTCGAACCTCTAAGGGTAAGGCAAATTTGGTCAAAGATGGCCAATTTTCCAAGAACATAACTTTTTATGATATCTCTGCCAATTCTGATCAGATTTGAACAAAACAAACACCATTCGATAGCTCTACATTAGCCCCAACATAATCTAAAAGCCAAAAACACCTAATAGACGTTCCCTTCATGAAATAACTCAAAGTCATGTACTTTAATTTGCCTCAAGCGGGCACTACCCGACATATTTTTGAAAATTCTAACAATAACCATACCATCGTATAGAAAATTAAAAGAGAAAGAAAAGTTAAGCACTACGCAACATCAACTCACTTAGTAAATCATGGAGAAATATTCATCCAAAGTTGGATCGTTTTTCACATTTTCCCTTCTTACTACCTCACTTTATCTATTACAAACCCAAATTTAACACTCTCTAATCAATAAAAGTACCCTAAACAACTTTTACTATACATACATTCAACATTCATATATCAATACAATGACTTTTACTTGTGACATCTGCTCAGAATCGATAAAATCATGAAATCATGGATATCTCAGCAACCACAGTAGCTACGTAAATTTCGCTTATAGTTTCGCTTTCTACGCAAGAAATGGTCCTAATAACCTGTAAGTTTCAAGACTCTGCCGGCAATATTTAAAAACTCGATGTTCGATGGTCCAAAAGTCCAAAAGTCAAAATTTGAAAATCGTTTCCAACATCCATGACCAGACATAGGGCCCTCGTACACAATATGAGATAACCTAAAACTATTGTAGTACCATGAAAATGAGGCAACTTTAAGCTGAGGACATGGTATTAGAAATGCCTTGTTTTCGAGATAATGGACATTGGAGAGTGCACAATTTAGCTGGGAGTAGATGCATGCCTCATTTTGGAATGCACAAACAAAACAAGAAAAAGTAAGCTACAATTACCCAGTCTTGAAAACAACACTCACTAACAAGTAAAGTGTCCCTCTATAACAATAGATTAGCAACTTATTATGTGCGTTATGCCATGCTCCCAATTCAAAAAAGATGATGCATTGAGAAGCTTTCTCCAGGCATAGTCGCTGACATTGAACTGAGATTGAAAACCCTATTGTGTAAAATGAAGATGAATGCATTTGGAAATTTGTCATGACCTAAACTTGGCAATTGTTGATACTAAACCCTTAATCAAGTATATACCAAACTTGTGTAGAATTGAAAGACGCATCAACTGGTACTAATTTTGTCTGGTTTGGTCAAACCTAGACCGTTTAAATGGGCAAGAAAGTTTTCCTCAAATTTTGATGGTTTTTCAACAAAACCTCCATCTCTGTCAAAGCAAACCTACTTGTAACATTCATTATTATTGTAGAGCAAAAAATTTCCTATCATTTGAGCTCTTACTGAAAGTTCTAGCTTGACTCTACGTAGAGAAATGAGCAAAAACGTCTGACCAAAAAATCATCAGCTAATTTTTCGAACCTCTAAGGGTAAGGCAAATTTGGTCAAAGATGGCCAATTTTCCAAGAACATAACTTTTTATGATATCTCTGCCAATTCTGATCAGATTTGAACAAAACAAACACCATTCGATAGCTCTACATTAGCCCCAACATAATCTAAAAGCCAAAAACACCTAATAGACGTTCCCTTCATGAAATAACTCAAAGTCATGTACTTTAATTTGCCTCAAGCGGGCACTACCCGACATATTTTTGAAAATTCTAACAATAACCATACCATCGTATAGAAAATTAAAAGAGAAAGAAAAGTTAAGCACTACGCAACATCAACTCACTTAGTAAATCATGGAGAAATATTCATCCAAAGTTGGATCGTTTTTCACATTTTCCCTTCTTACTACCTCACTTTATCTATTACAAACCCAAATTTAACACTCTCTAATCAATAAAAGTACCCTAAACAACTTTTACTATACATACATTCAACATTCATATATCAATACAATGACTTTTACTTGTGACATCTGCTCAGAATCGATAAAATCATGAAATCATGGATATCTCAGCAACCACAGTAGCTACGTAAATTTCGCTTATAGTTTCGCTTTCTACGCAAGAAATGGTCCTAATAACCTGTAAGTTTCAAGACTCTGCCGGCAATATTTAAAAACTCGATGTTCGATGGTCCAAAAGTCCAAAAGTCAAAATTTGAAAATCGTTTCCAACATCCATGACCAGACATAGGGCCCTCGTACACAATATGAGATAACCTAAAACTATTGTAGTACCATGAAAATGAGGCAACTTTAAGCTGAGGACATGGTATTAGAAATGCCTTGTTTTCGAGATAATGGACATTGGAGAGTGCACAATTTAGCTGGGAGTAGATGCATGCCTCATTTTGGAATGCACAAACAAAACAAGAAAAAGTAAGCTACAATTACCCAGTCTTGAAAACAACACTCACTAACAAGTAAAGTGTCCCTCTATAACAATAGATTAGCAACTTATTATGTGCGTTATGCCATGCTCCCAATTCAAAAAAGATGATGCATTGAGAAGCTTTCTCCAGGCATAGTCGCTGACATTGAACTGAGATTGAAAACCCTATTGTGTAAAATGAAGATGAATGCATTTGGAAATTTGTCATGACCTAAACTTGGCAATTGTTGATACTAAACCCTTAATCAAGTATATACCAAACTTGTGTAGAATTGAAAGACGCATCAACTGGTACTAATTTTGTCTGGTTTGGTCAAACCTAGACCGTTTAAATGGGCAAGAAAGTTTTCCTCAAATTTTGATGGTTTTTCAACAAAACCTCCATCTCTGTCAAAGCAAACCTACTTGTAACATTCATTATTATTGTAGAGCAAAAAATTTCCTATCATTTGAGCTCTTACTGAAAGTTCTAGCTTGACTCTACGTAGAGAAATGAGCAAAAACGTCTGACCAAAAAATCATCAGCTAATTTTTCGAACCTCTAAGGGTAAGGCAAATTTGGTCAAAGATGGCCAATTTTCCAAGAACATAACTTTTTATGATATCTCTGCCAATTCTGATCAGATTTGAACAAAACAAACACCATTCGATAGCTCTACATTAGCCCCAACATAATCTAAAAGCCAAAAACACCTAATAGACGTTCCCTTCATGAAATAACTCAAAGTCATGTACTTTAATTTGCCTCAAGCGGGCACTACCCGACATATTTTTGAAAATTCTAACAATAACCATACCATCGTATAGAAAATTAAAAGAGAAAGAAAAGTTAAGCACTACGCAACATCAACTCACTTAGTAAATCATGGAGAAATATTCATCCAAAGTTGGATCGTTTTTCACATTTTCCCTTCTTACTACCTCACTTTATCTATTACAAACCCAAATTTAACACTCTCTAATCAATAAAAGTACCCTAAACAACTTTTACTATACATACATTCAACATTCATATATCAATACAATGACTTTTACTTGTGACATCTGCTCAGAATCGATAAAATCATGAAATCATGGATATCTCAGCAACCACAGTAGCTACGTAAATTTCGCTTATAGTTTCGCTTTCTACGCAAGAAATGGTCCTAATAACCTGTAAGTTTCAAGACTCTGCCGGCAATATTTAAAAACTCGATGTTCGATGGTCCAAAAGTCCAAAAGTCAAAATTTGAAAATCGTTTCCAACATCCATGACCAGACATAGGGCCCTCGTACACAATATGAGATAACCTAAAACTATTGTAGTACCATGAAAATGAGGCAACTTTAAGCTGAGGACATGGTATTAGAAATGCCTTGTTTTCGAGATAATGGACATTGGAGAGTGCACAATTTAGCTGGGAGTAGATGCATGCCTCATTTTGGAATGCACAAACAAAACAAGAAAAAGTAAGCTACAATTACCCAGTCTTGAAAACAACACTCACTAACAAGTAAAGTGTCCCTCTATAACAATAGATTAGCAACTTATTATGTGCGTTATGCCATGCTCCCAATTCAAAAAAGATGATGCATTGAGAAGCTTTCTCCAGGCATAGTCGCTGACATTGAACTGAGATTGAAAACCCTATTGTGTAAAATGAAGATGAATGCATTTGGAAATTTGTCATGACCTAAACTTGGCAATTGTTGATACTAAACCCTTAATCAAGTATATACCAAACTTGTGTAGAATTGAAAGACGCATCAACTGGTACTAATTTTGTCTGGTTTGGTCAAACCTAGACCGTTTAAATGGGCAAGAAAGTTTTCCTCAAATTTTGATGGTTTTTCAACAAAACCTCCATCTCTGTCAAAGCAAACCTACTTGTAACATTCATTATTATTGTAGAGCAAAAAATTTCCTATCATTTGAGCTCTTACTGAAAGTTCTAGCTTGACTCTACGTAGAGAAATGAGCAAAAACGTCTGACCAAAAAATCATCAGCTAATTTTTCGAACCTCTAAGGGTAAGGCAAATTTGGTCAAAGATGGCCAATTTTCCAAGAACATAACTTTTTATGATATCTCTGCCAATTCTGATCAGATTTGAACAAAACAAACACCATTCGATAGCTCTACATTAGCCCCAACATAATCTAAAAGCCAAAAACACCTAATAGACGTTCCCTTCATGAAATAACTCAAAGTCATGTACTTTAATTTGCCTCAAGCGGGCACTACCCGACATATTTTTGAAAATTCTAACAATAACCATACCATCGTATAGAAAATTAAAAGAGAAAGAAAAGTTAAGCACTACGCAACATCAACTCACTTAGTAAATCATGGAGAAATATTCATCCAAAGTTGGATCGTTTTTCACATTTTCCCTTCTTACTACCTCACTTTATCTATTACAAACCCAAATTTAACACTCTCTAATCAATAAAAGTACCCTAAACAACTTTTACTATACATACATTCAACATTCATATATCAATACAATGACTTTTACTTGTGACATCTGCTCAGAATCGATAAAATCATGAAATCATGGATATCTCAGCAACCACAGTAGCTACGTAAATTTCGCTTATAGTTTCGCTTTCTACGCAAGAAATGGTCCTAATAACCTGTAAGTTTCAAGACTCTGCCGGCAATATTTAAAAACTCGATGTTCGATGGTCCAAAAGTCCAAAAGTCAAAATTTGAAAATCGTTTCCAACATCCATGACCAGACATAGGGCCCTCGTACACAATATGAGATAACCTAAAACTATTGTAGTACCATGAAAATGAGGCAACTTTAAGCTGAGGACATGGTATTAGAAATGCCTTGTTTTCGAGATAATGGACATTGGAGAGTGCACAATTTAGCTGGGAGTAGATGCATGCCTCATTTTGGAATGCACAAACAAAACAAGAAAAAGTAAGCTACAATTACCCAGTCTTGAAAACAACACTCACTAACAAGTAAAGTGTCCCTCTATAACAATAGATTAGCAACTTATTATGTGCGTTATGCCATGCTCCCAATTCAAAAAAGATGATGCATTGAGAAGCTTTCTCCAGGCATAGTCGCTGACATTGAACTGAGATTGAAAACCCTATTGTGTAAAATGAAGATGAATGCATTTGGAAATTTGTCATGACCTAAACTTGGCAATTGTTGATACTAAACCCTTAATCAAGTATATACCAAACTTGTGTAGAATTGAAAGACGCATCAACTGGTACTAATTTTGTCTGGTTTGGTCAAACCTAGACCGTTTAAATGGGCAAGAAAGTTTTCCTCAAATTTTGATGGTTTTTCAACAAAACCTCCATCTCTGTCAAAGCAAACCTACTTGTAACATTCATTATTATTGTAGAGCAAAAAATTTCCTATCATTTGAGCTCTTACTGAAAGTTCTAGCTTGACTCTACGTAGAGAAATGAGCAAAAACGTCTGACCAAAAAATCATCAGCTAATTTTTCGAACCTCTAAGGGTAAGGCAAATTTGGTCAAAGATGGCCAATTTTCCAAGAACATAACTTTTTATGATATCTCTGCCAATTCTGATCAGATTTGAACAAAACAAACACCATTCGATAGCTCTACATTAGCCCCAACATAATCTAAAAGCCAAAAACACCTAATAGACGTTCCCTTCATGAAATAACTCAAAGTCATGTACTTTAATTTGCCTCAAGCGGGCACTACCCGACATATTTTTGAAAATTCTAACAATAACCATACCATCGTATAGAAAATTAAAAGAGAAAGAAAAGTTAAGCACTACGCAACATCAACTCACTTAGTAAATCATGGAGAAATATTCATCCAAAGTTGGATCGTTTTTCACATTTTCCCTTCTTACTACCTCACTTTATCTATTACAAACCCAAATTTAACACTCTCTAATCAATAAAAGTACCCTAAACAACTTTTACTATACATACATTCAACATTCATATATCAATACAATGACTTTTACTTGTGACATCTGCTCAGAATCGATAAAATCATGAAATCATGGATATCTCAGCAACCACAGTAGCTACGTAAATTTCGCTTATAGTTTCGCTTTCTACGCAAGAAATGGTCCTAATAACCTGTAAGTTTCAAGACTCTGCCGGCAATATTTAAAAACTCGATGTTCGATGGTCCAAAAGTCCAAAAGTCAAAATTTGAAAATCGTTTCCAACATCCATGACCAGACATAGGGCCCTCGTACACAATATGAGATAACCTAAAACTATTGTAGTACCATGAAAATGAGGCAACTTTAAGCTGAGGACATGGTATTAGAAATGCCTTGTTTTCGAGATAATGGACATTGGAGAGTGCACAATTTAGCTGGGAGTAGATGCATGCCTCATTTTGGAATGCACAAACAAAACAAGAAAAAGTAAGCTACAATTACCCAGTCTTGAAAACAACACTCACTAACAAGTAAAGTGTCCCTCTATAACAATAGATTAGCAACTTATTATGTGCGTTATGCCATGCTCCCAATTCAAAAAAGATGATGCATTGAGAAGCTTTCTCCAGGCATAGTCGCTGACATTGAACTGAGATTGAAAACCCTATTGTGTAAAATGAAGATGAATGCATTTGGAAATTTGTCATGACCTAAACTTGGCAATTGTTGATACTAAACCCTTAATCAAGTATATACCAAACTTGTGTAGAATTGAAAGACGCATCAACTGGTACTAATTTTGTCTGGTTTGGTCAAACCTAGACCGTTTAAATGGGCAAGAAAGTTTTCCTCAAATTTTGATGGTTTTTCAACAAAACCTCCATCTCTGTCAAAGCAAACCTACTTGTAACATTCATTATTATTGTAGAGCAAAAAATTTCCTATCATTTGAGCTCTTACTGAAAGTTCTAGCTTGACTCTACGTAGAGAAATGAGCAAAAACGTCTGACCAAAAAATCATCAGCTAATTTTTCGAACCTCTAAGGGTAAGGCAAATTTGGTCAAAGATGGCCAATTTTCCAAGAACATAACTTTTTATGATATCTCTGCCAATTCTGATCAGATTTGAACAAAACAAACACCATTCGATAGCTCTACATTAGCCCCAACATAATCTAAAAGCCAAAAACACCTAATAGACGTTCCCTTCATGAAATAACTCAAAGTCATGTACTTTAATTTGCCTCAAGCGGGCACTACCCGACATATTTTTGAAAATTCTAACAATAACCATACCATCGTATAGAAAATTAAAAGAGAAAGAAAAGTTAAGCACTACGCAACATCAACTCACTTAGTAAATCATGGAGAAATATTCATCCAAAGTTGGATCGTTTTTCACATTTTCCCTTCTTACTACCTCACTTTATCTATTACAAACCCAAATTTAACACTCTCTAATCAATAAAAGTACCCTAAACAACTTTTACTATACATACATTCAACATTCATATATCAATACAATGACTTTTACTTGTGACATCTGCTCAGAATCGATAAAATCATGAAATCATGGATATCTCAGCAACCACAGTAGCTACGTAAATTTCGCTTATAGTTTCGCTTTCTACGCAAGAAATGGTCCTAATAACCTGTAAGTTTCAAGACTCTGCCGGCAATATTTAAAAACTCGATGTTCGATGGTCCAAAAGTCCAAAAGTCAAAATTTGAAAATCGTTTCCAACATCCATGACCAGACATAGGGCCCTCGTACACAATATGAGATAACCTAAAACTATTGTAGTACCATGAAAATGAGGCAACTTTAAGCTGAGGACATGGTATTAGAAATGCCTTGTTTTCGAGATAATGGACATTGGAGAGTGCACAATTTAGCTGGGAGTAGATGCATGCCTCATTTTGGAATGCACAAACAAAACAAGAAAAAGTAAGCTACAATTACCCAGTCTTGAAAACAACACTCACTAACAAGTAAAGTGTCCCTCTATAACAATAGATTAGCAACTTATTATGTGCGTTATGCCATGCTCCCAATTCAAAAAAGATGATGCATTGAGAAGCTTTCTCCAGGCATAGTCGCTGACATTGAACTGAGATTGAAAACCCTATTGTGTAAAATGAAGATGAATGCATTTGGAAATTTGTCATGACCTAAACTTGGCAATTGTTGATACTAAACCCTTAATCAAGTATATACCAAACTTGTGTAGAATTGAAAGACGCATCAACTGGTACTAATTTTGTCTGGTTTGGTCAAACCTAGACCGTTTAAATGGGCAAGAAAGTTTTCCTCAAATTTTGATGGTTTTTCAACAAAACCTCCATCTCTGTCAAAGCAAACCTACTTGTAACATTCATTATTATTGTAGAGCAAAAAATTTCCTATCATTTGAGCTCTTACTGAAAGTTCTAGCTTGACTCTACGTAGAGAAATGAGCAAAAACGTCTGACCAAAAAATCATCAGCTAATTTTTCGAACCTCTAAGGGTAAGGCAAATTTGGTCAAAGATGGCCAATTTTCCAAGAACATAACTTTTTATGATATCTCTGCCAATTCTGATCAGATTTGAACAAAACAAACACCATTCGATAGCTCTACATTAGCCCCAACATAATCTAAAAGCCAAAAACACCTAATAGACGTTCCCTTCATGAAATAACTCAAAGTCATGTACTTTAATTTGCCTCAAGCGGGCACTACCCGACATATTTTTGAAAATTCTAACAATAACCATACCATCGTATAGAAAATTAAAAGAGAAAGAAAAGTTAAGCACTACGCAACATCAACTCACTTAGTAAATCATGGAGAAATATTCATCCAAAGTTGGATCGTTTTTCACATTTTCCCTTCTTACTACCTCACTTTATCTATTACAAACCCAAATTTAACACTCTCTAATCAATAAAAGTACCCTAAACAACTTTTACTATACATACATTCAACATTCATATATCAATACAATGACTTTTACTTGTGACATCTGCTCAGAATCGATAAAATCATGAAATCATGGATATCTCAGCAACCACAGTAGCTACGTAAATTTCGCTTATAGTTTCGCTTTCTACGCAAGAGCGGGGTTCCAAATCGGAACCCGAAACCACAATCGGAGTTGGAAAATGTATGGAGTCGAAATATTGTGGATGCTTTAAAAAGGCACGGTAGTGCATAATGGTGCACTAAGGTTTATTCCAATGATAAGCACTTTATACTTTAATGATTTTTCAACTTCTAAATTATACAATGTCGTCATGAACGTACTGTATACCGTAGGTCAGCATTGATCATACGATCATCAGGAGAGCTTCATGCATAGTCGGTGGTAGAAAATAGTTTTGAAATACGTCGCATTTTGTCAGAAGTCTTATAGCTGCCCATATACGATTAAGACATTGTTTGGTAGGTCCTTGCTTCTAGAATGGGATATCCTACTATGGGGGGTTTGAATCTGCATGATACATCGAATTCAGTACACTTAATAGTTTATAGCAAACATGGTAACTGGGTGAACTGTCTTGGGAATGCAGATCAAAGTGGATGTAATTCGCAGCACATCCAACACACTTATAATCACCAACAACTTCCATGTTAGTAATATCACAAAGACAATGCCATTTGCAATTAAATTATAACTAATGATAGCATTCAACATGTAATTCCTTTAAAGCTACCAAGATGTAATCGTCATATGTATTAATTTCTTGAATCGGTCATTTATTCTCATCATAAACGACTCCAGAGCCAATCTTGCTTCACGAATTGGTTTGCAAATTCGTCGGGAACTGCAAGCGCAGAATAATCTCATCAACATAGTTTTTTAAATCAAAGTCAAAAATTCTTCAAAATCTGTGTATTTACGCAAAAATACTTTAAAAGAGTATTCTGTGGATATGGCTATGTATAAAAATGTATTGAATGGCTGCTGCCCTTGGAATAAGAACACAAAATTCACTTATTATTTATCGACTTGTTGCTCTTTGTCTTCTTTGCGTTGAGATTCAAAGTAAGGTATTCTGTCCACATCATTGTATATTTGAGCTACTAGAATCTCATCACGGAAACGAAATTCTGGGATCTTTCTGCCAATTCTGGAAGAGACGCTGGCTTCAAAGATAACTTCATTGTTATCTGGTATCATTCGCACGGAGAAATGGAGGCGATTGTCCTTGAAATTTGCCATTGGGTCATCCTTATCTTTCTTCAAATAGATTTCAAATTGGTGAATTCTTTGGTATTTGTCTAGTTTTGTTGTCTCCAATTTATCATCAGGATGATATTCTTCAGTGACATAGACACCTATATCCAAACAATCAATATCAAAACTATTCTCAAACGAAGCAAGTAATATCCATGTACTCACTGGCGTAAACAAGGCATTCTTCGTGAGCAAAGAATTTTCTTTCAATGCCTGCAACTTGATCCTGCTCCAACATTTTTCTTCCTCTTGCAATCAGTAGTGTCGCATCCTCTGGCCCCTTTGGTACTTTGAGTGATGGATTGAATTCAGGTTGATAGTACAATTCAGGCCCATCTTCATCTCGTAAAGCGAATTCAGCCTCCAAATCATATATTTTGTCCTTGTTATCTTTATCTTCGTCTTCTAATTCTTTGATCTGCTTTCTGATATCATCTCTGAATTTCTGGACAGTGTAAGATTTGATACCAATGACATAAGTTTTTCTTGCAACTCTTTCAGTGTAAGTAGTAGGATCTTTTGCATAGATTTGAGCGCCCAGAATATGATTTTCTGCTTTGATCTTGTCAGATGTAGTGATAAAGTCATTGCCAATGTTCAACACCTCTGAAATACTCTTGGCAATAACTCTTTCCAGGAATGAGTAAGTTGCTTCTTTCGCCTCAACGAGTTTTCCAATCAAGAAGATCTTATCTAGACGGAAATTGATGATATCAACTTGGGTAGAGTATCGGCTAATGTCACCAACCAAGTCGCGAATAGCGGGTCTGAAGACGTTTTCTAAAAGATCGTAGACAGAAATGTAAACTTCACAGCATCCCTCTTTTCTGATGCTAATTTTTTGAATGTGCTCATTACTGCTAAAGTCTAATTCGGTCTGTAGCAAAATGAAGGAGCATTAGAAGACGCCAAACTCTCCAAAAGAATTATTTTTACCTTAATGTATGCAAGAAAGCCATCCCTGAAGTCAGCGCTGAATGCGTCATAGCTAGTTTCATGTTCATTAGATAGCGCAAGATTGGAGCAGTTGATACAATTTTGCAAGTTCTTGTCAACGTAAGCTTTGAGGTTGAGGATGAGCTTTTGTATAAAGCTAAATGGCAAAGTAGCAGATCTGACACCACGAACATTTCTAAAGTATTTTTCTTTGACTGACTCCTCGTTGCCCTTAGTTTCTGGACTGTCATTATCTTTGTTTTTGCTTTCAGCAGATTTCTGTCTTGCTTCTTCCAGAATGGCTTTTCTCTTGTCATTGTAACCACTTAACTTTGTAGCTTCTTGCAATGATAAATGGCAGGTATCACGGTGAAAGAAAATTTGCAAAAACTTGGAACTAAAAGCCTTCTTTTCTTTACCTTCTGGTCTAAAGTGTTCTTCTTCAAAATGCATAGCAGCCGCGTCCTCTCGCTTGATGAGCAATAAACGCTTGGTACTATCTTCATTTGAAATCAATCCAGCTTTGACAGCAACTTGACGCATTTCCGATTTGCGGAAGAAGAACCTGTAACTATTTTCCATGGTGATGCAGTATCTAATCTTGTCAGGGTTGACGCTTCTTCCGTTCTTTTCAATAAAACTACAGACATGATCTTGCATAGCGCTGATAAGATTAGCGAGAAAGCGCCTGAAATCACCCTTGACAATGGACATGAGTTTGCTAGGAACAACAAATTCTTCGGGTTTGGCGTCGGTAGGATTGGAAACCTGAGCACCCCATTCGCTGGCAGATCTGAATGCGGTAGGGATACGAGTTGTCTTTTCTGCTGCGCCAGGCCATTCATCGATCAAAACAAACTTTTGGTCGCCTTCGTTGTTTTCATCGCTGAGATCGAGGTACGAGCAAGATGTAAAGTCATAACCAATATCTACGAAACAAGAGCGTTAGTTATGAGTTAATATGAAATACACATCAAGACGGAATTACCGTAGCAAATTATCACGTCATAATTCTCTGCAACAAAGCCATCGTGATGAGTGCCAGAGGCATCTTGAACACCATCGTAAGAGCTTTCAATAATATCAGTTTGAGTTGGCTTGCGGCTACCATCTAAACCATAATACAGAGCACCTCTCATTGCAGCCAAGTTTCCCTTCTCATCATCATACAGTGTACCACATTTATAGCCTACAATTCTGCCATTTTCTTCTATCTTGAAGTTGTCTTTGATTTTATAATGCAGATATGGATTTCTTCCAAAACCACCAACGAGGAATGTAGCGACAATAGGATCCTTGATTTTCTCAATTTGCTTCTCCAATAATTTGATGGTTGTGTGAATTATCGGGTCAAAAACCAGCTCTCGCATCGTTGCGTAGGATATAACAAGAAGCCTCACGCCAATCTTTGAATTTGGATCTTTTACGTATGTCGCCTCACTAACAGGTTGGAACCTAATCTTTTCAATGGCGGCACGGGCTGTAATTCTGAAAATTGTGGCTAAAATTTGGGATTAGAAAACAATCTTGCCACAGTATTCCATATATTACCATTTTTCTGTTGATATGGATCATCTTTTACTTTTTCATCTTCCTTCTGTTCATTTAATTCTTCCTCTTCTTCTTCTTCTTCTTCCGAAGTCTCACCGCTAGAGTGATAATTATCTTGTTCTGACCCGTCGTCTGACTCGCTATCACCATCACTGCTGCTTTCGGCTGCTGGCTCTTGGTCGGTGCTTTCGCAAGAGATTGGAGCAGGGAATTCGTACTACAAAAGAAGCATTTGTATTAGAATAATCCAAAAAGGTCTCTTTTGTAGTTAATCTCTTACCTTGGAGCCACCATCTTCATTGAATTGCTTCAGTAGCTCAGCAACAATCACATCAATCTCCTTCTTTTCATCAGCAGAATAATCAATAAACCCAAGTTTGCCAAACTCTTCTCTTTGTTTGTCCGAGTAGTAAATTTTCTTGTCGTTAGGTCTGAACAAGACTCTCATCAGTAGCTCTTTCATTCTTTCATCAAGATAAGTGGATCCACATCGTTCACCAGTATCAGCTGTCAATTGGCATCTTGGAAAACTCTTGTTTTCCTCCAAAGGGTCGGTTGCTACAAAAGACGCAATATCAACAGTGCCTCCACCGGCATCGCAGATAATGTAGTTTGTGCCAACCTCTATCTTATTTTTCCCCCGTTCACGTTCACAGTATAAGGTTGCAGCCAGAGACTCGTTGATGATAATCAATCTGCTTTCGTGGTCCTTTTCAGAAATAAGGCCGGCAGAAATAGCAACGTTTCTCATGATGGTACGCTCCACGTCATTCCAAATTGCAGGTACAGTGATCACAAAACGAATATCATCCTTGGTAAACTCAATGTCATTGACAGGTCGGTGGGCATGAATTTGGTTGAAGATGTGGTCATATACCACGCGAAAAAAGTCGATAGTAGCTCTCATGTTGGCTTCCTCGTCATCTTGTTCAGTGTTGCCAGAAACAAGAGCGGCACCCTTTTGCGACACAGATTTGGGAAGCTTCAGCTTGAACTTTTCCAAGACGATGTCATGAGGACCCTTCTTTGTTGCAATGTGTTTTGTAGCGGCTTTCCCCCAATGTGACAAATGCATATGTTCATCATAGACTACAACAGTTGGCGTTTTGTTACCCTTGCTTTCGTTCCAGTCTTCGATGTTGATAATCTCGTCTTGTTCCCTATTTTGTCATGTCAATGATACGCTGCTTGACCACATATACATCTGCTTACAAATATGCTGTTTGGATATATTTAGTGTCGTTATTGATTATGTTTAAATCCTTTGTCTCTTCGTCAAAGATTGTAGCATAACAACTGCCAGAGAAAGTGGTACCAAAGTCTATGTCATGTAAGTAACTTGTTGTCTTGACAGGTATTCAAAGACGTTTTTACCGATACTAATGATACAACCGTACGCATCATAAGCAAATGAACCCATTTCTGATAGAATAAAATGCTCGGCAGAGAGTAAGAAGAAGAAAGAAAGAAAGAGGGGAAATCAGAAGAGGTAGTTGGACTTTTTCTACTTTAATTGCACAACATTTGGCCTTGTGTAAGGTTGTGCTTTATACAAACAGTGCCACAAATAGTTCAGCCATAGCACGGTAGCCCATTGGCGTGTCAGCAGATGAAACTCTAATCCAGAGACCATATCCATCCCTGGCGTTTTGGTGATCTGCTAACAGCAAGCTGAAATGCAGCAACAAAAGTAGATATGTATAATCCAAGTAGATATGCAGTGACACTGTTTTACAATAGTTGGCTTTTTGAAGGCTGTATACAGTAGAATCCAATGCCAGAGAGGTGTTGCACTAAAGAACATGCTCGTGTAATGTTCGGGTAGAACTGAATTATGGTGTTTAGAGCATGAAACAAAACCAGAGGAGGCTTCCAGTGAACTAATCAACCTACTTTATACTACTTGTATCTAGAAATAATAGTATCAGATCAATGAGCAGAACCTTAAATTGATTAGCAATAAACCAATGATGTGGCTCTTTCATATACAACGTTAGGACATTGTCATATTTGAAGGAGAAAAAGTCTTATTTCACTATACCGACCTGCTGCATTCACGATGTCATTTTGCACAAAAAAGATCGTATAGATCAGTTTTATTAAAAATCAAGATAATCACTAATTACAATTTGGATCTTGTATTCTCTGGCTCGCCATTCACTTTGTTGATCAACCTCATGATATGAGGAATTAAAACCTGAGGATTCTCGCAAGGCAACATATGGGTACCGCTGATGGTATCTAATGTAAGCATCTTGCTATCTTTTTCCGATATCGATCCATTTAACTCTGGAAAATTAAACATGGATTTATCTCCAAATACAACGTGAACAGGAATAGTGAGCAGCTCCAGTGATCTCTTGCAAATGTACGTTTCAAAGGTACTGTGCTTGTAAATGATGTACTCCAGCTGTTTAGGGCACTTGATCTTTACGGTGCCATAAGTAGTTTCATACAAACCGTGATTCAAATAAAGGTTCAACGCTTCAGAATGAAAAGATTTGAAAAATCCCTTGGAGGTCAGTGATTTCCTGCACTCGTCAATGCTTCGCCATTCATCTATTCTTTTTGCAGCAGCCATGACTGGAAATTGAGACCTGTAGGCGCTATCATGTATAGATCCGCTTATTATAGGTTCTACCAAGCACAAACCATCAAAAGTTCCAGGATAGTAGTATTCACAAAGCAGCATGGTGGTACTACCCATACTATGACTGATACCTATGAATTGATCATATTTGGCTGTATTTAACCCAAAGACATCAATCACTTGCTTGGTATCCATGGCGTTGTCTGACATTCTGTATTGCTCAGATAAATAACCTTCATTTAAACGAGCGGAATCGCCATGGTTACGTTCATCCCAGGATATAAAGGTGATATCTGTCTGGTCGTATTCTCGTAAGCTGCGCAGGTGTTCCATGAGTCTTCTCATTACTGGATGAAGTATTTCCTTGTGAAAACCACTGGCATGGTTGAACAGAAAAGCTACCTTCTTGTTACTGTGTCGACCAGGAAAATCATGCTGATCCACTACCAGCTTCTGAGTAGCCCAACCTTCGGCTGAAGATGGATGAACTGGAATAACGTGTGTAGATGTTGGTTTTAGATACATTTGCCACTATGTTTTGTCAAATATAATTATATACGCTATGTAATTAGCGCCTTTTTATACTCTTGGAGAGATCTTTTAAGAGTAGACGCCACTTTCAAATAACAACAGGAAATGAACAACGGCAACCAACATAGTAAACTATTCTCCTTTTCAACGAATGAATATAGATCTTCTATAAAAATGCGATGCACGCTTATAATGTTTTAATAAGACATTACGGCCGTGCGCATATTTGCCTCCTAATACAGAGGCTATCCGCTCTAATTTAAAGTGTAGTGAATCACCCAAGATCGATCATTTTAAATTTGATCAAAAGATGTAACGATTTTGAATTGCTTGCTTTCAGGGCCTAATGGAGCATTGCCAGGACGATCTGAAATAACCACTTGATATCCAGCCTCAGTAGCAGCAAAGATTTCTATAATTAAAAGTCATCAGCACAAGTCATGTGTTGACATTGTCTGCTGTTGCCTTACCATTGATGTTATCAGTGACAAACAGAATGCTCTTGGTGTCATTCTCTTTTCCAATTTGCTGAGCAATGTTCTTGTAAGATGCGCTTTCAGTCTTTAAGCCAACAGCAGTGTCGAAATAACCAGAAAAATACTGCCAAATACACATGTCAATATACTTGCTCAATGCTGATCCACCGGCAAACTTACACTCATCAAATCACCCTTTGTCGAATATCCAACCAGCAGTTTTTGAGCCGGTACACTACCAGAAGAGTAAATGTAGATCTTTTTTCCGGCTGCCTTCCACTGATCCAATGCAGGCACTACATCATCGTAAACACTTAAAAAAAATCAGTCATCGCTCTCCATGCAGCAGCAGCAGCAGCAGCAGCAGCACACACTTACACACCACGCAGAACGCCAGATTCGTAGCCTTCCTTCCACATATAGCCTTGGAAGGACTTAAGAGCTCCAATTTTACGATCTGCCTTCATTTGCCATGCGATGGCTTCAATAACAGCAGATTTGATTTGGTCAGCAGATCTATCATCGATGTTAATCGAGTACGTCTCTATGCATTTCGGTTTACATACGCTTCAGTTGGGATAATGACAGCTTGTTCCATTTTAGCGTCTACATCCTTCTTGGCCTAATAATAAAATAAGCTTTGAGCGCCCAAGATCCACATTAAGAAGACTTTGGATGAACTCTGCTTACCTGCTCACGCAACAATTCAATCTGCTTTTTGAGTTCATCCGTTTCCCAAGTTCTGTCTAAAAAGGCAGACAAACCAGAGGTAACGTAGGGAAACTACCCGCATGTTAATCGCCAATTCTCAAACCAGTGTCTAGTTGACATTACCAAAGTTTCCTTGACGAATGTGATGGGAGTGATTGTTCCCTCAATATCGAGAATGACAGTATCGTAATTGTCCATAGTGAACCTACAACTGGTAAAAATATTCAAGAAAGAAGCCGTCCATGAGACTGACTGACTAAGAAGAGAGAAACATTGGGGCCATCAAAAGAGTAGTCCGGAGTAGTCTTTTCTGGCTTCTTTTTTTCTTTTTTATCCTCTTTCACAAACAAGCATGTCTGTTATTTACTATAAGCTTAGATCAGCCAAAGACTCGGACTACGATGTATTCACATTCGATGGACCAGGAGCCACCGTCTTTGATTTAAAACGCGAGATCATTCGAGCAAAGAAGTTTGGAAAGGGCACGGAATTCGATATTGCTGTTTACAACGCACAGACAGACGAAGGTGAGTCTGCTTGACTAGCAAGACATGCACAATCACTGACCAAGGGTCTTCAGAATACAAGGACGATGTGTTTGTTGTCCCCAGAAACACATCTGTCATTGTGAGACGACTGCCAGCAGCACGGCCTGGCAAAGGAACAGCACAACGATATGTATTAGGCGTGCTACCGACGGATGGAAAGGGAGCAGGAGGGTTTGGCATAATGAAAGGAGGGCCATCCAACGCACCAGGCGGCAGTGGCAGTGGTAATGCTGGCGGTCCTCCTCATTTGAGTGGAGGTAGAAATATGGTGCTTAATGCACAACGACCTCATCCAACGAACAAACCAGCATCTCAATTGTCGTCTGCCACTGGAGATAATGACGGCAAAAACGAAGGCGACGATCCCAAAGACGATTCAGAGGAGGCTAGAATTCAAGCCATGTTCCAGCAAACAACAGATCAGTGGGGTGCAATGCAAGAGAGATTAGCAGAGTAAGTACTGATTTTATTTTTGTGGGAAGGAAGGGGAGGGGGGGGGGGATGATAGTTGTAGTAGTAATGTTTTTTATTGAATTAAAAACGAAATTTGTATATTACTCTTACTCTGTTGATTTATGTGTGTGTGTGTATGTGTTGTTTGCCTTGTATCTTATATATTTGAATGGATTAGACAACAATATATCCCTTATAATGCTCGTGGCGGTGATGCTAGACGCGGAAGAGGCGGCTTTCAAGGTTCTCCCGGTGGATTGACGCATAGAGATTCATCAGAAAACAAGGACGGTCAAATGCCAGTGCGAGTACCTCCTCCTACTTATGTGTGTTATCGTTGCGGTCAAAAAGGTGAGTGGTGTGGTTCATGCCTTATACATTCATGTCTGACAATGGATCCATAGGCCACTATATCAACCAGTGCCCCACCAATGGCGACAAGGACTATGACAAACACCCCAGAATCAAGCGTACCACAGGTATTCCCCGCAGTTTCCTCAAGGTGATCGAAGAGCCCAAGAACGCAGTAAAAGCAGGTACTGGAGGTCTGATGGTAACGCCCAAAGGTGACATTGTTGTTGCACAAGCTGATTCCTCATCTTGGGATAAGCATGTTGCCAAGGCAGCCACCACAATTGGACTCGGTGTCTCATCTGCAGGTGATTTGATGGACTGGTATGATTCCATCCCTGTGCCTAAACACTTGCAGTGCCCCATCTGCAACGGTATCTTGAGAGAGGCCACCGTTACCCCTTGTTGTGGTGCTAGTTTTTGTGATGAATGCATCCGTGTGCACTTGATGGAGAACGATTTTGCTTGTCAAGATTGTCAACAGACGATTCAAAACGGACTGGATGGCTTGATTCCCAACTTGAATGTGCGAGAATGTGTGGATAACTATGTCAGAAAGTTTGCTCATAATTTCCATCATAATGCTGCTAATGCCAATGCCAACGCCGATGCCTCTACGCCTTCCAATAACAATAATGATGATGACAATGGTGCCAGCAAAGAGTAGTAGACTTCGTATCATGAAATCAAAGCATAATAATAATAATAATAAACACTTTTTTTTTCAGTCGTAAAAAGAAAAAAAAAAACGAGTATTCTATGGACATGAATTTTATTACAGTAGTTGTCATGGTACTTGACAGTTCATTTTTAATCTAAAAATACAAAGCGAGAGAAAGGAAAGATATAATATAGTAAATCAAGAATCCTCCTCATCATCATCATTATCATTATCAGGTAAACCAAGACCAAATGTCTCGCTTCTAGACCATCTATTATTGCAACTTGGACATCTGGGATCGGCAGAGTTGTTGAACTGACTGTCTGCGCAGTGCTTGTGAAGTCGAACACCGCATTGAGCATTAGCGCAATGTTCACCCATAGTCACCATGTCCAAACAAAAGACACACTCCAGGATACGCTCACCATATTGCTGTTTGAAGTAATCCTGTAGCTCTGCAATGGAGCGAGTGGTTAAATAGTAGTTGCCCTTCTGTATGCCGATCCATCCATCGTCGGATAGTTTGTCCAACAATGTCTGAACGTCTCTGGAAGCCAATTTCGGTGTCATTTTACCGCCTAAATGCAACGCTGTTGTGGCAGCAGCACCATAGTTTTCGTTATCTGCATTGATGATCAAATCAAACTATGCTAGAGCATTAATGGCAGTGTTCTGATTGTGTTTGACAAAGACTTGTACCAATTCACGAATAAACGCCATTTCAATGGCCGTGTACTGTGTGGCGAGCTCAGTGACAGAATCGTGATTTGTATTGACCATGATCAAATACATGACGCCGTCCTGTTCGCTTCGTGATAGTCTGAGAGAGTAATCCAATGTGTCCAGCTCTTTGTTGAGTGCAGCAATAAATTCAGGAAATTCCACAACTGCTGGCTCTGCAAGGAAGCATTTAGCATGCCATTCTTTTAGATATATATATATGTATATATAGAGGACGTTGTAGCCTGATACTTACGGGATGTGACATCACACACCTTTGCGTAGATGGACATGGCTTCCTCCTCGGTCACCATCTTTTTGGATAGCATGGACTGCATGAATAGTCGGTGTGAATCATTGAATTGGATAGGTGATGTGGACATGTTTGCAAGATGATGAGAAAAGAATTTTTAATTGCGCACGCGCGCGCTCAACAGGTACAACAACGCGGATCATGTCGCGCGGACTGTTGTAATTATCGTGTGATTGGATGAATGAAGCAAAGCAAAGCGAGACAAACAAACAGTAATTTAAACAACTGGCTAAATCATATCTTTTTTTAATTTGAAACTTTGAAACAGTACTACAATAGCAAGCAATTTACAAGAAATTGTTCATGTCGATATTACTGGGATCATGGTGCTGATTGGCCAATAGATGATGCTCTTGATGGTCTGGTTCTTGCTGCTGTTGCTGCAGCATGTTCCAGTGAGTCCACGAGAGAGATGCATCATAAGACGACTGTTGTTGCTGATATGACTGTTGTTGTTGTTGTTGTTGTTGTTGTTGGTGCTCATACTGCTGCTGGAGATAGGGGTTCCAGGGGTTCTTGGCAGGATCAACTAACCACGATGCAGCAGCAGCAGCAGCAGCAGTAGCAGCAGCAACTGAATTCATGCTGCTAAATGATGGTTCAGGCGTGGCTGAAGGAGATATTGTCAAATCACGACAGAGATAGTTGTTGTCTGGAATAATCACAAGCTTGGAAGCCAAATCTGGAGCTTGGGAGATCAATTCCAAGAGAGATTGTCTGAGATTGTCATGAGAACCCTGGAGAGCATGAGAACCAGCTTCAGAACTGCTCGCTTGTTGGTTTTCAGTGAAATCATTACATCGGACCCAATCTTGATCAACGCCATTTCTACGCATAGAGAATGAAATGATGGATTTGGGCTCAACATCAATGTCAAGTTGACCGATATCGTTTTGAATTTGACCTAATCTGATTTGTTGGATGTTCTCGAAATCAACTTCGATTCTGAATTGATGACCACCGTCTTGAACTTGCCAGATCAACTGACGTACAGTAGGGTCACTAAAGCAGAATAAATCCCATTCATTGCTAGTAATTTGTCTTGCAAATCTTGCCCAGGTACCAATGCGGATGCCTTGAACAGGGAATGAAATGATTGGTTTAGCATCTAAAAAAAAAAAAAAAAAAAAAAAAAAAAAAAGAGAGATGAGGATTAGCATCAAACATGGATTTAAGGGGGGGGGGTAAATCATCATGTAGATTTTCTTTTTACCTTGATTAGTTTCAACTCGGCCCATGCCTTCCGACATGGCTCTTTGAGGTGGCGTTGATAGCATGAATGTGGTGGTCTTTTCAGGCTTTGAACATGATCTTGGTCTGCGTTTGATGGTAGGTTCATTTTCGTAAGTGTCAGTTGTCATTAAAGAGCGGAAAGGGTTAGAAGGATCTGATGGTACTTGATCTGATTGACGTGGTTGGTGATGATGATGATGATGATGGTTTTGTTGTTGTTGTTGTTGTTGTTCTTGCTGTTGTTGATGGACAGGTTTTGGCAAGTCGATCCAACCGGTGCGAACATTGGGCACTAGAGAAGACATGGAGCCGCCACTGCTCGCTTCCAATTTGCGAGCCTTTGCCCGTCTATTCTGGAACCAAATTTGAACAGTGCGTTCAGTGACACCCAATTCATGAGCTAATTGAGATCGAAGGGCAGCATCAGGCAATGTGTTTGTAACAAATGTTTCTTGTAATACAGCCACTTGACTTGGTTTGAGGTGTGTTCTTCTTCTGGTTGCACTAGTTGAAGTAGGATAAGGTTTATTTAGAGTAATGCTCATCATTTGAAGTGTGTTGTAGGAAAGGATTTTGGAATGGGAGGGTTTTTTATATGACTATGTATATATATACGATAACGTGAGCCAGCACGAAAGATTTAGAAAGAGAGTTTTTGTAAAGTAAGAAAAAAAAAGAAAGAGAGAGAATCAAATGCTAATTAGTTTTCTGCTTTTATAGTAAAAAGCAGCATATAAACAAAAGGCTGGGAATTAGAATCAAGGAGAACCATACATTTTGCACCAAATTTAGGGGAAGAAGGAAGCAAGAGGAGAAGTCCTCTACAATGTACGAGAGAGACATAAAGAGGAGAGGGGGGGCTCAGTACGTTTGTTTTGGAATAGCTTCTCTCTTTGTTGTTGATTCTGCCGCTGCTCTTGTTCTTCTCCCTTTCCTGAAGAGAATCCATTCAAAATATCACTGAGTTGAAATAAAGCGTCTTTTCTTGTGTAGCATACTAGTACCATATCAAATGATTCTAACCTAACATTTCTTTATGCATATTTCATCATCTAAGCCAATTTCAGAGTGAGCATCTAAAAGAAAGAAAGACATCTCCTTTTTTTTTTGCTTCCTATGTACTGATGGTATTTTTAAGCATTTCCATCCGATCGCATCTTGTTCCATGTGTACAGTACATTTGTATTGCAAATCTATTGACACATGAGTTAACCCAAATCAGAGCGTAAAGCCGGATTGATAAAAAGCTTAATGCCACACAAACACATCAAGCTCAATGTGACATCACTTGAGCCATCTCAAATTGCTATAAGAAATCATGTTGTTGCCGTATACACAAGAATGAAAACACAAACGTGCGATTCATGCATAAAAGCTCACCCTTTTAATCTGACACAACTCTTGCTTCTCCTGAATACATCGCACTGCTTGTTTTCATTTCGAACTCTACATCAAAGCATTCATCTTGACTAAATGTACGAATCATGGTCAGAAATGGGCAGATGCTGATACTATTTTTGGAGCGTTGTTTGTGTATTTATCTCTCGTTGTTGGTTGGCATCGAATAAGAGTATATTCCTTCTTTATTTTTAGATTAATAGTAAAGAGCTTGGCAAATTACATATGAGAGAGACCCTTTTCTTTTCTTGTCGATTTATACAAACAAGCGATAATTAATCAGGCAACGGCATGAAGCCTCTTTCATCATCCGCATAAGCCATAGTATAATATAAGGGATCGACAAATTGATTCAGGTCCTTTGTTATGTAATCCAATCTTTTAAATCATATATCAATTTATACAACATATACTTGATGAGCTGATCATTTTTTTTTTTTTTTTTTTTTTTTTTACTTCATGTCTGCTGACACACCTACTGTCCTTACAACAACCAAACCTAAAATACATGTACTATGAGAATAATGAATATCCTCAACTTTCCTGACCAAACCTGTTTATGTGGTGTATGGACATCATTATTGCTATTGCTGCATCATATCAAAATCAAACAAGCCAACAATAAAAGACACTCAATCAAAATGTATAGTGCATCGTAATAGGCAATGATATTGCTATTTGCACAGTGATTAACTGGAGCGCAATTTTACTCCACGCTCAACTACACTAAACAATATAATACTCGCTACACACAACTTAGACTTGTTGCACCATTAGCCATCATTCAGGGTCATTGTATCATCCACAATTATTCAATGGCATATCTTTATAAGGTTGAATTGGTTCCAATCTTGAGCAATAAATCGAGTCAATGATAATCATTAGGGAATGCTGTCAATACTTAATAACTCTATATACAGTAGTTCTTGTATAGAATTGGCACCACATAACATATTAAGAAAGCATTTTACCAGTGATAGTAGCAGCGGTACACTTTTTTCGCAGCGGAAAATAGTTTAAACCCAGCAACCGTTGCTATAGCAATATCGCACTGAGGGAAGAGCCATTCATGCAGAATACCAAAGCTATAGTTGATCATTATTTACATCTTGTTCAACTGTTTTATTAGAGTTTACATTGACTAATGACAAATTGGCTAGTCTCTAATCAAAATAGGTGGAGACACCTTTGTAAACCAGCTCTCAGGACGAGAAGCATCCGACATGAGCTTTAATGCCTTCCATCTTAAAAAGTAGAATCCAGGCTTGACTGCAACTGCTTCCGCTACATTACTGTCTGAGCCAGTAGGGATGACGGTACCATTCCATCGTTGCGTAAAGATAAAATCGAGATCTTGCAACGTATTTCTGGACAGATAACGGTCTTCTGAGAACACACCGATCTTGGTCAAGTTAGCATCCAGCACTTCCGTGACGATATGAGGTGTACCAGTGAGCAAACGGAACATGGATGTCACATAGGAAGACGCAAAGTTGTATCTTTCAATGACGAAACCAACAATGCTCTTACCGTTGCCCACATCCTTTTCAAATAAGCGAGTACTGTTGGTCAATAAAAGTCGAGGGAAACCGTCTTCGAAAATAGGGAGCTCAGCAAGTGAGCCTCGGATGCCAACATAGGGTACATGGATGGATTTCAATGCAGAGTTGTTGACAGGAGAGAATTGAACGAAACCGCCATAGATGGGATAAGGTTGGTCAGCATGATTGCCTCCAATACGTCTTACTGTCAAGTTCAGATCTGCAGATTGTCCAGGTTGTAATGTGACCTGAGTGAATGAGAGTTCAATGTCTGCCTTGACTTTTTCAGAGGCGTATTGAGGAGGACTGAGAGGTGCATAGCCTTGCAATGTTGTATTGTAAGGCGAGATGGCTAGACTAGGATGATGACTGACGCGGTAAGTGATAGAGTGATTGGATGGGTTGGAGATCTTCAACGATTGAGTTTTGATGTTGGCAGTGTCGTTGAAGCTGATGGATCCAGGAGATACATGCACAGGTTGACGAATCGTGTCCAGCACTACACAGTCAAAAACTATAAGTAAACACCTTCCAATTCTACCTTCAGTACTTACGTTGGATCAATCCTGCGCCTTGACGAGCTGGATTATCGAGGTGAATACCATGCGTGGTCGTAGATGGTTTAGCATAGTTTTGGAAATGCTCTTTGAGATACTCTGAAGTAAAATTCTTGCCGTGTGCTTCCAAAAACAAAGCATATGCACCTGCAATATAAGGAGCAGCCATAGACGTACCCGATAACAGGCCGTAACCGCCATTAGGGATAGGCAATGTAGAGAAAATGTAGCCACCAGGGCCACCCAGATCAGGTTTCAAGCTCATGTCATACAATGGACCCACACTAGAGAATTTGGATACCTTTCTAGCTGTTGTTACTCTTTGAGGCGTCAATGCTGTCTTGAAAGTAAGATAGACACCTTCTCTGGCCAATGTTGCGTTGGTGTTTAGCATTTGTTTCAGCTCTTTTCCTGCGCTCATCGAGATGGAAGTCAAGGGCAGCTTTGATTTCAATGCTTGTGGTTTGAAGCCAGCTTCTTCTTGGTTATCGTACACGACAATGCCAGCACCGCCGTATTGCTCCACCATGGCAGCCTTTTCATCAAATGTACATTTGCCTCTTTGAACGAGCACAAGTTTGCCCTTGAGAGAGTTGTTGGGTCTGGTGCCTGGGCAAGCATCTTCAGTTGATTCAGAGTTGATGTAATTGACTAGTTTTCCTGATGGGAACTGCTTGGTTGTGCTGGACAATAAATAGGCTATACATGTGGACGGGTTAACCAATTTTGTGAATGCACAGTTGTATGGGATAACTTACGATATTCAGCACCGTTCTCTGCTTGCACAGCTTGCTGAAGGTTGTATTCGTTGTCCATGGACGCCACTGCGACAGGCCCAGTACCAGTACCGGGTGAAGAAATAAAGAATGCGCCTTCCGAACCATCATTACCGGCAGCAGCAATAACTACAAAACGTATGAATACAAGGCAGCACATACTGGCTATCTGAATACAGTACCAACAGAACCTCTTTCTGCCACTCGATTTGCAATGATGGCAGTTGGATCATCTGCCCAATTACTGGAGCTACCCAAACTGAGATTAATAATATCACAACCAGCTTCGTGGGCACTGATCAAAGCCTGAATCACCAAATCATTTGAGGTAGCGCCATCACAACCAAAGATTCTCCAAGCGCCCAAAGTGACTTCAGGTGCAACACCGGTGAAGTTCTATCATCCGCACGTTAAACATGAGGCTGGATGATGTGATTTGTTTCGCTACTTACAAACATCTTGTCATTGGCGGCAATAATACCAGCTACATGCGTTCCATGGCCTGTTGATTTGTCCATCAAAACGTCAATTCATATACAGCCAAAGTAACAACAACAACAACAACAGTACGTTACCGTTTCCATCTTCACAAGCATCTAGAGGAGTTTCTCGTTGTCGTCTAGATAGCGGATCTCTTGAATTGAACTGATTTCCCACTAAATCATAGCCAAAGCGAACTTGATATCCGGGGCCGAATCCACTTCCAAACGCAGGATGGCGGTAATCAATACCAGAATCAATAATTCCGACCAGCACGCCATTTCCCTTGAATTGGTTGTGTACTTTGTCTACCTGAGTCATGGCATGCGAGAATGGTAATGGCAGGCCGTTTTTCGGCAGCTCCAAAGTAGGTGCTTTTGGGACAATCCGGCTGTCTTCATCTATAGCGTACGCTTCAAAATTGGGCGACATGTTTTGCACATTGGGTCTTGGGATTTCAGTGACAGGATAAATGTGCTTCACACGATTCTGCTCTAATATTTTCCGTAACACAGTGTTCTGGATTGACTGCATGTGTAATTCCTGCTCTTGATCAGACCTCTTTTTCAACGGCGAGCTGTCGTCGGGCTGATCAATTGCGATGGAAACACCTCGAAACAGCGAGGGTGATGAGCTGTAGTCTTGGGCAATGTTCATCTTGATGCGAGGACTGATGTCGATGTCTGATTCAATGTCGTTTACAAATTCAAGCGAGGATCCTCTGTAGTCTTGTTCAAATTCAATGATAAATCGGCCGGGAATTACGTTGCCCAATGCATTAGGCTTGAATTTGGGGTTGCTCATGATGGATTCCAGATGGGCATCTTGTTGCTGTTGCGACAATGATTCAGCATGAATGCTGGCTAGACACAGTAACACTGCAGTCGATAGTAGGGATATCTTCATGATTTATTAGAAAAGAGTGATAGAAAGGGAAAAGAGAGAGAAAGGAGGACGCATTGGATCCAACATGACCTTTATTTCCTCGGGAAAGAGCAATTTAAAAGAAACATGGAATATAGAAAATTCCGATCGAAACACATCAAGATTTGACCAGTATCGATCCTGATTTCCATTCCTGCCAATCCAACGCATTGTCTACGTTGCCAAAGTGCTTTAATGCTCTTAGCTGTAGGTAGTATTCGCCATCTGGCACCTGCGTCGTCTTGTCGGACACAATGATTTTACCATTCCATGCGATGCTGGTGTCATAATTCTCCTGCGATAACTTGTTTCGTTGATTATACACCCAGGGCCCGCCGTCCATTTGTCCCATCAGCGTGCCGTTGGACTGATACACATCAATGTTCATTTGAGCTGTGCCAGACAGGAGCCGTACCACCACAGCTGGCTTGGTACTGACCTTTCTGTTCATGTCATAAACGTATGAGTGAGTGGGATCGAGCTTGGCATCGGTTTCTTTGGAAACTGCTAAATAAGGGAATCCTCTATCAAACACAGGCACGTCAATCATCTTTCCCAGAACTCCAAAGTACGGCACCGTTGCCAAGCGTTGTTGTGTGTCGGCACGAGTCAATGCAATGAAACCACCATACATTTGATAGTGGTATTTGAGGCTGCTAGGATCGGGTAAAACGACTCGGACAGTCACCTCGACATTGGTGTTGGCAGGAACTTTTATGCTGGTAGATGAAAAGTCGAGGTCCACTGCAACAGAGCCATTCTTGATCACGGGCTCAGTTGGGACAAAGCTGGAAGTATTGGCGTACGACTGGATGGACTGCGATGGAATGTTCTTTAGTGCTATCTCGATGGGTGTGTCATCTGAATTGACAATGGTGAGTGTATGCGTCTTGTATTCTGTGGTGGAGGCTGTGTCGTTGAAACTGATCTGAGCAGGAGATATATGCAACTTGCTCATGATGGAATCGTAAGCTAATAAATGTACCGATGATTCAGTATGACGCACACAATAAGTCTTTCCACAAACACAAACACACACACTTACGCTGAATTAACCCTGCTCCTTGTACAACTGGGTTCTCAATTCTGCCATTATCCGACAAGATCAATCGACCGTGGTTTTGCAATTGTTCCATGATGTATCTTGGTGTCGTCTTGATCTTTTGCTCGGCATAGTAATTGACCAACAATGCTGCAGCGCCAGCCACATGGGGAGATGCCATGGAAGTGCCTGATCTAACACCCCAACCACCAGTGACATGCAGCGGCAAAGTAGAGTACACATCGCCTCCAATGCCAGTAACGGAGGGCTTTAGATCCAACTCATAATTAGGACCTGTGCTTGAGAATTCAGAGATACGGCCTGCAGTTTCAGGAAAAATGATCTTTTGTTCGTCTGGGAATCCAATGCGTATAGGTTTGTCTGCGCCGTTTTCTTGCATGTGTTGAATGAGACGAGTAGCTACCTTTAACTCGATACCAGCACATGGCAAATTACCCTCCTCCGTTTTAGCTACCACCACCGTCTTGGATGAAACATCGGGATCGTAAAAGAGAACGGCAATGGCACCCAATTCCTTGGCTTTCTCCAGTTTCTCGCTAAATGTGCATTTACCACGCTTCAAGAACAGCACCTTGCCCCTGACATTGTCCTCGGTGATGGATGTATCGTTCTTGCAGCCAAGTGGAATTGAATTGTCCTCGGATAAAATAGGCGCAATCGTGCCATTAGGGAACGTCGTGGTGGTAGATGACGGAACGTAGGCTGTAGAAGCGCGTTAGTTTACAGTGCTTGGTTGAATACAGAGCTTCTTTTTTTTTAAGACTTACGGAAATATTCATCGGTGATGATATTAAACTGCACGACATTGGAGAGATAGAACGAGTTGTCAATAGAGGCTGCTGCAATGACATGCTTTCCAGAAGCAGGCGAATTCTGAGAGTAGATGCCATCGCTACCTTGATTACCTGCCACTCCGACCACTGTGTTTGTTTTTGATACCACATAAGTACATTGGGATCAAACAAGCACAACAATACACAACTTACCAATGACACCTTGATTGGTTAAGCGCTCGGCTACTACAGCCATGGCATCCTCAGGCCAACTATTTTCTATACCGAGACTGAGATTAATGACCTGACAGCCTGTGCAAAGAATAGTGAGCACATGATACAGGCGTCAAACCATGGATTTCTTACCCGCTTCGTAAGCCATTTCCATTGCTTTGATAATCGTATCTTCACCAGCACCACCTTCACAGCCAAATACTCGGAATATAGCTAGATTTGCTTTGGGAGCAATACCTGTAAAGTTCTATTGTCATTATGGATAACATGTAAGTCAACAAATCACTGTACTGTTTATTATGATGCTACCTTTTCAGGATCGTATCCTGCAATGATACCTGAAACATGAGTTCCATGGCCTAATCATTATTTAATCAGTTTTTTTTTTTTTTTTTTTTTTTTTAGGAGAACAGGTTCAGAAATGTAATCTACTCTACCTGAATCGGCAGTCTTGCAGGGATCAAATGGATCATCTTCGCCCAACGACTCGATGCCATATTTTGAATCACTGGATGGCTCTACTAGGTTTTTACCGACCTTAACTTTATAGTCTGGTCCAAATCCTTTGCCTAACGCAGGATGGTTGTAATCGATACCTTTGTAAAAAAAAAAAAAAAAAAAAAAAAAGTGTTATAAATATGGAAATAACATAATACCTCTCTCTCCCCCCCCTCCTTCTCCATTGAAAGGGATAAGCTGTTCATCTATCTACCTGAATCTAAAACACCAATCAATACATCTTGGCCTTGAATGTTTAGTCGTTGATGAATGTCGTATATTTGGACATCGTTGTTGCTGTAAGGAAAAGTGACATTACGTTGATTAGGCTGCCACTGGGGTCTGGGCACATTGTAGATGGGATAGATGTTCTTGATCACTGGGTGTTTTTCCAGGTGCGTGTAGACTGGATGAAGTTTATCTGTTTGAGCATAAGATACAGGGCTTACACCACCAGGAAGTAAAGTAGCGGCCATGGCTGGATCGTCTTTTAATGTAAACGACATGCCATGAAATAGTCGAGATGAGTATACATGATGAATCTGATACAGATCTTTGTAAGGCATGAGTTCTGAATCGATGGCATCATGCTGATCGGTGGTGCTGTATTCTACAATGTATGATCTGGGTATCGCTATCGCTGCTTGGACTATGGTGCTACATGTCAAGAAACCGGCAAATAGTAGTACACATAGGCTGTGTACATTGGGTCGTCTCATAATATAACAGGATTACGTTTGAATCAAAAGAAGCCAGGTTAAGCGTACTGCTGGTATTTATATACATCTTGTCTGCCACCCCTTCGCTTTTGCTCTCCCTTGCGCGCTGCGTCTCCTTGGGGAGATCCCCTTTATACCACTAAATTTTTCATAAAGGAGTTTTCATATTGGACTCCAAGTTCAAATATGGTAACATTTTGTACAGTGCATACACAAACGAGCAACTGAGATTGAACCATCATTGGGTCACTTCATGCTTTGACGGTATCCATGGCAATCAAATGGTATGCCATCATAAAACAAACTATTCAATAAGCTTATTTTTTTAACTATAAATACAGTACCTGTGTATTTCTGATAAGAAGAACTTCTTTTTTGTTGTTTTATCACTACATTATGAATTCCAAACGCAGCGGCAGCAGGACATTTGAATACAACAAAGACATGGTAGCAAGATCATTTGACACGCCCGGTATTCATCACACTGATCAGCTGCACTGTACGTTCTCAAATCTGTCGGTTGGACCTAGTAGCAGGTATCAGGTATAAATCCTATATCAATTTCTACTCTATTCATATTGTTGACAACCCAAATTCGAATAGTTCAACAATGACAAAGATCCCCTTGATCCACTTGCCCATGATGCTATTCAAGGAGTCCATCATGCACTCGTAGCAAATCCATGCAAGAGAAAAAATGCTAATCATGATCAAGACCAGGCGTTTTGGCTAGCTGTGGTGGCTGACAAGCATCCCAGTAATTCATCTCTTGGTGTCTTGTTGATAACAAAACTCAGGGCAGGCATTCAGCCGACTCATATGCGAGGCGCTGTATGGAAAGCACTATCCAATGCCAATGATTTACATTTGGAACCCTTGTATCGTCAATTAAAGAATGAACCCTCGCCATATGAGAACCTGATCCAAAGAGATGTATCAAGGACGTTTCCAAATTCGGACATGTTTCGTCAAGAGAGTGGACAAAGGGCACTGGAACGTGTATTGTGTGCTTATAGTCTGTATGATGCGGATGTGGGCTATTGTCAGGGCCTTGCATTCTTGGTAGGTCCCTTGCTACTTCATGTAAGCATATGTGAATAACTGGAGAAAATTGGCTTGATTTAACCAGTGTTATATGTATACATATAGATGTCTGAAGAAGATGCATTTTGTGTGTTTGTGCGGTAACTATTAGACAGTGCTGGATCATGCTCTTCATAAATACTAACTTGCCATATTACAGTTTGATGGAGACGTATAATTTGAGAACACTGTTTACACTGAGCATGGAAGGGCTTCATCTTTGCTTGTTTCAGTTCGATGTGCTGTTGCTGGAACAGGTGCCAGAATTGCATTCCTTTCTGAGTGCTCAGGGCATTCATCCTCAAATGTATGCGTCGCAATGGTTCCTTACCGCCTTTGCTTACGTATTCCCGCTTCCGTTGATCTTTCGCATATACGACATTATGCTTGCTGAGGGCGTTACTGAGACTGTCATGCGTATAGCACTTTCACTGCTCAAGAAATCAACGTGTCATATAATCGCCCTCACTGAATTTGAAGACGTCATGGACTATCTATCTACACAACTGATGACACCTTATCTAAACGACTTTGACTCGATCATCCAGAGCTCTATCGAGTATGGAAACATTGTGACAAGGAGTAAACTGGACGCACTAGAAGAAAAGTACTACATTTTGAGAAACAACAGCATAAGCAAGGCGCAACCTATACCCAAACAATCCACTGACAACAAACCATTGAAGCGATCCAAGGGCTGGTTTGGTACATTGAGGAGATCAAAGCCTACGAAACCGACTGTCTATCTGCCGCCACAAAATGCTCATCAAGAACAGCAAACAACACAGATGAGTGAAACACTGGTGCTGCATCAACAGGTTGAAGACTTGGTGTCGGCATTATCGCATGTGGAAAAGGACAACACACTGCTGAGAGAGCGGATCGACAATCTCATGCGAATGAACCACACTCTATATCCATCACGACATGTGTACAGCTGTAGCAATGAGCCATCAAATAGCACACCACATTGTCACTGTGAGCTTGAAAAGCAGCTAATAGTGGCCAAGGCGAGGATCAGAGATCTAGAAGCAGAATTACAACAGCGTCACTCTTACTCGTCGTCTGCATTAAGTCGATCTGGATCAATAAACAGTAATAGATCCTCCTCGTCGGCATCCTCTTCATCTACGCTTGGATCAGCACCTACTTACACCAACAGTATACCACTCACTGAAAAGGAATTGTCCCTGCATCAACAGACATTCACCAAACAAGAGCTGATGCTATCCTCATCCTATTACACTCAAACAAAGGCTGGTTCTTTTGGTTTATTAATTTAGCAATAAATAAGCTTCCATCAATAGTCATCGTCATCTTGTATGTCCATGTCTGAATTATCGTGGTATCCGTTTTCAGTAGAATTCGTGCGTGTATAATGATACCCGTTGGTTTGTTTGGTATGTTGATCCGTGTTGTCGCTTTCCATGTCACTTTGATGAAAGCCAGGCTCATCAATGTCTGTGTAATTGCTGTTGTAATTGTCGTCGCTCTTGTATTCCCCTAATTCAACATCGCTGTCAAACTCCAAATCACTCTCATGGTGATCCTGTGATGTAAATGATTCATTGTCGTCGGACGCCATGTCAGCTAAGAAATCCCATAGCTTTTCTAATAACGGCTTTCCTAGTGAATAGAGATCGATGCCTACACTGCCATCTAGCCCCCCCAAAAAAAGAAATCAGCCTTTCAACTCATACAATACCACCACTCACTACAACAAACCTGGATCAATCACCGTTTTAATGCCCTCTGGTGTATTGTCGAATATTAAGCTTCTAAATTCTATCGTCTGTTCGGGAGACATTCTATATATTCTTTTCGCTAATTCCATCATACTAATCTATATATACACACACACACAGATCCCTTCAGTATCGAAACGTTGCATCCTGGTATGACATATCAGACTTACATCTGGGATGTCCCATTTATCCCGCAATCGCTTGTCTATCTTGGCATGGTGAATTGGATTGAGGTTGTAGACGTCTGCTATTTTGTAAGTGTGATCGATGTATCTATTGGAGCCGTCCGAGGAAGACCGACTATGTATCGCTTTCATTTCTTCTTCTTCTGCTTCTGCTTCTTCTGGTTGTACTTCAGGTGTGGATGTGGCAATCAGGGACGGTGAAGAGTGAGTGGAATAATCCGAGGGCGATGGCTGATCATAGACTGGCGACTGTGGTGCTGCTATAAAAGCAGGTGCGGGTGCAGGTGAAGCAGAAGACACGGAGGATTTCCTTGATTTCTTGGATGGTGCAGATGTGGTGGATTTGGTGTCTGGTTTTGCCTTCTTTGCGGTTTTGCTATGTGGGCTGGAACTGATAGGCTTCTTTTTCGCTTGTCTATTCTCGGTAGTCGACGTGCTGGAAGCAGGCTTCTTGCCTCCTTTGCGAGGCGCAGAAGACACTGATACTGAGGTAGAGGAAGATGCTGAAGAAGGATCTCTGGACAGTAATTTAACAAGCTCGGGTGATGCATTGGGAAACTCGACAGTGTGCGTGATGGAATAGGTAGCTAATGCAAAATTCAAATCAAACAGGAGCACTTGCGGATCAGTGATGTTGTCTGTAAAGTACAAGACTACACGCATGTCAAATTCTCCCCAGCCCTTTTCCTGCAAAACGTAGGGCTCCTCTTTCTTGACTAGAAATCAAATATCTGCATATTATTATCCAACAAGTAGACTCGCTATTCAGCACAAACACAAACCTCTACGTGGCTCTTCAAATGTGGGATGAAGAATGTATTCAACATGGTCCAAAATCATAGCCAGTTTGCCCTTGACTTCTCGTTCTCCATCCATGGCAACCAGCGTTATTTTCCAATTCCTCCATGGATGGCCATCGTTGGATTTGGCACCATGGCCTTTAATAACACTGTTATGACATGATATTTTGATGTCTTGAGTAACTACAGCCTGTGTCGTTCGTCGTTAGGTGAGTGTGGTTGATTCAAGTACGACGAGCTTACCATTGAATTATCACAATGTGATGGAAAATGAAAGAGGCAGCAAATTGAAACACACGGACAGAATGAACTGGCCTTTTTGCTATGAAGACATTTGAGATGCTAAAAGTCACACACATACTATGAATTGTCAGATAATGATCCAACAGCCAAGCCATGAAAATAAAGGCGTATACACACACACACATATATATATATATACATAAAGAAGCTGCTCATTAGCATCAATAACTGGTTGAGTTGTTTCTACGCACTAAACAAACGCTTTGAAATAAGGGTACTCTATGCCAAACATTTGCATTTCAAGAAACGCATTAATCGCACTTTATTTGATATGTTACAGATCCATTCATGCTGGACTATCTTCCAAAAGCTCAATACGGATCTCCAAGGCTACCTTGCTAACAAGTTTTTCATATTCGGTTTGATACGATGTAGCCTCACCAACGTTTAATGCATGTTTGCTCAATGTGACCAACTTGGCTAAAGGTTTGCTGGTGCCTTCCACTGGCATCAAAGACGAATCAGTAGCTCTATTGTTAAAAATGATATGTGTAAGTCTATCAATTGAGCCAAAAATAAACCAGCACTTACGTTTCTTTGGTGGATAGGGCAGTAGCAGCAGCTGTAGTGGTGGTGGCGGAGGTGCCATTGACACCCTCAGGATGACTAACAGCAGCAGCAGCGGCAGCAGCAGCAGCAGCCTTTGTATTCTCTAGCAATGCTCTTCTTCTAGCCTCAGTTGCACGACGTTCAGCTTCATGAACTTCAATTCTATCTCTGTTTCTGTTTCTGCTATTGATATCAGCCCAGACATTTTGATGAGCACCTTCAGCAAGTGCAATTCGCTCTTCCAACTCTTTCAACTCTCTGGACAGCTTGAGTACTTTGTCAACCTCGTTATGTGCTTTAGCGTGTTCCAAACGAGCGAGCAATTGGGCCTTCTCCATGGCTGCATTGACTGATGAGCCCTTGACAGCCTTCTTCTTTTCAATCATTTCATTGACCTCCTTGTCGTTCAAAACATACTCTTTAGCTTGCTTCAAGTCTGCTGCTTTTTGTTCAATTTGGTCAATGGTAGGAGCACGAACACGATCACTTTCCAGCGTTGTTAAGTAGCGAGTGAATTCTTGTTGTGTTACAGGTTGGTTGGATACAATGTCCATTGGAAAATCTTTCTCTGCTTTGCCGTGCTTCACTTTTAATGCCTTGTTGCTGTGCGTGCTTTCACCAACTTTGTATGTCTTGTGCCATGGAACAACATCAATGATTTGACATAATCTGTAGACGGGCACCTTTTTCTGTGGATCAGGACCGATATATAAACGTACAAAACAGCCTATACAAGACATAAGTATCTAAAATCACTGCACATTCTATAAAGGCTGATGTTACCAATGACTGTATTCTCGAAAAAGGGTGCAAAAATCCATTTCTCAATCATGTTTCTTGACACAGAGACAGATTGAATCTCTTCCAAATTGGGTGTTCTCTTTTTGGCCTGAAGCAATGCCATTTTAGAATCATGCTGCAGCGTGTTGAAAGCGATTCGTTTACCTTCTTTTCAGTCTCTTCCTCTGAATCGTTGTATTCCTCTCCACTGTACTCATAGTCGCTTTGATCGCCATATCTTCTACGTCTCTTTCTATCCGGGCTTGGTGAATCACGATGATGGCGTTTACTTCTCACTTTGTTCTTTTCCTCTCTGCGTCTCGTTAATTCTGAGAGTGCGCTTGATGTGCCACTTCCTTTTGAACGAGTAGAGCCTACGATGACACTATCAATACAACTTGGACTTTGTGAAATAACTACTGGACTTACGTCGGGTAGCATCATCTCTACGTCCATCTTTCAGCAGTTTTCTAACTTCAAGACGTTCCAGGTTTCTTTGTCTTTCTTCTGAACGCTCAGCGAGAATTCTTTCTCTTTCGACTTCGGGCAGTGCTTGCAATCTATCAAGAAGGTGTCAATGCGTAGTCTTTTTTCACCAAGTGACATGACATAAACCTTCTGCGATCATCTTCGTCTTTGTACAAATCAGGGCCATATTCGTCAATGTCCTCCATGTCTTCATCATCGTCAATGCCTACATCGTCCTCATCTGAATAAGCGCCTTCGTCGTCTTCAGACTCTGATAAGCTATTGTAACATAAACAATCAACAAAAGGTTTGGAGAGTTACCAGAGATAAACAAACTCACTATTTCTTTGATTTCTTGGAAGATCTGTTTGACGCGTGATCTCTTCTTCTTGCATCTTCAGCTTGCTTATCAGTTAATGAAAGAATAAGGTCGTCGATATTATCCATATTCGCAGGTTATGTTTAATGTGAAAAGAGAGAGAGAGAAAGAAAAGAAAAAAAAGCGGGCACTTGTTTGAAAGGCATGTCTTGTCTTTTTTTCCTACAACTCGTCGTCACCGAAACCTAAAAGAGCGATTCATGAACTTGGAGAGTTCCGGTGAGTGGTTATTGTAGCACATATTATAAATATACAGCGCGGAAGAATGCGCTATGTAATTCGCAAGACACTTTCTCTCTTTCTTTGTTTATATTATGAGATTACGTATAAGGCACGCTGAAGGTATGACAACCCTTTCTGATGTAAAACAGGATCAAACTGTTTCCATGTTGAAAGATGCCATTAAAAAAGCAATCGCTCTTGATGATGCTCGGGACATTCAAAGTAAGCAACATTGAAGATCACTGTAATGCCTATTGTTAATGCATAGTAGTTTCAGGAGGTTATCCACCAAAGCCATTCAACGACATGGACTTGGATTTGAAAGATGCTGGGTTGAGAGATGGGGATACGTTGAACATCAAATTAGTAGACACATTGGTCCCTCAGCAACAACAACAACAGCCACCTACCACAATAAGCAATGTATCCACAGGCAATTCCAATGCCCTTAAAGAAGGCTCTGTGCAAACAGTAAATGGGGTCTTGCAGTTGAGAGTATGCTTTATAAATGGACTTACTAGAATAATTGACTGAACATGCTGAATTAGATTATGGAAGATGATAATTCATGCTTGTTCAGATCAATAGGTAATGCATATTAAATAGTCATTGTCACAATAGCTCATTGAACCTCGTTTCATGTTGTAGGGTAAATTAAAATGCAGTATTATCATGTTTTGGACATGAAAGACTAATAATGATATCTTGAAGCTACGTTTTACGAAGAGACACAACCATATCCTCAGAGCTTAGACAAGGTACGATACCTCATTTGCTACCAGTGTGATCTCACCATATTAAACGTTCGGGTATTTTAGTCATTGTAGATGGCATCAAGAAAGACCCAGATATGTATTCGGATGTAACTCTAGGACAGCCAAGAGGTAGTTCTTATACTGTACATTCAGGGTTAACAATAAACTAATTTATTTTGCGATAGATAAATATATAGAATGGATCCAGAAACCAAACTCATGGGGAGGTGCAATTGGTATGAGAGCGTAACAATTTTGTATTTGACAATTACTGAAAATCTACTAGAGCTTGCGATATTCTCTGCTTATTTTGGTGTTGGTAAGTAATCTATCTAGTAGGCTGAATCTAGTATTTGTAACAAATGGTCCCATTTAGAAATCGATAGCATTGACGTTCAGACTGGCCGTATAGACAAGTTTGGAGAAGGGTCCTTTGATGAAAGGGTCTTGATTGTATACAGTGGTATTCGTAAGTCAATGTAACTGTTATCATGTTGCTATGGAAAAACCAATATGGAACATTCATCTCTGTAGATTACGATGCGTTAGCATTGACACCAACAGTCGATAGTCCTCCCGATTTTGATCAGACTAGATTTTCAGTTGACGAAGATTTTATACTTGATGCGGCCAAACAATTAGTGGATGGATTGAGAAAAGTAAGCAACCAGCAAAGTTCTTTGCGAGTGTTATTCACTCATTGTATTTGTTGAAAATAGAGCCACAAGTTTACAGATATAGCTAACTTTACACTGAAATGTGAGCAATGTAATACTGGATTAAAGGGAGAAAAAGGTGAGTCTGATTTGGATTGATTGTGAGTGTCTTTTCATAATTAACTCTTTATTCAAAGATGCTCAAAATCATGCGGCAGTAAGTTTTCTAGATGTGTTATCATGTAGAGTTATTGAAGCTAATAGCTTTTATACATTATTAGGCAACAGGACATACTAGATTTACAGAATACGCTTAGTTTTTTTTTTACAAGCACTGGATCAAAAAAGAATAAATCTGTGGACTTTATCACGTGACACTTGCTAATATTCGATGGCTAAAGCCTCCATGATGTAGATTTAATGAATGTATACACAGCACACAGATACATAAGGTATATTCAAAAAAAAGCTTTATTAACACCATCATAAGCATCGATTCGATGGGCAACGTTTCAGCTTATAATCAGTTTATCCATAATCGAGCATGGTTGACCAGTACAACAGTGTAACAATTTCTATTCTGAATGATCCTTGAGTCGATTCCTCCTGGCTTCATTGAGAGTCGAACAATATCCACAAGGCGAAACCTACAGGTTTTATTATGAGTTACCAATGAGCGATTCATAAAGTCCTGTAATGTTATGGATACATACCTCTTTCGCAATTGACAAATATTGATTCATGTTCCAAGCTCTTTCTACTACTCATTAAAATTTGAGGGAAGGTTGCCATTCCAATGCACGTCCAACTAGTTTCTTTTTTCTTTTTTTACTGTATATAGTGTCCAAAAATGCCTTGGTCTAGTAACCGCTTGTAGGGCTTCATCCAGACAATAACCTCAGCAAAAAAAAATAGCTAAACCCCAAGGAAACTCACGCGATACGCTTGCGGTTTGCCCTCTTAGGAGAGGTAACATTTTGAGTCGCTTGAAAATACGCAAGTAAGTTAGTAGGTGCCAAGATGCTAAAAATTGTCTATTACCTGACTAAGCGTGGCTGCAGTAAGACAACCAAAAAGCTTATAATCATCAAATGCACGTATATGGCTCCAGAGAAGACTTCAAGTACTATCCAAACATCGCACTTTTGGCATACTTTCCACTGACTAGGGTATGTTGCTGCAAGCCATGTATGCTGGGTCAATCATGCAAAACACCGTGATCAAAGTTTGCCAAATTAATCAAGCAAAACATTGAAGAATGTAATGAGAGGACTTCAAGCACCATAAAAGCTCACACCAGCAATGTTCAGATAATGGGTCGATCATGCTGGGCATGTGTATGCAAAGGAGAGGAAATTTAACATCTTGGTCATCCAAAAGTAAAAGAAAATGGAGGAAACCAAAGAAAATACTCGCTGATAGCGGAGTTTAGGATGATTATTTCTTCCATTTGCGAAATAGAAAAAACTATGTACAAAATTGGCTCAATTCTGAAAAAGAAACAGTTTTTGCCTAATACGACTATATAAATTGTGTCCTCCGTGCTCAACTTTCTAATACGTTTACAGGCATCTACTTACGCCGCATTTGATGGCGTTTATAAAAGCATATCTTTTAAATTAGAATATTGAGCAATCCCTAAAAACATGAAAAATAAATAGTCATCGAAATGACAAGGTTTTGCATTTAAAGGTCTCATAAAAAGGGTTTCACATGCTGCCCTGGATCATTAGCATCCATTTGATCTTATATACACATTAGCGAAAGTCTTCATTTCTGGGGTCAAAAACGCAAAAAACTGATTTTGACGTTTCAGCAAAGGGGTAGCTCATGGTTTCTGGACAGTTTTCATCGATCCGAAAAAAAACGGAGAAAATGCATCAACAAGTAACTGCTAGACGAGAGCAATTGTTTGGTGCTATTCTGAATGCCTAAAATAGCTTCTAACTCGAGAAATACTCGTCAAATACATCCAGCTTTGGCTGTGTTTTAGCATGCTATTGAGTAGTAAGAACTAATGCAAGTATATTGTCTACCCGCATATAAATTGCTCTCATTAATTTGGACTTGGGACATTGTAGATGGGTTGTATACATATTTACTAGTGAAGGTACTATGGAGGTTTCCGCATATTCATGGGCAAATGACTTTCTCATCTAATGACAAGTTTCTAAACTTCAATCCATGTGCTGCTCATTAGGCACCCAAAATAATGGCACTCGTAAGATAGGTTGCGATAGAATAATAGAGTGCCCAAAATAGAGTTCGCCTTCAAAAGAAGGTTGCGGCTATAATAGTACCATATTTATAACCTTTAATATTGGAGACAAATGGTATTTTAGTTGAGCAACATGAAGTGGTATATTTTACTATAAAATGATAATAATAATAATAATAAAATCAAGAAAACAGAGACGATACTTCTTTCATTTAAAGCAGAGAAGAAAACCAAAGGTAGAGAGACTCAAATTAACTGTTCGAGGACATGAGAAAAGCAAGTATTACTAGAAAGACCGGAATACATAAGCAATCGAAAAGAATAATTGGTAAAGACTTTATTGAAATGATATAAAAACTAGGAAAACCAGGCCTAAAAATGTAGCCAGACAGACATAATGACAGAGATAGGTTTCATGAAACTTTTTTTTAAAGATTGTTTATTGATTGCGCCGCGTACACTAAGAGTACAAGGTCAAAGCGAAGAGGCGGTGGCAATTTAGACGAAAAAAAAATATTATAAATATACTGAAGATACTAGCTATACTGATCTATACTAAGCTTATTTATCTATACTATTTGTGCATATTGCTTATTACAAGAGGGAATGAACTTGATCCTCACCCGCTGTCTGTCTAACAGAGGAGCGAATGTTGTCCAAAATCGCCTCAGGAATAACAGGAACTTTGTCAAAGACAAAACGCAAGTGGGCGAGCCAAATTTGGGAGAGAGAAATGAGGAGGATTCTGTATGGACGGATTCCTTTAACTTGGCAGTACCAGATATTGGAAAAGTTCAGGGACAGTAGAGCCTCTTTGATATCGTTGATGAACGTTGTTGGCCACAGAAATTCAAAAATAACGCCTTGCCATACCTTTTCTCTGGAAGGACAATCAAAGAGCAGGTGGTTGGCGGATTCATTCGGTGACAAACAGACAGGGCAATTGTGTTTCTCGAAGTCTGCAGGCATCATCCGGTGCAGTCGGCTACGATGCGGAATACAGCCCGTTATGAATCGGTAGACTACATTTCGTTGGATGTATGTCAGAGCTAAAGACCAAAAAAAACTTCGAATGGACAGCAGAGACATTCTTCAAGGCCAGGGATGGTTTCATGAAACAAGATCATAGGAAAGGAAGGAAATCAAACAGGTAAATATTGTGACAATATCGTCAAGCAAATCAAGACAGAATCAGTGGGCAGAATTACGAGATATTTTCTGCTTTTTGGGAGATACATTCGGTGTTGATGCCTCAGAGTTGGAGTATATCGGCATCGTATGGGTATTGCTGTCATCAAAGAACTTCATGATATTAGCATTCATATCTTCATAAATATGCACGAGGTAGGAGATGCTGGCCAGGAACCTAGGTAGTTGTTGGTAGATTAAACCAGGAGAGCTAGGAATTTCAATTGTTTTTTCAAGGATAAACAGGTAGTAGGAGAAGCTAATCTGTGACAAACTGTAGATGTAGAGCTTGTTCTGATACACTTGAAGCCCATAAACCTTGATTTCCTTGAAAGCTACAATATCAGGAGTGCTGCATGTCTTTTGAATTTGCCTTAATATCGCCTTGAGGTTCTTTGCTATCTTGTTTCTGTCGCCAACAAAAGGATTCTTGTTTGTCTTGTAATTAGGACCTGATACTTTGACAACACTCATAGCAAGACCGTTTTCTTTGTGAGACATAATGATATCAATCTTGGGACCAGCATCAGCAACTTCATCGTCATCGGTTGTTTTGATAGCACACTGTAAATGAGATTCACCAAGCTTGAAATTAAATGGAAAGCTATACAGAAGATGCTTGATAGCCGGATGCAAGAAGAAGGAGGTGTACTCCGTCTCGTTGTAACCACCATTTAGCTTATTACCATTGTTTTCGAGAGCAGCAGCACTAGTGGAAGAAATATTAGCTAACCATTCTTTGAGGGAATAGAATGATGGTGGGCACTTACAAAGCCTTGACAATCTTACAGATAGCATTTGTTTCAGCTTTCAATGGAGTGTCAGGCTGCAAATTGATGGCGTTCTTGGTATTCTTCAATGCTTGCTTCAATGATGTGATCTTAGCAGGTTCCATAATTTTCTTGGTAAATAAAGATGCCTCTTCAGAAACGAAAAACTTGGGTTTGTAATTTTGTTTGTATTTTTCTGTCTGTGCTGTAGTGAGGGCTTTGTGAACAGATTGCTTCTTGCTTGACACCAAATCAATTATACTGTAATATAATAAGCTAAGAAGTCAAATCAGTTATTCATTCGAGGTGGAGATCAGGAAAATGACGCACTGAGTGCTTTAGAGTATTTAGCTGGTTCAAGACAACCAAGTTTGTTGAATGATCTAGTTGCCGTCATTACATAATCGACATTCAGAGCATTATAACTCCCTAATCCATATAAATACTCTAAGGCTACAGATCGAATGAACCTTAGTGAATTTATCTGCTCTTCTTCCTTCCCTTTCTATATTTATCAACTCCCAATAAATATAGCTTCTATTACATATATATAATTAATATCTGTAACCAAACGGTTATCGCATTGACCGATCATAGATATTAATTGTACACTAGTAATATTCATTGCAATTAGCAACACTAACGCCTGCCTGATAGAATCAGCCAGTCATATATCACGCCTATATAAACCATTGGAAATCCTGATCTATTACATTTGTATTGCTCATGTCGTTACTCTAAAACACGTTGTCGTCCTATTTCGGTAATCAGTGGGAGCGCCAAGCTAATATGCGTCTGAACTCACCTTGATCAAATTATGAACAGCTTGGCTATGCGTCCTGGAAACATTCATTTTCAGCTGGAAGTTGTCAATATGCTACAGGATCGATAAACGCCAAAAATGAGGGGAAATCATAGAGAACACAATAAAATCTCGCTTACCTTAATTCTGTTGATTGCAAAATCTGTAAAATCAATTGCAAAGTTGACTTTTGTAACCTTCGAATATACATTTAGCTTTAGAAATGTACACAAATTCATGGATTTACTCGTAAGTTTGGATTTTGCTGAGCAAATAAATCAATTTATCTTGACCAGAATTGCTTGAGATGTAGTTCCCTGTTCTCCGGTTCAAGTTGATTACAATAGCCTTGGATGATATCTGCTTTCTTTCTGAAGAAATGTGACATCCAGACACTCTTTTTTTCCTCTTCCCACAATGTAGTCATTCAACAACTCCATTGTAAAAATGTCGAAGAATGCGAAAGAAACGAAAAAGATATAACGATTGAAAGCTGATTTATAGGGGAAGGCCAACCCCGACTGCCCATCGCAAGTGGTGATGCATAATCTCACTACAATCAGCTTGTTGATTTGCGACAGCATGAGCTACTTTATACCAAGACGCTTATAACATACTCTACATAACTTCTTACTTATCATTATGTTTCTTCGAAATAAGCCGTTTAAATGATTTTTAGATTTGAAAATGAATTAAAACGTCAAAAATCGTTTATCGTGAAATGTTTGCTTCCCTATTCTCTCCTTCGTTAAACAGCAAAGCTGAGCAAGAAGCATGCAATTTATCACTCAAGTAAGAACGTTCTATCTTCCGCATCATCTCCCATATGTAAACCTGACGTCAATGACAAAATGTTGATACCCTAACATAATCTGGTGATATATACTAGCACTGCACAAGCGTAGATTACTCATTCCAACACATATTACATAGACCATTGCGGATGTAGAAAGACTATTAGAAATATTCTGGCATACAAGATATCGATGATAGTGGAGGATGAAAGTGAGAGCGATGAAGATTCAGTGGCAGCCATTGATCTTGATTTAGTGGCCATTGTAAAAGACGAGAGGGAGAAAACTCATGTAGGGCTCAAATTGGTATATGTTGCCAGACGCTGCCAGCTCTATCTCGCAGCTTTTTAAGCGGTCCAACTTCATGGGCTACCGCTTTCGCTATCAGCATGCTGAAGAATAGCTCTCAATTTTCTTTATAGAATGCGTCCTTCTGTTGGTATTGTTATCGGTCATAAAACTGACAGCTTCGAGCATGTCAGATTATCAATGTCTCTTGATGGCATCATTATGCATTTCAAAAAAAACAAGTCAGGTTTTATGAATATACATCAGAGATGATCGCAAAAACTAGAAGCCGAATGGCAAACTATCCACTAAGAGCTACATATAAGGAAGATGAGGTTTCCTTTCGCCTTCTCTGTCAGTATTATCCAGGATGGCTCAAAAAGGATCACTGGTGTAAATCCCCATCTGCATCGGTGAATGGAAAATAGACTGACGACTATTATACAAACAACTGTTGTGTGGCTTTTGCATCCCAGTATAAATACAACGACTGAACCTGTTCGCTCTCTTTCCCTGTTGAAACATTGATTGCATTCTCATTGTAGCAATCGTTTATTCGCTGGTTCATATAGAATGTCTGATGCAGAGAAGATGAGAACATCAGTAAGCCGGCTCTTTGTTGAGTCTGGCGAAAAGGATAGGTAACTACAAGTGTATTTTATGCGACTCATATCAGTGACCAAGTTCAGCCAGATTGTTACAACTACTACGAGCCCGTCTTTCTGATTCAGGATGGACAGATAGTTTAGATGCATACAGTAGAGGTAGGATATATATATATATATATATGTGTGTGTGTGTGTGTATGCACGATAGACTAACATTAGATACTCATACGATTGTATAGACGTTGTTAGGACCAAAAATTTAGAGGACGTCTCATTTGAGGATCTCGTCAAAGAGATTGGAGATCATGGCAGATGTAGAGTATATTTTATTGGATTATGATCAAATTATCTAATCTATTATCCTTGTAGCAACTGTCAGCGAAACCATCAAAAAGGATTTATTAGAGAGTATCAAGAAATTTTTGGATGAACACCTCGATTAATAGCAGTGTTCCTTTTAATGAGCAGCAGCAACCTCATTCACTTCCTCAACAATACCACGAATAATTGGCTTTGTTTCCTTTAAGTTCAAACGCATAGCTAAAGCATCTTCACCATCAGCGTAATACTTCTTCTCAATATCATGCACACTATTCGATAGCTTGCATTTAATACACATTCCTGCTATAATAAACCCATGACCAACTTACTCAAACTTCAAGGTATCTCTATAAAGACCAATGGCAGCACGATTGGTTTTACGAACGTGCAAAGAAACATAATGTGCTCCAAAAACGGTTGCCATTTGAGCGGTAGCTTGAGTCATCAACTTTTGAGCAAGACCCAAACGTCTATAAGTGCGCATAACGGATAGAGATGTGATATGGCCGTGAGGGACATCTGTAGGTTCCTCTTCCCTATGGTTACATGTTCAGTGTACTTGTCGTTGCATGGTGAAGTCGTCAATGATAGTTACATCTTTGCTAAAACGTAGCCAACAACCTTTCCATTCTCATCTTCTGCTACAAAGGATAATTGAGGCCAAGATAAAGCATGATAGAGATCTACATGTCTGTGTCAGCGACTAGAACGTATAGACTGAAGATGTTGAATAATTACAGTATTTCATTTGATAGTTTTCGGGAAGATCCAACAAATTACAGTTTTGGATGTAAATCATATCATCGACCTAATGCAACGTTAGTGTTTTGTTCCTCTTGGTTTGATAAAGCTGGTGTCTACACGTACGGTGGCCTGTCTAACGTTCATGTTGAGAAATGTTGTATGATGGAGTTGAAATAAACAGAGAGAGAGAGAGAGAGAGAGAATGCTGTAGAAGGGGGAGATTGTCTCACAATCTTTTTCCCTACTAAAAGCCACTAGTAAACTCAAGTTTCGTGTCGCTTTTAAATAACCGACTACAAATACCCTTTTCATTCTCGAGGCTGTATATTCATCCATCGTTTACCATGTCAAGTCCAAGTGTCGTTCAAGTAGAAAGAGTAAGCGTTTGCAACAGAATGTTTGACGACTTGTACTCATCACAATAGTAGCTCATAGAGGAATTGTACAGCTCGAATGATACAATAGTCGCAAAACAAATTCAAGAACAATTACAGACACTTCAGAAACAGCCGTATGCTTGGGAAATCGCATCACAATTATTAGCATCACAGGTAAAATTACAGCATGTATCACACCTAAACGCACGCTGACATTTTCATCTGCTATAGTCCAATCAATGCCAATTCTTTGGTGCACATACCTTTCAAGTAAAGATCACTCGTGATTGGTAAATACAACATTCAATGGATCAAAGTATATGTATACTCATAGTAAATTACAGGGCAACATTGCCAGAAGATAAAGTAGAGTGGCTGAAGAACGAGTTGCTCGGATGGATTGTGCGTCTTTGCGGAGGACCAGCCTTTGTCACCACCAAACTATGTCTAGCAGTAATGTATTCTAAACGTTCTTGTGCGAGGAGATAGTTGACATTTGATTCTAGCTGATCGCATTTGCATTTCACACTGTTCCCAACCAATGGCCACATTTTATACCAGCAACAGTCGAAGCATTGCAACTAGCATCACAATCTTATGGAATTCCAGCGGATATGATCAATTCAACTGTGCTGGAGTTTTTTACACTTGTACCTGAAGAAGTATCCAACTCGAATCTCATGGGAGGCCATAAATTGCAGCTTATTGGAGAGTTGAAAGAAAACATTCCGCTTGTTTTATCGACCATTTCTTCCTTTTTGTTCAATCCTGCATCCACAGATATTCAGCTAAAATCATTGAGATGTCTACAGAGCTGGATTCAGTACGGTTTTAGTTTAGAAGACGGATATCCTATCTTGCAGAAAGTCATGACGTTACTAGGCGATATGGATTTGTTTGAATCAGCAGTGGATGTGCTATTAGAGTCAATGCAACAAGCAGCGTGGGCAAGATACCAAAATTATAGAAATGAGCTGCTCACCTGCTTCACCAGTGATGCCATGAAGGAAAAGTTCGAGTTGTGTATAGCAGAGGAAGACGAGGAGACTGCGAGATTGATTGCCAAGCTACTGACCACATTTGGAGAGACATATACAGATTACATTGTGGGGCAACTCGCCAGGCCCGACATGTATTGGCTCATGACCATGATTATCCGATTAACTGGTTTTGAAGGCTTCTTCCCTATAGACCAAGAGGTGACCGAAATCCCCCTTAATTTTTGGTACATTATGCAAGAAACGCTATTTGATGAATGTATCTTGCCTGTGAAGCCATCAGCACCCTCAGAGACAGAAGAATTGTGGAAATACAACTGTGGGCAGGCAGCGTTGGTTATTTACAAAGAGCTGGTGGAGATTTTGATTCGTAATGCACGATATCCTGAGGAGTCAGTATGGGAATCATGGAATAAGGGTATGCAGAGTCAAGTCAAGGACATTGCAGTTAGGGAAACTAATAGCTGGTGTAGATATCAAGGACAAATTCAAGACCTGGAGAAGAGATTTGGGTGATACAATGATCAATCCCTACTATGTGTTAAGAGATGAGATGCTTGCCATTTTGTTGGATCATATTGTATATATTATAAATCAATGGACATCACTGCCACACGCGAGACAGGTACGTTTAGCTGTACACAGAGATGGATACTGTACCAACACAATTGACTTAGAGCTTGGAGGCAACATTCTTTTGCTTAAAGAGCATTTCTGAAGAAATTACGCCAGAGGAAAATATCCATATTGCACGATTTTTCGGTCCTGAAGTGCTGGGAAGGCTGCCAGTGGACTGTGGTATTCGTCTCAAGAGCACCGTATTGATATTGATGGGTTCCTTGGCTGAGTGGCTTAAAGCGCACCCTCAATACCTAGGATCTGTGATGAACTACATTGTGCCCTGTCTCAGTGATCCTCAATTAGCACCGGCTGCTAGTTCCGCATTTGCAGATATTTGTGATACATGTCGAGAGTCGCTCGTGGAGGAGCTGGATGGGTTAATGCATGTGTACGCAGCCATGACGAGTTCCAATATCAAATCCAACATCATGCAAAAAGTAGTAGAGTCAGTCGCGGATGTCATTCAAGTGCTTCCTCCTGACAGATCCATGAGTCCTTTGATGGTGCGTATTGATTTGACTGGTGGAATGGCGACAGTGACTAACATGCTAAAATAGTCTTTGACAGGTGATATCTTGCAAGGCATCTCCAAGGCATTAGCAACTATTGAAGCAGACCCTCAAGGCTCGCATGATGCCGTGTTGACTCAGCTGCAATACCTGTCAGCATGTTGCCGTGGAATCCAATCACCCAACGACGACTACCAGTCGCTCAGCGAACGCAACTCTGTGTATGACGCATTTGCTAGTGGACAGCTGTTGACCATGTATGCTCATGTTGAAGGATTCAGCCAAGTGGCCTATGCCATCCGAGAATCATCATCGCAAATTGCCAGAGTATGGGGCGCCGACGAGCAAATAGCCAAGGCGCTATCGACATTTTTGGAGCAAGGCATGCGTTCCACCAGCCCTTTACTCAGCTTGAACTTTATGGACCTCGCAGCACTTGTGGAAACGAGCTATAGTGCAGCACCGTTTTCTTGTTGGTTGGACACAGCATCGTTTATGATTACAGTGTACGGTGGCCATCAGATGCATTTTGAGAGATTGCGGGATTTGTTGGGAGTCATTACTACCAAGACATTGGCATTCATCAACGGCACAGAAGGTATGGATGACACGATATGATCTAATCAGTACTAAATCAAGTATAATTGTCAGCGATGGAGCATTACCCAGATGTGGTGGACAGCTATTTCGGATTACTCTCCAGGGTAGGGCAATGAAAATGCTTGTTTATATAAGCTGTTAATCATAAATAGGCTATTACCCGATGTCCTCTTGCCTTCTATCACCTTCCACCTGCCATGATCAACACGATATTCATGTTTGTCATTGCAGGCATGGGGTTGCAGGAGAAGCTAGCACTGAAGGCTGCTGTTAACTTTATGGTAAGACACATCTCATCTGCTGCTTCCCCCCCCCCAAAAAAAAAAAAAAAAAAAAAAAAACTAACATGGTTGTATAGGCTGATTTTATCAGTCAAGATTTTCAAGAAGGTTCAGAAATAGCTAAAATTGTGGATACAATCATCATGAATATGGGAATTCAAATTATGGAGCAACTATTATTGGTATAAATAGCATGTTCTTTTTCTATTTATTTCGAACGCTTATACATCATAAATAGGGAATTGGTGGCCGTGTGCCTAGATCCTTTTCGGGTCCGCTTGTGGATGTCTTGTTCAAGATCACTGGCAAATACATACAGCCAAGCAGACAGTGGTTACAGACATTGCTGTCTACAGTGAGTGTGCATGCTGGCCATCATGCAATATATATATTAATTTGCAATTTGTCTTGTCATAGGACGGATTTCCCTCTGCGCTGGTGAGTGCGAGCGATAAGGAGACATTTCTTAAAGGAGTATTGGGGCAAGTATATTTGGCAGAGTGGATGTACACAATGTCTTGTTAACATGAACCTCTTTCTCTCTTTTTAGAACAAGGTCGCTGAAGCGTTTCAAAGAGAATGCCAACAACTTTTCCATCAAATGCAGAGGATTAGGCAACACATCATTTGGGAAAGTGTAATGTAAATATAATATTCAACATTACACTAACCTTGTGTTAGTGCAACACATTAAATATTGAGAATCAAATTAAAAAAAGAAATTTACCATTACTCTCTTTTCTTTTCTTTTCTTCTTGCTTTCTCCTTAAATTTCGCACCCAAACGATGGTAGGAATAAGAGGTCCAAAATCACCTTTGACTTCAAATCATGTTGTAGCCTCGCACAATCCGATACAGCTGGCGGCCATCTCCAACTACAAACTCGCTCAGCTGACATTTGCACCGCCAGATCTTCATTCACTGAGAAAGACTGCAGTCATCAAGAACATGATTGAAGACGTCTATTCATCCACACCGGCCGAATGGCTTCAGCAGATGACAAGATGGCAATATTTCACTCCAGAGTAAGTTGGGTTTCAGTAACCGATTCAGGCACACCAACATTAACCCTGTAAAAAAAAAAAAAAAAAAAAATTATATAGATCATTGGAAGAAATGACACAGGAAGGCCTTGAAGAGATATTTCAGCAGTACGCTCAGACGATAGAAGCATTTAGACCTGTCAAGTCGGCTGTATCATATCACTATGACGACGAAATATTCGATGATGAGGACGATGGTCTAGGCGACGATCTCTGGATTGCCGAGGACGAGCAGGATCTCCCTCTTCCACCTACCATATTACCTTCGCAATTATTGGAACAGCAGCAGCAATCACAACTACAGGAGCAAGAGCAGGAATCTTGTCAATCCAAAACCAACTCTGTGGATTCATCTACTTCTACCATATTCTCACAACCCAACGCAACTCTCTCGAATGAATCCATCAACAATGAAATCCCGGCTCGTGCGCCATCACCACTGGTCGAGAAACCATTGCCAGCAAATCCTGTTGTGCTTGCTGACGATACAGCCAAACAAGCGAGAAGAAAGAGTGGATTCGGGGGAAACAAAAATAGACTGAGTTGGACAAGTGATACTGGTATCACCTCCAGCGTTGTATCTCAAAATCTGGCAAATGAGATTATGAGTCTCTTTGATATGGATTTTGCTATTGATATCAAAGTGGACACTGCGCCAAAATTGCCTGAGTTGCCCTTCAAACCTCGCCGTCGATCTCAACAACGTCAATCACAAGACATGCTGACCAGCTTAATACCTGCTTTTGAAAAGATTGCACTGGAAAATTCCATATACGCTTCTTCCAACAATGCCGCCAACAAGGTAAAGCCCAATCTGGTGATTCGCTCTGTGCCTCAGCGGTCTTCTTCGTTGCGACATAGACAAGAGCTTCAATTGGACACCAAATCGCCTCTATCGCCACCAGCAACACCTTCTGATTCTCCAACAGTGGAAAAGACGTTGTCCAAAAAGAAATCGCTGCTTCGACTGGCTTCTTTAATGACAGGTAAAAAGGCTTCCCATAAGGATATTCCAAGCAGTCCTGAACCTTCTCCTATTACCACAAATGGAGCATACTACCATGAGTCTCCCACGGTTTCCCTGAGTGGCACAGGAACAGGAACAGCAGCCGTTGTCAATACCCCACGAAAAACAAGCACATCGACTGTTGATTCTTCCGTCAGTTCCTCGTCCTCCTCTTGGTCATTTGTGTCTGAAAATGGCGAATTAAAGATTACCAACCGACCTCAAAAACCTCTGCCTGAACCACCCACCTCACCTAATTTAACACCTTCCAACGGCAGTAATAGCAGTAGGTCAAAGCGTTCTGCCAAAAAGAAGAGAAAATCCATCATGGAAAAGACAATGTCAAAACGCAAGAGCAACAATGCACTGCAGTCTGTGTATGACACGCCCGCTATTGATCATTCATCTACTGCTGCTGAAAAGGGACTGGGTCGGTCTAAATCAGCCTTTATTAAGATTGGTAACGGGCTAAAGTCAAAGAAACAGCTCAAGCAAATCAGAAGAACATCGTCCGCCAAGAACTTTTCAGAGACCATACCAGCACAGCAGCAGCAGCAGCAGCACCAAGCGTCATCACAGCCAGGCGACATTGGTACACATTTCCACTACCATACATCTTCTGAAGTCAACAACATGTATACAGGCGTATCAGACGAAACTATTGTACCTATCAATACTTCACAGCAGAGCTTTGTGAAAAGAATGGCTTCATTCAATTGGCGTATCAAGTCCAAACATAAGCAACAGCCTGTCGAAGTCTAAACATACATACCATTTACTCTATAGATACCCTCCCTCTTTCTCTCTTTTTTTCTCTCACTCTTTTCCTCTTTTAATTTATACATATACACACACCACCACCACCACCACCATAGATTGTATGGCTGAGTAGATAGTGCAACACGATGCATAATCTTCGGGTAGCACCAGCAAACTAGTTTTAATGGAATCAATAATAAACAAACAACCTTCTTTTTTGTCTCCTTCTTTTTTTTATTATTATATTTATGAAGGCTAAACTTCCACCAGAATTCCTGCAGCAAGTGGCTAGTTATCTGTCGCTGCAAGATTGCACACATGCCTTGTATGTCTGCAAACTGTGGTTCCATATATTTCAAAGATCCGTCTACAGAAAGATTTACATTTACAACAACCATCAGCTACGGCAATTGATTGCATCATTGACTCAATCGTACGACATGTACCAGCACTCGTACCATAACGGATTGATGGTCAGAGAAATCTACCTGCTTCACCAGCAAAAGTCGCTGCTTGATCCAAGGCGCGACGAGGAAGAGCAGCAGCAGCTGGTTCATGTGTCGCAGCAAGACTTTGATCTGCTGGCAAAGCTGTGTCCCGAGCTGGAGGTGCTAGACTTTAATATCGCAGCGTGGCAGCACATTGCCCTGAATCCAACGACACATGCGTGGAAACACATGCGACAGTGTGCGCCCATCCACTATGCTGATTTCGATCCTCAGTTCCTGACGACGTTCAATGGCTCTAAACTATCACATCTCCATCTCAGCCATCCGCCAGAAGCCCTGAACAAGCTTATCAACAGCCTACAGCAGGTGCCCAACTTGGAACATCTGACGCTTGAAGTGAATTACAATGACAATAATACAGTGTCCCTACCTCTCTCCACCTGTTTGCAGCAAATGCATGCACAATTACCTCGCTTGAAGTGTTTCACCTTTATACGCACAAAGACACCACATCAAGAATCATCTGTTGCCTCACATGATCCGCACTTCTTATCTGCCTTTACTGAACCCTGCTATACTCTTCAATCGCTTTCATTGCATGGCCATGTAGACTCGTATCGCTGGTTTGATTTCATCAGCTCCAGCTATCCTCATCTGAAATCACTGTCATTGACGCAACTCACCACCAGCAGATTTGGCACTAAATGGATGTGGCAAAATGCGCTTGTTCATATGATTCAATCACTACCATCGCTCAAATCACTGACCTTGGGCGGTAGAAATGTACCGCAGTTATTTTCCAAAGGCTTTGCTGTAGAACTACGAAAACCCACGTGCTCCATTGATGACTTATATGTTGATTTTCAAACATATCAAGCCATTGAATCATGTCAGTTTCTGTTGCTGGTGCAATCTTATGGGCTCTCTCAGTTGAAGTTCTTGCGGCTGCGTGTTTGGGAGCAGATACCAGGTTGGTCAGGCGTCACATCGAACCTGTTTCATTGCAAGCAACTACAGACATTGGAGTTGTCTCTGTCCAAAGGGCTGATGGATCAGTTTCCTTTCACGCCGTTTTTGATTGACCATCTGCTGGGCCATTTGCCTCAACTAGAAAACTTGACATTGGTCGGTGCTAACGTGCAGGTCACTTACAACAACTATGTCGATTTGGATAAGGGAATATTCAGATTGAAAAAGCTGGAACTTCGTCAATCGAAAATTGAAAACCATGAAGCTGTATTCATGTATCTGTCCTTTTGCTGCCCCCAGCTGGACACGCTGTTGCTAACGAGATGTGAGATTGAAAAGAAGAGACAGCAGCAATTGATCTTGCCATCATCCACCTTGAATGCTTGCTCAATTCCTATGCCTTACAGTAGACTGAACCGAGTCACCCTCAGCTCGTTTTTGATCTATCTGGGCACCATTCAAAGCAACGATTATATTGGCATTGAAGTACTGACTGAACAGCAAGAGCAGAGCAGTATTCTATGGTGTGAGACGGCTAATTCAAAAGGAATACAGATCTATCCTGCCTACAGTCTTTGTGAGGACCAAGACAAAAATACGGAATTGACTGATCTCTATAAGACATATGGCTCTCCATCGTCGACATTGACGCCAATGCCTGGAAACTTTACACCTACCATTGGAGTCATCACTCTTCAGTGCAAATCACTGCTATCTGGTATAGCATTGGATAACTTAGAGATACCATCAAAGCATTTCAACGTACAATAAAAACATGTTTATTCAACAAATAACTGATTTGAAATCTTCTCTTGGCATACGCATGGTGTAATGAGCAGGCACAACGTAGAGAGTACCTTGACAGTTTGCGTCAGTCCACATGGCACAGTGAGTACCTCCATTGTTTTTGACATGTGCAGCCTTGAATTGAGAAGGGAAATTAGTGCATCGATGATCAGAGCTAAGGACACCAGAGCGAGTTCGTTGATCTGAAGTGTATAATACCAGTCCTCCGCCCGTGCCAAAGAAGGCGTAGATGTAAGCAGGCAATGTAATAAATATTAAAAAGGCCACTGAGAGTTTCATTTTTTTATAGGTTTTGTCAAGTTAATTAAGAGATAGAGTATAATGAAAAATGCTTTAGATCTAGAGATGTATAAATTATATGAAAAAATTGGGATACATGGGTTTCTCATTTTACGTGATATGTACACAAAAATTACAATTTGATTTGATGAGATTCTTCCACCACCTTGGGAGCCTTGTATAAACGCAACAATAGACTGGAACAGACAACACTGACACTGGATGCCACCATGGCAATGCCTGCAATGTAAGGTGGTAAGCCTTGACCAACAGCTGGGTACAAAATACCAGCAGCAATAGGGATAGCCACAGCATTGTACAAGAATGCCCAAAAGAAATTAAATCGAATACGACGGACAACTGTGCGTGAAACATCATACATGGTCAACAAATCCATCAAGTTGTTTCGAATGAGAACAATGCTAGCAGCTTCAATAGCAATATCAGTAGCAGAACCAACAGAGATACTATTATAAAATTATATCAGTATAATGTATACAAGCGTTACCATGGTTACTTACCCAACATCGGCTTGTGCGAGTGCAGGAGAGTCATTGATACCGTCACCAACCATAGCTACCACAGCTTGTTTGTGTTGCTTACCGTTCCTTCTCCAGAATTGATGATTTGTAGTGTAGCGGTATTCATTGGCACGAATTCCACGACGTTGCAGGTTTCGGATCTTGTCAGCCTTTTGCTCTGGTTTGACCCCCGCCAAGACGAAATCAGCAGGAATGCCCAATTGCTTACCAATGACACGGCCCGTACGTTCGTTGTCACCTGTAATCATCCATACTTCAATACCACGCTTTCGCAATTCCGCAATAAGTTGAGTTGATTCAGGGCGAGGGATATCAGCAATGGCCAGTTGAGAGATCATCATGGTTTGAGATGCAGTACAACAGAGTGAGTTGGTTGCACAATGGCATACATCACAGGCACAGGCGTTCTTGCAGCCTTCTTTATGCGTATCACTGCTCGATAGCTCTTGGTCGTTTCCTCCAACAGGAGATGCAGCTACAAGCACAATCGATTGACCCAGGTTTTGCCAGTCCAACAAAAGATTGCGGCATGCTTTGGCTTGACGTGAGTTTTGATAGCGTGCATGGTTTTCGTCCATCCATTCCTGATTGCCCAAAAAGATGTTGAGTGCACGGATGTTGCGAAGTTTACCAGCCAAGTTGGCAGAGATTTCCGTCGTTAAAGTGACGGTAGCCAACAAACCACGGCCAGGTACTTCTTGGGCATTGGTAATGGTAACCCCGTCAAAGATGTTGGAAGCATCGTCTTGGTCATTTTCTTCTTCGGCATCGTTGTCCAGCATATCCAGATTGTTAGAAATCAGTTCTGTGTCAGAGACATTGGGATTAGCCTTCAAGGTGCGGATAATGTGTTTGGCTTTCTTTCCAATCGCTTTCGAAAGGGGATGGTTACTAGCAGAACCCACACGACCGAGGATCTTCCAGATGGCGATTCTCTGTTCAGCATTGTTTCCAGACGCCTGTTGCTCGCTTGTTTGATCAATCCAGCTATGTGTAACAATTGGCTTGCCCATGGTCAATGTGCCAGTCTTATCAAAAGCAACAGTTGTGATTCGGTTAGCCATCTCCAGTGCATATCCGCCACCCTTGACAAGTACACCGTATTTAGCAGCAACACCTGTGCCAACCATGACAGCTAGGATAAAATTAGTTATTGTCATCAAATCATTCTAGCTATTATCCTTCTTACCTGTAGGGCTCGCAAGACCCAAACCACAAGGACATGCAATCACAAGCACAGTTACAGCTAGCATAAGAGAGAAAATCGTCTTGTTTTCGCCCATAGGAACCCAATCATCAGGATAAGCATTCTTGAGGCTCAACACTTCCCACACAACGAATGTAGCAATAGCCAATAGAATGACCACAGGCACAAATACACTAGAGATATTGTCTGCTAATTGTTCAATGGGAGCCTTGGGTGACGCTTGAGCATCTTGCACCAGCTGAATAATACGAGACAATGTAGTATCAGAACCGACACGAATGGCACGGATGTAGATGGGAGCACTGAGATTGATGGTAGCAGTAATGACACTATCGCCCTCCTTTTTAGTCACAGGAACAGATTCGCCAGTAATCATGGATTCATCAGCAGCTGAAGATCCTCTCCAGACTTTGCCATCACAAGGAATACGACCTCCAGCGTTAATCTTGAGAATATCGCCCACTACATGTGCTCATGTTAGAAATAATTTTATCAATGGTATCAAAAACTTTTTTTTTTTTTTTTACCTTGAATATCCACAGAGTCAATCTCTCTTTCTGTCAAGATTTGCTCAGATTCTGTAACGCCTTTTCCAGAGTCATTTGTCAATGTAGATGCTGAATCGCCCGAGTTTTGTCTTGATGTGTTCTTTGAGATTTCCACCAGCGTAGCCTTTTCTGGCTGCAAATCCATCAGCTTAGTGATCGTTTCTGCAGTCTTGCCCTTGGCGAGAGCCTCCAGCCATTTACCAAAGTGAATAAAAGTAATCAAGAGCACAGAAGTTTCGAAATAGTTCAAGCTCATAGCACCAGCTGTGCGACGCACCATAGCTGCGATAACAGAAGCAACGGAAGCGAGGTAAGCTACAGTTGTACCCATAGCCACCAAGGTCTCCATATTGGCTGTATGAGCATAGACCAATGATTTGTAAGCCTTTGTATAGAAGGGTAGACCAAGCCAAAATTGCACTGGTGTAGACAGTAAGAACAAGAGCAGATCGCCAACGGAAAGACCATGCACAATTTGCTTCATAAAGGCCTTGTGCACTGGGTTGGAAGCTGGTAAAGCCATCATGAAAATCATTGAAATCAATACCACGGGAATAGCAAACAAGAGAGACCATAAGAATCTTGCCTTTAGGATAGATAGTTCCTTGTCCATGCTTTCTCTCATGGAAGCTCTTTGCTCGGCAATCGTATTTCCCTGAGTATCTTGTGCGAGTTCAGCCTTGTATCCAATTTGTTCAATCATTTGAGCCAAAGAACGAGCACCGACTAGAGTAGGATCATGCTTGATCACTGCAGATTTGGAGAGTAAGTTGACTTGACAGCTCATTACGCCAGCTTGCTTCATGATGGTACGTTCGATATTCGCTACACAAGAAGAGCATGTCATACCAGTGACTACAAGATGTGTAGAGACGTAGCGGCTGCTTTTGCGACTTGAGATGCTGGCTGTATCGCTTTCGTCATGGTCGCTCACTTTGGCTATCTTGATACTTTCAGCAGAGAAACCGAGTTGCAGAATAGCTTGATAGATTCTTTGACGAGTAATGAATTCACCACTGTATTCAAAACTAGCACGACCACTGTCTAAGTCCACTTGAATAGACTTGGAACGGATACCATGTAATCTGGCTAGAGCCGAGTGTACTTTTTCGATGCAATTGGGGCAGTACATGCCAGTGATGATCATGTCTGCCTTGTATACAGCCATGGTAGAGGTAGCAGTTGCTTCTGGAGCAGGCGAATTGGAGATGAATACAACCTTACTTGCAGTGTAGCCCATGTTCTTGACAGCTTTGATAATCATTTGTTCGTCCAGCATATCACCATGGACAGAGAAGGTACCACTGTGTGTCAAAAGGTTGACTTGGACAGACGATGGATCTACGCCAGGCAGCTTCACCAGACCACGTTCAATCGTGCGCACACAACTAGCGCATGTCATGCCTGAGATTTGAAAGGTAACTTTATGAGGAGCAGAGACTGCTTGGGTATCAATCGAGACAGCACCGAGAGAGGTAATGGAATCATGTCTATTGACAGCATCTTGCTTCTGAGTTAGTAACACGGCTGGAGGTATCAGATTGTAAATGATTTGAACATTCTCTACATCGAATCCTCGCTCTTCAATGACATTGTGGATGAGATCAATATCAGGGTTTGTGCAAATGAACATGGCCATTTCTGTTTGCAAGTTGACATATACAGAGTCAGGATCCACATGAGGTAGTTCATGCTGAAGGGCATCTGTCACAGAGGCAACACAAGAGTGGCAAGTCATTCCCAACACACGCATCACAACCTTTCGCTTCTCGCCAGTCTGCTGAGTGGATCCTTGCAGCATGGGAGCACTTTCATTTGTCGCTGTCATACTAATCGATACTTGGCTGGTGTGTGATTTTGATAATTCCAATGACTCTCGACGCATGCCAGATTTAAAGTGAGGCTTTCCGTTCATATCATAGCCGAGATCTTCAATGACTTGCTGAATCAAGCTTGCGTTTACCTTGTCGCCTTGGAAAGAGAATCTACCTTGTCTATTCTCCAGACTGACAGACACAGATCCTGGGATAACACCGGGTAACTTTTGCAATGCCTCTGATACAGTTTTTACACAATACTGACATGTCATTCCGGATAAGGAAAATACAGTGGTTTGAGTGCCATCCTCCTGCATCACTTGCTCCTTGTCATTCGCGCCATAACTAAATGTAACTTGGCCCACATCATAACCGAGATCTTCAATGGTCGCTTTGATCTTGTCTTTTGTAACGGTGTTATCCGGGTTGATAAATTGCATGCTGGCGAGCTCTTCATCCAGTGATACCTCTATAGATCCGGGATCAACGAAGGGTAGTTCCTTGAGGGCTTTTTCAATGGTGTTTGTACAGTGCGAGCATGTCATTCCCGTCACAGAAGCCGATACACTGACATAATTTTGCTCCTTGCTGTTGGGTGTTGTTGCTGCTGCTGCTGTAGTGAGCTTGGGAGTACCAGCATCGTAACCAAGATCCTCTATCAATTCAGAGATGGCATGTTGTAATTCTAAGATGGTCTTGTTATCCATATTCTCCATATCAAATGTTGCTTGTGAATCCTTTAAACTGACACAGATAGTAGATGCTTCAATGCCAGGAAATTGTTGCAAGGCTTTTGTGATTGTGTTGACACAATGCTAGATGGAATACGTCAGTTTCCAGTTTTCTTTTGAGACGATGCTAACCAGTACTTACATCACACGTCATGCCTGTTACTTTGACATTGACTGAATATCGAGCCATTTCTTCTATATATAATGTGAAATGTTGTAGACGAAAAAAAAAAAAAAGAATAAAAGGTAAAAAGAAATGTTAATGCAAGTTCTATGATCCCTATTTATATGGCATCATGTCTCCAGGTTCTAAAAAGGTAATGTGACTCTTAATCATATGGATTGAGCAATTTCTGCTGCTCGCTTCATCTCCCAAAAGATCCGCACAAGCACAAAGTGAGCAACCCCTTTTTGGTGATATATCGTTGCACAAATTTGGAAGTGAGTCGTAATCAGATCTAGCAGAAATGGAAGCGCAAAGAAATTTCGACTCGGTATACATGATCTGAGAGAATATGAAATGTACCCGGATACAGAAGCTGCTGCAATGTATCTGTGCATCTCGTCGAGAGTTAGAGTTTATCAGTGGTAGGCTCAGACAAAGATACGGCTAAATGCATTTCAATCTAATGCCACATTGTCTTTCTTCTGTTACAGAGCAGGCTGCTCTGTATTCATTAATTAATAATTAAACAATGCTTTTTAGTTTGAATAAACTCAATAACTTAAGTCATTGTGTTGAAAATAGTGCAAACAGTAACGTTGTGTGATGCAGATGGTAATAGCCACAAAAAAACAAGGCGTTCGGCCCAATATGTCTATCATAATATCTTGACAACTCATCTTATTTATATATATATATATATATATAGCTCCTAGCATAGTAATGTTGGCGGTAGCTGTATAACTACCAATTCTTCAGTGCAAAGAGATATAATTCCAAGTTCATATATTGCTTTAAATATTAAGTTCTAGGAAACAGCTATTAGTTGTTGGTGTTGTTGATGTTGTTGTTGTTTATAATGTTGTTCTTGAAGCAGCATCTGCTGCCAAACTTCAATCCCCGCAGTCAATTTTTTCTTTGATCCTGAGCGATGAAATTGTGGTCGCTTTAACAAAAATTTCTTTCTATCAAAGATTTCTCTAAATACACTATATCTAATACACTTTGCGTATTAATAGTCTCGAGTACTTGTTTAAATTCTCTATCGAATGGTGCTAATAACTTTTTTTTTTTTTTTTTTTTTTTTTTTTGTATGGGAGTCAAAGCTCCAGGTTTTATTTAAAGTCCTTTAAATGTCGTAATGAGTGATAGAAAAGACTGGATATATATCAAGAGGATCAAAATGAAAGAAAGGAACAAAAAGTAGGTTGAAAAGGAGCAAATACAACTTAATACTTACAGATCAAGATGTAACTCGGCATCCAGTTGTGTGAGAAAACGAGTCAGGCAATGTCTAACTGGGATCAAGAGAAAAGGTGTAGTGTCGAATATCCAACGCCAATGAGCTTGCCATATGGCCAAAAGTGTGCATGCAAAGAGTTGATGAAGAGAGAGATCGGCGAAGGGGAGGGATTCGTCGCGATCCATAGAGGGAGATTTACATTGGAGGAGATCAATGAGGTGTTGCAAAAGAATGATATCAGTAATAGGAGCGGTACTGATGAAGGAATAGTACATCTCTTTCCAGACAGAGAACTTCAGAGGACAAGAGAAGAGAAAATGGTGTTGATCTTCTGCCGTAGAGGGAGAGCAGAGGGTACAATTTGGAGATGGGTGATCTCGAGGAATGCAATGATGGAGAATGGCTTTGGTAGGTAGCTTGTGATGAATAGAACGAAACCATACGGTTCTTGCAGAGAGAGGAATGCGGGCGGACCACAATAGTCGCCACTGATGTGGACGTAGTTGGCAGGCATTAGCAAGAGGAGATGGTTCGATGGCGGTGAGCATTTTAAAATAGCGGATGCTATTTACAGGGATGCGACCACGACGGCGAGAAGACGAAGAGGAAATAGAAGTAGGTGGTGTAAGTATGCGCATGCAAAACGGTTTTAGAGAAGGAGGGAGATCAGATGTGAGAGTCGGACGGGGAGATATCTCACATTGTTGGAGGAAGAAAGGTTTGAGACGAACTTGATGAGAGGAGATGAGGAATGCAACACTTTTGGATAGAATTGGATGGCGAGGGCCATGACGGAAGGATGAACGGACACGTATTACCTGGAGTTCAGTATCAAATAGAAAGACATCGCCAACTAGAAGTTTTCTGACACTAGGATAGCGTTGTAGCACGAGATCCGTTGGTAGAAAGCTATGAAAAGAGGGGTGAGTAGTAGATATTGTTGGTAGTAGAATTTCATATAAAGGTAAAGTTAAACAAGTGACGGCGTCTACATAGCAATTGTTAAAAATGGATGGAGAAAAGTTAGAGAGGCATGCCTCTAGGTTAGCGAATGGATTAAGGAAAGTATATTGCTTGAGCGGTCGAAAAGGGAACCAATGCTGGCGTCTGCAAGAAGGAAAGAGCATATAATATAAGAAATGAGAGAAGTTGGGAGAATAGTAAAACCAAGAAAGGGTGTACAGAAGGATTGGTAGAGAAGGAACAGTATACAGAGGTGCTAATAACTTTTTCATGTTTTACCAAAATTACTTTCTAAATAAGGAAAAACCAAAAATACTGTTTTAGTCGAAATCTCAATTTTCGCATAATCGATTATCCATAATAGCAATTTTACATGATAAACTAGGCTCGTAGGTCTTTTTTCAATATAGTATGTCTTGGTAAAAAACGTCGTTTTGGGGACGAAAAATGCAATTGTCTGATTTTTGAGGATCTCCCCTTGCTATGATACATGAAAAAATTGAGATCTGGATCGATTTGTCATGACCCAAAAAAATTTGAGATAAGGCATCAGCAAGCAAGTAATAATCGAGAGCAATCGTTTGGCACCGCTCTGACGATCTAAAACAGCCTATAAAGGAATATATAGGCAGTTCAATATCATCAAATTTCGCTGTATTTTGGTCTATTATGGACCCAAGAGCGATGGAATTGATATCAATTGCAAATTGAGTATGCTGTATTAATCGATTTAGATGCTATGCGTCTTATGAATTGTCTTTGCGCTTGGTAGTATGACGTTAGGATGAATTAGTAGGGTATAATGCACTGAATATCACTGTTTAAGCAGTACACTGGGGTTTTACGAGCATTTTTACTGGTTACAGGTTTTGCCCAAGAGAAATTACGTCTGCATGTCCTGTACGCTACCAGATATTGCCCTTTATATATAAAATTGTGAACGCTTCGCATTATTGGAGCATTATTGAGGGAGCCTATATAAAGTAGCGAGACTGTAGTACATTTTCTCTTTATGTATCAGCAAGAATTTTACCAGCTGCAGCTCAAGGTTAAAGCCTAGCTGCTATTCTAGATACAACAAGCATCAAATAGTCCAGTACCTAAACTTGAAAAGCGGGATGAATTGTTAATGCCAAAGACTATGGTTTGTTTATTCAGAAAGATATAATATACTACTATGTGCAAAGATATAAGGTTTTGGGGTAAATACATGTTGAGAAGATGCTTAGAGCTTCTTTTTGAAGAATAGGAATAAAAGGATACTCCATAAGCTTGGGAGTCATGAGTGTGAGTGTCCTTCTCCACCACCTCCACTAGCAGGTTCTTCGGGCACTTCTTTATGATGATGGCTTTCGTGCTCTTCGTGGAACTCTTCGTGTGCCTTCTTGCCCTTGACTGCAGCAGCTACATGGAGGCCGAACTCAATAGCTGCATTGAATATAAACTGCCAAATGAAAGAAAAGAGGAACATGACAATAATCATTGCCAACAAGACATAGACAAACTTGCTCACTTCGTATTCCACCAAATGGCGAGGATTGCTGTTGAGCAGTTTCTGTGGACCTGCAATGAAGCCCACTCTAGCCAAGCAGTCGATACCAAAGAAAAAGATGTAGGATCCCACAAAAGAAGTGACAAACAACATTATGGGACGATGTGCAAAGTACACCAAAATGGCAAATGCCAATCCCATACCGCCCAAGAAACAAGATCTTCCAATCAACTATTGAGACAACAAGAGGCAATCAGTTTTTGTTGTTTCAACCAGGAAAAAGGCACTTACATTGACAATCAACAAGTCGCTTCTCCAGGTTACAATGTAAACAGCAAAAACGAATCCACCAAAGGCTGCGTTAACATGTTACTATCTACATGGCTATGCATTCATGGTTATTAACATACCTGCACTAAGATACATGGCAATAGTCCAGAGCAGATAATAAGCAATGGCTCCAACTACGCCAACACCCACGGGAACACAAATCATGGTGATGGAATCTCGACTATAGCCTGCCTCTGGTCTGAGATTTGCTAGTGCAATCCAAGTCATAGACCCGAGTGTCAGCAATCCCATGACAGCAAACATAATTTTGGCCATACGGAACCCCATTGAAGTTAAAAACAAGCCTAATACAATCAAGATAGCACCGAGTGCTGCCATTTGAGGAGATATTCCAGACTCGGTGCCGTAAACAGCAACTAAACAATGCCAAATTAACGAGTGAACATCATGTACCATCACCTTATCACTTACCATACCAACTGGCACCACCCACAGCAATCACTTGAGGCGCGCTGCTTCCATTGCCACTGCTTGATCCATTGCCATTGGATCCATGTCCATCGTCATTTGGACGAGGTATATTTGTTGGCTTTGATGTGGGTGCAGCAGAAGTGGTAGACGTCTTTGTCTTTCCTGAATTATGATAGTCATTTACATCTGTATCATCTTGTCTTTTGGCAATCGCAGTAGGTGTTGGGCGTGCGTGGATCGAAACCACGATAAAAGATGCTATGATTGCACAGATAAATGTCCATTTAATGAACCCTCTCATTATATTAGATATATAAAAAAAAAAGGAGAAAAAGAGAATGTTATGCTTCAATAACATGATTGAGCCCTCTTTTGCTTTATATACCATCATAGACATATAAAAGGCACGTCGTACATAACAACCTAATTATAGCAAATTGTATAAACAACACTGTACAGAGAATCTCGGGATAGAGTGAAAAGCTCTTTCTGACTGGATCAGATAATACTAAGAATAGATGCTCTCATCTGTCTCTGTTTCCATGAATCGGCTAGTAAAGAACTGGAAATTCCGTGTTGGGAATACGCCATAACAATAAACAAATAGTGACAAAAAAAAAAAAAAACGTTGTGTTTTCCAACCTGTTTCAAAGATGAAATGTTGTCAAAGTACAAGTAAAATAGAAGAAACCCTTTTCTACCACTATCCATTTTACACAACCTTCTACAGCTTTATGACTACAATGAATACTCAACTTTTGGAAGGGATCCTCTTTGAAAACATTATTCCAGAAAAAGAATAGTGTAACAATAACCTATGACAATACAGTATTCTAGGCCTGACTTGACGTGTATATCAATGCTTGATCTTTTCTACTGCATTGTTGCTTCATTTACCAAGTTATGTTTCCTTTTTGGTGAGCAGGTAAGGCCTATCACTCTTTGCCAGCAGAAGAAGTTTTAAATGCTGATCTTGGATCACTTGATCTGTAAGCCCTGTTACGTGAATCGTGAGTCTGACCTGGCTCCTTCCCAATACATGAACTTGGATCCCATGGGACAGTTCATTAATTGCACAGGGCAACAAAACGAGCGATGGCATTGGGTCGGCAAGATGGCTGCGTACAATATCTAATCAGACTTGATTTTTTCATTTGAAATTAAATTTAAAAAATGTGAAATAAGCTATCAGACCTGTAGCTCCTTCCTTGTCATGTCCTTGGAATAAAGACAGACGAGATCATCAACTGACAAAAACTGCTCAGAGAGCAATGATTGGCACACTTCACTCAAAAGAAGGTCTACTAAAAATCATCGACTAGCTTTGGGATTGTATCTAGTTTAGAAAACGTAGAATTGAAACATACTGCATACAGATCCTGTAGAGTACGGTCACTAAAGAAACAGATCTATTGCTTACTTTTGCTCTCCTTTTATACTTTTCAGGTTGGATTCGGATTTGCAAAAACGCAGAAAAAAATTTTTCTACTACAGTACTGTTTCTTTGGTTCAGGTACCAAATGATTGGTATCCATTCGCCTAAAATTGCCAACCTTTGCTGAGAGGAACAGAAGAGAAAAGCTCTCCAAGATCCAAACTTTTTCATACTGAAAACATTGATAAATTGATTTCTAATGAAATCGAATAACATATATTTCTTGTATACCGATAAATTAAGCCACACTGTCTCGCTGTTACAGAGCAAGTTGCTCTGTCAGCTTTCGATAAAACGTCAATCTAGCGGTGATTATTATATGGAGTCTTTGTTTTGAAAACAGCCGAAAACCAAGTATGCAGTACTACAGCTTTATACTCGATAGGCATCAGATATACTTTTAATAGGATTATACTATAATGAGGTCTATATTTACAATATATTTATTTTTTAATTCTTTGATGGTGATGATGATGATGTTGCTATAATGATTGGTAATTAGCGTAAATATATATGTAGCTTACGTTTTTGTGCTTACCATTATCTTCATTGACTTTCTTCCGTTTGACATCATTGATCAGAGATTGAAATTGATCGGCATACATGGCCTTCATAAATCAATAAATCGCCATCATACTCCCTCCTTTGTCCTTTATCACTTACCTTGTGCTCTTCTGGATCAGTAGCCTTTCTTTTAGATTGCATTGCCCGTGAATTCTCAATTGCCTGCAGTCTCTGGACCAACACATTGGCGCTGACTGGATCATGTGAATCTTGATTCGCATTGTAAAGGTTCAAGTATTCTTTGTGTCTCCAAATTTTGGTCGCTCTATCTCCACTGTCTGGCAGTTTAAAGGACTAATGGAACATTAGATGCCGATCGCCGTATAAGAATCCCAACTTACTCGTAAAAGCTCATTCAATGCTCTATCAGTCATCAAATTGTACACTTGTTTAATTGGCCTTTTCCCCAGGTTTACAGGTTTGTTCTTCCTATGTCGACAAGCGCTTGTTAATTTACTATGATAGCTATTCCAGCTTTGTGCCTATTTACGTTTTGAGGGTATTAGATACTTTCATCTTTGGTGACGATGACGCATATGTTGATGAATGGGATGATGAGGATTTGAATGGGAATGAGCTTTTACTTCCTGAGGCAGCTGATGACGAACTCTTGGGTGTCGGTGGTATTCTGCTGTCTCCATTAAGGCATGCGTCTACATGTTCCTGGATTACTTTGACATCCATTTGTTTCCAACAGACTGGGCATTCTGCTATGGATGGGCTATCTACTTCGGCGAATGTCATTGCCTGAGGGGACTGCGTAGGTGATGAAAGGTCTATAATACTTGTATCAGACTGGCTCAATTGCATTGGGGACCCTTGAGATGACGCTAATGTCACTGTTTGTGAAGATAAACGAGTGGATCGTCTTGTGGATGTGGATGAAATATTGGATGTGGGTGCTGTGCGTGGGCGATTATTAACATCTGGCATGAAATCGTCCGAGAAATCATTGTCAAACGACGCAGGTGCTGAATGTGCTGTTATAGCCTGCTTTGGCGCAGTAGCTGCTCTTTCCAATGATATCAGAAATTTTCTAAGATATATTGTGTCAGAATACTGGAAATAATCATTGTTTGCAACTACTGTACCGAGATTCGCGCCATTGTCTCACCACATTGTCTAAATCATAGTTGTGTATGAGATTGCTCTCATATGCTGGTTTCCTGCATTTTGGACAAATTTGCTCCGTCGAAAGGCTTCTGCGAATGCATAGAGCACAGAAAGAATGGGAGCATGTGGATAGTAGCATGGTTGCATCGAATATTTCCTTGCAAATAGGACATCTTAGATGTTCATCTAGGGTGGATAACTGAACAGCATTGAAATCGGAAGGATCGTCGAAACCATCTTCCATGTTTCCAGCAGACATTGGATCACGACAATTTGGAAAATATTAAAAATAATAAAAAAAAGATTTCCGTGTGCGCGTCATGACAATTGGATTCCCAAATAAAGGGACGTGATATTGAAGGTTGTTACTCTTTCATGATTGGATAGAGCGAGGCGGATGATTCCATATGGTGCGATGGAATGTAACAAACAACAGAAAGTAAGGAGGTAAGGCAAATTCTTTTTTCTTTCTTCTTTTTAATCGTATGATAATTGCATTTCATTAACATTACAGTTTCACCATGCTGTATCATAGAGGGTCACTGCAAATGTCATTATTACGAGATGATCTATTGGATGATGATGATGATACCGTTTCCATGGATACTAAATTCAAGGTCCATTTCCTTGATCCCTCATATGAAAACGTAAATCACCGAGAAAATATGCTTTGTACAAGGCTGATAACGACAAAGTCATCCAGGGAGCTTGCTAATAATTACGTTCATCATGCTCCATATATAAACTGATCCAAGGATGCACTTCACCGACGTTATCAACTACACGCATTCACATGAAATACACATTACTAAGACGTTGATGAAGAAAGGTAGTCTTGCTTGTAACAATAATGGTGATAAGTCATACTTGCATGGTCAAATCGATCATGGATGTGAACCCACAAAGCATTGCTGAAATTGGATCATGTTGTAAACAACCACGAATTCAACGAGGTAACTTGGTTTCCATCTACCTTAGAAACAGTATTTTAGTAATTTCTTGTTTGTACTTGTAAATGAAAAATGATCACTTTTGTTGTACAAGGTAGTTTTGTGTTGCCAATTTGATTAATGTCCCGCGAAAAAGTTTTCGATTTTGATTAAAGAGATATAAAAACGAACAAGTTTCACATCTTTTTCTTCCTTTTCTTCATCTTACAAAAAAAAATGGGCTGCTGTGCTTCAGTTGAGGAAAGCGATAGTGTCGGTAAACTTCGCAATGAGGAGATTGATGGACAACTTCGAATGGAGAAGCTAAACAACAAGAATGAAGTCAAGCTGTTACTGCTCGGTATGTATGCAACACTGAGTAATGGTGATCATTGTCAAAACTCACATGCAAGCTAGGTGCCGGTGAGTCTGGAAAATCTACCATTTTAAAGCAGATGAAGTTGATCCATGATGGGGGATTCACACCAGAAGAAAAAGAGACCTACAAGGAAATCATCTTTAGTAATTCAGTGCAGTCCATTCACGTTTTGTTGGAAGCAATGGAGACGCTCGACATTCCTTTAGACGACGCATCGAATCAAGGATACTACGACTACATTATGGACCAGTATCAAAAGATGGATTACTTCTCAATGCCACCCGAGTTAGTCAAGGCAATTAGAATGTTATGGCAAGACAAGGGCGTTCAAGAAGCACATTCAAGAAGAAATGAATTCCAACTGAATGATTCAGCATCATAGTGAGTTTTTCATCAGCGTGCAACCCAGCTTGATATTCATTGCTTTTTATAGTTACTTTGATTCCATTGATCGTATAGGTGACCCAAACTATTTGCCCACCGATCAGGATGTACTGCGTTCCCGTGTCAAGACAACTGGTATTGCAGAGAGCAAATTTACCTTTGGCACACTCACATACCGTATGTTTGATGTGGGTGGACAGCGCTCTGAACGTAAAAAGTGGATACATTGTTTTGAGGATGTTACAGCCATCATCTTCTTGGTCGCTATATCTGAATATGATCAAGTCTTGATTGAAGATGAATCGGTAAACAGAATGCAAGAAGCCTTAACTTTATTTGACTCTATTTGTAACTCGAGATGGTTTGAAAGAACATCCACTATTTTGTTCTTGAACAAGACGGATCTGTTCAAGCAGAAGCTACCGACCAGTCCATTGGTTGATTACTTTCCTGATTACAAGGGTGCCAATGACGACTATGAAGAAGCAAGCAACTACATTATGCAACGGTTCATCTCGCTTAATTCGTCTGCTGAAAAGCAAGTTTACACTCATTTGACTTGTGCAACAGACACTGAGCAAGTCAAATTTGTCATGGCAGCCGTGAATGATATCGTACTTCAGACAAATCTTCGAGATGTTGGTTTGATTTAAAGCAATGATATATACCCTCTCTACAAATATCCATAATACACATCCCGAAATAGCCATTGACATAAATTCAGGGGATCTTATATTTATTACATATCTCTTTTACTTTTTACTTATATTCACTAAAATTTAAATATGACGAACCTTACTTGTGGCGAAAAAAGCGTATATATTTAACTTGTATAATGCCATGACGCTTGTTACTAGAATCGTCAGGACAAATAAATAAATAAAAAACAGATGCAAAGATCTACAAAATTATTCAACTGTTCTCAATACAAAGAGTACAAATGCTGCAGAACATCTTCAAGCACCTGATTCTGGAGATAAAAGAGTTTGTGCTATCTGTTCCTGTAAAAAGGATCGCTACCTTGGCTACCATTCCAAAGAGATTACCTGGCAAAGTCTGTTGCGTTTTTTCTTGAGAGTGTTGCATGAAACAGCCCTGAGTAACAAAGCTACCAAGAAGATGCTATTGAGTAGCATTAAGGGCGATCACTTAAAAACAGCAGCGTCTTCTCTTTTTCTCCCAATGACTCGGCGATAACAATCACCCATACAACCTCGAGCAGCTTGAACACAATTGGTCTTCTGAAATTTATCTTGCTTAATGAGCATCTCATGTTACAATTCTTTCATGAAGTCCGGTTGTCATTAATCGACAGAGATCCACCTGCAAAAACGACTCCCAGATGCCACATATATCATGGGCAATTGGTCGGCCCCCATGGCTCGTTTAACGAACCAATTTGTGGTTTAGGTTTCTGCCGTCTGTTGAGGAAGCATGGCTTCAGTGTGTTCCTTGTCGATAAATACAAGACAAGTAAGATATGCCCGGAATGCCACCAAGAGGCTGCAGTGACCTTCAAGGCAGTGCGCAATTTAAGACCTGGCACACCACATCAGCGTAGATACAATGCCAATAGTTTAGGGCATGTACTGTATTGCTTATTGAAGTGTGTTTGATAGATTCACTGGCATTATTAATCAGATGAACAAGTCGTAACCACCCAGCCCATGCTCTTCCTCAAGGCACTGTCTACAAATTGTGGAATCGTAATTCGTCTGCTTCAAATCTTGACATCAGCCCGTGCTGGTCGAGGCATTCCCCACAACTTCATCGCCGTCAAGAAGAAATGATACAAACAGGCTTCAAGGGATATCGCTCTCTGTTCAAAGGATACACCAAAGGTAAGTACAATGTAGATTTGATGTTTTTCTCATGCCACTAATTTTCTCACTTATTTCCGATAATGTATACACACTTATTATGTTACCATCACCCTCTATGATATTCGATTTACCAGATTATTGAGCACATGTCAATGTGACTTTTTGAGTCCTATATCATCACTGTGCAATAAACACAACATTTAATTGATTTTGTATACACTCTCTTTTCTCGTCCTATTTCTCTCTTACTCACTCTCTAAAAATATGCGTGCTGTGCTGCTGCTGTGCTTGACAATCATCTTGGCTTCTTTGACAGTGTTTGCTGCTGAAGGTTGGATGAGTATATTGACAATAAATCTGTATCCCAAAGACTAAACTAAATTGAATTTAGAAGGTTTTACAGATTTTATTATCGCTTTATCAAAGCCTATTACTGCTGAAAAATTGGAAATGGCCAAAGCGGATATCAAAAAAGCTGGAGGCAAAATTAACCATGAAATCAGTCTAGGTCTTGAGGGATTTGCTGTGTCTTTGCCCTCAGATCAAGTAACTGCATTTGATCAAAAGGACTATGTTGACTTTATCGAGCGGGATAGATCAGGTACCATCATTTCATGCGAATATAGTTGCAATATCTAAAGTTTTGTTTGTTTGTTTAGTCCATGCATTTTAAAAGAATACCATGTTGATATTTGACGCATTCCTTGCATTTGTTTTAAAGTGTAGCCATTAAATTAGCTTTAGCTCTTTTTAACTTTCTACTAATAAAATGCTTCATAATAATAACAGCCAAGAAAAAGAGCCTGGGTTGGTCGTATCACATAATGAGAATAATGCCTCAGTGTCGCAACAGGCAGTCGATCCAATTGCCGGAACCAGCAACACAACTACTAACAATGTTGAAGAAAACACATCAGTCGATAGCGCCCACCCACCGCTCAAGAAATTTATAGAGCCTACGATTCGACATGGTTTGATGTCCATTGTACGATCCTCGTGGCTCAATGTATTACTGATATTTATCCCATTGGGATGGGCGTCTCACTTTGTTTGGAATCCCACGACTACCTTTATCCTCAATTTTATCGCCATCATACCGCTAGCTAAGCTGCTGGGGTTTGCTACAGAGGACATTGCTCTGCGAACAGGCGAAGTGATTGGCGGCCTACTGAATGCAACATTTGGTAACTCGATTGAAATGATTATCAGTATCATATCTCTGACACAAAACCTCGTTATCGTGGTGCAAGCGTCCATGCTGGGCTCCATCCTGTCCAACATATTAATTGTCTTGGGCATGAGCTTTTTTTGCGGTGGCCTGAGGTTCAAGGAACAAAAGTTCAACATCACTGCAGCACAGACATCTGCCTCCCTTCTGTTTATATCTGTTGTGTCACTACTGCTGCCAGCTGCATTTTACGGATCTACAGTCAATGCAGAAACAGCAGCAAAGGAAAGATCAGACATTTTGAATATCTCTAGAGCAACTTCCATTATTTTGCTCGTCATTTACTTTGCTTATTTGGTCTTCCAGGTACGAAATGCGCACATATACAATCGAGTTGTTATTAAAATGCATTCATACACGCCATAGTTGAAAACACACAGAACGTTGGTATGTATATATGGAGAGTCGCTTGTTTCTGTGATGCCAATATTTTTTTATAGTTTTTGCAAGTGCCTGTAGAGGCATTCAAGATCGAACGTCAAGTGTCTCGCATCAAGCTGTTCAATAACAATAATGCAAATGCTGTGGATGAAGAACGCATTGCGTCTGAAGCACCATTGGAGCGTCAAGAAGAGAAAGAGGAGGAAGAGGAAGAGAGTCCATCCATGCCCTGGTGGTTGGCAATCTTATTGTAGGTACACTTGTAGCATATAGAGTACAGAACTGACAACGTGTAGGTTATTGGCCATCACTGCATTAGTTGCAGTCTGCGCCGAGTTTTTAGTGTCTGCTATAGAGCAGGTGGTAGAGCAGTGGCATATCAGTGAGACTTTTGTAGGACTCATCCTACTGCCTATCGTTGGGAAGTAAGTTCAGTACAGTGTATCGATATTTTGTGCACTAAATCAATGCTCCTCTAGTGCAGCAGAACATGTTACGGCTGTCACTGTGGCGTATAAAAACAAGGTAAATAGGGTTGTATATCTGAATCAAGCTGACGCTGATGCAAACTCGCGGGGATAGATGGATTTAGCATTAGGTGTCGCTGTGGGATCAAGCATGCAAGTTGCATTGTTGGTAACTCCCATCATGGTCATTATAGGTACGTGATTGAAGCTTCGCCAAATGGCTTGTAAAGATACTTACAAAGCACAGGATGGGGTATCAATGTGGACATGAGTTTGTTCTTCAATGTATATGAAACAGCAGTGCTATTTGCCTCGGTCATTCTGGTGAATTACCTCATCGTGGTGAGTACTGTTAGCGCCAAACTAGATCCATAGCTGACTGTTCAAATGTAGGATGGCAAGAGTAACTGGTTGGAGGGATTCATGCTCTGTGCACTGTATATTTTGATAGCCATTAGTTTCTACTACTATCCAGATTCTGCGGCAGGAGGTTTAGATGGAGCAGCTGGAGGAACAACAGCAGCACCAGCAGCTTGATTGAGTAGTAAATAAAAGAATAGACTCTTCTGTTTCTGTGACTACAAACATGCCCTCAATTGCCCCTCGTTTTCATCTCCAGTGCTTTTTATCGCGTTGCTATATAGACACGCGCGCTTGGATTCAATAACAATTTTTTTGTTGCTTCAACTAGTACATAATTATGATATCTGATCAATTAAGAGCAAAGCAAGGGCCTCTGGCTCGCGTATGGTTGGCTTCTCATTGGGAAAGAAAAATCTCAAAGTCTCAATTCTTGAGCACAAACCTCGAAAAGACCATTGGTAAAAGATGCAGCTTTTATCAACTATTTATTACTAGGACAACTCATGATTTGTATTAGACGCCATCACTACAAACAGTCGGGAAGAACCTCTTGCTCTTCGTGTATCTGGCCAGTTATTGCTTGGTGTTGTTCGCATCTATTCCAGAAAGACTAAATATCTCTTGGAAGACTGTAATGAGGCTCTTGTCAAGATCAAATTGGTATGTATGATATGAACAGCTCTTTTTGTAAACACTCACATTGCTTGTTTGCTAGGCTTTCAAGAAGGGCGATATCAATATGCCTGATATCAGCCATACTGTCAGTAACGCAAACACAATCACAATGCAAGACAAACTGACTGAATTCGACATTTTGCTTCCTGATCTCCCATTCAATGCAAAGTAAAGATATCTCTCTCTCTCTCTAGACGTCTACACGCCAAACATACTAACTGATTCACCCCATAGTGGCCCTGTCGAACAAGGCCGTGACCCTATTTTAGACAGCCTTGGAGACTTGTCATACACTCAAGACATTACCTTGAGTGGTCAAGCTGATTTCAGTTTCGGTAACTGGGAAAGTGGTCGCTCTGGTGTAGAAGCAGGTCGTCGTGATAACGAAGCCGGCCTCGCTGACGATGGTTTCGACATGGATGCTATCGCTGATCCTCTTAAAGACATGAACTTGAATGATAACAACAACAATGGAATTGCCAATGACGCTGTTGATTTTGACTTTGACTTGAATGACAATATCGACTACGGTCAAGACTATGGAGATGACATGAACGAGTTTGATTTCCCTCTCAACAACGATAACGCTGATGCCTCTCTTGATACTTTGATGCAAGTTGGTATTGTTGAGGATGACGGCATGTTTGATGTGGATGCTATTGGATCTACCGCAACAGAACCTGCTCGTAGACGCAAGCGTTTAGTCGTTGATAAAGTGACAGAAATCCCTTTGGCCGATCTTCAAAGATATGCTACTGATGTTAGCTCTCTCGTTCAAAAGGATACACAAGTTGGTAATGCAACCAAGGCCAAACATGTCATCGATTTGACAAAACCATCCGGTAGTGCAGTTGGTTCTGAATTGGATACCTTGTTTGCTGGATTGAACCGTAAGCGTCGTGCATCTGGTGCTATTGCTAACGCCAACAAGGAGGCTCGAGTTGACGATGCCTTTGGTGCACCTACACCTGGTGGACCTGGTTTGACCTCAGCCTTCCACTTTGACGACGATAACATTGACTATGGACAAGATTTCAATGATGATGTCGAATTGAATCAGGATGCATTTGACCGTTTCAACAATAACAATGTATGTAGCTTACTCTACTTGTTGAAGTAGCACTGTAAACTAATCACTGTTGCTCTCTAGATGGATAACGATGATTCCTTCATGACACAAAACACTCAAACCTTCAATTCTAGCGCTCGTGAAACTCTTGAGAAGCTTGAAAAGGAATTCCCCAGTGTAGTCAAGTTCAATGATTTAGCACCAGGCTTTAGCACAAAATCAGAAGCTGCTCGTATGTTTTACAATGTCTTGTTATTGTCTACCAAGGATATGATCAAGGTCAAGCAAGATCGTCCCTATGGCGAAATTCAAATCAGTGCACCAACTGTTGTTGCTTAATATTTTCATCTCTATATTTGATCTCTCATTATAAGCAATTATTGTAAGAAATCTTATACACACATCCATCGTTTATCTATATCATCCTTAAATATATTCAATTGAAATCAACTTGGTCATGGCTTTTGTACGCATATAAGTTTGTTTTAGGATATTGTTATTTGCACAATTAATAACTACTTCCTGCACCATGTTACTCTTCACATAATAAAATATTGTTCTTTGCGCAATCATTACTTTTTGCATAGCTTGTCATTATTCAGGCGCATTCGCAATCAACGGTTGGTCCATAGTATACTTCGATGACTGAAAAGCTTCTCTGTATACGATGGGAAAAAGCTTGACAACTATCAAAGAACGACTACTATTTTGGCCAATACATTGAATCGATAGTATACTGCTAACAGTACCTAAACAATTTTATATATTAGGGCCAGGATTGGCTTCTGAAAGCATGGAAAAGGCATTTTGCGGTTTAGCTGGATTTAAAATATTTCGTTCTGCAGTGTTCAGATTGGACACGATTCTACCAAAAAAAGCACCTTCTTATCGTTTTTGGCAAATTTAACTATATAAACTACACGTTCCGTGCCCTACTTTCTAGCACATTTATGAACAGCTTTGTACGGTGCATCTAATGGTAGTAATAATATTAGCAGTTCTAACTGAAAATATCAAGCAATTTTCCAAAATATAAAATGTGGATTTCCATCAAAATCCCGAGATGTTACATACAAACATCTCATGAAAGTGTTTTCCAATATTGCCCTGGATCACTAGAATCCATTTGAGCTTATACACGCCATAGTAAAACTCTTCGCTTTTGAGGTCAAAAACACAATCAATTTATTTCTAATGTTTCTGTAAAGGGGTAGCTCGGGGTTGGTTATTTAGCCATTTTTTTTAAGCCCATGTTTTTCTTATTTAGCCATTTTTTTATTTTTGCCGGAATTTGAGCAACTAGTAGCGATCTCTCCGGCAAAGCTCTGCTATTAATTTTTCAATCTTTTTTAATTTATAAAAAAAATGGCAAACTTGAAAACTGAAAAACTTATAAATTCATGTTGACATTCAGTCGTATCTTGCTCTGCTACTTACTTGTGGAAAGCTATCAAGATAATCACGTAAATATTTGATGCAGTCTTATCAACGTATTTAATCCAGTTATAAAAAAACATTAGACATTGGATAGTAATCAGCCGATTATTCCATGATTGCATAATTTTTTTTTTCTTTTATTGTTCTTCATATATCAATTTTTGATAATCTGCCTCTTTTGATTCAGGATATAACAGCACCCCTAAGGGCGATGTCTCTTGAAGCATTTTACCTGTATCATCAAAAGGCACAGATTGGTCTTCTTTGATCAGAAGCATATCAATCTCATGTAAAAAAAAATGGCTACACAAAAAAAAAATGGCTACAGAAAAAAAAAATGGCTACAAAAAAAAATGGCTAATAAAAAAAATGGCTAATAAAAAAAAAAATGGCTACAGAAAAAATGGCTTCAAAAGAAGAAAATGGTTAGTTGAATCGATGCCAGATGCTCTTCTTATGTCCAAAGCCATAAAATCTACCTTGAATTGTCTATAGTAAACTAAATGGTGTAGTCAGTACCTTGTATACAGTCAACGCCATGTCCAGAAAAAATGGCTACAAAAAAAATGGCTAACAAAAAAAAATGGCTAATAAAAAAAATGGCTACATTATTAATTCTTAATATCCTGGGTACTATAGAAACGTTTGGCGAATATTTAATATGGTGAAGCTATTTGTTTGGCTTTATAAACTCGTTTATGAAGCAAGTGCACTCTACAAAAGGCATTGAATAGATTTCAAAGAATTCATGAATTTTGCTTTGTCGGCAGGTGTTATTGAAAAAAAAAAGTACATGGTGTTGACTGTATACAAGGTACTGACTACACCATTTAGTTTACTATAGACAATTCAAGGTAGATTTTATGGCTTTGGACATAAGAAGAGCATCTGGCATCGATTCAACTAACCATTTTCTTCTTTTGAAGCCATTTTTTCTGTAGCCATTTTTTTTTTTATTAGCCATTTTTTTTATTAGCCATTTTTTTTTGTAGCCATTTTTTTTTTTTTGTGTGTTTTATACAACCATGTTGTTTTCCACTTTTCACTTATCTGTACCGTTGTTCAATACATTAAGCGGCATCATATTAATTCATTTAATAATAACAGCAAAGTTATATATATAAGACAATAGGTGTCCCTTGACATATCTAGATTCACCATAGAAAATGGGAAAATAATTTTTTTTTGCATTAAATGGCAAACTAATTATAACCGGACAAATTGCTCAAATTCCGGCGAAAATAAAAAAATGGCTAAATAAGAAAAACATGGGCTTAAAAAAATGGCTAAATAACCAACCCCGGGTAGCTCATCGTTTTTGGGCTGATTTCATCGATCCCAAAACATTCGAGAAAATGTGTCAGTGAGCAACTGCGAGACGAGAGCAATTGTTCTGTGCCATTCTTCCAGTCTAAAACAGCTTCTAACTTGAAAAATCGCACGTCAAATGCATCTAATGTTGGCTGTGTTTTAGCATACTATTGAACAGTAAGATTTAATGTAAGTATGCTGTCTACCCATTTATGAATTGTTTTCATTGATGTAGATCCGAAGCATCGTAGTAGAGTCAAATCCACATTTGCAAATGGAGTTATAGAAATTCTAGTGCAGTTTTTGGCGCTTGATATCACGATAAAATCGTACAAAGAGCAGAAGTCGATGGCGTAGAAAGCAATGATTGTGCTCATAGTAATGAACAATGGTGCAGGGAGAAATCGTATCTGGTTTCGTGTGGGGTAAAATTATGTAACTAATTAGGAGCTTGGTGCTCGTTTTCAAGAAATACCGACTCTACTCTTGGGATGATACATTTCCCATACAACATTTCCAATGAGAAATAACCCGATTACTGCCTATTCTAATCTTTTCTCAAGCACACGATCAGAATCCGGAGGATAATCTCATCTGTAGGTGTTTCATTTAATGCAGATATCAAATCTGCTGGGAGGACCAATGCATGATCAGGTTGTACAGATCAAAGACCAAGATTATGGCAATGTATCCATCCCTCGCTCAGTAAAAGAATTGATAGCAAATCCTGTTCTATTTTACAGTGCTAAAAAGTCATTCGACTATTGGAGTATTAGATCATACTATTATTTCGTATTAGGAATTTGTGTGCCCCTCATTCATATCCATGTTGAACAAGTCTAATTCAAAAGTAATTCACCGTCTCTAATCTTTGCCTGGTTGTCAAATACAGCAAAAGTTCGTGACATATGGTCAGACAATACACAGAAACAAGGACATTATGACGCTGCTACTACCACTTGATCGCCAGAGCAATCGAGGCATGCTGAACTTGTTGACGGAAACATCAAGGATTCATGTTGCACATGTACCAATAGCAAAATCCCAAATATGATATGGTGAGGAGATGCAGTATTTGTCAGCTCAGAAAGAAAAATGCATGTTTAATTATTATCACTCCTGCATGCAATCAATGCGTATCTGGCTATCTCTGTTTCTGGCATGTACGGCTTTATTTGTCTTTTTGATACATTTTATACCTGTATATCGATTGCAGATCAATGACTCTATCACTGTAATTTATTTATTTATTTACATAAAAGACTCTATTATGACTATATGGCAAGGAAAATTGTTCTCAAGACGATATCATCTCTGCTTGTGCAACTCAAATATCTACATGAATACCCAATCGTGCTCTTTATAAGGAAGTAAAAAGAAGATAGTGTAACTTTATCTGCTTTGATCTGTAACAAGCCAAAATGTGTGGGAACTATTTCTTTTTCGTATTGAATCGAAATCGAAACCCTGTAGTAACAAGTGCATGGCAAGCAAGATATTGATACGCGGGAGAATGCTCTGTGTAATAAAGAAAGGCTACGATAAACGAGATAAATGATAAGCGCCTACTGCCCCAGATAACCAGAATCAAGATAAAAAAAAAAGTAGTGGAGAATAGTATCAATTAAGGTTAAAACTCTATCTCAATGTTATTTGCTGAACTCTGTTTCGTATCATGAGTTCAAAGTGAACTACTAAGAGATTTCCTTTTTTAAAATTCGCATTTCACAAACTTCTTGCTGCTAATTAAGCTAACCAAATTGTTACTGTATAATAAATCACTCAATTGTTTATATAAAGAGGTGTGCAGATCAATTCTTTTTTTTTTTTATTTTATTTTATTTTCATTCTTTCACTTTTTCTCAACACATATACAAAATGGACAGTGAAAAAAGGCAAGTAGATCAAGTATCCAACTACTCTGCAAAAGAAGAAACAAAGATTGAGAACCTCGCGGATGAGCATGACCATGAAAGCACAAGCGCTAGCTCTTTGGAAAGCCAAGAATTTGAAAAGCCTGTCCTCAAGAGATCACTCAAAGCTCGTCATTTAGCTGTAAGTCGAGGAAATTGCTTGATCTGCTCCCCCCACCGCAAAACCTGATAATTTTTACTATTTTAGATGATTTCTTTGGGTGGTGTTATCGGCCAAGGTCTCTTTTTGTCTGCTGGTGGTAACTTGAACAGAGCAGGTCCTGCTGGAGCTTTAATTGCATATGCAATCATCGGCTTCATCGTCTTCTGGGTCACATTCTCTTTGGGTGAAATGGCGACGTATATCCCTGTATCAGGGTCATTTACAGTGTTTTGTAGAAGATTTGTGGACAAATCTTTTGGTACAACTATCGGTTATAACTATTTCATGTGCTGGAGTATCATTGTTGCGGCTGAATTGGTCGCCCTACCGTTGGTAATGTCATTCTGGACCAAAGCTGTGCCGGATTGGGCCTGTAAAGTATACTCTCAAATGTGTTTGCAATATATCAGATTAACTAAATATGATTACATACAGGGTCCGGCATCTTTCTCGTTATTATTTATTTCCTAAACATGCTTGGTGCTCGCAGTTATGGTGAAGCTGAGTACTGGTTTAGTGCTGTAAGTACAAATTCTCAATTTCTGATTATTGTCAAAAAAAAGCTTAGATCTGAAATACCAATTTGTGCATTTGTCTCACGTCCTATGTAAACTAGATCAAAATTATCGCTGTTCTTGTTTTCATCATCGTTGGCTGTATTACTTCTGGTGGCTTGATTGGGTAAATTGCTACTGATATGTGATTGTTGGCAATATGTACTAAATCCACGAGAATATAGTAACACTGATCCCCACGAAGTTTACGGTTTCAAGTACTGGAGCAATCCTGGAGCTTTTTCAAACGGCGCTCTTGGTGTGGTGAATGCCTTTGTGTTGGCTTCCTTCTCAATGCAAGGTACAGAAATTGTTGGTATCACAGCTGGTGAGTGTGAGAACCCTCTCAAGGTAACGTTTCTTGATTCACATAATATTACATCATAAAGAGAGCACAAAAGTACTAAGCAGATATCACGTTTGTAGCAAGTACCCCGTGCCATCAAAAATGTCTTTTGGCGTATTATCATTTTTTATCTCGGATCAGTGTTTGTTATGGGAATGCTTATCCCTTATGATGATCCTCGTAACCTCAGCGCTGGTGCTGGTGCTGTTACTAGTCCGTTTACCATAGTATTCGAAAAGGCTGGCCTTAATAGTGTTGCTCATATTATGAATGCCGTTATCCTCATTACTGTCCTGTCTTGTGCCAATAGTGGTATGTATGTCAGTTCTCGTATGCTCTGTGCTTTATCCAAAGAGGGTCTTGCACATCCTAAATTTGGTAAGTGTATTCTTCTGCTGATTAGTCCTTGATCTAACGTTTTTATTATAAACTATAGGATACATTAACAAACGTGGCGTCCCTGTTTGGTCATTGACACTTACTGGAATTATTGGTCTTGTTACATTCGCCACTTCATTTATTCCTGGTAAAGCTCTGTTTATTGTTCTTACTGATCTCTCTGGTATTGCTGGCTTTGTCACCTGGGGTGGTATCTGTCTCGCTCATTACCGATTCCGTAAAGCACTCAAGTACCATGGTCGATCTGTCGCTCAATTGCCAATCAAAGCACCATTTCATCCCTTTGGCGATATTTTTGGTATGATTGCATGTGTCGTTATCGCATTGATGGCCGGTTACTCTTATTTTGTACCTGCTGATCCGGTAGGCTTGATTGGTAACTATGGTGGCCTCATTGCCGTTGCTATTCTGTTCATTGTTCTCAAGATTTATACCAAATCAAAATTGATTCCTATCTCTGAGATTGATGTTGATTCTGGAAGAGCAGAATACGAAGCATTCAATAAGGAAGAGGATAAGGTCATTGAAGGACCTCGATGGAAGCGTGCATTAAAACAGGTTGTTCACATTGTCACTTAGATACAATATCGAGCCACTCGTTTAGTTGCATATATTTATACACACTACTATACTTACTGGCAATCTCACTTAGCTTTATTCTATTATAAATATAATCTCTCAATATGTATATGGTTCAATCACTCAATAAAAACGTTATATTTTTACAATCATTGAGGAAGAAATCAGCTCCAAGTTTCCATAAAAGACAAGAAAGTTCTTACAGAAAGCAAGCAAACTACCTTTTATAGAAATCAAGCTTCCATGAGGAGTCGATGTACATTGCCTACTGGCAATCAGGTATACGCTCAAAACGGAAAAGCTGCTCTCGGCCAATGTTATTTGCCAGCGATACAAAAGAATCATGCGAGTCTTTTTTCATCGATCCAAAACGTTTCGAATGGGAACTCTATGGGCAACAAAAACAAAAGTCCGTTTCTTGGTAATCAACGCGGGAAACCTGACATCTGTGTTCAACCCAAAACTGGTTGTTTCTCAATTTTTTTTTCCCTCCATTTCTTGTACATCTCTATCAAACTGTTCCTCCACGAAGAAAGGGAAAAGAAGAAGACTTGAACAGATTAATAGCTTTTCAAGTTGTGTCAAATGTTCAATATCGCACCGTACATTGCCAAAGTATACCAGCTGGATTGTTTGTTTGTGTATATGTTAACCAACACAATTTGCGCACTTTAGTATGTTCGAGCACTGCATGCCACAGATGACTCATTCAATGTGCCATATAGCCACACTCAGTTTGGTGTTGTGCTAATGGTAGATGTTGTTGGTAACTTTTAATGATAATCCTCGAGAATTGCAGAGATGATTGACATTTGCTTTAGGGTTTAGTACGGTAAAGTCATGTAGGAGATGGTGCAAATAGCTAGAATAGTCGTCTGAAAAGAGTTGTATATAGTTGACAACACTAGCACAGACAAAAGGTGATTCTGGCGCAGAGGCCATTGCAATGGAAATCGGAGCGTACATGGGAGAGGTAACACAACATCCAACTGCATGGATTGACATATTGACATTTCGTTGATAGTGTATCCAGATCATTGAATTTTACGGTGGTGACGTCGTTAAAGTAATATAAATGCATTTTTAGATAATCTGCTATTGACATCTCTTCTTTCTTTAGTTTTTGGGCGACGCAGTATTAGTTTGCTTTCAGCCCATCGATGCCAAAGACAGACGAGATTCATCTGAAACGGCCAATGGAGATGAAGCCGAAGCATCCGAGAGACAAAAGAACTTGTTGGTGCGTCGAGGAGTAGAATGCGGGCTGCAACTGCTTGCTCGATTATCGCACTACAGAGTATATCTCACTGCCGAAGAAAGATCCAAGCATAGAACGCCTAATGGAGAGAGAAAAGAGCAGCAAAAGGAAACAATATACGATGCGATGAACCCTAATCCTGACAAGGACGACAGGATAGCACAGGATATAAAACCAAGTACATTTGAAGAAAACAACTTTCTTTCCATTGACAACTGGGTGCCAACATTTATGAGAAGGAAAGGCAAAGACAGATACAAGGAGAGGCGGTCCAGTGATAGCAGTGAAATATCCAGTAACAACTCGGATATGAACAATTGCGTTGACTTGGAATTGCACATGGCGCTATCTTGTGGAAATGTTACCAACATCATATTGGGTGATTTGGACCCGAATGACTCTGATGATCGTCAGCATGCCAGTCTGTTTCCGCAGTCGAGATCCTTGGAAAACGCAGCTGATATTTCGCCTATGTTGGATGAATTTTTTCTGGAATATAGGGGTAGATTGGAATACGCAATTGGCGGTGATGTAGTGGATTCGTTGGATGAAGCTTTATCAATTGCAAAAGCCGGAGAGCTCAGCATTACTCCTGCAGCATACGACATTGTACGAAGACAGTCGATGAATCTCAGCTTTGAAAGAAAAAGGCGCTTTTTTGTCATAAAGAACATCACTGAGGATCGACCCATACGAAAGAGCAGCAACAACCCTCACATGTCGTCTGGACTACGCCACAATACAAGCCCACTCAGCAGAAAGAACACCTCAGTGGCACATCCATTGAGCAATGCTGATTATCTCAAGACTTTGCCTGGAATGAGAACACACGCATCTAAAATGTCGATTGAACCGCTCATACCCCGCGTAAGGAACACTTTTCACAACAACCTTCCTGTCAACTTGAATCGCTTTTACTGTAAATATATCAACAGAAGTGCTCTTTACCGCATGCAGCATAGTGTAGATGGAAGCATACCAGCTCAGTTTCGAGAAACTACCATTATGTTTATCAGTTTAGGAAAGACAGATGTCACAAGCAAAGACGGGTTAAAGAAGGTGCAAACTGCTGTCTCGATTGCAATTGAAGCGTTGGTAAGATATGAAGGCATGCTGCAGCAATTTGCTATTGATGACAAGGGCAAGTATTTATGGTAGAAAGAGAATGAATCGCTATTTACTGATGCATTGCTTATAGGCGCCACTTTACTGTCTGTCTTTGGCCTGCCTCCTCTATCTCATGAACGTGAGGCGGTATTTGCTGCCAAAGCTGCATTAGAGATTCGAGAGAATTATCTTGAGCAAGGCTTTACCGGATTCTCCATTTCGCTGTCGACAGGAATTGTATTTACTGCTGTATTACCGCCCAGAGGGCCGTATAGAAGAGATCCAGGCATATCTGGTGATACTATTGTGGTCGCTGTACGTATGCTCAAGTTTCCATTTTCAAAAGAGACTGTTGTATGCGATCCATCTACTCGTAAACAGATTGGAGGGCTATGTGAGTTTGAAGATTTTGGCGAAAACTTTGTCAAGGGCAAGGTGAAGCCTGTGCAAATATTTGGAATATCAAGATTTGGCCCTCCTGAAAGGGATAAACGAATCTCAGTGCTAAGCTTCGAAAAGTCGAATGACTTTATTGGGTACAAATCAGAGATGCAAACAGCTACCAGCTTCGTGGACGACTGGGCAGATGCGCCAAACCATCACTTTCTCGTTGTGTCTGGGCCTTCTGGTGTTGGTAAAAGTTTCTTTTGCGACAACCTGCATAAACTTATCAGAACCCATGGGGTACTGAGCTGGTAAGTCAAGGAGTTTTCTGTTGCTTGTTATAAGCTATTGTATTAACCCGTGTAAATTGCATTTTTTTCAAAGCTGGTCTTCATCTACTGAAGGTAATGATAGTCATGAGCATAAAGAATAACGTGAAGGGTACTGACCTCAAGTTACATTTTAGTCGAAAAGGGTAGCAAATACTATCTGTTGCGCAACATCATGATAGCATTGTTTGAAATCATTGATTCAGATAGAATACCAGCCAAGGGCAAAGGCAGATCTGATAGCCATTCGCATACAACTGTGAGCAGCACACAGAATCACGCCTACAACACATCAAATCCATCAAATCCATCAATTGCTGAATCAAATGAATCTGTAAATACGACTCCGTCATCGACAAGTTTTCCTACCAATAAAGAATGGTTTAGATCACTTGCTTCGTATGCTTCCATGGCACCTTCATCACTGGGATCTGGATCCAATAATATCGAAATCTGTAACGAGATGGTAGATTTGATTTCGAGATGTCTGCAAAAGTGTGGTGAAGAAACTGGATATATGCCACTGTTCAAGGTTATATTTACCACGCTGAATGATGTTGGAGAAAATCGATATACAAGGCTACTGGACGGAAGAGCAAGAGATATTCTGCTGACAGGCGTCATAACAAGAATTGTGCAACATGTTTCCAGATGTGTGGGATTGGTCTTTATATGTGATGATGTTCAATGTAAGTGATAGGTATATGATGATTTAGGCGCACACTGAGCTTTGAATGACCTAGGGGCCGACTCTGCTTCTATTCGTATCTTGCAGCACATTCATGAGCACTGCCAAAAGACGTTCATCGTGATGGCAACTCGCCCTATCAAAGATTACAATGTTCTTTTCATTGAAAAATATCGAGCCACTGGTTCCTACGTAGAAGTTCCACTGAATGGTCTAGGTGCAGATGAGATTGGAGAAATTATTCTTCAAAACTTTGACAGTGGTGTGGATCGCATCAGTCCAGAGATTGTGAAAGTTGTCCAGGTAGGTTTCTTGATTGCAGTTTAAAGCCTCGGTATTAATTTATCACAGAAACGCACTGGCGGTAACCCATTATATGTCAAGTATGTATACTCGCAACGATATTGATGCTAAAAACCTAACTGGCTTTGTAGAAACATGGCAATCATCTTGAAGGACTTCAACCATGTTACAGTGGTACAAGGTGAGCTGGTGCCTAGTAGCAGCAGTTTTGATCTGGAGGATCTTTTAGGCAATTTTGACTACAAGAGAATCATCAAAATGCAATTTGATCGACTCGACTCGAATTACCAAGCATTTCTGACAGTAAGCCTCTTTTGCAAAGATACACTGTGTATTATTTTTAACCATACTCACGCATTAGGTTGCTTGCTGTTTGGACCAATACTTCACCATCTTTGAGGTTGGAGCTGTCATCAAGGACAGCAACTATATATTCAAGCAGGACGATCCTGAAACAATACAAAAGCAAATCAAAAAGTTTGATGTGTATCATTTCTTACAGCAGGTCGATAATGGTAATCCATTGGAAAGCAGTATTGCCGTCTATACCTTTACGCACATCACTATTCCTCAAAGTATTTACGATATGGTTTCTTACGAAACTCGCATAGCGCAACATCGAGCATTGGCCAAATACTATGAAAGTCAATTGAACAGGGACAATTACGTCCAACTGCTGGGGAAAATTACACGGCACTATTTGCAGACGGACTCAACTGGAAAACAGCTCTACTATCTCGAAGCATTAGCAGATCAAAATATGCAAAATTATTTATTGCCAGAAGCGACACTCAATTTTCAGAAAATTGTCAAAATTCTGGACGAAAACGATGATGTACTAAGTCAATTTGGACACATTCATCTCAGTGATGTTTATCGTCGACTCGGTGTATGCTATACAATGCGAACCAAATTGACAGAAGGTGAACATTTCTTGTTCAAGGCTCTGGCGATTCTTGGGGAAGCATGGCCACGATCCGAACCACAGTTCTTGTATAATTTCTGGAAAAACAGGTTGAAGCAATATCAACATCGTCGATGGGGTGTCTTATCAAAGTACACTTCTACCTCTAAAAGAGAGCATGGTCATCGTGTAGTGGAGATTATGGCACAGCTATCAAATATCTACTTTTATACTGGTAACGGTCGAGACTTTGTTTATGCATGTCTAGTTGGGTTGAACGCCTGCGAGAAATTAGGTGATGTGGGTCCCAACTATACTTTGTTTCTAGCTAGAAATGCTTTACTTTGTTGGCTGAATGACGATAAGGCAAATAGTATCTTTTACATTGCAAAGGCATTACGACAAATGGGAACAGACAAGACTGATCCTGGTACACTGACCATCTGCTCGCTTTTGTGTTTTGCTGCTGGCAAGTTTTCAAATGCGAGAGACTTGCTGTATCAGTCAATTGAAGGATCGCGCACATTGGGTATTGTCACAGACTGTCAAGCGTTTTATAGATCGGTTGGCTTGGTGGTTACAATGCGCATATTTGAGGGTACATACAACAAATCTGCAACTGACATGGCCCTGTTGAAGCAAATGGCAGACACTGCACACAGTAACGGTGACTTTGAAGCTGAAATCTGGCTTGGTGTGTACAATGTAGGCAATGCTCTTGTCATTGATCGCATGGCTGATTGTGCTCCTTATGTTGCGCTGTTAGAAGCACATGTAAAAGAAGCTGCTGACTATAACCGGATCGCTATTCATGGCACTCTGGTTTGCTATTACGCAAGAAATCATATATATGATTTGGCTAGAAGACATTTACAAAAACTAATCAACAATTTACCGTCTCTCACTGTAACTCGTAAGTATATTTCTCTCTGATATCAAATTATGTACTAACTCCTTTATTGCGATAGCAAACATCTTCCCCATCTATGGTCTAATATTTGCAACGATGGGTTTGTATAGTATGGTCGAAGATGGTCAAATAGACCTTGTATCCGATGGTGATGTCAAGAATTACGAAAAGTTCATATTTGGGCTATCTCGACTCAATCATGCTTTCCAGCAAGTCAAATTTTGGGAATTCACTCAGCCGTGCCTATATCTTGCACGTGCGCTGCCCTATGTCACAACTAGGCGTATTGTAGAAGGATACATGGTAACGACCTCGTCGCTCTCTTCGACTGCAACACTGTTGATTAATTTCTCCTGATTAGGTCCTTCGTCATGGCGTATTTGAAATGCATTTCATTCAAGAGATTAGGTTTTTGAAAGCTTATTATTGGGCTAACCTAGGGAAGTTTGCATTTACACCAGAGGATCGCATAGAATGGACTCAGCGAGCCAAGAAAGATTTTGACTTGCTAGGGATACCATCCGATACATATTGTAACCCTGATCCCGGCAACATTTACTATCGCGGATTTCAAGCTGATTTATGTAAACCTCATCCAAGGCTTGGATCAGAGCCTGAAGTACCTCCTTCGGCCGCTGTAACAAGTCCTCCCGCAAGCTCATCCTCTTCACAGTATCCACAAAAACATGTCGCAAACGATGTGGCATGATCACTGCAAATTTGAATTTGTAGTTGTATATACCTTTAGGATAACTAGTATTTAATTTCGGTTTTGTATTCGCACGGATAAATCTACTTGTACATAAAGAAATGGATTTTTGTTGGGATTTACAAGTTATAATACAAATTTTGGATCAATTCCAATTTCAAGTATCCAATGCATGATGAGGATTAGTGTGAGAAGATAATAGCTACAGCAACAGTATTTGAATGCATTGCTGCAATGAGAAAAAAGCTCGATACTTATGTCGAGCATGTAAATGCCATTAACCTAGCTGAACAATCACTTTCAAAATCAAGTCGTAACTAATTGATTTGGGAATGACGGTGATGCGACGTTCTAATTATACCACCTTCATCCGTAGTGGACTTGTGCATAATGCAAAACCGTGATTCGTAGCAGTATTTTTCAACTGAAAAAATTAAGTACAAATGTCGTGAGTAGAGATGTAGAGTTAGAGTAGATTTAAATAAATGTATACTGTTGCGAAACGAGGAGCGCTAGTTATGAGTATACTGATAAAAGTAATAAAAGTAATAGATAAAAATGACCAAGCAGATCTAACTATTAAATGAGCACCAGGTTTATAGTTGTCCAACTAGTAAAGTATAAAGATAAACAGAAATATAAAAGAAATAAAGTAAAATACTGAATCAATACCAAACAGATGTATATGACAGATTCAAGGGATCTTATGTGAATATAAGTTCAATCAATGAAATAATAAAAAGCTAAGAAGCTATATAGAGAAATTCGAGGTAAAAATAAGATATTTCTTTATTGTGATATGTGTCTAATTTGAGTATTTATGTATTTTTTAATCTGTAAGCTGATCTTATTCCTATCATGTTTCGATATTAATGTCTTTCGATTTTAATTATCTGAAGTGAAGAATCAGCGCAACCGAGGTTTAGATCAATCATTTGGTTTTAGATAGGCATTTTATATTTAATTCTCTCTTGTTCTAGAGATGGTTTTTGATTTGACATTTATAACATACGAGTTTTTCAGATTGGTTGTTTCAAATATGGATAGCTTGGAGGGATTGTTCTTGGATGGTTTGATAGATGTATTTTATTTAGCCAAAAAAAAAGAGCTTTAAGGGAATTACAGATTTGATTCGTAACAATACAAAAGAATATATATGAGATAAAGATGATTTTTAACCTTTTAATTAGTATAGATATCAGATCGTTTTGTAAAATAATAAACACAGAGTCAGTGTGTACCTGGCATCGTCTACGTGCACTGCCATCTTTTATGGTGGCAAAAAAGAATTGCGGCTAAAGTGGATCGAACACCTGACCTTTAGATCTTCAGTCTAACGCTCTCCCAGCTGAGCTATACCCGCTTTTCTATATTTTGTCAAGTGTGGAATTATCAGTAAACAGAATAGCTTGTATCAGAGATCGAGAAGAGAGAGTAAGCACGTGATTTAGAGAGTGAGCACTCTAGAGGTAAGGTAATTGTATATAGGATAGGTTAGACTTGTAGTTAGGTGTTAAAGATGATCTTTATTGAAATAAAACAAATGTGGTATTTATACTTTTTACAATATTTCTAGAAATTACTATGTAATTATATCATGTAGTATGCTTTATGTTTCTTGATCCTTCTAGAAGGAAGGATCGGCTTGAATCGTCGTTTGCCCGGCCTGGTCGTAGCTACTACCGGTACATTAGCCGAACTGACGCTGACAATTTTGATAAGTGTTTAGTTTATTATAGCTTGATGGCTTTACTTGTGCTTTTTCAGATCACGTGCATAGCTAGGTACACTTTTGGGTTGGATTTATACAAGGAAATAGGTGAATGGAATACATTAAACTGAATGAAGGAGAATAAGTACAATACTAGATGGATAGTTGATGCGGATAAATCAAGGAAAGTTAAATTGAGTATGGATGCGTGGGCATCGGTAACATACAACAACATGATTGCAACAATATCCATTGGGTGTATTCAGCTTATCAAAGTTATCAGCAAGTTAATGTGGAAATCCATGGGCAATGTGCATCAAATCCCCAAAAGTAAAGGCATGATGCAAACCGACACAACAATGATGGACAAGATACATCATTATAAAAAGCAACAATACACAATCAACTTATAATTAGCAACACTCACAAACATTTTATCTCTACTGCTTCAATTATCCAGCAAGGGTTCATACGAAATTACACTAAATTCAATGCAAATCACACACTCAACAAAAACAAACTCAAGGTTCAAGACAACTCTACACATTGTTATCGATTTACTCTCATGCTATGTTAGTATCTTGGCAACGCGTGTTAGAGAAACATAAATATTGCCAAATGTCAGCAACATCACAAAACCAAAAGATCAACATGCTAAATATTTCACGGGTAACCAAGTTCCAAAATAACAAAGTATGGAATTCATGCGAAATCACAGAAGGAAATTGAAACTATAAATAATTCTGACAATTGACTGAATAAACATGATCATTATCTTTACTAAGAAATACTTTTATTTCGAACATCCTCAAAAGTCTTTTCATTAACTCTGCATTTGACATCTATATTATTGGTACCTGTTATTGTAAGTTGGTTTTTTCAGTCGGCCAAGGTGCTACAATTGAACAGAAGATTAATTGGCTGTCAAATTCCTAGACTAGTGATCTGAACCTTTGCTCCCTCAATTTTGCTATATCTATCACTTACTGGTTTATCAATTTTGATACATGGTATCTTTTTCTTTGATTACTTGGTACAATTTCGATTTCCCAAAAAGGAAGAGATTATGTAATAGTAGTGATAACAATGAATGATTCAAGGTGTGGATCTACATTTATTTTGGCTATGATTTATTTGAAGGGTGTATATTTGTGAATACTTAAGATGTCTATTTGGTTTCGACAAGTTATTGTGATTTGATCTCGTTGGTTCTCTCATACAAGGCTACATTGTTCTCATTCTGGTTCGTACATGTGATTTACCGTGCACTCTATTGTATTGTTTCAAGGTCAACGTACATTTTAGACGGTTAAATCTACATACATTTTTGGTTTACCCATTCTGATATCAAGTTTATCCGATTGTTAGTTTGGTTAAGGCAAGGCGCGCTCTAATCTGGTAGTTTGGTATTTGGTCTGGTCTGATTTGTACATGAAGGATTGGAAGAATTACTATTTTGAACTGTGAATTGACTCTGAAACATACCTAAAGAACACTCTAAATTCATCTCTCATAATTATTGGGATCGTTTCTTACAGTCTTCCTTTCCATACAACAATACTTATATCTTGGTTACCAATTCGCAAAGGTAATCATTAAAGAGAGCTTGATATTTATCAATTTGTTACGATTGTAAATTAATTTTGTGGTGCTGATTTCTAGAAGAGCGGCTATTGAACTTGAAGCCAATCAAAAGACTGTTCCTGAACTGAAGTTGAAACTAGTAGAAGCACACTATATTTATTTGACACATATATTTGATTCAAGGATACAATTGAGAAATAAATCGAACTTTCTTACGTTTAAAATACTTTGGGTTACTATATTTGCTATTTTATCGCTGAGATATTGTAGTCAACAGCCTATTTAACACATAAACAGCACTAAATTACTTGATTCAGTCTCGGGATCAACACATTACTGCAAGAACTTTCCCCAAATCGCTCAAGGATTCACGCAACAAGCACCGCAGAGTATCATATTTTTGTCATCGAAAAAGTAAATTTAGATTATATTGTTTGCAACTGGCCGCCGCCGGGCCGGCGCGCCACTGCAACTTTCTGGCGTATTACTCTGCATTACTCTGTATTACCCTAAGGGTAATTTTTCCAAATTTCTGTTAGGCAGCTGAGTAGCAGGTGTAATGAAATAGCACCTATTCTGGCACCCAAATTGACATTGTAATAAAACCCAGATGAATCATGGCTGATTTATCCAGGAACCAAATCTATGGAAAGCATAAGTAAACAATAGCTAGAGTCTGTGGAAGCTTGTACTCCTGATCAAAGTACAGACTTCTACAATTGTGGCACATGCTAATGTTGAACAATGCTGATCGTATTCATAAATAAACAATGTTCCAAATATGTATAAACGAGGCACCTGCTAAAGCAGTGGCAATAACTCTAAATGTAAACATTCTTGTTTATAGAACAATAACTTAAGCTCAGTTGCAATCAGGATTCTGAAGGATCACAATCCTGACCGAAACAATAGTATCGACCTTAATACCAACATATCGAAATCTCAACTACAATCCAAAGTGAGAGAGTGACAACAAGGACATTCTTTAATTAAGCTGTAAAATAGGCACTCTCACTGTAATGAAGCTATTTTACAATTGATATAAATACAAGCTCTCTTAAAGAGCATGTATCCTTTCTTCAGATTTCTTTTAATCGAAATAAAACGTGGAAAGACTATAATTGTATTTTCTCTGGTTTAATTTTTCATATTTTTTTCTATTCTCATAAAATTGATTCCAATTTTATTCCAGTTATTATCTGGAGGATGACAAAAAAGCATTTCTAATATCATGTCCTCAGCTAAAAAGTTGCCTCATTTTCATAGTACTACTACAATAGTTTCAAGTTTTCTCATATTGTGTATGAGACCTCATGTCTGAACTTGGATGTTGGAAACGATTTTCAAATTTTGACTTTTAGACTTTTGGACGATCAAACATCGAGTTTTTAAAGATTGGTTCTACAGCTTTGAAATTAGCATGTTTAAATAGCAAAATTTTGTGGGAAATGTGAAACTGAAATTGGATTTTGAATAGAATGAGTTGTTGTTGAGATATAAATGAATTCAAGATTTAATGAATTTTGAGCAGATGCTCCTAGTGAAAGTCATTTGATTGATATATAAATGATAGGTATATGTGTAGTAAAAGTTGTTTATGGTGCTTTGTTTGACTAGAGAGTGCTGTATTTGGGTTTGTAATAGATGATTTGAAGCAGTAAGATGGGAAAATGTGAAAAATTAACTAACTTTGAATGGATATTTCTCCATGATTTACTAAGTGAGTTGATGCTGCGTAGTGCTTGACTTTTGTTTCTCTTTTAATTTTCTATACAATAATATGGTTGTTATTAATATTTCCAAAAATATGTCGGGTAGTGCCCGCTTGAGGCAAATCAAAATACATGACTTTGAGTTATTTCATGAAGGGAACGTCTATTAGGTGTTTTTGACTTTTAGATTATGTTGGGTCTAATGTAAAGCTATTGAATGGTGTTTGTTTTGTTCAAATCTGATCAGAATTGGCAGAGATATCACAAAAAGCTATGTCCTTGGAAAATTGGCCATCTTTGACCAAATTTGCCTTACCCTTAGAGGTTCGAAAAGTTAGCTGATGATTTTTTGGTCAGACGTTTTTGCTGATTTCTCTACGTAGAGTCAAGCTAGAACTTTCAGCAAGAGCTCAGATGATAGGAAATTTTTTGCTCTATAATAATAATGAATGTTACAAGTAGGTTTGCTTTGACAGAGATGGAGGTTTTGTTGAGAAACTATCAAAATTTGAGGAAAACTTTCTTGCCCATTTAAACGGTCTAGGTTTGACCAAACCAGACAAAATTAGTACCAGTTGATGCGTCTTTCAATTCTACACAAGTTTGATATATACTTGAGTAGGTGTTTCTTACCAACAATTGCCCAGTTTAGGTCATTACAGATCTCTGAATGGATTTACCTTGATTCCAGACAATAGTGATTCTAATCTCAGTTCAATCACAGCAGCCGTATACAGAAAGAAGAACTCCTCGTGACGTCAAGCTCGCAACACTTTTTCTTTTCGACTCCCCCGTTTTTCCTTTTTTCCTTCCCCCGTTTTTAATATTATTTTTACAGCTACTACTACAGTTCCACTGTTATCATATTCATTTTTTTGTTGTTTCAAGCGATAGCAAAGAGTCCATGAAGTCTGTTGTCGTTAGTGCTATACACTGGTGAGTATATTTGTTGCTAAATAGATTGCCTAGCAGTAGTTTTTATTGATTCTTTTTCTTTATCCGAATAGGTACTCGCTGTTTTAGAACAGACAAGAGAGAAAGACACATTGACTTATTACTGCTGCCGCCACCACTTCTTCTCTGGAGTCTTTATTGTCTTTGAGAATACGGTACGTACCACAGGCTATTATTTTTTATTATTGAATCGAACCTAACTTAATTCTCTCTTATTTTTAGGAAATGGTTTTACCTATTTACAACTCAAGCAAGAAGTCTAGCAGCGCTCTTCCAGTCTAGTTTGGCACTATCTGCAAGTAATCACTGGTGATTTTCCTGTTTGCTGATTTGACATCACTCTCTGCAAGTCATCGCTGCTGGTGCTGCTATCTCTCTCTGGTTGGATATTACCTGGAAGAAGTCATCACTGGTGCTATCTCTGCCTGGTTGATACTATCTACTACAAGTCACCTGTAATGCTTTATTTCTCTGTCTTACTGAATCAGGTTAGTTTTCATGGTGTCTGCTGCTACTCAATAGGAAAAATACCATACTGACTATGCGAATTTGATAGAATATTGGCAACAAGCACAAGGTGGTGCTCAAGAACATCAGATGTAGAACCTGTTTTGAATTGTTTACCAAGTAAGTATAAATGACGTAGACTGCTTGATAAGATACTGACTATTATTGTATTGTTTTGATGCGATGTGTAGGCAAGTATAAGGTTACAACAAGGGCTAATGGATGATGATGAATGAATACTGGATGCAACCGAAACTGCTAGCTGTCGATTTGGTAAGTACATGATGATATGATGCGGTTGATTGAGGAAACCAATACTAATTGTATCCTTTGGACTATGTATAGGCGGCAAAAAGCGTATGGCAATAATCATGGACACTACTGAATGCTGCAAGAAATCAGTGAAGTTATTTTTTTCTGTCAAGGATAACCATCATAGCAATAGTAGTTGATACAATCTATTCATTTTCGTTAGCTTCTTTTTCTCCCCCTTTTTTCTCTTGGCTTCTCGCCCTTATTTCTTTTAATTTTCATCTGCATCATGTAATGTTATCACCCTCACTATTTTTTTTCTTTCTATGTTTCTTTGAAGCATACCTTTTTTTTTTACATTAAGTGGATGTGCCTATCACTGAAGCTCAATAATAACAAGATTCCGAGGCTAGGATTAGATAGGCTGGTCCAAACTTAATTGTTTCTACTTACTTAGCAATAATTAAGGGTCTTAAACATAATTCCTCATGTTAGGGGTGTAGTAAGGCATGCTCTAGCACCTGAGGGGTGGTCTAATTGAAATACTACCTAATTGCATTTTTGGGTAGTACTTCAAATTCCGCCTAACATCGTTGCAGAGGAGAACTATGGCAAAATTTTTCTAGGTTTTTCAGTATATAGAGGTAATAAATAGATATAGCTTTTCTACGTTTCTGGGCTGTTTCATGCGTTGTTTTCATTGTTTGAAGTGATTAGAACACTACACTATGCGAAAGAACATGTAAAAGTCTGTAAACAGCATGTAAATTTCAAAGTTTGAAGTTTCACTAAAATATGTTATGCTTATTGTGTAAAGCAAGCTTGTTGACAGATATTTAAAAGCTTTTAAATATGTACTTCTTGCAGTAAATTATAAAGCTCTCACGGGGCAAAGGATAATAATATTATTCTACTTATTATTATCGAAGCATTATTGCCACTGTATTGTTCTTTCAGATAACCTAATAATATAGACTAACTCGATAATACAATCCAACATAACAATAAGACACTTTCGCCAGATCTCAAAGAAGTGCAGTAAAGCTTTTAATGCGAGAACACATCACATTGCTGCAGAGCATATATAAATGGGCTATGATTAGCAAACTAAGTTGTTACAGTTTTGATGTAACAAAAAAAGAAATGATTTTTGCTTCTTCTACAGAAGACATTATTAATAGCTATAATGAGTGTTCTTGTCAAGACTGATGATTGTAGCTTTTTTTCTGTTTCTATTATGCATTCCAAAATGAGCGAGGCATGCATCTCCTCCCTGCTAAGTTGTGCACTCTCCAATGCCAGCAGCAGTTATTGTAATGAAATAGCACCTATTCTGGCACCCAAATTGACATTGTAATAAAACTCAGATGAATCATGGCTGATTTATCCAGGAACCAAATCTATGGAAAGCATAAGTAAACAATAGCTAGAGTCTGTGGAAGCTTGTACTCCTGATCAAAGTACAGACTTCTACAATTGTGGCACATGCTAATGTTGAACAATGCTGATCGTATTCATAAATAAACAATGTTCCAAATATGTATAAACGAGGCACCTGCTAAAGCAGTGGCAATAACTCTAAATGTAAACATTCTTGTTTATAGAACAATAAGTTAAGCTCAGTTGCAATCAGGATTCTGAAGGATCACAATCCTGACCGAAACAATAGTATCGACCTTAATACCAACATATCGAAATCTCAACTACAATCCAAAGTGAGAGAGTGACAACAAGGACATTCTTTAATTAAGCTGTAAAATAGGCACTCTCACTGTAATGAAGCTATTTTACAATTGATATAAATACAAGCTCTCTTAAAGAGCATGTATCCTTTCTTCAGATTTCTTTTAATCGAAATAAAACGTGGAAAGACTATAATTGTATTTTCTCTGGTTTAATTTTTCATATTTTTTTCTATTCTCATAAAATTGATCCCAATTTTATTCCAGCAGGTAATGGGAGGTCATCAACTTCATCTTTTAGCTAGGAGAACATACTTCCACTGGGCAGAATTACAAATACTGTTGTGTGATAATAAACTGGGTCACAAAACCTATATTGCGGTGTATCTCGGCGAATACCTACCCTATTTAGCTGAAACTAAAATATAGTTTGCTAAGGCCTTTAAGAGCAGATTAGCTGTAAGTCAATTAGACAAAAATTGACTATTTTGCCTAATAGCTGATTTTTTATTAAAATTTAAATTTGTAGCTTAAAACTAAAATGAAGTGTATCCATCTCTAGCCTTGATTACCGCACAAATTCTTTTTAGATAGCTGTATTAGTATTGTTCTATTGTATTTTGGTTGAACTGTTGTATCCAGAGAAAAGATACAAATAGCGATAATATAAAAGATAATAAAGACTTGTAAAATAAGCCAGATACGAAAACTAAAGATTTATTAATTGAATTAAGCACACCTTTTATATTAAATCATAATCGCTAAGTCAATCAATCTATCTTATTGTTTAATGACCTGATGTTTGACAAGTGTCAAACATGTATATTTACAACACAGCATTTTATCAGGAACAATGGTCTGATATAGAATTTAGGTTGAGTGAGGCATTGTCTCAAACATGCCGCAATCTTCCCAAATCTCTTATTCAGCACAGACCATTCAGAATGTTCTCAAACAACTAAATAGCTTGTTCCTTATCTTGAGACTCTATCAAAAGATCTACTAGCATCAAATGAAGTATCGTGATCCAATTATAACTGAGTTATTCTAATAACTCAAGTATCCCGCTGGATGCAACAGTAGTACAATATCACAATTTTTTGGCTCCACATCACTCTCATCATCGCATCCAATAATAAGCACTCCAATTTCATCTGCGGTGGGCGCATTGTACCTTCTAGGGTCTGGCGCGCTTTCAGCCCTAAAGACCATTCGCACATCACGTATTACACCATCTTGCTCTCTTGCTACTTCCTCCATACATTTAAAATGCGATACGTATGGGTTCTCTACATGCATCATAATATTTTGAAGCAAACGCATTGTCAAGAAGCGAATCGAGGCTGCTGGATGACATTGTTTTCGCCTGGAATTAATGTGGAATTCATCAAATGGTATACGCCTCCCTGGATCCGGAAAGCGTAAGCTCCGTGTTGCTCGTTTGCGTATCGCCTGTCCAAATCAGCGTTCATCGAAGTAAAACTGAGTGCAGAGTTATATGTCCGTATGTTTTGCTTAAATTCATTGGCCTCAGCACTATCATTTCTGAGCAAGTCGACGACAATAACATCCGGGTATGGTTCCAAAGGTCTCAAGACAGCTTTTCCGGCTGCACAACATGTTTGAAATTCGGGTTGGGAGATGCTTGAGGAGCTTTTTCTCTCGGCCACCCACATATGAGCATGACAATTACTACAAATTACATCCATTGCACCAGTGTTGTTTCTTTGTACAGTACCTCCGGCAACAACTCGGGGTCACGGGCAATCTTAAGGTTGGACACTCTATTTTGAGCAGTAAAGTTCATAATAATACCGCAGTTATTGAATTGTTAGGAGCATTTGCTGGATTTATGGCACAATTTGAGCGAGTCGTTCTACGATGGCCCTCCCTTCCACATGAAGGACATACAATAACATCTAGTGCAATAACATTGATTAGTTCTAATTAAGCAGCATATGAATATGATGAAATGTATAACGTAAAGACATACTCTCAGGAATAATTGAAGAAGGATTGCCCTCTTCTATAACTGACACATCTCTGTTACTCATTTAAAGAAGAATTCAGTTGAATAATTAGACGATTGAAAGGTCAAAAAGAATTGATCTGGAGCAATCTTAATTATACTTCGTGACGGTACGAAAATTTTTATTATTGAAATAGCCTGATTGCTAGTGTGTTATTCAGTCCGTGATCGGCAATTTAGGGCATTTCGTTCATCATCATTGTGAATTGCTAGCAAAGAAAGCAGTAGACATGATCAGGTTCAATTATTGTAAATACAGATTGTGACCGTAAACTAACTAGTAACTCGCTAACTTTTTATTTGAGCTGTAAAATTCACTTTTAAGCCATGTGACCACGAAATAAAATCACATAATTTTACAAATATTGCGATTACTATTCTTATTATTATTTTTTCCTTTCGCTGAAATTCCCAGCTTTTAAAAACTATTTTCTGTGAAAAGAATCAGCGTATTATAAACTCTGCTTTTTACGCTTCTACAGACTAAAATATATTCACCGTTTTACACCAGGGTAACATGGGAGTAATACGCCAAAAGTTGCAGTGGATCCGGAGGAGCCACTACAGCCCTATGGTTACCCTGATATGCCCTGAAACGACCCTGAAATGGCGATATTGTAGGGCGTATCAGGGAAACCCCGAACTGGAGGTTTTAGATACAACCCTCGAACGCCCTCCATAACGGCTGTATAATGGTCCCTGATACGGCTTCTATTATTCCAAGATTAGTGACATCTCAGGGTCCCAAAATTAGCCATTTAATGGCTTCCTTAAACTGCTGCTTAGATGGCCATTTAAGCATACCTCAATACGTCCATGGAATGGCCGTCTTGTGCATCACTTAGTGCTCCATGGCAGCTATATTAGGGACTTTCTATTGTACATCCATTGGCTCGATAAATATCTATTTCTTAAATATTGCAAATGATGGCATGCATTCATTGGTCTGCCATGTTCATGACACATCGTTTTTACTTTGCTTATTGGCTTTTAACACATCTTAAATCATTGAAATATGGATCTATTGGGTCATTTAGATTTTTTGATTGTTAAATTGAGGTTTATTATTGGGTAAAATACACTGCCATTACGCAATATTGACATGTATGATACGCTGCTGCAAAATGGCGTGAATCATCATTTCTATGGTGTGAAAAATAGCAGAGAGACAGTGGATAAAAAGTAGCAATGTCGAATAGAATAGAGAATATCTTTTGTAAATACTGTAAACGAGGCTAAAGCATGAAACATGATGATGATCACGAAACATCAAAGCCCAAAGAAACTAAATCAGCAATATTGTGGTGGCAGGAGGAAAAATGACCAACGGTAAAGCGAAAGAAATTCCGTGCTAGCTTATGACATTTGGCATCATGTAATATGGCTTTAATTTATATCTATGACAGTAAACGAAAATGAGATGTTGATGATCAGCTTCAATTAATGTAAAGGAGTGTATTTGCAACAACTTACTATTATACACAGCCGATATCATGAGCAGCTTAAAGAAGCCAAACCAGAAGCAGACATGATTAGCAGACTTCTTGTTAACAGATGTATCTCCTGCTGTTTGTGTAAGAAGAATTAATATGAAATGTGCATACCAACAGACATGGAAGTTGAGCAATGAGGACACTTCAGATACCTTTAGCGCGACGATGTGTAGACCAAGATGTGTGATAGCGCGGATACAAGAGCTCATAAAGCATGAACGCACGACGATGAGACATGAGCTTGGCCAACTGGTACTAGGTTCGCAACAATTAGCTTTATTAGAAGAGCACAACATTATTATGGAACCTACTGCTGAAATCATGTCATGAGTTTCATGAGAAAAATCATTTCACAATAGCCTTCTGCGAGCATCCAAAGAAAACATAAACTTATTAATTTGAGCATACATATACATCCGTGTTGTTAACCACAAGCAACCTTCTGTACATACCTTCAAACGTTTTGATGTTTGAACAAAAAAAAAAGAAGAAGGAAAGAAAAAAATAGAAGAAAACGAATCGATAATCTTTTTATTCACAATAAAAACACCCAATTTAGAAATACCAAAACAAAGAAAAAAGTATAAACTGTTTGATGATTGCCAGTTGTTGTCATCTCATTTTAGCTATTATTATCCATTAAGCCTTTTTTTTTTTGTAACTACCATGGATAACTTTAGAAGTAATAGATGCCTTCCAATTGTTGCATCCACCGCCACATCATCCTCCAGTTCCAATGCTGCTCAAGCAGCCAGAAGACAATCCCGTGCTCCTGAATTTATCCACTCACTAATCGCTATTGTACCAGACTATATAGATGGTATGAATGCCTACGTGAAAATGCCCGAACAAATAATTTTCTAATAAAAGGGTAACTAACCAATACAAAAAGAAAGTTTAGAGCAAGCATACTCTACAGTGCTTACCCTTTCTCATGCATTAGAAATGAAGATACACACAGAAAAAAAAAGGTTCTGTGCCTGAATTTTTCAAAGGCTCTAAATTTTTTTCCTACTAGTAAAATTGAGTTTTTTATTTTTTTAATAATTTCTTTTAGTCGTTTTAGGGATCCCTTAAACGTCCTAGAACCACTGCGGGCTGTAGTGTGAGCACTACAGCCCTATGGTTACCCTGATATGCCCTGAAACGACCCTGAAATGGCGATATTGTAGGGCGTATCAGGGAAACCCCGAACTGGAGGTTTTAGATACAATCCTCGAACGGCCTCCATAACGGCTGTATAATGGTTCCTGATACGGCTTCTATTATTCCAAGATTAGTGACATCTCAGGGTCCCAAAATTAGCCATTTAATGGCTTCCTTAAACTGCTGCTTAGATGGCCATTTAATCATACCTCAATACGTCCATGGAATGGCCGTCTTGTGCATCACTTAGTGCTCCATGGCAGCTATATTAGGGACTTTCTATTGTACATCCATTGGCTCGATAAACATCTATTTCTTAAATATTGCAAATGATGGCATGCATTCATTGGTCTGCCATGTTCATGACACATCGTTTTTATTTTGCTTATTGGCTTTTAACACATCTTAAATCATTGAAATATGGATCTATTGGGTCATTTAGATTTTTTGATTGTTAAATTGAGGTTTATTATTGGGTAAAATACACTGCCATTACGCAATATTGACATGTATGATACGCTGCTGCAAAATGGCGTGAATCATCATTTCTATGGTGTAAAAAATAGCAGAGAGACAGTGGATAAAAAGTAGCAATGTCGAATAGAATAGATAATATCTTTTGTAAATACTGTAAACGAAGCTAAAGCAGGAAACATGATGATGATCACGAAACATCAAAGCCCAAAGAAACTAAATCAGCAATATTGTGGTGGCAGGAGGAAAAATGACCAACGGTAAAGCGAAAGAAATTCCGTGCTAGCTTATGACATTTGGCATCATGTAATATGGCTTTAATTTATATCTATGACAGTAAACGAAAATGAGATGTTGATGATCAGCTTCAATTAATGTAAAGGAGTGTATTTGCAACAACTTACTATTATACACAGCCGATATCATGAGCAGCTTAAAGAAGCCAAACCAGAAGCAGACATGATTAGCAGCCTTCTTGTTAACAGATGTATCTCCTGCTGTTTGTGTAAGAAGAATTAATATGAAATGTGCATACCAACAGACATGGAAGTTGAGCAATGAGGACACTTCAGATACCTTTAGCGCGACGATGTGTAGACTAAGATGTGTGATAGCGCGGATACAAGAGCTCATAAAGCATGAACGCACGACGATGAGACATGAGCTTGGCCAACTGGTACTAGGTTCGCAACAATTAGCTTTATTAGAAGAGCACAACATTATTATGGAACCTACTGCTGAAATCATGTCATGAGTTTCATGAGAAAAATCATTTCACAATAGCCTTCTGCGAGCATCCAAAGAAAACATAAACTTATTAATTTGAGCATACATATACATCCGTGTTGTTAACCACAAGCAACCTTCTGTACATACCTTCAAACGTTTTGATGTTTGAACAAAAAAAAAAGAAGAAGGAAAGAAAAAAATAGAAGAAAACGAATCGATAATCTTTTTATTCACAATAAAAACACCCAATTTAGAAATACCAAAACAAAGAAAAAAGTATAAACTGTTTGATGATTGCCAGTTGTTGTCATCTCATTTTAGCTATTATTATCCATTAAGCCTTTTTTTTTTTGTAACTACCATGGATAACTTTAGAAGTAATAGATGCCTTCCAATTGTTGCATCCACCGCCACATCATCCTCCAGTTCCAATGCTGCTCAAGCAGCCAGAAGACAATCCCATGCTCCTGAATTTATCCACTCACCAATCGCTATTGTACCAGACTATATAGATGGTATGAATGCCTACGTGAAGAAAATGCCCGAACAAATAATTTTCTAATAAAAGGGTAACTAACCAATACAAAAAGAAAGTTTAGAGCAAGCATACTCTACAATGCTTACCCTTTCTCATGCATTCGAAATGAAGATACACACAGAAAAAAAAAGGTTCTGTGCCTGAATTTCTCAAAGGCTCTAAATTTTTTTCCTACTAGTAAAATTGAGTTTTTTATTTTTTTAATAATTTGTTTTAGTCGTTTTAGGGATCCCTTAAACGTCCTAGAACCACTGCGGGCTGTAGTGGAGCACCAGTAAAGCCATCAAGCTATAATAAACTAAACACTTATCAATAATATCAAATGGCCTAGCTAGCTCAATCGGTAGAGCGTGAGACTCTTAATCTCAAGGTTGGGGGTTCGACCCCCCCGTTGGGCTTTCATTTTAATTTTCTCACGATTAACGTGAGACGTTACAAGCCTATCACCTTTTTAATTTTGTTGCGTTGCGTGAGAGTAGCAGTGTGTACATTTTTATCAAAAATAGAATGAAATAGATAAATGGGCCAAAGCAAATCTAGCTATTAAGTGAGTACGAGGTTTATAGTTGTCCAACTAGAGTAAACAAGTAACAAAAAAAAGTATGGAAAGAAATAAGTAATGTGTATATAATTCAAGAGACCTTGCAAATAACAATTGCAGAGTATAAGAAAAATTAATGTAGTATAGCTAAAGAGCTTCAAATAACAGTTGTGAGTAAAGTATAAGATAGATGTAAGATAGTTTATTCAATTGATTTTTAAGGTTCATATTATTTATACTAATTTGGTATCTGAATATCTGTTAAACGATCCTTGTTTTTATGGGTCAAAATGGATCTAAATAGAATATCTGTTACGATATCCGTATACTAAACGATAATGGATTACTTAATCTACATGGGTTAATTTATTTAGACTTTATGGAAATGGATTATATAATATGCGTGTTTGTGATAATTTCGTGATGTTGATATGGCATTCATGACAGATTGATATTTATGATTTGAACCTTATTTTCTGCCGCTAGTTTCAGGGACATTTGTATACTGGGAGTAGCACATGAGGTATAATTGCACATCAGTAATGAGTTTCAATGTTGAGTGTAGTATAGATTTGAATTGGCATTTGGTATTGATAGATTTATTGAGCTAAGGTAGTAGGAAAGAAGAAAATAAAGAGTAAGTTACGAAATCACCGCGTAACAGTATCTATTGTCCAATCCAGTGGTAGTAACATTATAAATGATCAGCCTATGTGAGCCTACCAGAAATCATAAGAAATGCTTATATTATGCGAAAGTCTCGTAAGCTTCTAATGCTTAATTGCCGATTTTTGGTCTTAGATATACTGTAATTGGGCAGATTGCGTTGTTGAATACGTTATTGCCTGAAAAGGTGATTAAAGACGAATGTAGAATACATGGACTGGCAACCTGTGCAACAAGAAACGTCAATTTGGGGATAAGATGTTACATAAAAAAGGAAGGGAGTATATAAATCTTGTCTTTTTCCTTTGCTTTTTACTCTGTTTCCTTTTCTTTTTCATAATTCTATTGTTCTACTTGATCTTTATAGTATCAATCTATTTGTCGTAATGTCAAAGCCCCAATCATTAAATGAAGAGACACCTCTTCTTTATGCAATGACAGCAGATCAAACAACTCCCATTGTAAATACTACTTTTGGCAATGCCAAGAGATCCGCCAAGGCATCGCCTTGGTACGTCATTGGCGCTTTATTTGGTCTGACATTTTCATATGGGTAAATCAATATACAAACGCATAAATCAGACAGGCTATTGCTAACTCGCATGATATGTAAATAGTGCACTGTATGCACCAATGATTCAATTCTACACTACTGTCTTTTGTTATAGGTAATACCACTAAATCTGACATTTTAGCTTGTATTCTAATATTGGGTTATCCAGATACTTCCAACAACAATCAGGCGCAATTGAAGTCGATATTCCACTGGAAGATTGCGCTATCCCGCAAGTACAAGCTATAGTGTCTGAGGCAAGCGCTATTATTGTATTACTGACATATACTACAAGTAAATATCTTTGATCTGTACCTGTTACGGCGACTATTGTAAATCTAACTCTGTCATTTGCAGCATTACTGGTTGCTAGCTATTACGGAACCCTGTCAGATCGAAGAGGTAGACGTTTTGTCATGATTTCTGCAACTATTGGTAGCTTAGTTGAGATTGCCATGTTTGTAATTACTATGAAATTTCCCCAAATCTTTGGCATTACATTGCTGTTCATGGCGCCAATCCTAAGGAGCCTTTTAGCGGGAGATACTATCCTGGTAGCTGCTATCCAAGCGTATATTTCAGATTGCACATCTGCTGCAGAAAGGTAACTGAGGATATCCAAAGTAACATCTCATGTTTTTAACTTCAAATATAGAACGGTTGCGTTTGGAAATATGTTGGCTATTGTTTACTCTGGTTCATCTATTGGCCCCACAGTTGGATCTTATTTACTCAACAAGACAAATTCAATCAATAGCATTTTTTACATGGTGTTTGCTATCCAAATGTTTCTTGGTCTGTACATTTGGCTTATTGTACCAGAATCCAATGATACTAGCAACTATGAGTCACCTACAGGAAAAGAAGACAAAACGTTTTTGCAGCGAATCAATTTGTTCTCTGCCCTTCAGGTCCTCTACAGAGGCTCATCTGAACACGCCTCTCGATACGCACTCGCCCTTGTGGCAGGAATCCAGTTTCTACTCTTTATTGTTGCCTTGCCTCCTGTCCTTTTGTATACCATGTTGCGATTCGGTTGGACAGCTTATGAAGGCGGTCTCTTCGTAAGCTTATGTTCCTTCTCCAGAGTAATTGTCATGCTGGCTTTGCTACCTCTGCTTGCAAAGCTCTTTCACAAAAATAGATCGTCCTCGCCTCCCCAAAACCAACCAGCCACAAAGCCTGCGCCATCATCATCTTCTGCTTCCACTGTATCTATTGAGACTCGTAGCAGTGAAGAAATCAGGCATGCCATCTTGTTTGATGCATGGATGATTCGTACGGGATTATCTGTTGAGACAGTATGCTTTATATTATTTGGCTTGGTAAATACATCTACTGGATTTTCGATGACTGGTGCTGTCCATAGCCTGGCAATGCTAGCAGGCCCTTCTCTTCGAAGTCTGTCAACATCTCTGGTGGCTCCCTCCGAAATTGGCGAATTACTTGGCGCCATGGCAGTCTTGGAAGCTTGTGGTGGTAAGTGTTACAGTTTGTCACACCTTGGCAGCTTGGAAACTAATCATTTTACTTTCAATAGTGATTATCTCTCAATTGACGATCAATACAATCTATAGTGCCTCAGTTGGGATAATGCCTAATCTCATCTTTTTTGTTTGTGCTGCTGTTACTAGTCTTGCATTGTTGTTTTCATTCTTCGTGCGTCCATCAAAGTCTTTGAAAACAGTTGATAGCAATACTTTTGAAGATTGTTAGACCTTAAATATACGAGCCTTTATATACCCGTTCAATTCAATTTAACACTGATTAGATAATACGCTTTCTGCCCCCTCCCCCTGAATAATGTTTATATAATACTATGTCAGTTATTCTTTGGTAATACCAATAAGCATTACACTCTTTCTCCTGGCGTTCGAATTTAGCGTAGACCGCATACGTGAATAGATGTACATAATGCAGCATATAGAGATGCCCATCTCATTATTGAGTCAAAGGGTAGTACAATGGCTTTAGATGCCGAAGTGGTTTGATGATGTATAGCTGGGTCTCGCTTATACATACCTTGGGAGAGACCAATTGGCAGCAAAGACAGTAACCAACGATCAATCAATATTTTCCCTCTATATTGATAATTGGACACAATTGCAGTTTAATTAATCACAATAAAAAAGAGACTGATAGAGATAGAATCATGGGGGAACCTAGATCTTTTAAGGCTCTTTTGTTATCTCTAATCGAATGCTATATGTCTACAGAGTGTGTATCTTACTACAGTGCCATATGAAAGAGACGGCCTATTTGAGTTAGATTTCGTGAGTCTGTGCTGATCAACTACGATTGAAATACACACAGCAGCATGAATATACTATTTAAAATACAAATTTTTATTTTATTCTTATAAACAAATGCTGCATTTATTTGTTGGTGAAAGTAGCAGCTCTCTTTTCAGCAAAAGCATTCATACCCTCCTTTTGATCGGCCTAATACAGATGTGTTTAGTGGATAATGTCCTTGATGAAATAGCGTCAGTATACTTACAGTGCCAAAGAGAGATTGGAAGAGAACACGTTCCCAACGCAAACCAGCACTAAGAGGAATTTCGAAAGCTAAAAAATAAGTGTGAGTTGATCAGGCATTGTATAACATGTCTTTTTTTAGACTTACATTTGTTGATCAATTCCTTGCCCATTTGAACAGAAGGTTGGCTCATCTCGGCAATAGTACCAGCAGTCTTGAGAGCTTCGTCAACAAGATCATCAGCAGGAACGACCTTGCTGACAAGACCCAAGTTCAAAGCCTCAGTAGCGTTCAAGTTGACATTACCAGTCAAAACCATTTCCATGGCCTTGGACTTACCAACAGCCTTGACAAGACGTTGGGTACCACCAGCACCGGGAATAATACCCAATTTGATCTCGGGTTGACCGAAAACGGCCTTCTCACCAGCATAGATAATCTAATGACAGGTACATTAGTTCTCATCTTGCTTGATCCTTGCGTAATTCTACTTACATCACACATCATGGCCAGCTCACAACCACCGCCAAGCTAAAGCAGAAGTGATTAGTACAAAGAAAATCACGCCCAACACGAGTAACTTACAGCATAACCATTGACAGCAGCAATGATAGGCTTCTTGATCTCAGTCATCTCGGCCCAGTGACCCAAGAAGTTTTGGGTATAAGTGTCGACAAAGGTGTTGTCCTTCATTTCCTTGATATCAGCGCCGGCTTAATTTTGAACGGTAGGAGTTAGGAAAATGGATTTACCCCACATTTTGCAACAAAGACTTACCAGCAAATGCCTTCTTGGAACCAGTGATGACAACGGCACCGATGTTCTCGTTCTTGTCATAGGAGCGAAGAGCTTCATTGACTTCAGTGAACAAATCACCACACAAAGCATTCAAAGCCTTGGGGCGGTTCAGGGTGATCAAACCAACCTTGCCCTTGGTTTCGGTAATGATGTGAGTGTATGACTTTTCATCAGCAGTACCGGCAACAGCCTCTGTTAGTAGACGCGTTAGTTGATGCTGCTCATGACCACAACACGCACTTATACTTACGTCTAGAGATAAAAGCAGTAGAGAAGGCTCTGGCAGAAGTAGCCTTGGTGGCAGACAAAGGTCTAATGATAGAAGGGCTAATGAATCGGAGCATGTTATAGTTTTTCAACGTTCTTGTTGTTAGGAAGAGGGTGAGAAAAGAGAAAGATAAAGAGGAACCTTCACGAAATACGGATAAGGTTATAAAGCGAACGGAACTTGATTAAATTGCTTTAGTCATCAAATGTGATTCTTATTTAGGTTATGCTTAAAGATCCAGTTTATGCAAACATCTAGTACACCTTGAGCCACATTGCCTTGATACATGACAGTAAGCTTATAGTGTTCACTGTCTCTTTCGAGATGCGATTTCGCGTCAATGCTGCGAACATTTAAAAGGCCAAATGGATGCTATTTCTCGGGTCCTTTTGATAGAAGTCAAGGGATCCATTTATGGTGATACTACAACAACAAATTTCCCACGCCTAGGGTAGTGTATTTCGCACTGGTATAACGACAAGAAGGTTTAATGAACTATATGAGAAGGAATGGAGACAACTCTACGGGTGACTTGTGAGAAAAGTGCAATGCTATCAGGTAAAGAAATGAATGTAGCCCAATACAAGTGTTCCTGCACCTGTAATAGTGCCTATCATATATTGCAAGATCTGCAGTTTGATGCCTTCCATCTGTCTTTTGAGCGCCTGGATCTCGTTCTCGATTTTGTCGTCCGTCTGCTGTAATCGATTGTGCTGTTCAATTGTTTCATCTCGAATACGCCCTTTATCCAAGTTCAAATCAAGACGAACGCCTGCTTGGCTTCTCACTAGCTCTTCTCTTAGAGTCTTTTTTAGCTTTTCAATTTCTGCTTTGAGTCTTTCATTGGCTGTCTTTACTTCCTCCACGTCCCTTCTTTCCATCTGCTGTATCTCTTGCTTCAATTTGCTAAAGTCTTCTTTATAGCGGGTGATTGTCTTTTCTTGATCAGCTTTACTCACTAAATCGTTTGTTACGTTGGTTGTGCTGCACAGCATTTCACGCAATTAGAGCATTGTATCATCATCAGTCGTCGGCATACCCTTACCTTTCATCGACGACGTCATCCAGGGCATGGATTACTGTTCTAGCTTGTGCTGCAGAGAAACCCTCTCGCTCTAGTAGTCTTGCAAACCGCTCTGCGTCAAAAAATGGTATCTGAATCTTTCTTCCAACTCCTGTCGCAGGTGATGCTCGTGTTCTCAACCAACGGGCATTTTGAGTTGAATACAAACGGCAAAAATCTGTTATTATACACTGTAAATCAATGATTCATTACACGTGCTATGTATACGTACCCCTTATTGATGGATTTGTCGCTCTAATAATGTTCATGATGATGTTGAATAAGAATAAACTAATGCTACAGTATCCTCTGAGATTTTTTTTAGTGAAGGGTGCAATGCAAATAGTCACAATCCGTGCCTGAATTGATGGTTGTTTGCTTGAACTATATCATACTTTGCAAGACGTTGGCTCATATGATGCATCGCTTTGCACTAATTCACAAAGCAGAGTACACAGAAAAGCTAGTAGAATATACTGCTCTGATTGTTTGTTTCAACAAGAACGAGAAGCCAAGCCAGCTTTGGCAAATCCATTAAAGCATGTCATTCTAGAGCCTGATCCATTTGTACGCCCACTATTATCCACCTGTTGATCTGATATATTCTCAGAGCACTCGTAATAGTGTAGTTGTTAAATAGCCTCTAATTGAATAGTATATATATAATATTGCTGCCAATTCTTTGGTGAAATCGGATCGAAGAAGGCATGTCATTTTTAACGACCACTGCGATACAAAATGAGCCTTCTACGGCAATGAAGAAAACAACAACCTAATCCAATGCAGATATATATGCTTATGCTGCATCTTTGAGTCATTAATAGCTTTATAAGCTTAAACTCAAGCGTAGCGACGGTGGTTAGGGGTGTTGAAGCGTAGACCACTGGACACATTTGTGACCACCGACTGCAGCATCAAATTACAAAATTTGACCGACCTCAAGTCAATGCTCTTTTTTTGCAATTATAAAACATGAATTCCTCACTTCGCGAGCAAGTACGTGAGCACATTACAGAATATTCAGAGCTCGTAAAAAACTATTTCACAGCACTATCGTCAGTGGCAGAGAACAATATTGTCGATAATGTAAATGGACCAGACCAAATTATTAAGAAAATGGCACTAGTTGACGATAAACTACAAAAAGCAGTTGAGCACAGTAAGTCTTATTGATGGCCATAGCACGACGAGGTCACTCACAAGCTGATTACAGTTGAGAGTCATCAAATACGCCAACAGCAAATTATACAGGTTCAAGATGAAATACACCAGCACAATGTCGCTTTGCTGGAGATCATACAGAAACTGGGAGCAGTACGCGAAGAGCTGGACCTCTCGCTGACGCAAGCCAAAGTAGAGCTCAAAGCTATCAAATATGCCAACGAATGTAACTATGCCCATAGCAATATTGCAATAAGAGCCAGCTAAAACATTTCATTCTTTGCAACAGCCAATGTTCAATTTACAGATGTCTTGTCGTACGCATCAAAACTATCAAAATACACATCTGCACCACCCAATTTCGACAGCGTCAATAAGGATGTCAAGGTAGATTTTGAAAAACCATACCCAGATGAAGAGAGAATGCGCCGTGGACTACTGTACTGGCAAAATGCACCACAGCAGAGATTGGAGGACAAATGTAAGGACACTGCAGATATATTACCACATCTTTTAATCATTTTCGAATGAATTGTATAGTCGAGAGCTCAGATGATGAGATGTCAGGAAACGAGGAAATGCAAGAAATCAACACAAATAAGCTGGCAGAGGATACAGGTGGAGATCCATTCTGGATTTTAGATTTGAATCCTGATATGCAATCTTAATCCATCGTTGAAATCATAGCAGAGGGCTTCATTATAAACAGCATTATTCAAATGATTAGGATTAGCGTACTTTTGATTATTGGGATTAAAGCCGTCAAGCTTGAATGAACAGCTAGATCAAATAAAGTGATTATGAGCGCTATGCATAAAGTAAAAATAAAGAAAACCTACAATTCTCAGGAACCACCTACTATGCCAGATTCTTTTGTACCAGATAACATCGCCTACCACATGAATGTACTCGAATAACGTACAGCACTTTTACTTTTCATACTGCCGTAATTGCATTTCTATGCTTACATATTTTTCCTACAGATGGGTGTAGACTTTTTTTCAGATCTGGCAAGAACAACTACAACAAATTAGAGTTTCTCCTGTGGAGCAGGCTGAGGTTGGTGACTTTGCCATCACCTTTTAACTTCCACACAAGTCGGGTTTATCAGTATCACCTTTTAGATAGTTTCAACTCATGGCAGAAAAGACAGCAACAGAGGCATCCAACGACTTCTGGCTAGACTTCAAAGCAGAAAAGCAAGGTATGTATGTATATAAAGTATATGCATTCAAATTTGACTAATAAGAATTTTGCAGCTATCGAACATGAACTAGCAAATTTGAAAACTCTGCCGAAAACAGAGCTCTCAAGCCATTTTAACAACATTCTACAAAAGATCAACAATCTCGAAAAAAGATTGACGAAAGCTACAGCATTTATACCCTCCTATGACGAACGGCAATTCTCGCTTGTAAGCTACCGTTGTTGTTTTACCCGAGATGATGGTCATTAATCAGTTTCACATAGCAACTCAAAGAGCTTGGCGAGACATTAGAACGAAATAAAGCAGAATTGACACCTAAAGCCAAGTTTTCATTCAAGTCACGTAAGAAGAAGCCCTCAACGCCAGAGATCAACAATGCTTCCGCTGCTTCTGAGACACCTCCACCTGTTACAGACGGAGACATTCTATCAGACGCAACGGTTCTTTTCAAGGATAAACGGGATGCAGTATTGACGTTGAAAGACACAAACACCAAATTTACTAGTGATAGAAGCGTTGATATTTTGCTCTCCAATGTCAAAAACTGTGTAGTGGTATTGCAAGAGGATGGAATCCAAATCTCTGCTGTACATATCAAAAATATTGAGAACTGCGTTGTATACTGTGGAAAGATCGAAGGATCCGTATTGATGTATGGGCTGAAGAACTCGGTGTTATTTGCTGCTTGCCATCAGGTAATAGAATCGCTTTTGATATACTACATGTGCTCACTGTAACGGCCTCAATAGTTCCGCATGCATGAAGCGCACAACGTGGATATGATGTTGCATGTAACCAGTCGTCCGATTATAGAGGACTCTAATAATATCCAAGTTTGCGAATGGAGCACCATCAACGTAAGTCAAAATACAAACAGCAACTAAATACAGGTTATTGATTATTACATGCAGCAGACGTCTACCAATTATTTTAATCAAATTGAAGACTTCAATTGGCTTAAAAAGCAGGCTTCGCCCAACTGGAAAGTCATGGATCAGGACAAGAAGCAAATGCTTAATGAACATATAAAGACGTTCCAACAAAATAACGATAGAGATACCGCATTATCCGTAGGCTTGAAGCTACTACCTACTCCATGTGTGAAATCAGAATAAAGAACGTTTTTTTTTTTTTTTAATTAATTTTGGCTGAAGGCAGTTAATGGAAGCTCCATGTATATAAAGAGTCGGGGACTAGCAAGATCACTCGTGCACTTGTTTGTAGTTATACCCAATTTGCCCCTGTATGCAACAACAAGAGCGCCATCTTTAGGAAGAAAAAGAAGAGTGGTGCATTGAATGATTGCTTGGGCGACTCTGTCAGTGGAAAGTGAAGTGCTGCTCCTGTTAGCTGAACCAATAAGAGCACTATCTTTGGCAAAGACAAGAATAATGGTAATTTGAGCGACTGAAAATAACCGAAGTCAAAGCTGTGATGTGGCAATCGATGAGATATCTGATCCACCATGAGATACCACAGAAGGACGTCACTATACATTGCTTTAACTGAATTGTTGTACACATTAATTCGTTTTGCTTTTTATCCATTACTATCCAGTTTCCAAAAGCAAATGACACTACAACAGCACCAGCGGGAATCACACCAAGTCGTTCATCCACAACTATCGGCGGAATCTTTTGAACTTCCCCATGAAGATAATCTAGGGCAAGAGGAGCAAGATGAAGACGAGACATCTAATACGGATATGGCGATTGCACCCACTGATATGGATTTGAGCTCGCAACAAACAGTGCGGGTAACGAGGCCAGAGCAGCCTACTGATTTTGTCTTGCAACGACCATTAACCACAGAAAAGGAGCTACTAGACCTTGCCTTTAGGTAACGTTTCTCTTTTAAAATGCTTGGCGTTCTCAGCTAAAACGTAATAGGCCTGCTGCATTAAATACCCGAGTAACATGTCGCATTCACCGTTGTCGAGACGGTCTAGACAAACTGTACCCGCAATATCATCTATTTATTGAACATTTGGCTACAGGAGAGATTCAGCATGTCATGACAGCTCGCAAGAAGAGAAAGAGCAATACAAGTTACTATACAATCACCGGCATTTATCGAGAGAACACCAGCGTTCCTGAGGGTTATGTGGAGTTGGGTAAAGTCAGGTAACAAATTGATTTGAACGCACTTTCTAGATTCCCCCCTCCTTGACTGACATTTGGCATTAGATCCAACTTTCTAGGCACCACATTTGTCATCTATTCTCATGGCAAGAACCCAGTCAAAAGAGAAATGACGACCAAGAAAAAGGATCTGCCAATAAGAGAGGAACTTGGCGCTGTTCTTTATGTAAGCAAATCAAGTCAATACGGGTTTATTAGTAGAAGGCTGACCAGAAAGTTTATTTTTATGGACGTATTATAGGATCCAAACATCCTTGGATTTAAAGGGCCGAGAAAGATGACTATTTTGATGCACACATTAACTCGAGATGGAAAGCGACCTGAATATAGACCCGTGAAGGAATCTGAAATGTTGCTGAGCAAATACCGTGATGGAGGTGCTCGAGATCTATTAGTGCTCCATAACAAGAGCCCCCAGTGGAATGAAGGTAAACGTTTTGCTGCAGTGTGCAATGCGGCGTGGTGGTTAACATCTCAAGATAGAAACCCAATCTTTTGTGCTTAATTTCAACGGACGAGTGACACAAGCATCTGTCAAAAACTTTCAAATCGTGCATGACAACGACTTGGACTACATTGTGATGCAGTTTGGGCGAGTGGAGAGAGATTCGTTTACCATGGACTACAAATACCCCATGTGTCTATTGCAAGCGTTTTCAATTGCACTCACCTCTTTTGATGCTAAATTGGCCTGTGAATAAATTTCGGAATGTTTGGTCTATCATTAGGCAACAATAAAGAAAACACCGCATAAAATAGCCATAAAAAGATTCCCGAAAGTGTATAAATAAGAGACCTTGCAACCCATCGTCCTTTTCTCTCTTTTTCTTTCTTACCATTTCAACTACATTTGCCTGCATAATCAGAAAACCTACACATCCAATGTCAGATATTGCAACTCAACAGCCCAACAGAAGCGTTAGACGTCAATTGACTCGTGAGCAGAGCAAGAGGGAGCGCAAAGAGGAAAAGAAGCTCAAGAAGAACGCACCAGATTCCGTTCGATTCAATTCCAAGAAATCTCGTAAAGTAGTGCCCTACAACCCCATCAAAGCTGCCTTGATTGAAAAAGACACTGCCACCCCTAAAAAGAAGAGTATTTTGTCAGAGATGTTTGTGCCTGTTGTCGTAACTGATAAATTTCCTGCTACTACTGCTGCTGCTAAGATGCCTGAAAATACTTCGGAAGTAATTTTACCTCAAGAAAATCAAAGTAAGGAGCAGCCAGAAGAACAAGAGAAAAAGAAGGAGGAGGAGGAGGAGGAGTTCATTCAGCGACAAGAGCCAGTATTGCCAGCATTGCCATCATCATTGCTTCCATCTCAAGAGGAGGCGTTAAAGGAGAATCCTGATCAATCAGCTACCAATGAGGACAAAGTTAATGCATCTGATCCTGTAGCAGCCCAAAATACAGTATTAAATAACGATAAATCAGAGCCTGTATCTATAAATCAAATTGATGTAGAGGGCAATAATGACGATGAAACAAAGAGCGAGGCTATTGCCACTCCTGCCGTGAGTGCTCCCGGTTCCGACGATGATCCAATTAACAAATATGATGAAGCCGAAAACGAATCCAATCTTGTAACCATAACAACAACAAGCGATGAAACAAATGTAGCTGACACAAACAAGGAGATCAGGGAGGAAATCCAGCAAATCACACAGCAACAAGAGCACAAGAAGACAAAGGAAGAGGAGGAGGAGGAAACAATGCTACAAAAGGATATAACACCTGCGCCATCCATGACTACTTCTGCTTCTATTTCAGACAAGATTTCTCCTTCCACATCTACCTCAAGCAACAAGCGTAAATCCACCTTGATCTCACGATTATTCAAGCACAAAAATAGTAGTAAAAAGGTACCAGTAATTACTTTGCATTTTACATGAACAAGTTTTGCTAAACTGAGTATTAGGAAGTCAATGCGGCTCAAGATTCAGCCTTGGTTAGCAAGGAGGCACCTGCTGAAAAGAAGAAAAAGTCCAAAGCCTGGAAGATTTGGAAAAAGTTGTAATACCATCTAGTTGACAAGCAACAGCGATCCCGCCAAAAAGAAAAGTATAATAATAAAAATCTCCTCTTCAAAACCCTAATGACAGTAAAGAAAGCAGCCTTTCATCGCTAATGTGATAAAGTGAAATACGCGTAACGATTATTGATTAGACGGAGGAGCCAAACCAGACTGTTTGCACTAGTAAACATAAACGCTTCTACTTGCGTATGTCTGTATCTAACGCTCAAATGCATCAAAAAAGAGGGTCTGATATGAAAATAGTACGTAAGCTGATATGAGGAAAACGATGGACAGCACCGTGCTCGAGTATGAGTCAAAAGCAAGCTTTTCCATGGAGTATATCTGCAGCCAAAGACATCGTAGTAGACATGAATGTGTATATAATTCTATGTCTTTCTTGTATTGTAATTCCAACATTTGCAAGGTTAAAAATAGTATTCGGGTGTACCCAACCTCTTCATGTTAAAAACCAAATAGATAAAGAAAAAAGGAAACGCTATTTGCAACAGATTATTCTTAACCAACATTGTGGCTTCTTACTGTCCAATACATATGGTCATAGTGATGTCTTTGAGAAATGTGATAGAAAAGGCACATTATAGAAAAAAAGAGAGTAGTTGATAATCAGAGATGTATTGGTCAGACAAAAGATGTCAACATGTACAAGATTATCTAGGCCATGCAAGAACCATCATCAAGCGAGTTGTTAATTGTGTGCAACCTACAGCAAGATATTAATATATCTACAGTGTGCCATTGGCATATGTTGTTCTTGGTGGAGGCTTCTATTACAGATTCATCAGTCTGCCTAAACCAGTAAGTGAGCAGAAAAACGTGAAAGTTTAATGTTGTACTCATATTACACAAGCAATCTCATTAGGCTGATGCTTTTTTGAACTTTTTTTCATTTCATTAGCAAAAAGTGAGGCCCACAAATATCAGCCATAAAAGACGCTGCTGCTGCAACTGGCGCTGCTGCGTGCGACACCAACAGCTGCTGTGCTCCATCAGCCAACAAGTGGAGATATATATGAAGTGCATTGCAGTCAGACTACAAGTGCACACAAAGAATATATAAATTAATTAACCTTTACCTTCCCTTTTGGACGGATAGTAGGTAGCACAACAACTATTTGGTCGGGAGCAGGTTATATTTATTCCAAGGATGCTGTTGGAATGCTGAAATACTTGCATCGTCTTTCTCTTTCGCTTCAGTACATTACGCTCATTTCTACATTCATTTGACAGTTGAACCATTCGTTTCTCCTTTTTTTTTTTTTTGTTTGTTTGTCAAGAGAGAAAACTACTATCAAACCCCCCCCAATAGACACACTCACGCATCATCCCTTTGGATCCGCCCCTTAAAAAGCAGAATTTTACTGTAAGTTGTATTTTTATATATATATATCTATACACCTATTGAAAATTAAACATTTCTCCAGAGCTTCCCTTTTTCCTTTCTTCTTTCTCTCCTATAATTTCTTTATGTTCAATTCAACACTCTAATATATGACTCTTACTACTACTAATAATAATACAACATCACCAACCACAATGGCATCAAATACAACAGCTGTGCAAGTCGCACTTCGAGTGAGACCTTTGACTCAACAAGACAGATCTCAACCAAGATTCTCAAATTCAACAGATTCAGATGTGATAAAGACATACGACAATTCCGTTGCCATTGTACCGCATCAAAAGTCATTTCAATTCGACCATGTATTTGATGTCAATAGCACTCAAGAGCAAGTCTTCACATCAGTGGCATCCAATTTTGTCGACAGATTCATTGACGGATACAATGTGACAATATTAGCCTATGTAAGAATGCGCTTTCTCCAAGATCAAATTTCATGCTAATTTTTTTTTTTTTTTTTTTTTAATTCAGGGACAAACATCCTCTGGTAAAACCTATACAATGGGAACAGCTATCGATGATCATTCAAATCCAGATCAAGAAGGCATTATACCTCGCGCCATGTCTGCCTTGTTCCAACGACTCAATGACATTCAAAAGCAATCATCACACATAGAGAAATCAGCAACACAGCAGCAGCAGCAACCACAAAAACGTGCTATTCCAGCGTCTGGTCTTTCAACTTTCCCCCCTGCTTCAGGTCTACGAGTTCCAAGAAGATCTGCCTCAACAGTAAAATTAAGGCCTGTATCCATGATTGCACCTCCTCGACGCGGATCAAGCTCATCGCTGACAGCATCCAGCTCAGCACCACTCAATGAAAAATCAACCAAATACACTGTGCATGTGTCCTTTATTGAAATATACAATGAAGAATTAATAGATTTATTAAATCCTGCTCCTCCTAATGAAAGAGCACCTGTCTCCATCAGAGAAGATACCAAAGGCCATATTATATGGACTGGCTTAAAGGAGGTTCCTGTGGGAAGCACTGAAGATGTTCTTAGGTAATGATGCAATGCATTGCATTTCTATATATACATAAATTCATTTTTTTTTTTGCTAACCTTACCGCTGTAGATTTCTTCAGATGGGTACTGAGAACCGTGCAACAGGATCGACAGACATGAACGCCAAATCATCGAGATCGCATGCTATATTCTCTGTGACACTAAAACAAGAAAAATGGGTACCATCAACAAACAAAACATCACCTTCTGTGTCACGCTCTACAGCTAGTAATGCAAGCAGTAGCCTAAATCATAGACACAGCACACTCAATGTCAAAGCCATGGCTGCCCAAATGGAGAAGAGATCTACATCGCCCACATTAACTGATCAAGAAGATGGTGAATGGATGGTGTCAAACTCTAAATTCCACTTTGTTGACTTGGCTGGTTCTGAAAGATTGAAAAGAACAGCTGCTCAAGGTGATCGACGTAAAGAAGGCATTAACATTAATGCGGGCCTACTTGCTCTGGGAAATGTTATTTCAGCGTTATCAGATCCTTCGTCCAAAAAATCAACACATGTCCCTTATCGAGATTCGAAACTGACTCGCCTGTTACAAGATTCCTTGGGCGGTAACTCGACTACATTGATGATTGCCTGTGTAAGCCCTGCAGAAATCAATTTGACAGAGACTATCAACACAATCAAATACGCCTATCGCGCAAGAAAGATCAGAAACAAGACAGAGAAGAATGAAGCTGAAGAATGGATGACCAGCGACAATTTAGACCATTTACGTCAAATCATTTCAAAGCTCAAGATGGAAGTAAAGATGCTCAAGAGCTCACCTCATCACAGAAACTCACCTTCGCCCATGTCTTCGTCTGGAAGCGGATCACCCAAAGCACACACAACTGTATTTGCTCATGGCCATCATGGTATTATTTCTCCTTCTTCCTCATCAATATCAGATAGCGACCCTCATCCCTCGACTTGCCCTTCCGTGTCTGCCACTACAAATATTACAATGCCGGATAGCTCAACTTCGCTCGAGTTATGTGATGCACAGAATCATAGCAGCCATAGCAACGATGTTGCTGTCATGGTGGCTGATTTACGACGTCAAATTGAAGAGCTTCAAAATGAAGTTACTGTTACTCGTGAACGTAATTTGCTGGTTGAAAAAGAGCTTCGTCAAAAATCAAGTACTACTGAAGTTGCAGATAATGAATTCCAACATTTGGTGGAGCCTGTTATTGAAGAATACGAAAAATCAATCTCTGGCCTCGAGTCTCAATTAGCCATGGCAAGAGCTGCTCTAAATCATTCTGAACAAGCATTGGAGGAGCAGCAAGCCAAGATTGCTGAATACGAAACCATGCAGGCGAATGAAGTGCAAGCGCTGGAAGAACTCAAGGCTCGTCTCTCTGCTGCTATCGATCGTGAACATTCTTCAGAGTCTTACTGCTTAGAACTGGAAGCTCAGTTGGAGAAATCTGTGCATGAGGGGCATAAAGATCAGCAAATACTATCTGAATTGAGAGAAAAGATTATGAAGTTTAAAGAAATGGACGAGCACACTGAACAGTATATTGGTGACCTTGAAGCAAGACTATCTGCCTCTGAACTAGAGAAATCCAAACTGACTGAAAAGATTGCTAGTTTGTCTATCCTCAGTGATGAATCTGCCCACCACAACGATCAATCTCAGTTGGAACCAAGTACACAAACTTCATTAAGTCAAGCACTAGAGAAGGAACTCGTTGAATGCCAGGCTAAATGTCAGGAGCTGGAGCAGGAGTTGATACTGGTCAAGGAGCAGCATGTGTTAAAGCCTGAATTAACGGATCGAGCTACACAATCGGAAGACTATACTAATGAAGAACATGTCGCCAAGGTTGCAGAGCTTGCTGCATTGTTATCCGAAAAAGAATCTCAGGTCCAAGTACTCGAATCACGATTAGATGAAATCAATGCAATGAAATCAGAGCTATCTGCATTGCGTCAATCTCACTTGGAAGAGACAACTCGACTGGAAGAGAGCCTTATCGACTTAAAGACTGCTCACCAAGCACAGTTACTGCAAGAACAACAACGCAGTCAAGAACTGCAAGGCACATTGAAATCGCTAACAGAAACTCATGCAAGTGAGATAGACCAGGCTAAATCAGATTATGCTGATCTTCAGCAAGAGATGCGTCAACAGGAGATAGCATCACAGTCTACATTGCGTGAACGTTTACAGGAGCTGGAGAAATTCAAGTCTGACATCAACGCTCTGCAGCTAGTAGAAGAAAAACAAGATGCTATTATCCAGGGTTTGGAGGCTAAATTAGAAGAAATGGATCACCTCGTTTCTTCTCTTCAAACTCAATTAGAAGAAAGAAACCAAACGATTCAATTGCTGGAAGCCGATAATGCAAGTAAGACGGAAGCTGCTGCTAGTATGCAAAAGAAGTTGGAAAGTGTTCTCAAAGATGTGTGTGGCATGGGTTCTGAAAAGAAGCAATTGGAAAAGGTCTTGTCCTTTGTGGAAGGCACTTTGAGGCTTCAAGATGCTAAATCAGACAAGACGATGGAAACTTTGGAGGACATCAAGCATCACTATAAGGTACGAGAAGAAGAGATTGAAGAAAAGAGACGTACCGTCAACTTGCTGTCTGCTGAAAAGGATGAACTGTCTCAATCGCTGGAACGAATTTCACAAAGAGCTTCTCAAGGTGATGCTTTGGTCAAGAATCTCGAGTCCGAGTTGAGTGAAGCCCGTCTGTCCTTGTCTGAGCAGGCCAATTTGGTGATGCAGCTGAAACAAGAACAATCTCAAACAGAATTCGAATTGCAACGTGTACAGGCATTAGAAGCTCGTGTTCAAGAACTTGATAAAGAGATTGAATTACAGCAACAAGCAAAATCAGAAAAGCAAAAGGAACTTGAACAACTGGAGCACGCTGTACAAAAGCAGTTGGTTCAAAACGAAAGTTTAATTCGTACTATTGCTGAGCTGGAAACAACTATCAAGGAGGAACGTGCTTTGGCATCTTCGCAAGATTCTACTGGTATGGTAGCTGAACTTGAGAGCAAATTGACCGCTTTGCAGCAAGCCAAGAAGCGCGAAGACGACGTCTGGAAAGCTCAAATGGAGAAGACTAAAGAAGAGCTCTACATGACTCGCAAGGAAAATTTGGAGTTTAAACAAAAAATTGAACAGCTAGAGATCTCTTTGGCTCAAGTAAAGAAAGAGATTGCTGCTGCTACACCTGTCAATTCAAGCTTTGAAACCATTACTGTTGATGAAAGTGAAGATGAGCAAGATCAAGATTTGGATCATGTTGAACGTATCTTGTGCTTGAAGAACGAGGCCATATCAGACAACGACCAACAAGCCTTACTTAGCAAGATAATGCAACTTGAAGAAGACAATGCTCAGTTATTGAAGCACAATGATGATTTGGAATCTCAGCTTGTGTTGCAACGTGGTCAATTAACGCTCGAAACCAAAAACCTGGAATTGGAATTGATGAAATTAACAGCTGCCAATGATCGCTTAGAAAAGGAAATGGAGCAAGTGATACCTAGAAGTAGTACTACTGGTCTAGCTGCTCACAACAGAGAATCAATGCAGTTTACTTCTCCTCCTCAGACACCTAGAGTCTCGTCTCCTCCTCCCCCAACAGCAAGTAATAGCACTGGAAGCATTATCCAATACAAGTTACAACGTGATATCTCTCAATCAAGTATTGCCAAACTGTCTAAATCTGGCTCTTACAGATCTGTTTCTACCATGTTGATTGATAACAGCAACAACGTCGCGGAGGAAGAAGCCTTGAAGCGCATATCATCCATCTCTATGAAATCTGATATTGCTCCTCGTCCTTCATCTTCACTTCGTAGTAGTCGTACGCTTATTAATTCAAGCAATCTTCCGCCTCCTACTGCACCACCATCGAATCCTCTTCCTCCGATTCCTACTCCATTGCCTGCGCCCCCTTCTGTACCGTCATCACCTTTACTTGTAGGTGGCACTACTGGTGATTTATCTGACCATGGCAGTGATCCCGGATCTCCATCAATGCATCCCATCACTGTTGGTGCATCAAGCCAATCTTCACTTCATCGACAAGACTCCACTGCCTCTACTAGTTTTAGTGAGATTATGAACTCTACTTCCTCTGCCAACTTTACATCTGAACAATACGACAAACTGATTCGATCTCTACAACGAAAAGCTCAATTTGCTGAAAATGACGTGAGGGCACACCAAGAAGTTATTAGCAAATTGGAATCGCAGCTATCTCGATCAGAATCCTCGGTTCGTGAAGTAAAGAAACAACTGGATCTCTTAAGCAGAGAAAAGCAAGCATACAACCTTGAAATTCAAAACCTGCGTACTCAAGTTACTCAAATACAAACACAACAAAAGACCTTATCTGATGAATCTTCTATTGAGCGTAAGGAACTAGAAGAGAAGTTGGAGCAACAAAAGCTGCTCAAGGAAAAGGCAGAGAAGGCTAGAAGAATTTTAGAGAATCGCATGGACGAGCTGATGAATAAGAAGAGTAAATTCATGTGCTTCTAATCTAGCTATTCTAACATTGTAGTCGTATACCACCTATCTTTCTGTATATCTAAAATCCTATTTTCTTGTTGGTTTACACTGACAAATATATTTATTTCTATTTATGATATCTTGATTTTTTTGCCTCAATTCTGTTCATTCATTCCTTTGTAATCCCCCCTTTTTTCTATTAATACTAGTTCTTTACAATAAAATACCTGTTGGCCTTTATGTTGAGCTTGTCTGGTCGGCTTCAAAAACGTCTTGATGCATTTTTTATATTCTACCTCTCTTAAAAAGTGACAAAATTGACATTGACATGAATAGAATTCAGACACAACAAAAGTGTGATTATTCTTTTAAGTATAATTCAGTAGCAAACGTATATGTTTGATTTATATCTTAACAGATTTTACAGCATGCATTCTAAGGAGCTATCGCCAGTAAAGCTATCATGTCAGTATTCCTTATTTCTTTTTGCTGATGTTTTAAAGGGACCAGCATCGCAATTGTACTACTTGATTTAAATGTCAATTTTGATACAAATCAGTTATAAAATTAAAGGTATCGTTCACGGAGCAAAGAATAAAAATAATAGGTCAATTTACCAAAGATATGTCGTTATCATCTAACTAACAGGTGTAAAATAGGCTGAATAATTCTCTACTACTGGCTAGACAGGTGATCCTTCTTGTATATTTTAACATATCCACTCATGCTAAAAGACATCTTAACAACCTATATTTATTGTGTTATTCCAAGATTGAATGAGGATTAAAACCAGAAGGTGTTTATAGTTACTTAACAGTGACGCAGCAATAGGACATTGATTCGAGGTAGAGGATAATTGTCTAAGCATTAAACCAGTAAACAAAAGTTTCTTCGTGGATAAGAGTTGACGAGTCACCAATTAGACAAGAGCCAAGGTATGAATAATAAATAGGATGTTCTTCATAGCAGATTTGGTGGAAGTGTTATATCAAATATGGTAGTAAAGTCTCACACTCAAGGTCTTAGGCTATTCTTAACAATCTTTGGGTAAATCATGGTTCTCATGATCTACATGCCACTTATTGGTAGATAGTAATCTTATGGCAGTATAGTTCATCATTATACTGTAGACCCTAGTATAATGAAAAGTATATAAAAGTATTATCTTCTGGATGCATTGTAAATAAAAGCGTAATTCTTTGGCAAATTTAATTATCTTTGGTTTTTGACATAACAGGAAGAACATTATTCATCAGGATTGACACCCATTTCCAGGAATAAAATGTCATAGGCTACCACACTACAGGATCGTCATTGCACCAGAATATAGATTAGCCATCTCATGGCACCACTCACATCTTCTTGCTATGTCTAAATAGAGCTATCGTATTCTACTACGTAGCCTTGCTCACTCTTGCTGTATTATGCGCAGCATAATACCTGCTCATTGCTATGATTGATCTATATCATAAATAATATGTGATCAATTTTTGACTTTTGGGCTTTTGGGCCATGGAAGATATAAAAATCTAAATATAGACGGTAGAGCTTTGAACTTATCATGTTATTGTAACGAGTTTTTGAGAAGAGTGCGAAAATGCAAATAGATGCTGCTGTTGAATAAGTTGCTGGGGAGAAATAAACGAGTTGTGATTTATTTAAATTTTTAGCAGATGCTACTAATAAAAGTCATTTTAATTGATTGTATATGAATGTTGTTTGTATGTCTAGCCAAAGTTTTTTGGGGTACTTTGTTTGAATAGTACGTGTTAAACTTGAGTTTGTGTTAGACGATCCAAAGCAGTAATAAGGGAAAATGTGAAAAATGAAGCAACTTTGAAGGGATATTTCTCTATGATTTACTAAGTGAGTAGATGTTGCGTAGTGCTTGACTTTTGTTTCTCGTTTAATTCTCTATAAGATGGTATGGTTATTGTTAGTATTTTCAAAAATATGTCGGGTAGTGCCCGCTTGAGGCAAATCAAAGTACATGATTTTGAATTATTTCAGGAAGGGAACGTCTATTAGGTGTTTTTGACCTTTAGATTATGTTAGTTCTAATGTAAAGCTATTGAATGGTGTTTGTTTTGTTCAAATCTGATAAGTATTGGCAGAGATATCACATAAAGTTATGTCCTTGGAAAACTGGCCATCTTTCACCAAATTTACGGGTAAGAGTAAGGCAAAAAAAACTAGCTGATGATTTTTTGGTCAGACGTTTTTGCTCATTTCTCTACGTAGAGTCAAGCTAGAACCCCCAGTAAGAGCTCAAATGATAGGAAATTTTTTGCTTTACAATAATAATGAATGCTACAAGTAGGTTTATTTTGACAGAGATGGAGATATTATTGAAAAAGTATCAAAATTTGACAAAAAATGTTCTGTCGCTTTGAAACGCCTAGTGTTGATCAAACCAGACAAAAGTAATACCATTCGATGCGCCTTTGAATTCTGCACAAGTTTGATATAAGCTTGATCAAGTGTTTACTATGAACAACTGCCAACTTTAGGCCATGACAAATTTCCAGAATGATGAAATAGCATTTTGATCAATAGAGCTTTTAATCTCAGTTTAATATCAGCTACTATATACAGAGAAACCTCGTGACGTCAAATGCACAATAGTTTGCTTTTGCACTCCCCCGTTTTTCCTTCCCCCGTTTTTCCTTCCCCCGTTTTTGATACTATTTTTACAGCTACAGCAACAGTTCTACTACTATTATTCTACTCACTCCAATGTTTTTGGAAACAATAGCAACAAGTTCATCAAGCCTGTCATCAGTGTTGCCATATGATGCTAGTGAGTGTATTTGTTGCTGAATAGATTGTCTAGCACTAGTATTTATTAATTCATTTTCTTTCTTTTTCAGAATAGGTAACCACTGCTTTAAAGCAAACAAGACGACGACGACAAAGACACAACGATTCGACTTACTGCTATAGCTACTTCCTTGGAATCTTTGATATCTTTCATAATAGTAATTCGGTACGTAACGTAGATTGCTACTTTTATTGAATTGCGCTTAACTGAACTCTCTTATATTTTTTTAGTGGACAATAATGGTTTTGTTTGTTCTCAACTTCAACAAAATATCTGGCGCTGCCTGCTGTTTCTGGTTCGATACTATCTGCAATTCATTGATAGTGGTGCTGCTGTTCTGGTTGGTACTATCTGCAAGTTATCTGTGGTGTTGCTTCTCTCTTTTGGTCTGATACTACTATCTGCAAGGCATATGAAGCGCTGTTTTTCACTTCTGGTTTGGTAATATCTGCAAGTCATCATCAGTAGCAATTCTTCTCTCTGGTTTGGTACTGTCAGCAAGTAATCATTAGCAATGCTGTTCTCTGGCCTGGTGGTATATTCAAGTCTTATAATATACTACTGCTACGTATCATTGGTTCAATCGATTGGGTAAGTTTTGATGGTGTCTGCTGCTTAATAATACCATACTGACTATCCAAATTTGATAGAGTATAGGTATCAAGCACAAGGTGGTGCTCCAGGACATTAAATGCAGAACCTGCTGTTGTGAATTGCTCATCAAGTAAGTATAAATGACATAGATTGTTGCTAGATACATTGCTGACTATTGTTGTATTATTACTTTTTTGATGTGATGTGTAGGCAACAAGGATAATAATGTCACGACGACGACTAATGGATAATTAATGATGGATACTGAATGCAACTAAAACGGCTAAAAGTCGATTAGGTAAGTTCATGATATGATGGTGTTGATTGAGGAATGCAATACTAATTATATCCTTTGGACAACTATTATTATGTATACTGTAGGCAAGCGAATGGCAATAATCATAGACACTGATACTGGATGCTGCAGGATATCAGCCAAGTTATTATTTTTTTGTCAAGAACAACCATAGCAACAGTTGTAGAGGCAACCCATTATTTATTTTTGATTATTTATTTTTCTCCCCCTTATTTTCATTGACTCTCTTTTTTCTTTGGCTTTTCGCCGTTATTTCTTTTAATTTTCATCTGCATGTAACGTTATTACCCTCACTATTTTCCTTTCTTTCTATGTTTCTTTGAAGCATACCTTTTTTTTTTTACGTTGAGTGGATGTGCCTATCACTGAAGCTCAACAATAACAAGATTCCGAGGCTAGGATTAGATAGGCTGGTCCAAACTTAATTGTTGATTCTACTTACTTAGCGACAGTTGAGGGTCTTAATAAACACAATTCCTCACGTTAGGGGTGTAGTAAGGCACGCTCTAGCACCTGAGGGGTGGTCTAATTGAAATACTACCTAATTGCATTTTTGGGTAGTACTTCAAATTCCGCCTAACATCGTTGCAGAGGAGAACTATGGCAAAATTTTTCTAGGTTTTTTATATATGTAGAGGTAATAAATAAATATAGCTTTTCTACGCTTCTGGGCTATTTAATGCGTTGTTTTCATTGCTTGAAGTAATTTGAATACTATATGTGGAATACATCCACTATGATCTGAATTCCGCACACAGTTCATCCAGTTACCATATTCTGATATAAACTATGATGTATACTAATGAATTAGATGTACGCTACAACAGATTTATACCATATACAAACATAAGCTATAGATGGCACCATTAGCATGGATGGCGCTATAGACTGATGCTTGTATCCCGACATTGACTACGGATATTTCCCATATTTGGTTAAATGCCAAGATCGATGCAATATAAGATATATGCATCAGATGTGCACTACTTGAAGATCCACACTATATGACATATGCTTATATCCTTGATACTAGCTACAGATACATTATGTACTACAGACTTGTACAATATATGTTATGCTATATAGACATGCACATAGTGACATGCTATAGACATGCCATATATCTAGATATGTGCTAAGATATATACAGAACAATGATATACACTCAGACACATACTACTAATGTAGACTAAGAGACTGTACCTATAGGATACATGCTACTAGATCGATATTAGTGATCCTCATACAAAGGACAGATCAGGGTACTTCGGATAAGAGTCTATTCATTCATCCAGATGAGCTAAAGTATGTTTAGTTCACTGAGATTTCTCTTAGCATGAATTGCTAGGTTAATTAATCTGAATTGACTTATATGTCAATCCTTCATAGTAGAACTTTTATCCATTGTTAGAATATATAAGAAGGATCATCTACCTGGCCAGTAGAGATTCTGCAGTCTATTTTTACACCTGTCAGTTTGATAATAAAGAGATACCTCTATCAAGTTGACATTTTGTTTTTTTATTCTTTTTTTTTCCGTGAATTTATATCTACAAATAGCTATAAATTCCACACTATAATATGCGAAAGAACATGTAAAATTGTGTAAACAGCATGTAAATTTCAAAGTTTGAAGTTTCACTAAAATATGTTATGCTTATTGTGTAAAGCAAGCTTGTTGATAGATATTTAAAAGCTTTTAAATATGTACTTCTTGCAGTAAATTATAAAGCTCTCACGGGGCAAAGGATAATAATATTATTCTACTTATTATTATCGGAGCATTATTGCTACTGTATTGTTCTTTCAGATAACCTAATAATATAGACTAACTCGATAATACAATAATTCAACATAACAATAATACACTTCTTTCGCCAGATCTCAAAGAAGTGCAGTAAGGCTTTTAATGCGAGAACACATCACATTGCTGCAGAGCATATATAAATGGGCTATGATTAGCAAACTAAGTTGTTACAGTTTTGATGTAACAAAAAAAGAAATGATTTTTGCTTCTTCTACAGAAGACATTATTAACAGCTATAATGAGTGTTCTTTTCAAGACTGATGATTGTAGCTTTTTTTCTGTTTCTATTATGCATTCCAAAATGAGCGAGGCATGCATCTCCTCCCTGCTAAGTTGTGCACTCTCCAATGCCAGCAGCAGTTATTATCTGGAGGATGACAAAAAAGCATTTCTAATACCATGTCCTCAGCTAAAAAGTTGCCTCATTTTCATAGTACTACTACAATAGTTTCAAGTTTTCTCATATTGTGTATGAGACCTCATGTCTGAACTTGGATGTTGGAAACGATTTTCAAATTTTGACTTTTAGACTTTTGGACGATCAAACATCGAGTTTTTAAAGATTGATTCTACAGCTTTGAAATTAGCATGTTTAAATAGCAAAATTTTGTGGGAAATGTGAAACTGAAATTGGATTTTGAATAGAATGAGTTGTTGTTGAGATATAAATGAATTCAAGATTTAATGAATTTTGAGCAGATGCTCCTAGTAAAAGTCATTTGATTGATATATAAATGATAGTTATATGTGTAGTAAAAGTTGTTTATGGTACTTTGTTTGACTAGAGAGTGCTGTATTTGGGTTTGTAATAGATGATTTGAAGCAGTAAGATGGGAAAATGTGAAAAATGAAGCAACTTTGAAGGGATATTTCTCCATGATTTACTAAGTGAGTAGATGTTGCGTAGTGCTTGACTTTTGTTTCTCATTTAATTCTCTATAAGATGGTATGGTTATTGTTAGTATTTTCAAAAATATGTCGGGTAGTGCCCGCTTGAGGCAAATCAAAGTACATGATTTTGAATTATTTCAGGAAGGGAACGTCTATTAGGTGTTTTTGACCTTTAGATTATGTTAGTTCTAATGTAAAGCTATTGAATGGTGTTTGTTTTGTTCAAATCTGATAAGTATTGGCAGAGATATCACATAAAGTTATGTCCTTGGAAAACTGGCCATCTTTCACCAAATTTACGGGTAAGAGTAAGGCAAAAAAAACTAGCTGATGATTTTTTGGTCAGACGTTTTTGCTCATTTCTCTACGTAGAGTCAAGCTAGAACCCCCAGTAAGAGCTCAAATGATAGGAAATTTTTTGCTTTACAATAATAATGAATGCTACAAGTAGGTTTATTTTGACAGAGATGGAGATATTATTGAAAAAGTATCAAAATTTGACAAAAAATGTTCTGTCGCTTTGAAACGCCTAGTGTTGATCAAACCAGACAAAAGTAATACCATTCGATGCGCCTTTGAATTCTGCACAAGTTTGATATAAGCTTGATCAAGTGTTTACTATGAACAACTGCCAACTTTAGGCCATGACAAATTTCCAGAATGATGAAATAGCATTTTGATCAATAGAGCTTTTAATCTCAGTTTAATATCAGCTACTATATACAGAGAAACCTCGTGACGTCAAATGCACAATAGTTTGCTTTTGCACTCCCCCGTTTTTCCTTCCCCCGTTTTTCCTTCCCCCGTTTTTGATACTATTTTTACAGCTACAGCAACAGTTCTACTACTATTATTCTACTCACTCCAATGTTTTTGGAAACAATAGCAACAAGTTCATCAAGCCTGTCATCAGTGTTGCCATATGATGCTAGTGAGTGTATTTGTTGCTGAATAGATTGTCTAGCACTAGTATTTATTAATTCATTTTCTTTCTTTTTCAGAATAGGTAATCACTGCTTTAAAGCAAACAAGACGACGACGACAAAGACACAACGATTCGACTTACTGCTATAGCTACTTCCTTGGAATCTTTGATATCTTTCATAATAGTAATTCGGTACGTAACGTAGATTGCTACTTTTATTGAATTGCGCCTAACTGAACTCTCTTATATTTTTTTTTAGTAGACAATGGTTTTGTTTGTTCTCAACTTCAACAAAATATCTGGCGCTGCCTGCTGTTTCTGGTTCGTCGATGATACTATCTGCAATTCATTGATAGTGGTGCTGCTGTTCTGGTTGGTACTATCTGCAAGTTATCTGTGGTGTTGCTTCTCTCTTTTGGTCTGATACTATCTGCAAGTCATCATTAGTAGCAATTCTTCTCTCTGGTTTGGTACTGTCAGCAAGTAATCATTAGCAGTGCTGTTCTCTGGCCTGGTGGTATATTCAAGTCTTATATACTACTGCCACGTATCATTGGTTCAATCGATCGGGTAAGTTTTGATGGTGTCTGCTGCTTAATAATACCATACTGACTATCCAAATTTGATAGAATATAGGTATCAAGCACAAGGTGGTGCTCCAGGACATTAAATGCAGAACCTGTTGTGAATTGTTTATCAAGTAAGTATAAATGGTGACGTAGATTGCTGAATACATTGCTGACTATTGTTATACTATTTTGATATGATGTGTAGGCAACAAGTATAAGGTCACGACGACTACTGATGGATGATTAATGATGAATACTACTGGATGCAAACGGAACTGTCAACAGTCAATTAGGTAGTAGGTATATATTATTATGATATGATGGCGTTGACTGAGGAATGCAATAATACTGACTATATTCTTTGAATTATGTGTAGGCAGGCAAATGGGAATGAACATGGACACTACTGGATGCTGCAAGAGATCTATCAAGTTATTTTTTTCTGTGGATGACAACAGCCAGAGCAATAGTAGTAGACACAAGTTATACATTTTTATTAGCTTCTTTTTCTCCCTCTTTTTTTCTTGGCTTCTTGCCCTCATTTTTTTTTAGTTTTCATCTGCATGTAATGTTATTACCCTCACTATTTTTCTTTCTTTCTATGTTTCTGTGAAGCATACCTTTTTTTTTACGTTGCGTGAATGTGCCTATCACTGAAGCTCAACAATAACAAGATTCCGAGGCTAGGATTAGATAGGCTGGTCCAAACTTAATTGTTGTTCTACTTACTTAGCGACAGTTGAGGGCCTTAATAAACATAATTCCTCATGTTAGGGGTGTAGTAAGGCACGCTCTAGCACCTGAGGGGTGGTCTAATTGAGATACTACCTAATTGCACTTTTGGGTAGTACTTCAAATTCCGCCTAACATCATTGCAGAGGAAAACTATGGCAAAAATTTTCTAGGTTTTTCAGTATATAGAGGTAATAAATAGATATAGTTTTTCTACGTTTTTGAGCTGTTTAATGCGTTGTTTGTATTGCTTGAAGTGATTTGAACACTACACTGTGCGAAAGTACATGTAAAATTCTGTAAACAGCATATAAATTTGGAAGTTTGAAATTTAAATAAAATTATTTATGCTTGTGTGTAAAGCAGACTTGTTTACAGATGCCTGAAAGCTTCTAAATATGTCTTTTTTGTAGTAAATTATAAAGCCATTGTGGAATTTATAGCTTGTCCTGGATACAAGCTCACGGAAAAAAAGAATAAAAAAAACAATAAGTCAACTTGATAAAGGTACTAGTTTATTATCAAACCGACAGGTGTAAAATAGACTGAAAAATCTCTACTGGCCAGGTAGATGATCTTTCGTATATACTATAGCAGTGGATAAAAGCTCTGCTATTAAAGATTTATATATATACTGTAAGTCAATTCAAATCAATTAACATATCGATTCATGCTAAAAGAGATCTCAGAAAGCTAAAAAACATACCTTTTTAGCATTGTCTGAGTAAATAAGCACACTCTTATCTGAAGTACTCTAATCTGTCCTTCATATGAGGATTATTAACATGGATCTAGTAGCATGTATCCTATAGGTATAGTCTCTAAGTCTATATCTTCTGTTGAGCCAGCGTATACAATAACCAGCACAGCGAAAGATAGTATAGTAGTAATTGAACAAGACGCAAATATACTGAAGTTTATTCATGAAATTAAAGGGCTATTTATACTAAATTTATGAGTCATCATACAGTACAAGACAGTAACAAATGTTATTCACTTGCAGCTGAATCTGCCCATCGACTGAGATGTAACCTAGTAGCATATTCCATTATATTTGGAATAATTACCTATCAAAGATTGCCTTAATCTTATATAGACAGTTGTGGCAATTCTGGCACAACAATCTTTTTGGGGCCATGTTCTTGACAACTTTCACATTGGCGCACCATGTCATGAATGTCGTCTTCTTTATTCATTGTTGGCCAAAAGAATTTTGGAAATATACGGTTCAGTGTATTGGCGAAAGCAAAATGTCCTCCTAATGGAAGGTAATGATACTGTAAAAACGTTGTACCCAGAGAAAAGATACAAATAGCGATAATATAAAAGATAATAAAGACTTGTAAAATAATAAGCCAGATACGAAAACTAAAGATTTATTAATTGAATTAAGCACACCTTTTATATTAAATCATAATCGCTAAGTCAATCAATCTATCTTATTGTTTAATGACCTGATGTTTGACAAGTGTCAAACATGTATATTTACAACACAGCATTTTATCAGGAACAATGGTCTGATATAGAATTTAGGTTGAGTCAGGCATTGTCTCAAACATGCCGCAATCTTCCCAAATCTCTTATTCAGCACAGACCATTTAGAATGTTCTCAAACAACTAAGTAGCTTGTTCCTTATCTTGAGACTCTATCAAAAGATCTACTAGCATCAAATGAAGTATCGTGATCCGATTATAACTGAGTTATTCTAACTCAAGTATCCCGCTGGATGCAACAAAAATGACTTCTTTGGCTTGTTCTTTATCTAATACTTTCTTGAAACAATTTATATCATTTGGTTGCAATAGATATAATTTATCTTGGTAAAGTGTGAATTTGTGAATGTTCTTTTCGATGTATTATTGGTCTTCAGGGTTTATGGTCGTCGGTGCGAATGTTGATGATTTTAAATAGTGTATTATGTTGTCAATTGTGCTTTGTTCCATGTTTTATATTTAAGAGAAGGCTTTTTGGTTGAATTTTTTTGGATTTTATTTTATTCAGATGTTTTTAGTTAATTGTCTAGGTATTTATATGTATGTTTTTAGTATATTATCACTGATTATTTGATGTTTTTGTAGTTGATTTTGAGAAGATTTTGAAATGTTTTTGAAATGTTTTTGAGATCGTTTTATGGATTATGCATTCAACTCCAGAGATTTATCGTCATTCAGAGCGTTTGGACCTTTCCTAGAGTTTAGAGTCATTCAAATTCTTGGAATAGTAACAGAGTTTATAGAAAATAGCGTCATACAGTACAGTGATTTGGACATTGGCATAGTTTAACATCATAAGTGCTAATTAAAGCTTTTTGGATTCACAACAGAGTTTAGCAATATAAGGTCTTTCAGTAGGCGATTTTGGACCATGGTAATACACAGTTTAAAGTCTCAAGATCTTTGGACTTGTTGGAAATATTATTTGGTGTAGTACTCTTTCACAACAATAGAGTACCCTAGGTAAACAATGTTTTGAGTCTCTATGCAAACCTTCATATTCGACTATCAGAGTTTAGGGATCATCATACTTGTCGTCCAGAGTTTGGACAAATAACTAGCAAGAGTTTAAAGTTGATGTGTATGTGAAAGGATGTCATCAGCAGTTTTGGACATAGCAGAACAGAATTTTTCGTCATGCAGTCAGTGATTTGGACGGGAATAGAGTACAATGGCTTAGTAACCTAATTGACTCAAAAAATCGGCAGCTTCGTTGACTCGACCTTTTCTGTAAACTATTCTAAAGTTGAATTATTCAGAAAGGATTTCGATCCATCTCGCCAAGATATCAGTGGGCTGTTTTGTTTTCAGAAGACCCGGAAGTGCAGAGTAGTGATTACTGATAACCGTTACTTGGAATGGAGAGCCTAACAAGTATGGTCTATACAATTTTAACGACCAAACGACCGCAAGTAGTTCAAGTTTTGATATGCCATAGTTCCGTTCTGAGCCATGAAGGGATCTGCTTGAGAACACAACAGGATACTCATGACCTTCCTCGGTCCGCTGGGTAAGGATTGCCCCCAATCCTTGTATAAAAGCATCACACACAACCTCAAAGGGTTTGTTGAAATCAGGTTTGCGTAAAATGGGTTCACTGGTGAGCTTTTCCTTCAAAGTGTGGAAGGCTTTCGTGGCTTCGTCAGTCCAGGCAAGACGTTTGGTTGTTTTCAGCTGATCATGCAAGGGGCGAGCGATCTTTGCAAATCCATTTACAAATCTTCGATAATATGACGCTAGTCCTAAGAAACTGCGTACTTGTTTGATGGTTGTTGGCAAAGGGAAATCCTTGACCTTTTCAATGGTTGCAGGGTTGGGTTTGATTGCATGTCTTGTCACAACGTATCCAAGAAATAGGATTTCTTCCTTAAAAAAATGACATTTCTTTGGATTGAGAACAATGCCATGTTTACTCATGCAATTAAATGTTTTTGCAAGGTCTTGTAAGTGCTGTCTGGGATCTTCTTGATTCGTATACGTAGTGACATCGTCCAAATATAAAATTAGACATTCATTGACCAGAGAGTGGAAACATTTCTGCATCATTTCAGAAAAAGCACTTGGGCTACTAGAAATATCTTGAGCTAGCTTTTTGAAATAGAATGCACCAAGAGAACAAACTACTGCGGTGAGAGGACGTGATTGGCTGGCGATGTTGGCCTGGAAAAAACCTGAACGAAGATCAAAACAACTCATCCAATAAGCTTCGTTCAATCGATCAAGTAAATCGTCAATGTTCGTCAAAGGATAGTTCATAGTTTGACTTTGAGAATTGAGATATCAGAAATCAGCTACGATACGATATGTTCCGTCTTTCTTCTTTAGCATGATCAGAGGAGACGCCCATTCAGAGTACCCAGCTCGTTCTATGATGCCTAACTTGAGTAGCTTATCAAGCTCTTCCCAAAGACATTCGGTTTCATTTCTTGACAATCGATAAGACTTGACTCTGCGAGATACTGCATCAGGTTTCAGCTGGATAACGTGTTCGCCGACATTGATGTTTCTAATCTTATCATTATTCCAATCGAAGATATGGTCAAATTGTGAAATCAAGCTTAAGAAATCTTTCTTTATATCACTAGGCACGTTTGATATATCGATTTTGTCTTTGATCTTGTCTTCGTATTTGTCAAGATCCATATCATCTTGTACTTCACAACTGAATAATTCGTTGGATAACATTTCTTCATTCAGTTTCTCCAGTTTGAAAGCTTTGAATTCCTCGATTTCAGACATATAGATGACGTCGATATTAGCGATCAATTAACCAGGTTCCAAAATGATTGTATTGTCAGAATCATTTACTAAAAAAAGGTACACTGTGTTTTCCTTTTGCACTATATATGAAGCCGATTGTGCCCAGACGCATTCCTTGTTGCAGAGTTTATCGCAGACTATATCACATACGACTTGAAACCTTGGATCCTCTTTGAGTTTCTTCTGATCGAGTAAATGGTTCAAGCCTAAGTGGTATTCGCGATACGAGTGCGGAGGGATGTACAAGAGGTTGTCGTATACAAAGACATCGAAATTACTAGGTTCATATGGGACTTTTTGTAATCCTAATCGTCCAAACCTGTCAGGGTCTGAATGTTCCTTGTATTCGTCTTCTAACATGAGTAACATTTCGCCATCTGAACCAGATGACTCTGGTTCCAGGTCTTCGTTAATGTCATCTTCTTCAGTATCCCCATCGTGGAGTTCGTCTTCAGAAGAAGAGGGTTCATCGTCAGACTCGTCTAATGCAGGAGTTTTTATCATAGGTAAAATGGCATTGGTTTGGGATCCACCTTCAATCGTGTAATGGATGGTACAGTAGAATTCAAATTTTTACCATTCTCACCATTAAGATAGCCTGGAGTGTTGATAGCAGCAGAGAAAGGGTTTTCTACCAAATGGATGACGTTGGGGGAGTGAGCGTTCCACCAAGCATTCGAATGTTTGTCCCAATCCTTCATGTTTGTAGCTGACATTTCCTTACAAAAGGTCTTAATGTCTTGAAGTAGACCGGCACGATAACGGGCATAGATGAACCTTTCATCACTTATGTTTGCCAAGTCAGCAGCTTCATATAAGCGAGACAAGAATTCACTAGGAGATCCCTTCACGGATTGACACATTTCGTCAAATGCATGTTGGTAGCATTCGATGGTTGTTTCAGAAATGAATCGGTCTTGCAGAATTTGAGAAGCCTCCTCAAATGAGATCTTGTTGAGAGCGACGTCTCTTTCCTTCAGAGCGTTCTCAAAGTAAACTAGGGCCACACGACGAAGTTGAGCACGCAAAATGGCTACCTTGCGATATTCTTGTATGATACCACTTAGAGCAAAGAAGGATTCCAATAGTTGTAGAAAGTAGCGAAGGTCTTCACCTTCAAAGCCGTAGAATTCAATTATTCTAAGTCTTCCGTTGTGAGTCCAGCGGTTAGATTCGAATGGTCCAGATGTTGCCAACACAGTAGCAGCTTCGACTGCAGGGGATTCAATGGTAGACATACCAAAAATAGAGAGAGAGATAGTAGAGATATAAATATAGAGATGAGGCCCTGTTAATGAGCACCACTTGTTGTGAAACGAGGAGCGCTAGTTTTGAATGTAGTGATAAAAGTAATAAAAGTAATAGGTAAAAATGACCAAGCAGATCTAACCATTATATGAGCACCAGGTTTATAGTTGTCCAACTAGTAAAATATAATAATATAAAAGAAAAATAAGAATAAAGTACAATGAATCAAGGTCAATAGTACTGTAGTAAACGCCAGATTCAAGGGATCTTACAAAGATATAAATTCAAATAAAGAATATAATGAGCTATAGAGCTATATGAATAAGTTTAAGGTAAAAATAAGATGATCTTTTATTCTGTCTATTCAATTGATGGTCTTTTATACTAATTTTCTATGTATGATATTCTACTATATTGTCTATAAATTTTGTGATGGTTGCTTTGTTATGAGTCATTGCGTGTCAATTGCAAGGAACAAGTAAATAAGATATGTGATTAATAATTGATTTGAACGATATAGAATGTGGTAGAATGATTTCTTGATGGCAATTGAGATTTGTATGGGTAATCCTTTGAGTGAGTTTAACAAAGATTTTTGATATCCTTGATTTATCCGTTTGATTTCAATACGCGAAATTGACTTTGAAGAAGTGTTACAGGTACAGTTTATGGGACCTAGGCGCCGTTGAAAGAGTAGTATTGGCGGGTGAAAAGGAAGATTAAATGGAGATGAGCCGGATAAAGTAATACGAATGTGATTATAGAAAATATCTTTTGGCCAAAAAAGATACAGAAGGTATGGTAATATGATTCTAGATATTTTGTTTGGAGAGAATGATACTTTTATTGATAATAGTCTGTTTTATTTTGGAAAGGGAAGCAAAAAAAGAGACAGGAAGATAGTTGTGGGCAAAGCGCCAGGTAACAACAGATTTGATTCGTAACAACAGTAACATTAGCCAAAAAAAGAGTCTTTGAGAGAATTACGAATTCGATTCGTAACAGTAACAACACTAACGCAAATGTTGTCAGGTACACACTGACTTTGTGTGTAACCTTTTGAATAATATAAATATCAAATCAATTTGTAAAATAATAAAGATCATCTTTTATCTCATATATATTCTTTTATATACTGTTGCGTTGCGTAAGAGTGGTAGTGTATATAGTTTTATAGAAAAATAGATTGAAATAGATAAATGAGCCAAAGCAGATCTAACTATTAAATGAGCACCAGGTTTATAGTTGTCCAACTAGAGTAAACAAATAAACAAGTAGTAAAAGAAGTGTAAAAAGAAATATAAAAGAAATGAATACAATGAATCACTAACAGCAATAAGTAAAGTATGTAATTCAAGGGATCTTACAAGTAACAATTGTAAAATATAAGAAGTAGTAATATAAAATAGCTAAAGAGCTTCAAGTAACAGTTGTGAGTTAAAATGTAGATAAAATATAAGATAATTTATTCAATTGATTGTCAACATTCATGTTATTTATGCTAATTTGTTATCTGAATGTCTGTTAATGGATCCTTGTTTTTATGGATCAAATTTGGATCTAAATAAAATATCTGCTACGAGATCCGTATGCTATGTGATGGTGGATTACTTAATCTACTTGAGTGAGCTTGTCCAGACTTTGCTGAAATGGAATATATAATATGTGTGTTTGAGATAATGAGTTTGTGATGTAGGAAATGGTATTTATGACAGATTGATATTTGTGATTTGAACCTTGTTTTCTCCCGCTAGTTTCAGGGCATTTGGATATTGGGAGTAGCACATGAGTTATAATTGCGCATAAAAAAATAGGTGTTTGAATATTTGAATGTTTGAAGGTCAGGATTTATTGTATGGTAAAAATATGAAAGTACGAGAAGCAAAAGGAAAAGGACATGTCAAGCTTGATGTGGTTACGGATCGTAACAATACATTTATTCAAGTCTACTCCAAAAACTATATCTCTGCACACGACAATGTCTACAGGCACCCTCTTTTTAGAAGAGGTGCAAAAATCTCTCCGGCGGGGAATTGAACCCCGGTCTCCCGCGTGACAGGCGGGGATACTCACCACTATACTACCGAAGATTACTGATATTTGTTAAGATGGTAGATGAATTCTGTCGTGCTGATTTATCACAAAGCGGTTATTGAACTTGAAGCCAATCACAAGCCTGTTCCTGAACTGAAATTGAAACTAGTAGTAGCAGTGTATTTTATTTTGACATATATAATTGAATCAAGGTAGCACTTTTGAAATAAATCGAACTTTCTTACGTTTAAATCTTTTGGGTACATAATTTTGTATACATTTTATCGCTGAGATACTATCTACATCAAACTTATTCCAACACATCAGCACTTTAAACAGCATTAATTATTCGATTTTGTCTCGGGATCAATCATTACTGCAAGATCTTCCATCCACCTGCTACCACATTCACAACCTAGCACCGCAGAGTATCATATTTTGATACATGATATCTTTTTCTTGGATTACTTGGTACAATTTCGATTTCCCAAAAAGGAAGAGATTATGTAATAGTAGTGATAACAATGAATGATTCAAGGTGTGGATCTACATTTATTTTGGCTATGATTTATTTGAAGGGTGTATATTTGTGAATACTCAAGATGTCTATTTAGTTTCGACAAGTTATCGTGATTTGATCTCGTTGGTTCTCTCATACAAGGCTACATTGTTCTCATTTTTGTTCGTACATGTGATTTACCGTGCACTCTATTGTATTGTTTCAAGGTCAACGTGTATTTTAGACGGTTAAATCTACATACATTTTTGGTTTACGCATTCTGATGATATCAAGTTTATCCGATTGTTAGTTTGGTTAAGGCAAGGCGCGCTCTAATCTGGTAGTTTGGTATTTGGTCTGGTCTGATTTGTACATGAAGGATTGGAAGAATTACTATTTTGAACTGTGAATTGACTCTGGAATCTGACTCAGGACTACAACAAACCAATTGAACAAGATGCAAGTCTATTTTAAATTGGAATTAGAATGAATTGACACGGATATATGATCATGACATTGAATTGAAGGATACTTAATTCATGTGGTTACATTTTGATCTGGGCGCTACCGATTTTTGACATTGAGATTATTTTGACATTGAATTGAAGGCTATTCAATTTTGGTGGTTACATTTTGATCTGGGCACTGACAACATTTGAACTTGAATTACTTTGACAGGTGAACAATAGAATTAATTACACAAAGCACTCAATTATCGATACATATAAATAGCATTCTGAATTGCATCTAAATAAAGAGCATCCATTTTCTTCTTCTTAAATCTGGAGTCTAGTTACTAGTGCCAATCTAGTACCAACATACCTAAAGAACACTCTAAATTCATCTCTCATAATTATTGGGATCGTTTCTCACAGTCTTCCTTTCCATATAACAATACTTATATCTTGGTTACCAACTCGCAAAGGTAATCATTAAAGAGAGCTTGATATTTATCAATTTTGTCATTTCCAAGGATAACCTCCTAGAAATGGGGCTCTGTCTCTGTTGTGAACTTTCCCTGTATATACTAAGGTGCCAAATATATATTAATCAGAAAGAAAGCTATTTATTAAAATAATTCAAGAGGCGGAATATATATACTACTTTCAGATCACATGACCTTACTACTAACACTATCACATCTAGTACTATGACTATAAACTGCTATTCATTATATTGCTATGACTATAACTGGTCGTCAACATTAGCTATAGACACCTCAAACTACCATATACTATTTCAGCCATGACAATTTATTACGATTGTAAATTAATTTTGTGGTGCTAACTTTCAGAAAAGCGCACTGCAACTTTCTGGCGTATTACTCCCGTTTTAGCCTGGTGTAAAACGGTGGATATATTTTAGGCTGTAGAAGGGTTGAAGATAGAGTTTATAATACGCCCGATTTCTAGACAGAAAATAGTATTTACAAGTTGGGATTTTAAGCGAATGTAAAAAATGATAACTAGAGTAGTAATATAGATTAAAAAAGGGATAGTAATATTCAACTAATGCATCATTTTACTCAAATTAATATACCAACGTTTTACCATTCAAAAAGTTGCAGTGAGACACTACAGCCCTCAGTTGTTCTAGGACATTTCAGGGATCCCTAAAACGACTTGACAAAAATCATTTTCAGTAAAGCCCATTTATGGCGTATCATAGCATCCTTGAAATATCAAGAACAAAAAACATCAATTCTTAAATTAAAATTTCTCCTCAACCAGCAAATTTTTTCGATGATTCTCAATATTTACTTTAGGATACATAAAATAGCCATCTACAGTGGGGCGTTTAAACACTGTACCTAAAACTTCCATTTCAGGGTCACCCTAATATGACACACTGTTGTATCCAGAGAAAAGATACAAATAGCGATAATATAAAAGATAATAAAGACTTGTAAAATAATAAGCCAGATACGAAAACTAAAGATTTATTAATTGAATTAAGCACACCTTTTATATTAAATCATAATCGCTAAGTCAATCAATCTATCTTATTGTTTAAATAATGACCTGATGTTTGACACTTGTCAAACATGTATATTTACAACACAGCATTTTATCAGGAACAATGGTCTGATATAGAATTTAGGTTGAGTCAGGCATTGTCTCAAACATGCCGCAATCTTCCCAAATCTCTTATTCAGCACAGACCATTTAGAATGTTCTCAAACAACTAAGTAGCTTGTTCCTTATCTTGAGACTCTATCAAAAGATCTACTAGCATCAAATGAAGTATCGTGATCCGATTACAAATGAATTATTCTAACTCAAGTATCCCGCTAGATGCAACAAAAAAGATCCACACTACTATACGACATATTCTTATTACATCCATGATACTATAGCTACAGATACTTGTACAATATATACAGTATGTTATTGATATGTTCGTATCTACGTCTATTCAATTATTGGTGTAGACGTAAATGTATATATAATCGATATGTATCGTATCCACCGACTGTAAAAATGGAGGGACGATATTTAAATTATAACGAATCGTTGTGTGTTCCACTATTATATATAGATAAACGATACACTATAGTGATTGTGTGTAAACTTAGGGGCAAATTAAGAATACGAGAGAAAAGATGTTGTTTATTAAACCTGTCAAACTCTAATTGAAATACACCTGACTGGTGTTGAATCTTGCATGATTACATAATTTGTATATATCATTATGCTATAGACAAGCAAGTGACATGCTATAGACATGCCATATATCCAGATATGTGCTAAGATGTATCCAGGACGACGACGATATAAACTCAGACACATACTATGGATAATATTGTTGTGCCAGAATCGCCACAACTGTCTATATAAGATTAAGGCACTCTTTGATAGGTAATTATTCCAAATATAATGGAATATGCTACTAGGTTACATCTCAGTCGATGGGCAGATTCAGCTGCAAGTGAATAACATTTGTTACTGTCTTGTACTGTATGATGACTCATAAATTTAGTATAAATAGCCCTTTAATTTCATGAATAAACTTCAGTATATTTGCGTCTTGTTCAATTACTACTATACTATCTTTCGCTGTGCTGGTTATTGTATACGCTGGCTCAACAGAAGATATAGACTTAGAGACTATACCTATAGGATACATGCTACTAGATCCATGTTAATAATTCTCATATGAAGGACAGATTAGAGTACTTCAGATAAGAGTGTGCTTATTTACTCAGACAATGCTAACAAGGTATGTTTAGCTTTCTGAGATCTCTTTTAGCATGAATCGATATGTTAATTGATTTGAATTGACTTACAGTATATATATAAATCTTTAATAGCAGAGCTTTTATCCACTGTTATAGTATATACGAAAGATCATCTACCTGGCCAGTAGAGATTTTTCAGTCTATTTTACACCTGTCGGTTTGATAATAAACTAGTACCTTTATCAAGTTGACTTATTGTTTTTTTTATTCTTTTTTTCCGTGAGCTTGTATCCAGGACAAGCTATAAATTCCACAATGGCTTTATAATTTACTACGAAAAAGACATATTTAGAAGCTTTCAGGCATCTGTAAACAAGTCTGCTTTACACACAAGCATAAATAATTTTATTTAAATTTCAAACTTCCAAATTTATATGCTGTTTACAGAATTTTACATGTACTTTCGCACAGTGTAGTGTTCAAATCACTTCAAGCAATACAAACAACACATTAAACAGCTCAAAAACGTAGAAAAACTATATCTATTTATTACCTCTATATACTGAAAAACCTAGAAAATTTTTGCCATAGTTTTCCTCTGCAATGATGTTAGGCGGAATTTGAAGTACTACCCAAAAGTGCAATTAGGTAGTATCTCAATTAGACCACCCCTCAGGTGCTAGAGCGTGCCTTACTACACCCCTAACATGAGGAATTATGTTTATTAAGGCCCTCAACTGTCGCTAAGTAAGTAGAACAACAATTAAGTTTGGACCAGCCTATCTAATCCTAGCCTCGGAATCTTGTTATTGTTGAGCTTCAGTGATAGGCACATTCACGCAACGTAAAAAAAAAAGGTATGCTTCACAGAAACATAGAAAGAAAGAAAAATAGTGAGGGTAATAACATTACATGCAGATGAAAACTAAAAAAAAAATGAGGGCAAGAAGCCAAGAAAAAAAGAGGGAGAAAAAGAAGCTAATAAAAATGTATAACTTGTGTCTACTACTATTGCTCTGGCTGTTGTCATCCACAGAAAAAAATTACTTGATTGATCTTTTGCAGCATCCAGTAGTGTCCATGTTCATTCCCATTTGCGTGCCTATACATAATTCAAAGAATATAGTCAGTATTGCATTCCTCAGTCAGCGCCATCATATAATAATAATATACCCACCTAATTGACTGTTAACAGTTCCGTTTGCATCCAGTAGTATTCATCATTAATCATCCATCAGCAGTCGTCGTGACCTTATACTTGTTGCCTACACATCATAGCAAAATAGTATAATAATGGTCAGCAATGTATTTAGCAATCTACGTCATCATCTATACTTACTTGATGAGCAATTCACAACAGCAGGTTCTGCATTTAATGTCCTGGAGCACCACCTTGTGCTTGATACCTATATTCTATCAAATTTGGATAGTCAGTATGGTATTATTAAGCAGCAGACACCATCAAAACTTACCCAATCGATTGAATCAATGATACGTAGCAGTAGTATATAAGACTTGAATATACCACCAGGCCAGAGAACAGCATTGCTAATGATTACTTGCTGACAGTACCAAACCAGAGAGAAGAATTGCTACTGATGATGACTTGCAGATATTACCAAACCAGAAGTGAAAAACAGCGCTTCATCATATGCCTTGCAGATAGTATCAGACCAAAAGAGAGAAGCAACACCACAAATAACTTGCAGATAGTACCAACCAGAACAGCAGCACCACTATCAATGAATTGCAGATAGTATCGAACCAGAAACAGCAGGCAGCAGCGCCAGATATTTTGTTGAAGTTGAGAACAAACAAAACCATTGTCTACTAAAAAAAATATAAGAGAGTTCAGTTAGGCGCAATTCAATAAAAGTAGCAATCTACGTTACGTACCGAATTACTGTTATGAAATATATCAAAAATTCCAAGGAAGTAGCTATAGCAGTAAGTCGAATTGTTGTGTCTTTGTCGTCGTCGTCTTTTTTGCTGTAAAGCAGTGATTACCTATTCTGAAAAAGAAAGAAAATGAATTAATAAATACTAGTGCTAGACAATCTATTCAGCAACAAATACACTCACTAGCATCATATGGCAACACTGATGACAGGCTTGATGAACTTGTTGCTATTGTTTCCAAAAACATTGGAGTGAGTAGAATAATAGTAGTAGAACTGTTGCTGTAGCTGTAAAAATAGTATCAAAAACGGGGGAAGGAAAAACGGGGGAAGGAAAAACGGGGGAGTGCAAAAGCAAACTATTGTGCATTTGACGTCACGAGGTTTCTCTGTATATAGTAGCTGATATTAAACTGAGATTAAAAGCTCTATTGATCAAAATGCTATTTCATCATTCTGGAAATTTGTCATGGCCTAAAGTTGGCAGTTGTTCATAGTAAACACTTGATCAAGCTTATATCAAACTTGTGCAGAATTCAAAGGCGCATCGAATGGTATTACTTTTGTCTGGTTTGATCAACACTAGGCGTTTCAAAGCGACAGAACATTTTTTGTCAAATTTTGATACTTTTTCAATAATATCCCCATCTCTGTCAAAATAAACCTACTTGTAGCATTCATTATTATTGTAAAGCAAAAAATTTCCTATCATTTGAGCTCTTACTGGGGGTTCTAGCTTGACTCTACGTAGAGAAATGAGCAAAAACGTCTGACCAAAAAATCATCAGCTAGTTTTTTTTGCCTTACTCTTACCCGTAAATTTGGTGAAAGATGGCCAGTTTTCCAAGGACATAACTTTATGTGATATCTCTGCCAATACTTATCAGATTTGAACAAAACAAACACCATTCAATAGCTTTACATTAGAACTAACATAATCTAAAGGTCAAAAACACCTAATAGACGTTCCCTTCATGAAATAATTCAAAATCATGTACTTTGATTTGCCTCAAGCGGGTACTACCCGACATATTTTTGAAAATACTAACAATAACGATACCATCTTATAGAGAATTAAATGAGAAACAAAAGTCAAGCACTACGCAACATCTACTCACTTAGTAAATCATAGAGAAATATCCCTTCAAAGTTGCTTCATTTTTCACATTTTTCCTTCTTACTACCTCACTTCATCTATTACAAACCCAAATTTAACACTCGCTAATCAATAAAAGTACCCTAAACAACTTTTACTATACATACATTCAACATTCATATATCAATACAATGACTTTTACTTGTGACATCTGCTCAGAATCGATGAAATCATGAAATCATGGATATCTCAGCAGCCACAGTAGCTACGTAAATTTCGCTTGTAGTTTCGCTTTTTACGCAAGAAATGGTCCTAATAACCTGTAAGTTTCAAGATTGTACCGGCAATATTTAAAAACTCGATGTTCGATGGTCCAAAAGTCAAAAAGTCAAATTTTGAAAATCGTTTCCAACATCTATGACCAGACATGAGGCCCCACACACAATATGAGATAACCTAATAAACCTATTTTAATACCATAACAATGAGGCAAGTTTTAGCTGAGGACATGGTATTGGAAATGCTTTATTGTCGAAATAATGGACATTGGAGAGTGCACAATTTAGCTGGGAGTACAAGCACAATCAAAGGTTACGCAGATCTACCTCTCTGGTCAATGCTTCGCATAAATTACCCCTTTAATCAAAAAACAACAATTACAATCGCTGAATATCGCAACAGCACCACCTATTGCTCTCTATCAAACTCATGCTACGAGCTAATAACGCTCAATTGTTATAAATACTCTTCACTTTTTTACCCTAATCCAGGAATCTTCAGTTTTATTTGAACAACCAGATAAAATATAGTTGACTTTAATTGTATTTTACTATTTTGCTTTTTTTTTCTGTAAAGTCTGTTTAATCCCTGGTTTCACTGCAAATATAACTCCTAAATTCCACTATAACAGAGAGCAATGATGGTTAGCAGTCTGATAACTTTACCGAGTTGGTCATATACAATTCTCCTTGAATTATTATTAGCCTACTATGTAAAAAAAGGAGTTAACCTATTTCTATACTTTTAGAGTCGAAGTGTTAAAAGGCCGTTGATCAATCAGATTTATGGGTTTGGGCAATGAAAGTGGGTTGATCGTGGCATCAGGATATCAGGATGTAAGTATTATGATAAAAAAAACTTTCAGAAAACTAATCAGGAGGGCATTTTTTTTTCTTTTTTTGTACTGAAACTTATGCCAACTATCATTCTGCTACTTTATCATCAGTTGAGCTCATCTAATTATTTTAGACAAGCCGAGCTTTGTACCATACGAGCATATCACGAGCTTTTAATTAACAAAATTTAATTGAATTACACGCATGAAAAGCTTGTCAATCATGTTGAGGCTCGACTCCTCTCGAAAAACTAAGCTTATCATCGAGAAATAACATAAATTTCAGTAACCACCTTACATGAAAAAATGATATACTAGTAGCTAGTGGGCAAGATATTCTCTTTACTGTGATATATTCACTCTTTCATGTCTTCCAATCACCAATACAGTCGGTGTTTTATACAGAGCATTACAAAGAGCTTAATGGCCTTTCCATCATCATAGCTTATGTTTTTTTTACACTGTCATTGCCTTGTGTATGATGACCGGGGGCCAATTTCGACAACCTACGATCAATCGCCAAACATACTTTTGGTTTATAACTTTGAAAAGCTGTTTGAAATGTGAGCCTATATTCCCAAGCCAGATTCCCTTGCAAATCCGTTAATGCTGTTGCAATTGGATATCTGTGAGAGGTGATATTGTCGTGATCCAACATTATTTGCTGTGCCTCATTCATCGTTCTTGATGTAATTTTTTACAATTGAAACAATTATTTAAAGACGAGCAATTTCATGTAGCATATGTACTTATGAAATTACTACCATGATCAGCGATAGGTTGGCAAAAGTAATCTTCATTATTGCCGTAAAAATAGCATTGTTGTACACAGTCAAGATGAGTATGTTGGACATTTGTGAGTGAAAAAGCTCTAAGGCCAAAAAAGATGGAAGTAATGGCAGTTTTTATTCCGTTTTCAAAGGACAGATTCACCATTCAAAGCGGTTAAAAGTTCTCGGATGTATTGCTAAGAGTGCTCTTTTATTAATGCAACCTGGAAGATCCATCGAGAAACCTTCCCTTAGAAAATGAGGCCACTTTACGGAATTTAAGGTATCCTTGAATGAATAATATGATAGCACTGAAGAGGTAGTCTAATGTGATCTATCAGCATTATACTTTGTAATAGACTTTAGTCAAGAACGGCAAACGTCTCATTTATCGTGATACCTTGACGTCATTTGAAATAAACGAAAAAAACTCGGCATCAACCTAAAAGGGCATACAAAATAAGATGCGCCTTGCTATTTCTTCCCACAAACAAACACAATATCATGAGCTCTTGGTGGTCATTTGGAGGAGGAGCGACAGCAAAGAAGGTAGGTCTGTATACACGTATACAAAACACTAAATGCTGATTGAAAAGTATGCTAGGAACCAGTTGTGGCAGCCCAAGCAGCACCTTCACAGCAGTCTTTTAAAGCTATGAGTAATGCGTTCCGAAAGGGCGTTCAATACAACAGTAAAATCGTACTTTGCTAAAACACAACTCGCTTCTCACCAGCACGTTTATAGTGAAAATCGTTTTACGAGGCGATGTCATGACAGGCAAAAGCAATCTTTGTAGGTGTACAGTTAAAGTGAGATTTATGCATTAGTTAACAGCGAAACAAAAGTTCATCGCCTTCAAGGATCTGAATTCAGCGAAGAGTACACATCGACACCGCAGATTCAAGTAGCAAATATACCTTGGCATTACAAAGGTACACCGGTACATGACACCTGGTTTTGTCGACATACTATTAACTCTTCTACGAAACAAAGACTCGAATGATATAGTAAAGATCGAAGTTTGGGATGTCGTGGATAAGGCGCACAATAAAAACAAGTCTGAAAGCAGCAAGGGCATCAAGTTGGAACATAGGCCTAGCGATACTAAGATCGACTCAGCTACCACATCGAACCCGCCATCACCTCAACAGCATCAACAAGAGGACCAAGACGTAGCGATGGGATTAGACGCTTCCACGGTCAATGTTTATCGCAACACACATGGAGCCATTTTAATGTTTGATACCACCAAGCCGTGGACATTTGATTACGTCAATAAAGAGCTCAACAATGTACCTGAAAGTATGGCAGTGCTTGTACTGGGTAATTTTTGCGACAAAACACAAGAAAGAAAAGTGGAAATGGACACGATTCACGCTACTCTGTACGAACATAATCAAGAAAGAATCAAAAAGGGAGCGATCAAGCCCAATTTAATTCGATACGCCGAAACAAGCATGCAATCAGGGCTAGGACTAAAGTATATTTACGAGTATCTCGGCGTGCCCTTTCTGCAGCTGATGATTGAGTCCCTTAATAAACAATTGGAATTGAAAGCGGTCGAGATTGTGGATTTGTTGGAAACTTTGGATACGGACGATGACGTGCCAGCAGGTATGCAGAGAAGAAGAGGACAAGACAACTTTGATCAACGTAGGTGTAGCTGTGTTGAGTTGTAGTATCGAGAGACTAACGCTACATAGCTTCTGAGCCAAGGCTGGCAAGACAACAAGAGGAAATGAAATCAGCTTGGGATCAAGAGCTGCAAGACATTGCGTCGGATCACCCTAGCATGCTGGATCACTTCCCTCGTCGCCAAGAAACACCACCTGTACCTACCGCTCCTGTCAAGTCCAAAAAGAAAAAGGATGTCAAGCTAGTTCCTGAGCAGATACCTGCAGTTGTGGATTTCACCGTAGGCGATGAATTGAGCGATGACTGGTTTGGCGAAGACGTCAATAGCACAAATATCAGTCTGGCTAAACCCGACAAACAAGATTCAGATGAAGAAGGACCTGGTAATCCCATGGTATTGGGCGATGAAGACGTAGAGCCAATTTTCTATAGCACGCCATCCATGACAGATGAACAGCACACTGTTGTACAAGAAGAGCATTCACAGGAGCAAGCGCAAAGTGAGCAAGAGCAAGAGGAGGAGCTGGAGCAGGAGCCGGAGGAGGTGTACCAGCCTGTTTTTAAGAGTGAACTGAATGACGTTTGGAGCCGCAGCTTACGAAGATTATCCGGGCCTGAAGTGATATCCGATAGTGAAGACGAGGATAATAGGATTCGCCAAACAGATTCACCATTTGCTCCAGAGAGCCCATTTATGGAATCACCAACATTCCAGAGCGGATTTTCTGGTGGATATGAGGAGATTGGCGGATCAAATGAAAATCCGTGGTCGATAGGACAATCCAAGCCCATATTGGATGAACAGCCTCGTATTCAGCATGAATGGCATCATGAGACAGTAAAAGACGTACAAGCAAAAGAACAAGGAGGGATTGTTCAGCCAGTAAGTACTGTAGCAGAGAAGGAAAAAGCTCCCTTTTTTTAAATTTGGACATTTGCCAGGATACCACTATCGTTGAACAGCCAACAGTAGAGAAATCAAAAAAGAAGGAATCATCGGGTAAAAAGAAGAAATCATCGACGTCTTCCTCTAGCAAAAAGAAGAGCAGCAGTAGTAAAAAGAAGAAGCCTCAATAAATATAAATAAATCCTGTTTTTTCTTTTTCTTTTTTTTTATGTATATGTTTAATGTACAAAATAATGACAAGATGATGTGTGTGTGTGTGTGTGTGTATGTCTAATAACGGGAGGAAGCGTTCAAATCAGGAATCAGTTTTCCTTTGCATGGTGGTGACGAGAATGACGACGATGATGATGAAGAATGTCTTTGGTCAAGGGGCTCAAATAGAACAAAGTCTTGAAAAGGTGCTGTTGCTGCAGATGATGATGATGATGATATTGGTGTAGATGCTAATGTCGGTTGATAGGGTATCGCGCTACTATGACTTGTACCAAATAACAATAGCGAAGCATCGTTCAACACTTGGCTATCTGACGGTACAGACTTTAATGGAGCAACATATTCATACGACTCCATACGTGGTGCCCTTGGCGGCATGAAAGGATAGTGATTTGATGTAGCATGTATTGGGTATGAATGCGATGATTGTGGTTGTGGTTGTGGTTGTGGCAGCAGCTTACTGTGATAGCTTGGTGGTGGAGATGGCAGCATTAAATGTTGTAGACTAGGCAACTTGTGCTGCTGTCTTTGCTGGCTGTGATGATGGTGATATGACTGATTATACATTTTTTATGAATTTGAATGTGAACGAAAAAAATAAAAAAAAAAAGAGAGAGAAAAAGCTCGGTTTGATAAAAGATTGTATAGTATATATGGAAAAAAATTGGTCAGAATAGGGGGAGGAGGGGTACACAAGGAAAAATCAACCATCATCACCACCATTATCGCCATCAGCACTACTACTGCTGCTGCTGCCGCTGCTGCTGCTACGGGCCAGATTTATCTGGATAAGATTCAGATGAGGCTCTAGATCAACTCGTGGTTCTTTTTCATCATTTCACTATAGCTGATTCACTAGAATACAACAGACGGGGAGACCTGTTTTTGTGTGCAACATCAACAAGGAAAAACAACAACAAATGCTTTCCCGGCTTGTTGATTGCACATGCTGTTGTCAATTGAGTAGTACTCTGCCATCGAGCATGGCAAGAAGAATGTACTCAGCTTGTTTGAACTACAATAAAAAAAATACGCACTTTTGTACTCGTTCACTCACTGCTTGAATATATTGACATACGATACAAATCATGAAACACATCAAATTCTCAGGTATTACAAAAGATTTTGTTGTTGGATAAATAAATGTTCCTACAGAGGAGGATGCAGTTTAAGGTTTTTTTAAGTGAAAAGAATGCCTTGATAGGAGAAGCGTAGTAAGGATAGCATCTGCCTTGATATAATTGTGAAAACACATGGTTTAAATGTAAAAATAAGTTAATTGTTATTATTGCCATCATCCTTCAAATCCACCCCTTTTTGTGAAATTGTTTATATTTGAATTTTTTAGACATATTGGAGCATCAGACCTGTTGGCGTTTTTTCTTCTTTTCTCTCTCTCTCTCTCTCTCTCTCTCGCTCGCTTCATTCTCTAATCACACAAGATGACAGCTTCATCCTCGTCTGTTCGGTAAGGTCAATGTCTAGTCAGGATATATCAATGGGCTCACAAGCAAATACGCAGCGTGGCAGTCAGAATTCGGCCTCTCACAGAGAATGAAAAGCAGCAGTGTCAAAACAATGCAATTGCATTTATACCAGACAACCAGCAGCAAATCATTGTAGGCGGGGACAGGCCATTTACGTTTGACTATGTGTACCCGCCTTCATCGTCTCAGCAAGAACTGTACAGCTCGTGCGTTATTCCTCTGCTCAACAAGTTTATGAAAGGGTAACATTTCATTCGAATAAATTTACGATAAATCAGCGATTAACGATTAGCAGCTACAATTCCACCATATTAGCGTACGGCCAAACAGGAAGCGGAAAGACGTACAGCATGGGCATTGGCCTCGATTCAGTCATGAATGCGTCTGCCAACGATGGCATTGTCCCAAGATTCATTGATTCCTTGTTCAGTTCTCTGGAATCCAAGAAATCGCACAATTACTCTTTTCAAGTTTGTGTCTCCTTTCTAGAGCTGCATAATGAGGATCTTGTCGATCTCTTGTGTCCCAATGTCAGAGGCAGAAGAGAAGGGCTCAATTTGACCATAAGAGAAGACAGCCACGGAAACATATGCTGGTCTGGTGTCAGAGAGGAAGCCGTTTCCAACACGACTGAATTGATGGGTTTGTTACAAAAGGGGTCCATCGCACGCACCACTGCGTCAACAGACATGAATAGCACTTCCTCAAGATCTCACGCTATATTCTCAGTTATACTCAAGCAGTTTCAGGTTGAATCAGCAGACGAGGCACTTGTTGAAAACACAACCTTGTCTGACCAAACCAATGCATCCAATTCAGCAGCACTGCAGACCAAACGACTGGTATCCAAGTTTCATTTTGTGGATTTGGCCGGATCAGAAAGGGTAAACTCAAGTCGTTTGGTGACTGAAGCTCCATTGACCTTTTTCTTTTTTTTTCTTTTTTTCGCTCCAACAGCTAAAGAGAACAAATGCCGTGGGAGACAGGGCAAAAGAAGGCATTTCCATTAATACCGGTTTATTAGCATTGGGAAACGTCATTTCGGCGTTGGGTGATGAGTCTCGTCGTGTGTCTCATATACCATATCGGGACTCCAAGCTAACACGGCTCTTGCAAGACAGCTTGGGTGGCAACAGCCAAACATTGATGCTGGCGTGTGCCTCGCCTGCCGATGCCAACATCACAGAGACGTTAAACACACTGAAATATGCAAATCGAGCGAGAAATATCCGTAATAGAGTTGTCATTAATCAAGAATTAGCAGAATCGGATCGTCTCAAGGCCACCATCACGCGGCTGAAAGAGGAGCTCAGGGGCACAGATGATTTTCTTCGTGCAGTGAATGATGAGATGGATAGCCTAAAAACGCAAGTGGGATCCCTTCACCACACACTAGATCAAACGACATTTGAATTAGCCTCTGTCAAGTATGAGCGCGACGCTTACAAGCACCAGTTGAACGGCAGCGGCCAGCCCTTTGTGCAAGAGACACTGATCCAAGAGTACGCAAACACAATCGAATCACTTAGGCGAGAGCTACTACAATCGCAGCAACTGCTGAAGCAACAACAACAACAGTCAGCTGCATCCAACTCGCTACAAATTGACCATGTCGATTCATCCGCAACCTTGGTTGGGTCGACACATTCCTACACACATGCGGCACACTCACCACTGCTAGGCAAGGAGAGCCCTTCAGAGAAAACCAACAGAAAAAAGAAGCACAGCTACAGGTTTGGCAGTAAAAGATCAAAGACGAGCAGACGAAGAAGCATCTCTTCATTGACTGCGAGCAGCAATACAGCTTCCCCAAAGCAGATGAGAGGCGTGGAGATATTGACTCAAAAGAATCTGAACGAGCTGAATGAAAACCTGATATTACAAGAGGCAAAAAAGAGTATGCAGAGAGAGACAGAGTTCCTTCAGTCTGCCAAGGTAAGATGACAGACAACTTTGCAATTGAAGTAGACTCACAATTTTGGTGCAGATCTCTATAGCCCATCAAGTGAGCACCTCGTGGGAGCTCAAAGGCAACGAGATGGGCCCAAACCCAAAATCTTTGCAGTATAGAAGACGCACAGTAGATATAACACCACCCACTATTCCAGTAGCAGCAGTACTGCAAAACGACTACATTAGCGAAAACAAGCGACTATTACAAAAGTTAAGCAGTGCCATAGAGAGCAAGCATCTTTTGATCCGCCAATTAGAGAAAAGCGAAAAGCTACGAGTAGATCAAGTGAAACAGTTGAGCCGCAAACTGCAAGATACCACTGCCAAAAAGACAACAGCCGCTTCGCAGTACAAGCGTGAACTTGCAGAGCTACGGAATCAATACGAATGCCGTATCAAAAAGCAGCAAGTAGAGCAGCAAACATTACGGCGCAAACACATGCAATTGATTAGCAAGTCAGATACAATGAGAAACCAGAACCAGTCAGTGATAGACCAGTTGAACAGAAACATGGAAAAGCTGACGCATGAAAAGAAGAAGCTGATCAAACGGCTAAAGCTGGAATCAGACAGAGCACGAGAAAAGTCTTTAGAGAACGGCAGAGAGATGTCAAAGATGAAGAGACAGGAAGCTCAGCTTGTCTCGGTAAGAAAGCGGCTAGAAAGAGAGCTTTTGCAACAAAAATCAGCATCAAAACGGGCTACAGAGGAAATTGTTGCGCTGAATGGGCAGATGAAGCAGATTGCCGCCATTTTGAAAAAGGTGCTAGCAAACTATGGCAAAAAGGCACCAGCTGGAAGTGCTGTTACTGATCGCAACTTGCTGGCAAAAGCTGCTGCTTGTGCAAATGTCAGAGGGTATCTCGTAAAGCAAAACGCCGTTAAAAAAGTGGGTGGCAAGTTCAAAGTGACATCATTGCAACAGCAAGTGTACCAGAAAAAGAAGCTTATTCACAGGTAAGGCAATGTATGCAAGAGTGCAATACAGGTCTTGACCATACATCTAATGTAGGGCTATTTCCCTGTACGTGAGGAATCAATCCAGCGCAAAAGTGGGCGAAGAGTTAATACAAAAGGTATGCAACTGAAATAGACCCAGGCTCACTGGTCACTGACAATGCCACCTTCAGCGAGATAGACTCAGAGAGGAGCAGAAGGAGCTTTTAGCGGAACGGCAGTTAATCCTAGAGGAGGAGCGAAAATCAGGCACACAACACACTTTGGATGATGAGCCACAATACATGGACGAACGCATTGATCTTATCACACTTCAAGTAGACACCCTCAATCAACAGATTTCACATATTTTAGAGCAAAAGCATTCTGATGACGAACTAGACGAAAAGAACTGGATGGACATTGTAGACAAAGAACTTCAAATTGACCTGTTTGACCATTCGACTGACTCACAAGTAGCATACGAAATTGCCCTCTCACTGATCCGATCCATGCAGCCTGAAGAAGCTCGACTTGTGTCAGAATCCCTTTTAGAAGATATTGTATTGCTGAAAACAGATCAATCAACCAGCTCAACACTTGTGCGTCATTTGAATAGCATGCTGTATTCATTGCAAGCTGGATTAGTGCAAATGCGAAGAGCAGTGATACCACCAATACCACAGCAACAATCAAAACCTAAAATTACCACGGTAGCAGCAGCAGCAGCCATCAAAACTGCAGGTCTGCGGACGCCACTGGATTCTGTCTTTATCAAGGTGCTATCGAGTCCTGTAGACATTAGATCTGGGCTAGTACTGCCCAAATGATGATATACGAAATGCCTGATTTATGTAGACACTCGTAATAAAACATAAATGCAGATTTTTGAGACAAGCTATGCCAGGTTTATTGCTTCATTTACAGGGATTTAACAAGGCCAATGTCTTTTTCAATTAGTTGAGCTGCAATGGGGTGGTAGAACGACTTGTGCTGCAAGTAAGTATCTACAGCCAATTGAGCACCATTCTTTGCTTGATGAAGAAGACGGTAAAGAGGACGGACAAACTTCATACGACCTTGCTCAGTGACAAACTTGACAACTTCAGGATAGATAGGCTCGTAGCTAGTCATCAAGCAGAGTTGTTGCCAACGAAGACGCAAATCAGCATTGTGGTTGGGAGTAAAGTTGTAGAGCTCATCCATCTTTTGGATCAAACGATGAGGTAAAGGCTCAGCATCAGTCAGCTTTTCCAAAAAGACAATCTTTTGACCAGCAGAGAAGTTTTCAATATCCTTGGCAGAGAAAGATGACAAATCGTCAGTATCACGGGCAGCATCCCAACGCTTTGCGAGATCAAAACAAGCGTCAGCAAGAGTGGTGTCAAACTCGGGGTCAACAGGAGGCATGCCAGGCTTATTGATCCAGGTATCAAAGTCAATTGTGTTTAACTTTTCGATCATAGATGAGCCGTGAGTCTTTTCCATGTATTCAAACAAAAAGTCCTTCCAGTCTTGAGTAGAGATGGAAGTCGAGGCGAAATGTTCAACATAAGCCTTCATGTAGGGTTCAAAGATAGCAGGTCCACCAACGACCTTTTCAATGTGGTATAAAAAGTTGAATCCCTTTTCATAGGGAACCTTGGAGAAGAAATCATCGGGATCGGCGCCATCACGAAGATCAGGATTCAACACAGTCTTTAAAGAGTCCTCGCCAAAGAGATCTACACTTTCTTGCAATGCCTTGAGACCACTCAACGCTTCAAATTGTCTAGTAGCTTCACCGTTAAGACGACCGAGGATTTTACGCTCAATGAAGACTGTCCAGCCCTCGTTCAACCAATAATGCTTCCAAGCATTAGTAGTGACCAAGTTACCCATCCAACTATGAGCAATTTCGTGTGCAATGACATTGACAGCACTCTTATCACCGGCCAACAGGGTGGGTGTAACAAAGGTGAGACAGGGATTCTCCATGCCACCATAAGGGAATGAAGGAGGAAGCACCAATAAATCGTAACGGCCCCATTCATAGGGGGTCAAGAGAGATTCACCAGTAGCAACAAATGACTCGGTGTCAGCAAACTCCCAAGCAGCTTGCTCAATCATTTCAGGCTCACACCAAACCGTGCTGCGAGGGCCAATCTCCTTACCAACCAAATTACCCACAGCAATGGCGATCAAGTAAGAAGGAATAGTGGTTTTTTGGCTAAAATGATAGGTTTTGAATCCATTTTCCTTGTCCATATCCTCATCAATGCCTGTTTGAAGTGCTGACATGACTACAGGAAGGTGTGATCTAACGGAGGCTGAATAGGTTACTTTGACGGAAGGAGAATCTTGACAGGGGATCATGGCGCGGCCATGAATCTAAGAATGTATAATAGAGATGTTGGCTGTTTGCAAAGAGATCTACATTGGGAACAGGACTTACGGGCTCGCTTTGAGAGAATAAATAGGGATGCTTGCCGCCAAGGGTTTGTCTACATATGTCGGCACATGTTAATAATGGATAGTTGATGCATGAAGTTTGGTTTGTATGACATACTCGGGTTTCAAGAACTGGACGGCTGTACACTTTTCTGTGGTTTCGTAATCAATCTTCAATTGAAAGTTGGTGCCAGCCTTCTCGACCACAGGCAAATCAATGGTCAGAGCAGAACCCAAACTAGCATATCTCTCGGCCACATCAAACTAAACAACAACATTCAATTGCGCTGGATCAAATAAGTGTATATGCATAGACTCACCTTGAGGCTCTCTTTGCCGAATGAAACAGACTTGATTTCCAAATAACTGGTATCCAAGACGACCTTGTCCACATTGTCGACCAAGGTAACCAAATCCAAAACAACGTTACCATGCAAGTTTTGGTTCTCGAAATCGACAATCCAGTTTAAATGGAGATGGGTTGTCTTTACTTGGTCAATGTTGGCTTGCGTGCTGAGATCGATGGTCGCAGGGGGAACACACATTTGATAAAAGTATAACAAAGCGGAAAGGAAAAACAGTAAAACAAGTGAAGAAACACGAAACATGAAGCTAATAAACTTTTCCGTTTTCTGGGGATTTAAAAAAATGAATGTGGGTAAAAATCATCGGCTGGTAAATGTTAACCCTTTTAGTAGAGCCTAGGGAAGAGGCTCTCATTTAACCCATACAGCACTCACAGTAAGTGAAAATAGCTGGTTTATTATACAACAATACAGGGTTACTATGGAAACTTGAAATAAATTATATTCTATAATGAGGATGAGGGAGATGTACTTTTATATGTCGTTGAGGCTGATGCCGAGCTATTACTGGAGGCTTCTCCACTATTCGATTGAATGATATCGCGCTCAATCTGCTTGATTTCTTCTTGCGTCTTCTTTTTCCAATTTAGATACTGGTTTTTATCAATCACAGCTTCAGGGGCATCATTCTGAGAGTCCTCTACTACGATATGATCACCTTCCTCCCACACTTGAATGCGAGGAGGAATGCTTTTACTATGGCCTTGATCATATGTGTGCTCGTCCCTTATCGGCGCGAGCTCTTCGTGCGTTGTGTTGCTGTGATTATGATCTTTGAGTCGTCTAAACAGATTCCTAATGCCGCTGTTGCTGCTATTGTTTGGTGCTGCTTCCTCTTCTCCTGAAGAATCCTCTCCGTCCTTTGTATTCTGACGCAGTAGCCAGCTTCTCAGACTAGACACGCTGGCTTCGTTGCGATCTGCATTGGATAACTGAGAATGTTGCGTTGTAGTTGCTCCTATACGAGGTTTCACTGGCTCCAAAAATCGAATAGCTTGGCTTGTATCAAACGAAATGGCACTGCCTCGTCTAGGGTCTTCCTCGAATGTTGGGTCTGGCTGTGCTAATTTAGGTTGACTTGTACTGTGTACCGTATCTGAGGAATCGTCGGGCAGGAAATCCTCCTCTGCCAAATCCGAGTCCGAATCATGTTGATGATCATGCATGTCTATGGTGATGCCATTACTCTCCTTGATGTTACTACGGTCATGCTGCAACGTATTGTACAGTGTGTTCCTTTCCAGCTCGGTCAGTTCCTCTTCTTTATGATGGTGCTCTCCGTCCTTTTTATGAACCTGCTGTCCAAATTGCAATTTTGGTAACCTTAAAACCTGATTGCTACCGATACTTGATATGGATAACGTTCTAGTTCGAATTCGCTTTCCGAGCTTGAACAAGGGAATTGTAGTTCCATGCACAATAACCGAACAAAAGACGATAAACAGAACTACGGGACTGATGATTCGGATCGAAACAGGCGCCTCTTTGCCCTCATAAGCGACTTCGAGTTCCTCTTTGGCGATGATGGATAGAAATACAGCACCAACACCCATGGGGCCAAACCAGCCACTAAAGATGGCCTCACGATACGTTTTCATAGCAGGCATCACTGGCTTTAGCAAGAGCACAATAGGCAGTCTTCGGAAAAATAAGACCAAGATGCCAATGACAACCAAACGCCATGGGGTCAATCCCAATTCTGCATTACCAAAATCGGACCAAGGCTTTGTTGTGCGTGTTAGTAAACATTAATGCAGGTGTATGTATGTAATTTAACATGCTTACAATAATGGCGCCGATATACACAAAGATGGCCAGGTTCAGCATCATATCGATCACTTCCTGAAAGTGAGCTTCTTCTGTCTCGTGTCTGAACCAATCGTCCCACGAAAACGCATTTCCAGCTGCAAAACAAGCGAGCAGATCGTCACTGCCAGAGAATCCAGTCATGCTCATCAGAAAGAGCTGATTTCGGTTTTGGTTAAAAATGGAGGGAGTAGTTGGTATCAAGATAATACAGAGGTAATAAAAGGGGATAATTACTTACTGCCAGTGCAATTGCAAATGCAAGAAACGAAGGCTTATCGATGAGATGACTACGTGTGCGAGACATTTAGCTGCTCCGTTTGGTAAAATGATGCATGCCACACACTTACTTTCTCTCTGACCACTGCAGTACCTTTCGAGCCACATAGCCAACAACGATGCCAATAACGCAGGAAAGTGCAATCTGGAAGAGACAGGTAATGTAAATCCATTTGCCAATAGCAGTGCCAACATTGTCCTCTGCAATCAAGAAAATGGCCAAAAATAAGAATGGAAATCCCATTCCATCATTAGCACCACTGCATTAGGAGTAAGTAACGATTTTGTGTGTCTATGCCTTGAGCCATCATAATCACCTCTCTGCTGACAACGCATTTCTGATGTGTGCTGGAACGTGTTTTTCTGCAAATCTTCCCTTGACGACTGAATTTGCCAAAATCTACGTTATACAATAGGGTTAGAACAAGCGTGTCATGGCATGATGTCGTCAAGGCTTACAGGATCAGTTGGACAAATGCAAGCAGATATCACAAGAGCCTCCAACTAATAATAACAGATTGTATTAGAATAGAATGTTTATAATGATCCCGATCATCTGTTCGTACATAATTGATTGGAGGAACCAGCCCCCATATGAATAGTCCACTTATGAGCCACATAAACATCATTGTTGGTATAAGCAGCATCGTCATTGTCAGCCATTCCTTCTTCATGTAATGTCTATGTGAATGCGGTGAGTGTCATGTCATGAAAAAATTGGGAGATATTCTTACTTTGGCAATTCAATTCCAACAGCCATCACCTACATGATGGATTAAAATGGGGTTTGCGTATAGGAGATATTATATCATCGCAAGTACCTGAATAGCAATAATGCATCTGGTCAATTGCTTTGTGATTTCATCATGATCTGCCCAACTGTACGGATTGAATCCATTCGTAACCAGTGGGCCTGCTATAATTCCGACAATAACCGCCACCACTGTTGAAATGCGTTAGTCGAGACATCCCATGCTGGACGTATGGATAATAGCAAACATTACATGCTTCGGAGAGAAAGAGCTTTTCTTTCAGGAACATGGAGATATAGCCAAAGAACAGAATGAATCCACTCAGGATGGCAATGGCAATTGTAAACGTCGATATCTCGCCCGGAATAACATTGATTGTCATGGTGGTAGTGCAAATGATTTTCCCTTTTATAGATGCAAATGTGTAACAATGTCGATTTAAGATTGCAAAATGAAGCAGAACGAGTAGATATGAAGAGAGAGTGAGAAAGAAAGAAAGAAAGAAAGGGAAAAAAAAAAGATCCTTGGCAAGTTTGAAATGTTAACGAAATAATTTATAACATTGTCAATTGAGAAAAAGCCATGCCAAGCAACAAAAATAGAGATAGGGCAGTGCGGTATTTTAACGAACAGGAATGAAACTACTGCTTTGTGAATGTATCAAGATGATCCTTTTTGAAAGGGATCTCCTTTTTGCGCATGAGACAGCTCTCTCACCCCCCTCCTCGTCCCCCTCATCCTCAAAGGCTGACTGATAGCAGTAGTAAGGAGTTGCACTAATATATGTATAGGTATATAAATATAAGAAAAAAAAAACATAGCATCACAAAAAGTCGTTTTCCCCATCTTTTCTTTCATAAGTAATATGAAATCTTTGCATTGTGTTTACAGCGGAAATCGTTTTGCAGATCAATACACACTTGACTTGGAGGGCTTTGTAAGTGTAAATGACCAGGACATAACAGCCCATCTAAACGAATACGTAGATGAGCCCTCATGAGTTTACTGCCACCATCAATACATTTAACACAGCTGCCTGGCACTACCCTCCTCCATCGCCGTTTACAGGATCCATCAACTGCTATCTCATCTGTTTAGCAGCTTTGATCCTGACTGCTGTGATTGCTGCTATTCACCATACACATCAAATTGGATTTATACTGGCATTGCCATTCACATTTCTGTTTATAAGCATGATTGTCATTTATTATCGAAAGAAGCAAAAGTGCAAGGTACAGCCATACACTGAAATTTTTGCATGGACCTAACTAACATGCCTGCTGGACAATAGTTTGAGTCTGCCATGATTCATCTCTGTAGTTGCATGAATGCAACTGAAAATGTGCGTGGTATCAACTTTAGATTGACTTATTTGACTCCTGAACAGCAGATTTCCACACACCCGTCCTCCTCCTATGTAAGTTGTGCCCAAATGAATCTAGAAGAATATAAGACGCTGACGAGAACACAATCAGGCCATCACTATTGAGTTTGATGACCGCTATAATTTATTACACCATTTTTCATCCACCATTCCTCCATCGTATAGTACAAGCATCACTATCTCGCCTCCACTGTATGATGTGGATGTAGCTAAACCATCGAATACGTATTACCCTTTGAAAGAATAATAAACTGTATCGTTGACTTTACTATGACATCAGTTGTTACAACGCGACACGTTGCTTTCAGTCCTGATCTTTTTGAAGTTTTGAGAAGCATATACTGAAACCACCAACATTAACCAGTGGCCTGCAAAGATCCTCTTTATATGGTAGACAAAAGCTCAACATCTATTAGGGAGCGACTACAATCTTACGTCAATTCTAATAGGATGCCTAATATAGGCCGCCCCCCCACCAAAAGAAATGGTGTCCATAATGTTGCCTTTTTCCCTCAGGCTCCAGATTCTATGCTCTGTCTAGGCCAATGTCATTACAGACACTATGGCTTTTATCAAGTGAATCGCTTCTAGGGTAAGTCTTATTATTGAACAGTCAAACTATTACTATCCGCTAGCTAGCAAGTTATTAAACAAATAGCCTCCACAATAATCGCAGATGAACAAAGCAAATTACGAACCTCCAATCATTTGCCAGCAAGCGTCATTTACTTTTATTATTGAGGTAACCACTACCCGCACCGTACATTTATTTCCTTTTCTCTTTTTCTTCGTCTCTTTCTCTCCCTCTTTTCTCTTTTTCTCTCTTTTTTTTTTTTTTTTTTTTTTTCTCTCCTTAATAATAGTTGTTTTATTACCATGAGAGAGCCTAATCTTTGTTTCCCTTCTCAAAGTAGAGCAGCCGTATGTATTACATCTGCCCTTTATGATAGAAGAGCTTTAGATTGTACTGCGACTTTACCTCTTGTTAATTCGCTAACTCATTTAGCCTATTTAACTTCAACTTCGCCACGTATAAGAGAAATTTTATGCTTGGATGGTGGACTAGAGAAATTGGTTCGCATTCTATCTCAAACATCAAGCAGATCAGATAGGCTCACTCTATGGAAATGGACACTTGCATTTCAATCTATCGTCAATGTGGGCGTAAGGGGCACTGAGCAAATAAGAACAAAAGTAGTGGACACTGGTGTAATCCCATTCGTATTGACCATACTCGGTAACTTTACCAAATCTTATGAGATTATCAATGGAAAGAAAGAGATGAAACGAGGTAAATATAGAATGCACAGCACGTCTCTTGGTGCTTATTAATACTTGAAAATACTTAGATCCCGTTGCTTCTTCGCCATCTACATCTACTGGTATCTTGTCCAAAGGCTTGTTAGGTTGGTATCCCGACTATGCATTTCTTTTTTTCTTATTTTCTGTATCACTAATCAAATACAACAAAATTCCCATGTAATGTGTAGATACTACTCCATTGTCTTCTACCTCTACATCTTCATCTTCATCTGCATCCCAACCCCAATCACAGCAATCACCCAACTCACCAATTACAAAACTGCCCTCAGTAGCACCAACCAAAGCAGCATTGCGTCGCTCTACATTTCCCTATGTTAAAGTCGATCCCGCTCAAAGACGCTATAGACGCATCCACAAAGAAAGAGAAGATCCCAATTTCCCAGAAATGGAAAATGTATTTCATCGAGAAGAAGATGTATTGTTATGCTTGCAACTCTTGGCCTATCTCTCAAAATACCCCCATATTCGTGATTTGTTCAATACTGCTTACACCAAAAATGTATTTAGCGTAGTAGAGAAATTTTGTCATCGAATTCATCCTGGACCTATACAATATTGGGCTGGTGTCATTATGCGAAATGCATGTCGTAAAGATGAAACACGCGGTGGTATAAGACGTTGTGCCAATATGTCTTGTGGCAAATGGGAATCCCAACCTCGTGAATTTGCCAAATGTAGAAGATGTAGAAAAGCAAAATATTGTTCAAAAGCTTGCCAATCCAAGGCTTGGGCTGATGGGCATCGTTGGTGGTGTGTAGAAAGACATTCATCTATCGTTCGAGATCCACATGTTACTGCTGCCATTCCAACTGTGGCTGCTGCTGCTACGCCTGCTACCAACCCTAGCACCACTACAACTACAACAACTACTACAGTTACTACTGGTACACCTCATACTCGATCCAACACTGCTCCATCCATGACCAGCATGACATCAGCAACAAATCCTGTAGCCAGCACCTCAAGTCCCATTGCTGCTCCAGCTACAAACACAGATGCACCTGTAACAGCAACATCTACAGCTGCCGCCTCTCCTGCCGCTACAAATACTACAACAAGAGTTTTTCATCATTCAATCGGTCAAAATCACCATACTTTTGATATTGTGTTTGGCGTAACTCGTAACAATACAAGACCTCAACGTCAATCGCCCCAACAAAACCAAATCTTGCCACGAGCACAACAACAGCAAGAACAGCCAGGTACTGAAAATACCTTGCCTACCCATTCATCTTTCAATCATCGCAACAGCAGTAGTGGTATTTCTAATATGACACTCATTGAACAAGGTACAGACAATGCCGAAGGATCAGAAACCACCACTATGCTTATGGATATGGGCGTACACATGGAACTATGAATTATGTAATTTTAATTTTTTTTTTCTTTTATCCCTTCTTTTTCTTTTGCTGCAACTATGCCATGTTATATATACGTATACACAACACTCTTTCTTATCTTTTCCCATTTTTTTAATGAACCCCTTGATTCTTTACACAACAACATCTCCCTATCAAGTATACCTCTCCTTCTAAACAGCCCCACTTGCTAATTTCTGCCTCCTTTTTTTTCTTCTCCTTGAATTTTTTTTTAAAAATCATCTAAAATTTACACAAATGGACAATATATTCAAATAAATATAACCAAAGTAGAATTCTTCTAATTATATCTGGTGATGCGTAGATATATCCTTGAGTGCTACAGTTGTTTTATATTTAGAAAGTCTCTGCTTAACACATGATGTTGTGGTATACCAATCCCGAATCATTAATATGATCCTGATACCACAATACCAAATTAGGCATGTTTACTATTGTAAGTTTTGGAAACGTCTTGAGATGAGCCATGCAGCTGTGAATGCAATTTCGGTTATTGGCCGCTACTAACCCATATATACAAATGCTTCAGTTATGGGCAGCTGATCCTTGTAAGAATTCGATTGCTCGTCCTAAGGCAAACCATTCTTGTGACTCAAATCCTTCGTTGGTTCGTCTGAACGTATCGTTCGCGCGGATCGATTATTTGTATATAGTATTATCCGTATATAAGAAAACAAATCCCGGCAACCTGTATGATGGTAAATCACAAACATTTCAAAATATGACAGCTTCCAACTCACATACAGGTGAAACTAGCTCTGAAGTTAGATAATATGCCAGTTGTATAAGTTGAAATTGTGACGAAAAAATGATCCTAGTTATACCACATGGTCAGGAATATAAAAGACATCCTTCATAAGCTCTGTAAAATGTCTAAGTGTCGCTGAGGACGCTATCAATTTAAAATTAGCTGACTCAATTTACTGAATGCTGAAGCAAAAATAGTCAATCTGACTAAAGACACTACATATTTTGTATGTAAAAAATAATTGAGACGTAAGAGAATCGAACTCTTGACCTTCAGATTTGGAATCTGACGCTCTACCAATTGAGCCAACATCCCTTTTTGATGTAAAATTGAATTTTAAAATTAATATAGCTCAAATGTGCTTTTTTTTTTTTTGTTGCACTGCAACTTTTAAACGCATTACCCTGTATTACCCTAAGGGTAGTTTCTCTAAATTTTTGCAAGGCAGTCAAGTAGCAGGTGTGGAATACATCCACTATGATCTGCATTCCGTACACAGTTCATCCAGTTACCATATTCTGATATAAACTATGATGTACACTTATGAATTAGATGTACGCTACAACAGATTTATACCATATACAAACATAGGCTATAGATGGCACCATTAGCACGGATGGCGCTATAGACTGATGCTTGTATGCCGACATTGACTACGGATATCTCCCACATTTGGTTAAATGCCAAGATCGATGCAATATAAGATGTATGCATCATCAGATGTCCACTACTTGAAGATCCACACTATATGACATATGCTTATATCCTTGATACTTGCTACAGATACATTATGTATTACAGACTTGTACAATATATGTTATGCTATAGACATGCACATAGTGACATGCTATAGACATGCCAGATATCTAGATACAGTATGTGCTAAGATGTATACAGAACAATGATATATACTCAGGCACATACTACTGATATAGACTAAGAGGCTGTACCTATAGGATACATGCTACTAGATCGATATTAGTGATCCTCATACAAAGGACAGATCAGGGTACTTCGGATAAGAGTCTATTCATTCATCCAGATGAGCTAAAGTATGTTTAGTTCACTGAGATTTCTCTTAGCATGAATTGCTAGGTTAATTAATCTGAATTGACTTATATGTCAATCCTTCATAATAATAGTAGAACTTTTATCCATTGTTAGAATATATAAGAAGAATCATCTACTTGGCCAGTAGAGATTCTTCAGTCTATTTTACACCTGTCAGTTTGATAATAAAGAGATACCTTTATCAAGTTGACTTTTTGTTTTTTTATTCTTTTTTTCCGTGAATTTGTATCTGTAACTCGCTATAAATTCCACAGCAGGTAATGGCAAGTCATAAACTTCAGCTTTTAGCTAGGAGAACAAATATTAGCTGACGTATACGGATGTGCAGCAGTACACTAGCAGCGGATATTATTGCCTATATTTGCTCAGGATGTAACATCTAAGCCCACAACTCTTATAAAAGAAGGGAGCATCGATCCATTCTTCTCTTTCTTTCTACTTCTGTTTTACGATCAAAAAGTAAGTTGCCATCTTTATTATCTAAGCTCTTTGTAGAGATTGTATCTAAGCTGATATATGTTTGTCTTAGAGTATCCTCTATGTCTATACATAATTCCAATATCCATGACCAGATATATGATCCCATACACAATATGAGATAACCTGAAACTATTGTAGTACTATGAAAATGAGGCAACTTTAAGCTGAGGACACGGTATTAGAAATGCCTTGTTGTCGAGATAATGAACATTGGAGAGTGCATAATTTAGCTGGGAGTAGATGCATGCCTCATTTTGGAATACATAAACGAAACAAGAAAAAGTAAGCTACAATCACCAAGTCATGAAAACAATACTCATTAACAAGTAAAGTATCCCTCTATAACAATAGATTAGCAACTTATTATGTGCGTTATGCCACGCTCCCAATTCAAAAAGAATGATGTATTGAGAAGCTTTCTCCAGGCATAGTTGCTGACATTGAACTGAGATTGAAAACGCTACTGTTTAAAATGAGGATGTATGCATCCAGAGATTTGTAATGACCTAAACTTGGCAATTTTTGATAATCAACAGTTGTTCAAGTATATATCAAACTTGTGCAGAATTAAAAGGCGCATCGAATGGTACTAATCTTGTCTGGTTTGATCAACACTAGGTGTTTCAAAGCGACAGAACATTTTTTGTCAAATTTTGATGCTTTTTCAATAATATCTCCATCTCTGTCAAAGCAAACCTACTTGTAGCATTCATTACTATTGTAAAGCAAAAAATTTCCTATCATTTGAGCTCTTACTGGAAGCTCCAGCTTGACTCTACGTAGAGAAACGAGCAAAAACGTCTGACCCAAAAGTTGTCAGCTAATTTTTTAACCTGTCAGGGTAAGCCCAAATTGGTCAAAAATGGCCAATTTTGCAAGGGCATAACTTTATGTGATATCTCGGTCAATACTAATCAGATTTGAACAAAACAAAGACCATTCAATAGGTCTACATCAGTCCCAACATAATCTAAAAGCCAAAAACACCTAATAGACGTTCCCTTCATGAAATAATTCAAAGTCATGTATTTTAATTTGCCTCAAGCGGGCACTACCAGACATATTTTTGAAAATACTAACAATAACCATACCATCCTATAGAAAATTAAAAGAGAAACAAAAGTCAAGCACTACGCAACATCGACTCACTTAGTAAATCATAGAGAAATACCCCTTCAAAGTTGCTTCATTTTTCACATTTTTCCTTATTACTGCTTTGGATCGTCTATCACAATCTCCAATTTAACACGTACTAGTCAATCAAAGTACCCCAAACAACTTTTACTATACATACATCCAGCATGCATATATCAATCTAATGACTTTTGCTAGTGGTATCTGCTCAGAATCGACGAAATCATGAAATCATGGATATCTCAACAGCCAGAATAGCTACGTAAATTTGGATTGCAGTTTCGCACTCTAGGCAAAAATCCGTTATAGTAATGTGCTAAGCTCAAAGCTGTAGCATCAATATTTAAAATCTCGATGTTCGAACGTCCAAAAGTCCAAAAGTCAAAATTTGAAAATCGTTTCTAACATCCATGACCAGATATATGATCCCATACACAATATGAGATAACCTGAAACTATTGTAGTACTATGAAAATGAGGCAACTTTAAGCTGAGGACACGGTATTAGAAATGCCTTGTTGTCGAGATAATGAACATTGGAGAGTGCATAATTTAGCTGGGAGTAGATGCATGCCTCATTTTGGAATACATAAACGAAACAAGAAAAAGTAAGCTACAATCACCAAGTCATGAAAACAATACTCATTAACAAGTAAAGTATCCCTCTATAACAATAGATTAGCAACTTATTATGTGCGTTATGCCACGCTCCCAATTCAAAAAGAATGATGTATTGAGAAGCTTTCTCCAGGCATAGTTGCTGACATTGAACTGAGATTGAAAACGCTACTGTTTAAAATGAGGATGTATGCATCCAGAGATTTGTAATGACCTAAACTTGGCAATTTTTGATAATCAACAGTTGTTCAAGTATATATCAAACTTGTGCAGAATTAAAAGGCGCATCGAATGGTACTAATCTTGTCTGGTTTGATCAACACTAGGTGTTTCAAAGCGACAGAACATTTTTTGTCAAATTTTGATGCTTTTTCAATAATATCTCCATCTCTGTCAAAGCAAACCTACTTGTAGCATTCATTACTATTGTAAAGCAAAAAATTTCCTATCATTTGAGCTCTTACTGGAAGCTCCAGCTTGACTCTACGTAGAGAAACGAGCAAAAACGTCTGACCCAAAAGTTGTCAGCTAATTTTTTAACCTGTCAGGGTAAGCCCAAATTGGTCAAAAATGGCCAATTTTGCAAGGGCATAACTTTATGTGATATCTCGGTCAATACTAATCAGATTTGAACAAAACAAAGACCATTCAATAGGTCTACATCAGTCCCAACATAATCTAAAAGCCAAAAACACCTAATAGACGTTCCCTTCATGAAATAATTCAAAGTCATGTATTTTAATTTGCCTCAAGCGGGCACTACCAGACATATTTTTGAAAATACTAACAATAACCATACCATCCTATAGAAAATTAAAAGAGAAACAAAAGTCAAGCACTACGCAACATCGACTCACTTAGTAAATCATAGAGAAATACCCCTTCAAAGTTGCTTCATTTTTCACATTTTTCCTTATTACTGCTTTGGATCGTCTATCACAATCTCCAATTTAACACGTACTAGTCAATCAAAGTACCCCAAACAACTTTTACTATACATACATCCAGCATGCATATATCAATCTAATGACTTTTGCTAGTGGTATCTGCTCAGAATCGACGAAATCATGAAATCATGGATATCTCAACAGCCAGAATAGCTACGTAAATTTGGATTGCAGTTTCGCACTCTAGGCAAAAATCCGTTATAGTAATGTGCTAAGCTCAAAGCTGTAGCATCAATATTTAAAATCTCGATGTTCGAACGTCCAAAAGTCCAAAAGTCAAAATTTGAAAATCGTTTCTAACATCCATGACCAGATATATGATCCCATACACAATATGAGATAACCTGAAACTATTGTAGTACTATGAAAATGAGGCAACTTTAAGCTGAGGACACGGTATTAGAAATGCCTTGTTGTCGAGATAATGAACATTGGAGAGTGCATAATTTAGCTGGGAGTAGATGCATGCCTCATTTTGGAATACATAAACGAAACAAGAAAAAGTAAGCTACAATCACCAAGTCATGAAAACAATACTCATTAACAAGTAAAGTATCCCTCTATAACAATAGATTAGCAACTTATTATGTGCGTTATGCCACGCTCCCAATTCAAAAAGAATGATGTATTGAGAAGCTTTCTCCAGGCATAGTTGCTGACATTGAACTGAGATTGAAAACGCTACTGTTTAAAATGAGGATGTATGCATCCAGAGATTTGTAATGACCTAAACTTGGCAATTTTTGATAATCAACAGTTGTTCAAGTATATATCAAACTTGTGCAGAATTAAAAGGCGCATCGAATGGTACTAATCTTGTCTGGTTTGATCAACACTAGGTGTTTCAAAGCGACAGAACATTTTTTGTCAAATTTTGATGCTTTTTCAATAATATCTCCATCTCTGTCAAAGCAAACCTACTTGTAGCATTCATTACTATTGTAAAGCAAAAAATTTCCTATCATTTGAGCTCTTACTGGAAGCTCCAGCTTGACTCTACGTAGAGAAACGAGCAAAAACGTCTGACCCAAAAGTTGTCAGCTAATTTTTTAACCTGTCAGGGTAAGCCCAAATTGGTCAAAAATGGCCAATTTTGCAAGGGCATAACTTTATGTGATATCTCGGTCAATACTAATCAGATTTGAACAAAACAAACACCATTCAATAGGTCTACATCAGTCCCAACATAATCTAAAAGCCAAAAACACCTAATAGACGTTCCCTTCATGAAATAATTCAAAGTCATGTATTTTAATTTGCCTCAAGCGGGCACTACCAGACATATTTTTGAAAATACTAACAATAACCATACCATCCTATAGAAAATTAAAAGAGAAACAAAAGTCAAGCACTACGCAACATCGACTCACTTAGTAAATCATAGAGAAATACCCCTTCAAAGTTGCTTCATTTTTCACATTTTTCCTTATTACTGCTTTGGATCGTCTATCACAATCTCCAATTTAACACGTACTAGTCAATCAAAGTACCCCAAACAACTTTTACTATACATACATCCAGCATGCATATATCAATCTAATGACTTTTGCTAGTGGTATCTGCTCAGAATCGACGAAATCATGAAATCATGGATATCTCAACAGCCAGAATAGCTACGTAAATTTGGATTGCAGTTTCGCACTCTAGGCAAAAATCCGTTATAGTAATGTGCTAAGCTCAAAGCTGTAGCATCAATATTTAAAATCTCGATGTTCGAACGTCCAAAAGTCCAAAAGTCAAAATTTGAAAATCGTTTCTAACATCCATGACCAGATATATGATCCCATACACAATATGAGATAACCTGAAACTATTGTAGTACTATGAAAATGAGGCAACTTTAAGCTGAGGACACGGTATTAGAAATGCCTTGTTGTCGAGATAATGAACATTGGAGAGTGCATAATTTAGCTGGGAGTAGATGCATGCCTCATTTTGGAATACATAAACGAAACAAGAAAAAGTAAGCTACAATCACCAAGTCATGAAAACAATACTCATTAACAAGTAAAGTATCCCTCTATAACAATAGATTAGCAACTTATTATGTGCGTTATGCCACGCTCCCAATTCAAAAAGAATGATGTATTGAGAAGCTTTCTCCAGGCATAGTTGCTGACATTGAACTGAGATTGAAAACGCTACTGTTTAAAATGAGGATGTATGCATCCAGAGATTTGTAATGACCTAAACTTGGCAATTTTTGATAATCAACAGTTGTTCAAGTATATATCAAACTTGTGCAGAATTAAAAGGCGCATCGAATGGTACTAATCTTGTCTGGTTTGATCAACACTAGGTGTTTCAAAGCGACAGAACATTTTTTGTCAAATTTTGATGCTTTTTCAATAATATCTCCATCTCTGTCAAAGCAAACCTACTTGTAGCATTCATTACTATTGTAAAGCAAAAAATTTCCTATCATTTGAGCTCTTACTGGAAGCTCCAGCTTGACTCTACGTAGAGAAACGAGCAAAAACGTCTGACCCAAAAGTTGTCAGCTAATTTTTTAACCTGTCAGGGTAAGCCCAAATTGGTCAAAAATGGCCAATTTTGCAAGGGCATAACTTTATGTGATATCTCGGTCAATACTAATCAGATTTGAACAAAACAAACACCATTCAATAGGTCTACATCAGTCCCAACATAATCTAAAAGCCAAAAACACCTAATAGACGTTCCCTTCATGAAATAATTCAAAGTCATGTATTTTAATTTGCCTCAAGCGGGCACTACCAGACATATTTTTGAAAATACTAACAATAACCATACCATCCTATAGAAAATTAAAAGAGAAACAAAAGTCAAGCACTACGCAACATCGACTCACTTAGTAAATCATAGAGAAATACCCCTTCAAAGTTGCTTCATTTTTCACATTTTTCCTTATTACTGCTTTGGATCGTCTATCACAATCTCCAATTTAACACGTACTAGTCAATCAAAGTACCCCAAACAACTTTTACTATACATACATCCAGCATGCATATATCAATCTAATGACTTTTGCTAGTGGTATCTGCTCAGAATCGACGAAATCATGAAATCATGGATATCTCAACAGCCAGAATAGCTACGTAAATTTGGATTGCAGTTTCGCACTCTAGGCAAAAATCCGTTATAGTAATGTGCTAAGCTCAAAGCTGTAGCATCAATATTTAAAATCTCGATGTTCGAACGTCCAAAAGTCCAAAAGTCAAAATTTGAAAATCGTTTCTAACATCCATGACCAGATATATGATCCCATACACAATATGAGATAACCTGAAACTATTGTAGTACTATGAAAATGAGGCAACTTTAAGCTGAGGACACGGTATTAGAAATGCCTTGTTGTCGAGATAATGAACATTGGAGAGTGCATAATTTAGCTGGGAGTAGATGCATGCCTCATTTTGGAATACATAAACGAAACAAGAAAAAGTAAGCTACAATCACCAAGTCATGAAAACAATACTCATTAACAAGTAAAGTATCCCTCTATAACAATAGATTAGCAACTTATTATGTGCGTTATGCCACGCTCCCAATTCAAAAAGAATGATGTATTGAGAAGCTTTCTCCAGGCATAGTTGCTGACATTGAACTGAGATTGAAAACGCTACTGTTTAAAATGAGGATGTATGCATCCAGAGATTTGTAATGACCTAAACTTGGCAATTTTTGATAATCAACAGTTGTTCAAGTATATATCAAACTTGTGCAGAATTAAAAGGCGCATCGAATGGTACTAATCTTGTCTGGTTTGATCAACACTAGGTGTTTCAAAGCGACAGAACATTTTTTGTCAAATTTTGATGCTTTTTCAATAATATCTCCATCTCTGTCAAAGCAAACCTACTTGTAGCATTCATTACTATTGTAAAGCAAAAAATTTCCTATCATTTGAGCTCTTACTGGAAGCTCCAGCTTGACTCTACGTAGAGAAACGAGCAAAAACGTCTGACCCAAAAGTTGTCAGCTAATTTTTTAACCTGTCAGGGTAAGCCCAAATTGGTCAAAAATGGCCAATTTTGCAAGGGCATAACTTTATGTGATATCTCGGTCAATACTAATCAGATTTGAACAAAACAAACACCATTCAATAGGTCTACATCAGTCCCAACATAATCTAAAAGCCAAAAACACCTAATAGACGTTCCCTTCATGAAATAATTCAAAGTCATGTATTTTAATTTGCCTCAAGCGGGCACTACCAGACATATTTTTGAAAATACTAACAATAACCATACCATCCTATAGAAAATTAAAAGAGAAACAAAAGTCAAGCACTACGCAACATCGACTCACTTAGTAAATCATAGAGAAATACCCCTTCAAAGTTGCTTCATTTTTCACATTTTTCCTTATTACTGCTTTGGATCGTCTATCACAATCTCCAATTTAACACGTACTAGTCAATCAAAGTACCCCAAACAACTTTTACTATACATACATCCAGCATGCATATATCAATCTAATGACTTTTGCTAGTGGTATCTGCTCAGAATCGACGAAATCATGAAATCATGGATATCTCAACAGCCAGAATAGCTACGTAAATTTGGATTGCAGTTTCGCACTCTAGGCAAAAATCCGTTATAGTAATGTGCTAAGCTCAAAGCTGTAGCATCAATATTTAAAATCTCGATGTTCGAACGTCCAAAAGTCCAAAAGTCAAAATTTGAAAATCGTTTCTAACATCCATGACCAGATATATGATCCCATACACAATATGAGATAACCTGAAACTATTGTAGTACTATGAAAATGAGGCAACTTTAAGCTGAGGACACGGTATTAGAAATGCCTTGTTGTCGAGATAATGAACATTGGAGAGTGCATAATTTAGCTGGGAGTAGATGCATGCCTCATTTTGGAATACATAAACGAAACAAGAAAAAGTAAGCTACAATCACCAAGTCATGAAAACAATACTCATTAACAAGTAAAGTATCCCTCTATAACAATAGATTAGCAACTTATTATGTGCGTTATGCCACGCTCCCAATTCAAAAAGAATGATGTATTGAGAAGCTTTCTCCAGGCATAGTTGCTGACATTGAACTGAGATTGAAAACGCTACTGTTTAAAATGAGGATGTATGCATCCAGAGATTTGTAATGACCTAAACTTGGCAATTTTTGATAATCAACAGTTGTTCAAGTATATATCAAACTTGTGCAGAATTAAAAGGCGCATCGAATGGTACTAATCTTGTCTGGTTTGATCAACACTAGGTGTTTCAAAGCGACAGAACATTTTTTGTCAAATTTTGATGCTTTTTCAATAATATCTCCATCTCTGTCAAAGCAAACCTACTTGTAGCATTCATTACTATTGTAAAGCAAAAAATTTCCTATCATTTGAGCTCTTACTGGAAGCTCCAGCTTGACTCTACGTAGAGAAACGAGCAAAAACGTCTGACCCAAAAGTTGTCAGCTAATTTTTTAACCTGTCAGGGTAAGCCCAAATTGGTCAAAAATGGCCAATTTTGCAAGGGCATAACTTTATGTGATATCTCGGTCAATACTAATCAGATTTGAACAAAACAAACACCATTCAATAGGTCTACATCAGTCCCAACATAATCTAAAAGCCAAAAACACCTAATAGACGTTCCCTTCATGAAATAATTCAAAGTCATGTATTTTAATTTGCCTCAAGCGGGCACTACCAGACATATTTTTGAAAATACTAACAATAACCATACCATCCTATAGAAAATTAAAAGAGAAACAAAAGTCAAGCACTACGCAACATCGACTCACTTAGTAAATCATAGAGAAATACCCCTTCAAAGTTGCTTCATTTTTCACATTTTTCCTTATTACTGCTTTGGATCGTCTATCACAATCTCCAATTTAACACGTACTAGTCAATCAAAGTACCCCAAACAACTTTTACTATACATACATCCAGCATGCATATATCAATCTAATGACTTTTGCTAGTGGTATCTGCTCAGAATCGACGAAATCATGAAATCATGGATATCTCAACAGCCAGAATAGCTACGTAAATTTGGATTGCAGTTTCGCACTCTAGGCAAAAATCCGTTATAGTAATGTGCTAAGCTCAAAGCTGTAGCATCAATATTTAAAATCTCGATGTTCGAACGTCCAAAAGTCCAAAAGTCAAAATTTGAAAATCGTTTCTAACATCCATGACCAGATATATGATCCCATACACAATATGAGATAACCTGAAACTATTGTAGTACTATGAAAATGAGGCAACTTTAAGCTGAGGACACGGTATTAGAAATGCCTTGTTGTCGAGATAATGAACATTGGAGAGTGCATAATTTAGCTGGGAGTAGATGCATGCCTCATTTTGGAATACATAAACGAAACAAGAAAAAGTAAGCTACAATCACCAAGTCATGAAAACAATACTCATTAACAAGTAAAGTATCCCTCTATAACAATAGATTAGCAACTTATTATGTGCGTTATGCCACGCTCCCAATTCAAAAAGAATGATGTATTGAGAAGCTTTCTCCAGGCATAGTTGCTGACATTGAACTGAGATTGAAAACGCTACTGTTTAAAATGAGGATGTATGCATCCAGAGATTTGTAATGACCTAAACTTGGCAATTTTTGATAATCAACAGTTGTTCAAGTATATATCAAACTTGTGCAGAATTAAAAGGCGCATCGAATGGTACTAATCTTGTCTGGTTTGATCAACACTAGGTGTTTCAAAGCGACAGAACATTTTTTGTCAAATTTTGATGCTTTTTCAATAATATCTCCATCTCTGTCAAAGCAAACCTACTTGTAGCATTCATTACTATTGTAAAGCAAAAAATTTCCTATCATTTGAGCTCTTACTGGAAGCTCCAGCTTGACTCTACGTAGAGAAACGAGCAAAAACGTCTGACCCAAAAGTTGTCAGCTAATTTTTTAACCTGTCAGGGTAAGCCCAAATTGGTCAAAAATGGCCAATTTTGCAAGGGCATAACTTTATGTGATATCTCGGTCAATACTAATCAGATTTGAACAAAACAAACACCATTCAATAGGTCTACATCAGTCCCAACATAATCTAAAAGCCAAAAACACCTAATAGACGTTCCCTTCATGAAATAATTCAAAGTCATGTATTTTAATTTGCCTCAAGCGGGCACTACCAGACATATTTTTGAAAATACTAACAATAACCATACCATCCTATAGAAAATTAAAAGAGAAACAAAAGTCAAGCACTACGCAACATCGACTCACTTAGTAAATCATAGAGAAATACCCCTTCAAAGTTGCTTCATTTTTCACATTTTTCCTTATTACTGCTTTGGATCGTCTATCACAATCTCCAATTTAACACGTACTAGTCAATCAAAGTACCCCAAACAACTTTTACTATACATACATCCAGCATGCATATATCAATCTAATGACTTTTGCTAGTGGTATCTGCTCAGAATCGACGAAATCATGAAATCATGGATATCTCAACAGCCAGAATAGCTACGTAAATTTGGATTGCAGTTTCGCACTCTAGGCAAAAATCCGTTATAGTAATGTGCTAAGCTCAAAGCTGTAGCATCAATATTTAAAATCTCGATGTTCGAACGTCCAAAAGTCCAAAAGTCAAAATTTGAAAATCGTTTCTAACATCCATGACCAGATATATGATCCCATACACAATATGAGATAACCTGAAACTATTGTAGTACTATGAAAATGAGGCAACTTTAAGCTGAGGACACGGTATTAGAAATGCCTTGTTGTCGAGATAATGAACATTGGAGAGTGCATAATTTAGCTGGGAGTAGATGCATGCCTCATTTTGGAATACATAAACGAAACAAGAAAAAGTAAGCTACAATCACCAAGTCATGAAAACAATACTCATTAACAAGTAAAGTATCCCTCTATAACAATAGATTAGCAACTTATTATGTGCGTTATGCCACGCTCCCAATTCAAAAAGAATGATGTATTGAGAAGCTTTCTCCAGGCATAGTTGCTGACATTGAACTGAGATTGAAAACGCTACTGTTTAAAATGAGGATGTATGCATCCAGAGATTTGTAATGACCTAAACTTGGCAATTTTTGATAATCAACAGTTGTTCAAGTATATATCAAACTTGTGCAGAATTAAAAGGCGCATCGAATGGTACTAATCTTGTCTGGTTTGATCAACACTAGGTGTTTCAAAGCGACAGAACATTTTTTGTCAAATTTTGATGCTTTTTCAATAATATCTCCATCTCTGTCAAAGCAAACCTACTTGTAGCATTCATTACTATTGTAAAGCAAAAAATTTCCTATCATTTGAGCTCTTACTGGAAGCTCCAGCTTGACTCTACGTAGAGAAACGAGCAAAAACGTCTGACCCAAAAGTTGTCAGCTAATTTTTTAACCTGTCAGGGTAAGCCCAAATTGGTCAAAAATGGCCAATTTTGCAAGGGCATAACTTTATGTGATATCTCGGTCAATACTAATCAGATTTGAACAAAACAAACACCATTCAATAGGTCTACATCAGTCCCAACATAATCTAAAAGCCAAAAACACCTAATAGACGTTCCCTTCATGAAATAATTCAAAGTCATGTATTTTAATTTGCCTCAAGCGGGCACTACCAGACATATTTTTGAAAATACTAACAATAACCATACCATCCTATAGAAAATTAAAAGAGAAACAAAAGTCAAGCACTACGCAACATCGACTCACTTAGTAAATCATAGAGAAATACCCCTTCAAAGTTGCTTCATTTTTCACATTTTTCCTTATTACTGCTTTGGATCGTCTATCACAATCTCCAATTTAACACGTACTAGTCAATCAAAGTACCCCAAACAACTTTTACTATACATACATCCAGCATGCATATATCAATCTAATGACTTTTGCTAGTGGTATCTGCTCAGAATCGACGAAATCATGAAATCATGGATATCTCAACAGCCAGAATAGCTACGTAAATTTGGATTGCAGTTTCGCACTCTAGGCAAAAATCCGTTATAGTAATGTGCTAAGCTCAAAGCTGTAGCATCAATATTTAAAATCTCGATGTTCGAACGTCCAAAAGTCCAAAAGTCAAAATTTGAAAATCGTTTCTAACATCCATGACCAGATATATGATCCCATACACAATATGAGATAACCTGAAACTATTGTAGTACTATGAAAATGAGGCAACTTTAAGCTGAGGACACGGTATTAGAAATGCCTTGTTGTCGAGATAATGAACATTGGAGAGTGCATAATTTAGCTGGGAGTAGATGCATGCCTCATTTTGGAATACATAAACGAAACAAGAAAAAGTAAGCTACAATCACCAAGTCATGAAAACAATACTCATTAACAAGTAAAGTATCCCTCTATAACAATAGATTAGCAACTTATTATGTGCGTTATGCCACGCTCCCAATTCAAAAAGAATGATGTATTGAGAAGCTTTCTCCAGGCATAGTTGCTGACATTGAACTGAGATTGAAAACGCTACTGTTTAAAATGAGGATGTATGCATCCAGAGATTTGTAATGACCTAAACTTGGCAATTTTTGATAATCAACAGTTGTTCAAGTATATATCAAACTTGTGCAGAATTAAAAGGCGCATCGAATGGTACTAATCTTGTCTGGTTTGATCAACACTAGGTGTTTCAAAGCGACAGAACATTTTTTGTCAAATTTTGATGCTTTTTCAATAATATCTCCATCTCTGTCAAAGCAAACCTACTTGTAGCATTCATTACTATTGTAAAGCAAAAAATTTCCTATCATTTGAGCTCTTACTGGAAGCTCCAGCTTGACTCTACGTAGAGAAACGAGCAAAAACGTCTGACCCAAAAGTTGTCAGCTAATTTTTTAACCTGTCAGGGTAAGCCCAAATTGGTCAAAAATGGCCAATTTTGCAAGGGCATAACTTTATGTGATATCTCGGTCAATACTAATCAGATTTGAACAAAACAAACACCATTCAATAGGTCTACATCAGTCCCAACATAATCTAAAAGCCAAAAACACCTAATAGACGTTCCCTTCATGAAATAATTCAAAGTCATGTATTTTAATTTGCCTCAAGCGGGCACTACCAGACATATTTTTGAAAATACTAACAATAACCATACCATCCTATAGAAAATTAAAAGAGAAACAAAAGTCAAGCACTACGCAACATCGACTCACTTAGTAAATCATAGAGAAATACCCCTTCAAAGTTGCTTCATTTTTCACATTTTTCCTTATTACTGCTTTGGATCGTCTATCACAATCTCCAATTTAACACGTACTAGTCAATCAAAGTACCCCAAACAACTTTTACTATACATACATCCAGCATGCATATATCAATCTAATGACTTTTGCTAGTGGTATCTGCTCAGAATCGACGAAATCATGAAATCATGGATATCTCAACAGCCAGAATAGCTACGTAAATTTGGATTGCAGTTTCGCACTCTAGGCAAAAATCCGTTATAGTAATGTGCTAAGCTCAAAGCTGTAGCATCAATATTTAAAATCTCGATGTTCGAACGTCCAAAAGTCCAAAAGTCAAAATTTGAAAATCGTTTCTAACATCCATGACCAGATATATGATCCCATACACAATATGAGATAACCTGAAACTATTGTAGTACTATGAAAATGAGGCAACTTTAAGCTGAGGACACGGTATTAGAAATGCCTTGTTGTCGAGATAATGAACATTGGAGAGTGCATAATTTAGCTGGGAGTAGATGCATGCCTCATTTTGGAATACATAAACGAAACAAGAAAAAGTAAGCTACAATCACCAAGTCATGAAAACAATACTCATTAACAAGTAAAGTATCCCTCTATAACAATAGATTAGCAACTTATTATGTGCGTTATGCCACGCTCCCAATTCAAAAAGAATGATGTATTGAGAAGCTTTCTCCAGGCATAGTTGCTGACATTGAACTGAGATTGAAAACGCTACTGTTTAAAATGAGGATGTATGCATCCAGAGATTTGTAATGACCTAAACTTGGCAATTTTTGATAATCAACAGTTGTTCAAGTATATATCAAACTTGTGCAGAATTAAAAGGCGCATCGAATGGTACTAATCTTGTCTGGTTTGATCAACACTAGGTGTTTCAAAGCGACAGAACATTTTTTGTCAAATTTTGATGCTTTTTCAATAATATCTCCATCTCTGTCAAAGCAAACCTACTTGTAGCATTCATTACTATTGTAAAGCAAAAAATTTCCTATCATTTGAGCTCTTACTGGAAGCTCCAGCTTGACTCTACGTAGAGAAACGAGCAAAAACGTCTGACCCAAAAGTTGTCAGCTAATTTTTTAACCTGTCAGGGTAAGCCCAAATTGGTCAAAAATGGCCAATTTTGCAAGGGCATAACTTTATGTGATATCTCGGTCAATACTAATCAGATTTGAACAAAACAAACACCATTCAATAGGTCTACATCAGTCCCAACATAATCTAAAAGCCAAAAACACCTAATAGACGTTCCCTTCATGAAATAATTCAAAGTCATGTATTTTAATTTGCCTCAAGCGGGCACTACCAGACATATTTTTGAAAATACTAACAATAACCATACCATCCTATAGAAAATTAAAAGAGAAACAAAAGTCAAGCACTACGCAACATCGACTCACTTAGTAAATCATAGAGAAATACCCCTTCAAAGTTGCTTCATTTTTCACATTTTTCCTTATTACTGCTTTGGATCGTCTATCACAATCTCCAATTTAACACGTACTAGTCAATCAAAGTACCCCAAACAACTTTTACTATACATACATCCAGCATGCATATATCAATCTAATGACTTTTGCTAGTGGTATCTGCTCAGAATCGACGAAATCATGAAATCATGGATATCTCAACAGCCAGAATAGCTACGTAAATTTGGATTGCAGTTTCGCACTCTAGGCAAAAATCCGTTATAGTAATGTGCTAAGCTCAAAGCTGTAGCATCAATATTTAAAATCTCGATGTTCGAACGTCCAAAAGTCCAAAAGTCAAAATTTGAAAATCGTTTCTAACATCCATGACCAGATATATGATCCCATACACAATATGAGATAACCTGAAACTATTGTAGTACTATGAAAATGAGGCAACTTTAAGCTGAGGACACGGTATTAGAAATGCCTTGTTGTCGAGATAATGAACATTGGAGAGTGCATAATTTAGCTGGGAGTAGATGCATGCCTCATTTTGGAATACATAAACGAAACAAGAAAAAGTAAGCTACAATCACCAAGTCATGAAAACAATACTCATTAACAAGTAAAGTATCCCTCTATAACAATAGATTAGCAACTTATTATGTGCGTTATGCCACGCTCCCAATTCAAAAAGAATGATGTATTGAGAAGCTTTCTCCAGGCATAGTTGCTGACATTGAACTGAGATTGAAAACGCTACTGTTTAAAATGAGGATGTATGCATCCAGAGATTTGTAATGACCTAAACTTGGCAATTTTTGATAATCAACAGTTGTTCAAGTATATATCAAACTTGTGCAGAATTAAAAGGCGCATCGAATGGTACTAATCTTGTCTGGTTTGATCAACACTAGGTGTTTCAAAGCGACAGAACATTTTTTGTCAAATTTTGATGCTTTTTCAATAATATCTCCATCTCTGTCAAAGCAAACCTACTTGTAGCATTCATTACTATTGTAAAGCAAAAAATTTCCTATCATTTGAGCTCTTACTGGAAGCTCCAGCTTGACTCTACGTAGAGAAACGAGCAAAAACGTCTGACCCAAAAGTTGTCAGCTAATTTTTTAACCTGTCAGGGTAAGCCCAAATTGGTCAAAAATGGCCAATTTTGCAAGGGCATAACTTTATGTGATATCTCGGTCAATACTAATCAGATTTGAACAAAACAAACACCATTCAATAGGTCTACATCAGTCCCAACATAATCTAAAAGCCAAAAACACCTAATAGACGTTCCCTTCATGAAATAATTCAAAGTCATGTATTTTAATTTGCCTCAAGCGGGCACTACCAGACATATTTTTGAAAATACTAACAATAACCATACCATCCTATAGAAAATTAAAAGAGAAACAAAAGTCAAGCACTACGCAACATCGACTCACTTAGTAAATCATAGAGAAATACCCCTTCAAAGTTGCTTCATTTTTCACATTTTTCCTTATTACTGCTTTGGATCGTCTATCACAATCTCCAATTTAACACGTACTAGTCAATCAAAGTACCCCAAACAACTTTTACTATACATACATCCAGCATGCATATATCAATCTAATGACTTTTGCTAGTGGTATCTGCTCAGAATCGACGAAATCATGAAATCATGGATATCTCAACAGCCAGAATAGCTACGTAAATTTGGATTGCAGTTTCGCACTCTAGGCAAAAATCCGTTATAGTAATGTGCTAAGCTCAAAGCTGTAGCATCAATATTTAAAATCTCGATGTTCGAACGTCCAAAAGTCCAAAAGTCAAAATTTGAAAATCGTTTCTAACATCCATGACCAGATATATGATCCCATACACAATATGAGATAACCTGAAACTATTGTAGTACTATGAAAATGAGGCAACTTTAAGCTGAGGACACGGTATTAGAAATGCCTTGTTGTCGAGATAATGAACATTGGAGAGTGCATAATTTAGCTGGGAGTAGATGCATGCCTCATTTTGGAATACATAAACGAAACAAGAAAAAGTAAGCTACAATCACCAAGTCATGAAAACAATACTCATTAACAAGTAAAGTATCCCTCTATAACAATAGATTAGCAACTTATTATGTGCGTTATGCCACGCTCCCAATTCAAAAAGAATGATGTATTGAGAAGCTTTCTCCAGGCATAGTTGCTGACATTGAACTGAGATTGAAAACGCTACTGTTTAAAATGAGGATGTATGCATCCAGAGATTTGTAATGACCTAAACTTGGCAATTTTTGATAATCAACAGTTGTTCAAGTATATATCAAACTTGTGCAGAATTAAAAGGCGCATCGAATGGTACTAATCTTGTCTGGTTTGATCAACACTAGGTGTTTCAAAGCGACAGAACATTTTTTGTCAAATTTTGATGCTTTTTCAATAATATCTCCATCTCTGTCAAAGCAAACCTACTTGTAGCATTCATTACTATTGTAAAGCAAAAAATTTCCTATCATTTGAGCTCTTACTGGAAGCTCCAGCTTGACTCTACGTAGAGAAACGAGCAAAAACGTCTGACCCAAAAGTTGTCAGCTAATTTTTTAACCTGTCAGGGTAAGCCCAAATTGGTCAAAAATGGCCAATTTTGCAAGGGCATAACTTTATGTGATATCTCGGTCAATACTAATCAGATTTGAACAAAACAAACACCATTCAATAGGTCTACATCAGTCCCAACATAATCTAAAAGCCAAAAACACCTAATAGACGTTCCCTTCATGAAATAATTCAAAGTCATGTATTTTAATTTGCCTCAAGCGGGCACTACCAGACATATTTTTGAAAATACTAACAATAACCATACCATCCTATAGAAAATTAAAAGAGAAACAAAAGTCAAGCACTACGCAACATCGACTCACTTAGTAAATCATAGAGAAATACCCCTTCAAAGTTGCTTCATTTTTCACATTTTTCCTTATTACTGCTTTGGATCGTCTATCACAATCTCCAATTTAACACGTACTAGTCAATCAAAGTACCCCAAACAACTTTTACTATACATACATCCAGCATGCATATATCAATCTAATGACTTTTGCTAGTGGTATCTGCTCAGAATCGACGAAATCATGAAATCATGGATATCTCAACAGCCAGAATAGCTACGTAAATTTGGATTGCAGTTTCGCACTCTAGGCAAAAATCCGTTATAGTAATGTGCTAAGCTCAAAGCTGTAGCATCAATATTTAAAATCTCGATGTTCGAACGTCCAAAAGTCCAAAAGTCAAAATTTGAAAATCGTTTCTAACATCCATGACCAGATATATGATCCCATACACAATATGAGATAACCTGAAACTATTGTAGTACTATGAAAATGAGGCAACTTTAAGCTGAGGACACGGTATTAGAAATGCCTTGTTGTCGAGATAATGAACATTGGAGAGTGCATAATTTAGCTGGGAGTAGATGCATGCCTCATTTTGGAATACATAAACGAAACAAGAAAAAGTAAGCTACAATCACCAAGTCATGAAAACAATACTCATTAACAAGTAAAGTATCCCTCTATAACAATAGATTAGCAACTTATTATGTGCGTTATGCCACGCTCCCAATTCAAAAAGAATGATGTATTGAGAAGCTTTCTCCAGGCATAGTTGCTGACATTGAACTGAGATTGAAAACGCTACTGTTTAAAATGAGGATGTATGCATCCAGAGATTTGTAATGACCTAAACTTGGCAATTTTTGATAATCAACAGTTGTTCAAGTATATATCAAACTTGTGCAGAATTAAAAGGCGCATCGAATGGTACTAATCTTGTCTGGTTTGATCAACACTAGGTGTTTCAAAGCGACAGAACATTTTTTGTCAAATTTTGATGCTTTTTCAATAATATCTCCATCTCTGTCAAAGCAAACCTACTTGTAGCATTCATTACTATTGTAAAGCAAAAAATTTCCTATCATTTGAGCTCTTACTGGAAGCTCCAGCTTGACTCTACGTAGAGAAACGAGCAAAAACGTCTGACCCAAAAGTTGTCAGCTAATTTTTTAACCTGTCAGGGTAAGCCCAAATTGGTCAAAAATGGCCAATTTTGCAAGGGCATAACTTTATGTGATATCTCGGTCAATACTAATCAGATTTGAACAAAACAAACACCATTCAATAGGTCTACATCAGTCCCAACATAATCTAAAAGCCAAAAACACCTAATAGACGTTCCCTTCATGAAATAATTCAAAGTCATGTATTTTAATTTGCCTCAAGCGGGCACTACCAGACATATTTTTGAAAATACTAACAATAACCATACCATCCTATAGAAAATTAAAAGAGAAACAAAAGTCAAGCACTACGCAACATCGACTCACTTAGTAAATCATAGAGAAATACCCCTTCAAAGTTGCTTCATTTTTCACATTTTTCCTTATTACTGCTTTGGATCGTCTATCACAATCTCCAATTTAACACGTACTAGTCAATCAAAGTACCCCAAACAACTTTTACTATACATACATCCAGCATGCATATATCAATCTAATGACTTTTGCTAGTGGTATCTGCTCAGAATCGACGAAATCATGAAATCATGGATATCTCAACAGCCAGAATAGCTACGTAAATTTGGATTGCAGTTTCGCACTCTAGGCAAAAGCGGGGTTCCAAATCGGAACCAGAAGCCAGTAGCGGAGTTGGAATATTTTCCAGAGTATTTATTCCTGCAGAGAAATATGGGTGTGAATCCATTTCAGAGAAGAAAATACTGTATATAATCGCAAAATAATAAATACGATTAAAATGAACTGGAATTTATTTGATTGTTTGAAAACTGAAGATTCCTGGACTAGAGTAAAAAAAGAAAAGTATTTATAACCATTGAATATTGGTTCGTAGAATGAATCTGATAGAGAGCAATAGGTTGAGGTATTGCGATATTCCGCAATTGTCATTGATGTCTTTGATTAAAGGAGTAGTTTTGTAGAGCATTGACTAGAAAGGCAGATCTGCGTAACCTTGACTGGGCTTGGATGTGCTATCGTCATAGCAGGAATAAGTGTAACCTTGTATGTTTTAAGGTGGCTTGGTTTTTGTTATTATATAGAGAGTATTTCATTTGTAGGATGCTGTACAACTGTGGCATTTGAGTATAGTTGAAGAAGTCGAATATGTTGATGTTAAGCACAAAGAATAAAAAGGTTATAATTTGTAGCTTATAAAAGGTGTTCAATATTAGAAAAACAAGAAAATACTTATTTGATTAAGATCAGACACAAACTAAAGTTTTATTAATGAAGACAAAATCTATCCTATTTATACTAATTCTGACTGTCAAAAGAGTAATTTATCTTGTGCCACGTGGAATAAAAAGGGGAAAAATAAAGGTACAATTTAAATCCTTCTCTATTTTGAAAAGATAATTTGCAATTAATGAGATGTCTCTTGTATTTATACTGTTCAGCTGTTTTATTATCTGGCAGTTGCACCGTCAACTTTCAGTTGGTCCGTTGTCTGGTTTTTGGTTTACATAATCGATACGGTTCTTCAAATTAAGGTTTTGACGACATATTTGTCCATAAACTGCATAGAAGAGCATAGATCAACCCTACTTGGTCTATGCGCTTATGAGCCGTTTATTTTATGGTTCGATTTATTCTTATTAAAAATGGATTTGTCAATTATCCGTTATTCCACGGTTGAGTTATTTAGTTGCGTGAATCCTTTCTTTCTTCTGATTATGAAATCCATTATATGGTTTCATATTAGAGATGTCTTTTAATTTGGTTATGTGGGGAAGGTAGACTAGATACCACTTCAGCACACCACGTTCATCACATCTGACAAACCTTGGCACCTTAGTAACTGAATGAGATACACCTTAATCATCATCATAGCTTATTTTATGTTGTTATATAACACGGACATCTTTACCCATCTAGAGTACCTTGATCTTCACTGACAGTTGTGGCAACCCTGGCACAGCAAAGTTATCTCATACTTGTTGAGCCAGCGTATACAATAACCAGCACAGCGAAAGATAGTATAGTAATTGAACAAGACGCAAATATACTGAAGTTTATTAATGAAATTAAAGGGCTATTTATACTAAATTTATGAGTCATCACACAAGACAGTAACAAATGTTATTCACTTGCAGCTGAATCTGCCCATCAACTGAGATGTAACCTAGTAGCATATTCCATTATATTTGGAATAATTACCTATCAAAGAGTGCCTTAATCTTATATAGACAGTTGTGGCGATTTTGGCACAACAATACTCTGTATGGGACCTCATATCTGGTCATGGATGTTGGAAACGATTTTCAAATTTTGACTTTTTTTGGACTTTTGGACGTTCGAACATCGAGATTTTAAATATTGATGCTACAGCTTTGAGCTTAGCACATTACTATAACGGATTTTTGCCTAGAGTGCGAAACTGCAATCCAAATTTACGTAGCTATTCTGGCTGTTGAGATATCCATGATTTCATGATTTCGTCGATTCTGAGCAGATACCACTAGCAAAAGTCATTAGATTGATATATGCATGCTGGATGTATGTATAGTAAAAGTTGTTTGGGGTACTTTGATTGACTAGTACGTGTTAAATTGGAGATTGTGATAGACGATCCAAAGCAGTAATAAGGAAAAATGTGAAAAATGAAGCAACTTTGAAGGGGTATTTCTCTATGATTTACTAAGTGAGTCGATGTTGCGTAGTGCTTGACTTTTGTTTCTCTTTTAATTTTCTATAGGATGGTATGGTTATTGTTAGTATTTTCAAAAATATGTCTGGTAGTGCCCGCTTGAGGCAAATTAAAATACATGACTTTGAATTATTTCATGAAGGGAACGTCTATTAGGTGTTTTTGGCTTTTAGATTATGTTGGGACTGATGTAGACCTATTGAATGGTGTTTGTTTTGTTCAAATCTGATTAGTATTGACCGAGATATCACATAAAGTTATGCCCTTGCAAAATTGGCCATTTTTGACCAATTTGGGCTTACCCTGACAGGTTAAAAAATTAGCTGACAACTTTTGGGTCAGACGTTTTTGCTCGTTTCTCTACGTAGAGTCAAGCTGGAGCTTCCAGTAAGAGCTCAAATGATAGGAAATTTTTTGCTTTACAATAGTAATGAATGCTACAAGTAGGTTTGCTTTGACAGAGATGGAGATATTATTGAAAAAGCATCAAAATTTGACAAAAAATGTTCTGTCGCTTTGAAACACCTAGTGTTGATCAAACCAGACAAGATTAGTACCATTCGATGCGCCTTTTAATTCTGCACAAGTTTGATATATACTTGAACAACTGTTGATTATCAAAAATTGCCAAGTTTAGGTCATTACAAATCTCTGGATGCATACATCCTCATTTTAAACAGTAGCGTTTTCAATCTCAGTTCAATGTCAGCAACTATGCCTGGAGAAAGCTTCTCAATACATCATTCTTTTTGAATTGGGAGCGTGGCATAACGCACATAATAAGTTGCTAATCTATTGTTATAGAGGGATACTTTACTTGTTAATGAGTATTGTTTTCATGACTTGGTGATTGTAGCTTACTTTTTCTTGTTTCGTTTATGTATTCCAAAATGAGGCATGCATCTACTCCCAGCTAAATTATGCACTCTCCAATGTTCATTATCTCGACAACAAGGCATTTCTAATACCGTGTCCTCAGCTTAAAGTTGCCTCATTTTCATAGTACTACAATAGTTTCAGGTTATCTCATATTGTGTATGGGATCATATATCTGGTCATGGATGTTAGAAACGATTTTCAAATTTTGACTTTTGGACTTTTGGACGTTCGAACATCGAGATTTTAAATATTGATGCTACAGCTTTGAGCTTAGCACATTACTATAACGGATTTTTGCCTAGAGTGCGAAACTGCAATCCAAATTTACGTAGCTATTCTGGCTGTTGAGATATCCATGATTTCATGATTTCGTCGATTCTGAGCAGATACCACTAGCAAAAGTCATTAGATTGATATATGCATGCTGGATGTATGTATAGTAAAAGTTGTTTGGGGTACTTTGATTGACTAGTACGTGTTAAATTGGAGATTGTGATAGACGATCCAAAGCAGTAATAAGGAAAAATGTGAAAAATGAAGCAACTTTGAAGGGGTATTTCTCTATGATTTACTAAGTGAGTCGATGTTGCGTAGTGCTTGACTTTTGTTTCTCTTTTAATTTTCTATAGGATGGTATGGTTATTGTTAGTATTTTCAAAAATATGTCTGGTAGTGCCCGCTTGAGGCAAATTAAAATACATGACTTTGAATTATTTCATGAAGGGAACGTCTATTAGGTGTTTTTGGCTTTTAGATTATGTTGGGACTGATGTAGACCTATTGAATGGTGTTTGTTTTGTTCAAATCTGATTAGTATTGACCGAGATATCACATAAAGTTATGCCCTTGCAAAATTGGCCATTTTTGACCAATTTGGGCTTACCCTGACAGGTTAAAAAATTAGCTGACAACTTTTGGGTCAGACGTTTTTGCTCGTTTCTCTACGTAGAGTCAAGCTGGAGCTTCCAGTAAGAGCTCAAATGATAGGAAATTTTTTGCTTTACAATAGTAATGAATGCTACAAGTAGGCTTATTTTGACAGAGATGGAGATTTTCTTAAAAAACCATCAAAATTTGAGGAAAACTTTCTTGCCCAATTAAACGGTCTAGGTTTGACCAAACCAGACAAAATTAGTACCATTTGATGCGTCTTTCAATTCTTCACAAGTTTAGTATATATTTGAAGAAGGGTTTAGTAACAACAACTGCCAAGTTTAGGTCATGACAAATTTCGAAATACACTCATCCTCATTTTAAACAGTAGGGTATTCAATCTCAGTTTGATATCAGCTACTGTATACGGAGGAACCTCGTGACGTCAAATGCACAATAGTTTGCTTTTGCACTCCCCCGTTTTTCCTTTTTTCCTTCCCCCGTTTTTGATACTATTTTTACAGCTACAGCAACAGTTCTACTACTATTATCCTATTACTCACTCCAATGTTTTTGGAAACAATAGCAACAAGTTCTTCATCAAGCCTATCATCGGTGCTGCGATATGCTAGTGAGTGTATTTGTTGCTGAATAGATTGTCTAACATTAATATTTAATAATCCTCCTTTTTATTTCTTTATCCAAACAAACAGGAGGTACTCACTGCTGCTCTTCTAAAAAAAACCAAACAAGACCGAGAGACACTTGGACTTACTGCTGCCGCCACCACTTCTCTAACAACGTCTCTGTTGTCTTTTCAAGATTCGGTACGTACCACAGATTATTACCACTTTTATTGAATTGCTCCTAATAACTGACTTCTCTCTTATTTTTTTTAGGAAAAGGTTTTTTCTTCGCAACTCATCAAACTTAACCTCTGGTGCTACTACTTTGGTTCAATGCTATCTGTAAGTCATCATCTCAACCAGTGCTGTTACGTTCTGGTTCAACACTATTTGCAAGTCATCTCAAGTATTATTATTGCTGTAGCTTTCTGGTTTGGTGCTGTCTGCAAGTTATTGGTAATAATAATGCTACTCTCTGGTGGTTGGTGCTACCTGCAAGTCATTTGTAGTGCTGCTACGTTTCTCGAGCTCAGTGGATCAGGTTAGCTTCAATGGTGTGTGTTGTTCAATAGTGTCTTACTAATTATGCTCATTATTTGATAGAATATAGGCAGCAAGCACAAGGCGGTGCTCAAGGACGACATTAGACTCAAAACCTGTTGTGAATTGTTGTTGATCAAGTAAGTATATATTATAAAAAAAAGTGACGTAGATTGCTGGTTACATTACTGACTATTATTGTATTATTTTGATGTGATGTATAGGCAACAAGTATAGAAGGGCTACAGTAATTAGTGGATAATTAATGGATACTGAATGCAACCGAAACTGCTAACAGTCGATTAAGTAAGTGTATACTATGATGGCGGCGTTGACTGAAGAGTGCAATACTAATTATATCTTTTGTTGGATGATTATGTATAATAGGCAAGCGTATAGCAATGATCATGGACACTAATGCTGGATGCTGCAGGATATTATCAGCCAAGTTATTATTTTTTTTGTCGAGAACAACCATAGCAATAGTTGTAGATACAACCCATTATTATTCATTTTTGATTGTTGTTTATTTTTCTCCCCCTTATTATTTGCCTTAACTCTCTTTTTTCTTTGGCTTTTCGCCCTTATTTCTTTTAATTTTCATCTGCATGTAATGTTATCACCCTCACTATTTTTTTTCTTTCTATGTTTCTTTGAAGCATACCTTTTTTTTTTTTTACATTGAGTGGATGTGCCTATCACTGAAGCTCAATAATAACAAGATTCCGAGGCTAGGATTAGATAGGCTGGTCCAAACTTAATTGTTGATTCTACTTACTTAGCGACAGTTGAGGGTCTTAATAAACATAATTCCTCATGTTAGGGGTGTAGTAAGGCACGCTCTAGCACCTGAGGGGTGGTCTAATTGAAATACTACCTAATTGCATTTTTGGGTAGTACTTCAAATTCCGCCTAACAACAGTGCAGAGGAGAGCCCTGGCAAAATTTTTCTAGGTTTTTCAGTATATAGAGGTAATAGATAGATATAACTTTTCTACGTTATTTCTTGTAATAGATCAGAATTTCCAATGGATTATATATGAGAGGAAATATATGATTGACTGATTCTCTGGGTCAGGCGTCGGTGTTACTAATTGCAATGATCGATGAATATCACTAGCATACAATTAATACTTATGATTGGTCAACGGGATAATTGATTGTTGGTTATAGATGTTAATTATATATGTGGTCGAAGGTACATTTATTGGGGATAATAAATATAGAAAGGGAAGATAGAAGAACAGATAAATTCACTAAGGTGGTTCATTTGATCTGTGGCCTTAGCATATTTATATGAATTAGGGAATTATAGTAGTCGGAAATTGACATTGCTGAATGTCGACTATGTAATGATTGTAACTAGATCATTACATTTCTGGGCTGTTTTATTCGTTGTTTTCATTGTTTGAAGTAGTTTCGAAGCTTCCTGACACGAAAGATCCTGTAAAATTCTATGAGCAACATGTGGATTTTGAAGTTTGGCAGAAAATTGGGTATGATCATGTGTAAAGCAATTCCAAATTTGCTGATAAATTCTCAGTTTTTTTTACTATTATAGTCATATCTATACTTAGCGCTTAATGTCGCTAAGTTACAGGATCCTCTTTTCCAGTGCATGCAAAATAAGGAATAGCGTTGTGTCTATTGTTATGTGCCCACATCAAACATCAAACGTGAGCATTATTACCACACTTGAACCATTTATACTATTGTGGCATGACAGAACTGCACAGAGTAAAGTTTATTAATTGTGCATGGTTATGATGAATGCCATAAAAATGTCAAAGTTCTCATCCGTTTCAGTGCCAACATAATCATATATAACGCTCCTACATACTGATATGCGCTTTCAATTTTCAGTAATACATGCAAACTGTCATGTCTTTTACGTTATAGTGCAGTACTGCCGTAAATATTTTTGAATGTATGAAATGCACATTGCCCCAAGCCAATAATAAGTCGCTGTTGTATGTATAAAGCATACATCCACATTGACAGTTTTATACCTTTTGATCTTTGCTCAATTCATCAAGACGTAAGCTTCTTATTTATTGTGCTGGCTTTGTCGCAAATGAAGTAAAATGTGTAAGTGTCTTGCATACACAGCGGACTAAAGGCACATTTTTCTTCTGTAGTGCTAGAATTTGGCCCTGACTGATACTTTATCTTGAAAATATCTATATTTCAGGTAATAAGTAGAGTTAGACGACTTGGTAAATAGTTGGTAAGAAAAAAATAAAGGATAAACGCTTTACCATCAGCGTTGTCTTTCACATTTTAATTCTTTTTTCATGGAAGCAAGCACAAAATCCTTGTTGAACAAGATATGTGTAAATAATCAGACCCCTTGCTAATAGCCAGTTTCGATCATATGGGATTGGGAAAAGCAAACTGATGTGACAATGGAGCGTTATCGTCATAGTTATTCATCAGTTGTCATAACAAATCTGAGCAGAGCATCAGCGTTTCAGATAACAGGTCTACAAAACATGTAGCCTTAGAATGAAGTTGTGCGGCGGTGCTATTATTGCTACTACAAGAGATTCATCAAGGATTTAATCAAATCTTTGTAGGCCAATCGACGTCAATTATGGTCAAGAAAAGCTTCATCAATTTATAGTCCCGCATTTTGCTCACACACAACGACATGAATACAAACTGGCACTGCATTATTCTTTTCAGACATTTCTTTTTTTATTTTTATTTTCACACCAAACTTGGATTATGGAGTCTTCACATCCCATATTAGAAGACATTTCATCACAGCAAGAATTAGAAACGACGTCAACCCAGACAGATACCAGAACAACTATTGAACAACAGGAGGAAGAAGCAGAGCCCCAAGCTATTGCTCACGATGTTGAAACTGGAGAAACTATACTTATTGAACGCTCAAGAAGCAACTTCTCTTATAGCGGAAACGAGCTTCGACAACGAAATGTTATAAACAAAGAAACCATTAAATCGACACCGACAAAAACTACAACAGCTACAATCACAGATAATTACAAAGATGATTCAAATCATAATGGTGGGGGATTTTATGAATGCAATATTTGGTGAGTTTAATTTCGCTTTAATTATGGTTACAAACTGAAATTAACAGCATTTCATCAAGTTTTGACACAGCTATTCATCCAGTGTTGACACTTTGTGGACATCTATTTTGGTAAGCTACACATTTATCACCATGAGAGAGGAACGTATGAGTAATGATTCGTAGTTGGTCTTGTCTTGCTCAATGGCTGAATGCACAGTCAAGAAACCCTACGTGTCCAGTTTGTAAGGCAGGATGTGGTAAAGATAAAGTGATCCCAATCTATGGTCGTGGCAAAGAGGAGAAAGATCCAAGGTAAAGTGCTGTTGCGAATAGAGCGTAGCATTGACAACTCAATCATTTGTTTGCAGAAACGATCCCTCTATTCCCACTCGACCAGCAGGACAGCGACCACCACCTATCCGTGATCCCAATAGACCAGCTACATCATTTTTTGGACAACCATTTGGAAACAATGCCTTCAATAGAGGTGGCATGTCTATATCCGCTGGGTTTGGGTTCTTTCCTCTAGGTGTGACATTCGTAAGTGTAAGTTTGATGTCTATTCAGGTTGATTGATAAACTCATACTGCGAAAATCTAGAATATTCCTACCGGCTCAAATAACAATGCTCAAACACCACAAGGCGCCTTCATGTCAAGATTAGTGATGATGTTGTTAAGTTTATTAGTAATTGCCATTATTTTTGCATAAATAAAATAAATAATATTGTTAGTTTGCTGTTCCATCATAACTGTTTAGAGTAAGCTCTGCTTCATCCACCTTCAAATGACCATTCATTACGCTTTGACTCAGTTTTTGTGCTGCTGTCTTTTTGTGCTTTTTGCTTTTTTCCTTCTTTTGTGGTCTTACAACAGACACAGGTACCGGTGAATTGTGAACTAAGAATGTCGAGACACTGCCCATGATCATGCTGTAAGGAAATGATGAGTTTTCACTGTTAAATCAGAATCCATTGCTATTCGTATTCTTACCCCTTAATTGCACCTCGATCTCGAGAACCGCAAACAACCATTGTTAGTTTTGGAGTAGAATAAATCTAATATCATTGTCAGCGCTAATAATCACATGCTATGTACGCCTCCTTAATTACCAAATTCAATAACGATTCCCTGGTTTTACCAGCCAACGAGTAAACAACAATCTTGATATTGTAGAGCAACATTTCATCCATGATAGTTCGCACACGGGAAATCATGGTCTTTGATTTACGATCCAGTTCAGCCCAAAGTCGGTATTTTTCATCATCATCCATGTCTTCCACGTCCTCGTCGATGTTAATTGTACTAGCTACATGAAGCTCATCACCGCTACGTAACAATGTACCGATTCCCCATTTTAAGGCATACATGCTTTCTTCTCCGAAATCGCACATCATCATGTAACGCTTTGGCCTGATTGCTTTTCTCTCCTCAGATGTGCCATAGTAGAATGTTACCTCGATATAATCATCTCTAGCAATAAGGATAGGTGGATCCGAGAAAACGAGTTCTGGTGGTCTGCGTACCAACTTGTGTTTGGTGTGCTGGGATGGCGAAGCTGATATACTGCTATCATCAATGTTGATTTGCCGGTTGCTCTCTGTAATCTTGAATAACTCAGGGTCGCGTATAGCAAGGTCGTCTTCGTAATCGTCGTCATCGTTGTAAAAGTAATAGTTCTTTTTGCGACTAATGCCACTATTACCTTCCTCATCAGAGGAGGAAGAGCTATCATCTTCAGGATCGATTTGATTGGGATCAGGCTTTTGGACAATGATAGCCTCTTTTACTCTTCTATCCTCGGGTGAATCTCTGTTCAGGTCTTGAATTTCCTGAGATAGCATGGCATCCAGATCCCATGTGTTGTTATTATTGACTGTCTTGTCCTATACATACCATGTGTTGGATGCTTATCTATGAGAGGTGAACGAAATCTTACCCTTGAACTCATTTTTTAACTGTGGGAAACGAAGAAGAACACTTTCTTCAGGTTCTTTTGCCCCTTTCTGAATTACATTTATTCGCGGGTGTTTAAAGGATATTGCTGCTATTTACACCATTTCCAAAATGATGACTTTAGGTCATTAAGTTTATTCAAACTAAAGAGCATTGTCCAACAGATACAAAGCTACTTGTTCTTTAAGAGAAAGGTAATGTATCTCAATTTATTAGTATACATAAAATAAGTGAATTTTACGCTACGAAATATCAATGCATCAACATTTCAGTATAAAAGTTGGATCTGGAGAATTTCTCTCTTCTTTCTTTTCTTTTCCTCTAAAATGCAGTTGCAACAGAAGCCAAACCATTTGAAAGGTACTCGCCAAAGCTTGCCTCATATGTCTGTAATCTCTAGACTAAAAAAAAAAAAAAAAAAAAAAAAAAAAGAAAAAGAAAAAGAAAAAAGAAAACTAGTAATTGCATTACTAGGATGGTACAAATAGTAACACCCCTTTCCAAACTATCAGGATCAAATCAAAGAGCAGAAAATTGATAGTGAAGGCATCAGCAAAGCATTTCAAGTTTATCAAATCGGTAAGGCAAAAGGCGTCTTGCCAAGAAAGTTTCCAGTTGAAAAGGATATACATGTTACTTTGACTCTTACCAATAGCACGCAATTTGCATGAAGTTTTCATGGCTCCGGTTGATGTATGACTTTTTGAGACCCAAATACGACTATCACTTACTTTCGAAAACGAACCAAAACAGCTGCAGAGGCTCAAGAAGTAGCCTCCTCAGTTACAGATAAGATCAAACAGATCATAGTCGAAGTCAAGGTGCTTCCAAGGCAAGCGATGCTGCCAACCTAATGCCGGACTGACCTGGAAGCCGTGCTTCTTCCATACCCTGTCCATCGCCGAATATACACCATTCATCACCGTATTGATCTGTTTAGCTCTCATTTTTCTGGTTCTCGCGTCGTTGGTGATATCGACGGGAGCGACAGACTAGAGAAAACTCATTATTGTTTGGTGGACCTTATTAAAATCCCTTCGGCGATTGATAAAAATCAATATGAAGATGTGACTGGAGCGCATACAGTTGTGTTGCAGCCAGCCTTCTGTCATGGACTTGACTCAATGACAAAAAAGCATGAATAAGAAGATATACAGGGTTTTATTGTTTGTAATAGTTTTGGGAATCTAAATCTTCTAATAGCGAAAGAAAAAGATTTATAAATACAATGCGAGAAAACAAAGAGGATGTAAATTAAGCGTAATTGTGGATTGTGAGTGAGATAAATTATTGGTGTACTTGAGATACAATGGAAGGAATGACAGAGGGATCAGCCAAAGTGGAAGTATCGCCGAGTTGATTGTGCTCGCCATTGACAATCTTACGGAGAATACGACGAACAATCTTACCAGAGCGAGTTTTGGGATGTTCGCGGACAATGTGGATACGCTTGGGAGCAGCAAAGGGGCCAATGATCTTACGAACAGTCAAGACCAACTCGCGATCAAGACCATCACTGACATTGGCATGAGGCTTCAAGCTAACAAATGCATGGATGGCTTGTCCAGTCAAGTCATCGTGAGCACCAACAACAGCGGATTCAGATACAGAGTTATGGCTAGAAAGGGCAGACTCAATCTCGGCAGTGGAGAGACGATGGCCAGAGACATTGATCACATCATCAACACGGCCACGAATCCAAATATAACCGTCCTTATCAATGGAAGCACCATCACCAGTGAAATAGTGGCCAGGATAAGCCTTTACATAGGTGTCGAGGAAGCGAGAATGGTTTTGATAGATGGAACGAGCCATGGATGGCCAGGGGCTCTTGATAGCCAAGACACCAGTTTCATCCGTCTTGTCAATCTTGGTACCAGTGGCAGGATCCAACAATACAGGTTGAATACCAAAGAAAGGAAGAGTGGCAGAACCAGCCTTGGTAGGAGTACAGCCAGGCAAAGGACTGATAATGATGGAACCAGTCTCGGTCTGCCAGTAGGTATCAACAACAGCACAACGACCCTTACCAACCTTTTCATTATACCAATTCCAAGCTTCAGGGTTGATAGGCTCACCAACAGAGCCAATGACGCGGAGACTAGAGAGATCGCATTCATCAACCCACTTGTCACCAAGACGTTGAAGAGCACGAATAGCAGTAGGAGCAGTGTAGAATTGGGTGACCTTGTGCTTGTCAATCAATTCCCAGAAACGAGCAGGAGTAGGGTAAGTAGGAGTACTTTCAAACAAGACAGTAGTGACACCGAGAGTAAGAGGACCGTACAGAATGTAGGTATGACCAGTAACCCATCCAATATCAGCCATACAAGCATAAACGTCGTCCTCGTGAACATCAAAAATGTACTTGACAGTAGCGGCAGCACCCAAAAGGTAACCACCAGTGGTGTGAACGATACCCTTGGGAGCACCAGTAGAGCCAGAGGTATAGAGCAAGAAGAGGGGATCCTCAGCACTCATCTTTTCATAGGAACAGACAGGGCGAGCCTTCTCCATTTCCTCGTGCCACCAGAGATCACGGTTCTCCATCATAGGGACTCCAGAACCAGTACGTTGATAAACAATGACATGTTCCACTTGATGAGCTTCTTCCTTGGCCAAGGCATTATCGACAATAGACTTTGTAGCAATGTTACGACCACCACGACGACCTTCATCCGAAGTAATCACGATATGGGCGCCACAATCAGCGACACGGTCCAAAAGGGATTCAGCAGAGAAACCAGCAAAGACAACTGAATGAATAGCACCGATACGAGCACAAGCCAAGATAGCGATCATGGTCTCTGGGATCATGGGCATGTAGATGGCGACATTATCACCCTTGCGAACACCAAGGCCCTTGAGGACATTGGCCATGCGGCAGACATCACGCAAAAGCTCACCATAGCTGATATGACGCACATCAGCAGGTTCGTCGCCTTCATGGATAATAGCAATCTTGTCAGGGTTCTTGAGAGCATGGCGATCGACAGCATTGTAGCAAGCGTTTAATTCACCTTCCAAAAACCATGCAACATCACCATTTTCAAAAGATCCATGGCTGACAGTCTCAAAAGGTTTATCCCAAGACAAGAGATCACGAGCAAGCTACAAAGCAACTGTAAGTTAGTAAAAATAGGTATCTCGCTTGGATTGAGTGAGACTTACATTGCCAAAGAACTTTTCGGGTTCTTCAACACTCTCCTTCCACATTGAACGGTATTGCTCCATAGAGTTGACATGAGGAGTGGGACATTGCTTGCTATCCAAGAGACGGCTAGGGACAGGATGAGTGATGATCTCGGGCAACTTTTCTTCTACTGGTTGTTCAGCGGCAATGTTGTTTTCTGTGGAATGAGGCATCGCTCTGGGTTGTTGATTTGAAATGGATAAAGAAGAAGAAAAAGAAGAAGAAGAAGAAGGACAGAAAGAAGTAGCAAGCTGGCTATTTCAATAAAGAATGAAAATGGAGATCTAAAATGATATTTTAGCCTGGATATGTACATTTGTCTTTCTGTCTATTTTCTTGCTCCTTTATATGAAATCAACCCAGTGAAAAGGTTTCACATGACCAAGAACATTGCATATGAGAGCAATCGCCTTCCTCAGCTTGTTGATCATATAGTGCCTATGACCTTTTAAATTGTCTAGTTGTTGATAGTTTGACAGGTGGCATAAACCTTTTTCCAAAAGGACATTTTGTTACCCCAAAATAGGTATGTTGGGGAAATTATATGTACAAGCGTGTAACATTGGATCTTCAATGTTGCCTGTGTAGCCCCCCCTCCCCTCCCCTCTATGACACTTCAAAGCTGCCGTTTAATCTAATTCAACTGCAACGAAACAATACTCGCCCAGGTTGGAGGGTTTATATCGGCTACCATCTCTTTTTGGAAGAGGAAGGCTTTCTTAATATGGTATTCTCTCCGCGGCCGCTGCTGAAAAAATCAAACTCTATCGCTGCTAATTGATAGCGGGAAAAGGATTCATTGCCAATCAATACATGCAATCTTTTGCAAAACAAACATGATTGCCCAAGATACAGCACATGTTACATAATTACATGAGCAATAGCTGGACGGAGTCTATTGGAGATGAATTTGACCCTGATTTCTGTAATCACACATTTAGGTGTATCACACCGGATGACAGGCAGCAGAACTCAGCCAGGGCATATAATGGCTATTTGAATGAGGAATACAGCACGCACTCTTTGATTCGACGCATTCTCAAAGTCGGTACACATGCGCCATTGGTTATGTTATTAGATCTATTGTTAATTGTTCACAAATAGATTTGATTGTATCAGATACCTTCCATTAACCTCTCAGGTAGCAAGTAAACTACATCTGTGGCTCAATGAGATTACGATGATACATACAACTTTCGGATATCACAATCTCTACAAAACTCCTGACCATTTGCAGGGTGCAATCGCTCAATTGGATATCATCACACTTCGAGAGAGAGAAACATTGATCGTCTTTGTAAACTTTACGTCCTGTGAATTTACCGAATGCGTAGACAATCGCCAGAGAATTTCAATATAGTTAGGTTAAGCAGGTGATCCCACAATATCAAAGGAGTCTAACTCACTAGTTACTATTCTACATTCAAGACTTTAGTGCTGATGTAGTAAATCATACAACTAAATATGATGGTTTGACTATTTGCAATAGTTTGAAACAGTGGTGTTGGGAGATAAAGTATCAGACATTAGTGTTTCTGGAGGAGCATCAATCTTTCCTCGGATGCATTGAAACAATAACTATTGTTGTTACAGTGTTTTGCCATCAATTTCATTTGTATTTGCCCTGATTGTGGATAATGTGGTTATGCTATCTACATGCTCCACACGGGGGGGGGGAGTTTTCCTGCTATCGCTCTCCAGTGCAGGATTTTTTTTTTGAAGCCAGTAGTCATCTTCTTTATGATTCAATGCTTGGAGTTTCTACCGACTTTTTACATGCTCCAGATGGGGTTTTCTCGGTTCTTAACGTATCAGCCAAATTCATGTGATTGCAGGTTGTGGCTGGTCCTCTCTGTACAAAGAATGGTTCCCGATCTTATCATTCAGGAAAAGTGATGCTTCATGTATTGGTAAATGTTATTATCATAACTCCTTTACAAGATTGCTTTTTTGAGAAGTATCGGTCATTGTTCTTGCATGGTTTATTCTCTGTGTTTTGTCTGCTCGCTTGGGGAAAAGCAATCATGTGTAACTTTTGCTGTAGTCAACCGCAAATTCTTGTAGAATTGATCCATTACGATTCTTTGCTGAGGGTCTTCTGCATTACCGTTTAGTGTCCCTGCGTCTTCTACAGCCATTTCATTACACACTTACGTATACGGTGACAGAGTGGAAAGCCTGCAAGTGAGTTGCTGGACAAACATAAGCACTTTTGCAAGAACAGCATGGATTTATTTTACTAAATATCTTTTTTCTCGTCTTTCTTTCATGTATGACTTAAATTGCATTTTTACGAAAATGAAGCGAATAAACTGTATGAGCACTATAGTATTTAATCAACTTTTATTGCATTCAATTGTATTGTTGTAGCGCGCTGTAGTGCTGGATTTGGCTCATCCATTGACGCTTTTGTGTAGCAGTCGATGTTTTGACAGCAATCACCTGGTTGCCCGACACAATTTGAAATGATAAATCCTCAGCTACATAAACAGTAATCATGAGCATACTATTATCCAACCCAATATCCGTATTTCCTTACCCGAACTATTGCCAAATGATGGTTTCAAAGTCATTGTTGTTTGCTGACGAACACTGACACTCTCGATTGGCATTGGCTACAGGGATTGTGTGAGAATGAGTATGTTATATTGATACCCAAGGCAGGTACTCACCTCACGGTACAAGATATAAAGGTATCCTTTGGGATTAAGCGCCTTCAACGGCTCTGCTAGTAAAAGAATGTCATTGAATAAAAAGCCATGTAGCTTTCGGCCACTCTTGGCCTTGAAGAGAGCCCCATCCATGATAAATTCGCGGCCTGAGATGTTCAATCGCTACAAATGATAGGAGTCAGTCATTGTACCAAGTGCTTCTCTCCAACCACTTACGCCGGTTGCTTCCATGTCTATGATTCTAGATAACTCAGACATTTTCTGAATATTTTCAAACCGCCTGGTCTCTTCATTTACATCTTCCAGTACTCTTTGAGCAATGGACAACGCAGATCTCACCAGAGCGTAATCAGGGTGCTTTTTAGGCGTACAGTTCAAGATCTACAGCAAACTATCAGTCATACATAACAGCAACTTCAAACCAAATCAACTGTACCTGGCGAAGAAGAAGGGGGTATCGTGTAATACGTTGCACAGGTTCCAACAAGAAATGAGAAAGGTCCAGCGAACGACATTCAGATCTCGTTTGAGCAGTCTACAGGCAAAATGGATTAGCAACGACACAGATCCCGCTCAACAAATGCAATAGTTATACCTTTAGGAACACTTCAAACCATTGGTCATCTTCCCTCTTCTTTTGCAAAAACTTGGTAGCATAAGATTGATTTCTACAGTATGTAGAATAACATTGCAAACTATCCGCCTGTCAGACCAAACAATATTAGCATCAGCAACATCATACACAAGAATGCTACTCACATGCTTCAAAAAGACATCACCAATCTTGTCGACTACATTTGCCTGCTCCCTCTGTCTTGTCTCCATATCACTCAAAAGCGCCGTATTGCAGATCAGCAAATCATCAATGTTTGAAAAGACAACATCACGTTCATCTTGCGAGAGATACTTTCCAGAGTCTGTATAAAAGACCTATATACAGTTTGCCATCAATTTACACTAATCAAAACACTCGCGTAATAAGGACTTACGTTGATAATCATCTGAAGGTCGCTGAGGTAACTTCTCTCTGTAGCAATGAGCTCGAATATGGCTTCTTGACGTTTACGCTCATCCATAGGTATAGCACTCAATTCGATTTCATCCATGGTACTAGCCCAGGTCAGCAACTCCAAATTCTCAGACATATTTCCAGAGTGAGGGAATAGCAATTGAGGTGTGCCAATGTGGCTATTGTTGGCTGTGCTTACTGAGCTTGCTGCTCTACGACGCTTGGTCAGTTCTTGCTTATTGACACCTAGGTTGGTCTTTTTCATCATAGGTGTGTTGGGTGCCGATAATCCTCGAGGTAGATGACTGTCTGATACTGTCAAATAATTGTTTCCAGAAGCATATACATTGGCAGTCGATTTGCTGGGTATAGAGATAGGTGTTGCAGTGGTTGATATGGATGGTATTTGGTGGGTAGTAGAAGCTAAGGTACAGTGAGTTGCTATGAAAATCCATACATCATAGTATACATACCAGAGTCAATCTTTTCCACATAAGTCTTGGGAAAATAACCGCTTTCTTCGGTATCCTCGTTGGTACCATACCACCAGTCGCTGTTCTCGTCTTGGAAAGGCTGGACTACAATCACTTCATTCTCGTAAAAGCCTAAATCATCAGAACGATTCTTGGTAAACTCGTATAATGTCTTCACTCGGAAGGCTAACAACAGCAGTAAGTGAAATATATTCGGCCAAATGCACTGGATCCTACCTTCTTCAACAACTTCAACATATGTACGGGGAAAGAAGCCAACCGCATTCGTCGCTAATGATGTGCCATACCACCAATCACTGCCTTTATCCTTGGATGGATGCGCTTTAAGAGTCTCGTTGGCAGAGAAAGACAAATCGTCTTCTCTCATACCTTGGTATTCATATAGCGTATTTACTCGATAAACTATGGCATGATCACATCAATATACATTGGTCCCTCATTCGCCATTATACAACTTACTAATGCTGAAGTTGACTTCATCTTCGACATCCACACCATAGCCACTGGTTCCTGCAGTTGTGCTATTCAAATTTGAGAATGATACATTGGTGGGTGATGAAGAGTAATTGGATGTATAGGTCGCCTTGGCAGCAACAGCAGCTCTTTCGGCCTCCTCAGCAGCCATGGCAGCAGCAACCTTTCGTTCATGTTGTTGCTGCTGTCGTTGTTCTTCGAGTCTTTTCTCTTCCTTAAGTTTTTGCTCTGCTTGGTAGATTATCTCTTCCTCGAGCCTCTTTTCCTCCAGTAGTTGCTCTTCTTCTTGCTTCTTTTGCAGCTCTAGCTCCATTTGAATACGCTGTCTTTCTTGCTCTTCTAGGCGTCTTTGCTCCTCTAATCTGGCCTCTTCTTCTTCCAAACGCTGTCGAGCTCTAGCAGCTTCTTCTTCCTTTTCTTTGATGCGTCTCTCTTCATCCAAGCGCTTTTGAAGTTCAGCTTCTTCCCATTGCTTTCGTCTATTGATTTCTTCTTGTCTGGCTGCCTCAATTTCTTTCTCTCGACGTTCAATCTCAATACGACGTAGCCTCTTTTCTCGAGCAGCCTGCTCTGCAGCTTGTCGAGCCTTCTTTTGACGAACCTCTTCTGCTATTCGTTCTTCTTCTTCTCGTTTCTCTCTTTCTGCAGCTTCTTTTCGTTGTCTTTCTTCCCTCTCCAAACGAAGTCTCTCAACCTCTGCTTCATGTTCAAGTCGTCGTTTTTCAGCCAATGCCTCTTGAGCCTTCTTGATTTTGGCCAACCGCTCTTCTTCTTCCAATTGCTTACGCTTTTTCTCAGCAAGCATCTCGGCTTCAGCGGCTGCACTTGCTTCGGCTGCTGCTTTTCGTTTCTTTTCTTCTGCCTCTGCTGCTTCTCGACGCAACGTATCTCTCTTCTCTCGCATCGCTTCCAATCGAGCTCTGGCATCAGCCTCAGCTTGTCGCATCCTTTCTTGTGCTGCCTTTTCCTCTTCGCTGATCTTGGAATCCTCAGCTTTCACATCCAGCGAAGCAGATTCAAACTTATGTCGATCAGTTGTGTTTTTTACGAAAAGCTTTCTGCGCTCTTCAATTCGCTTGTAGGCTTCAGCTTTGATATCAGCGGCTGATCGTGGGGTGCCAGGCCGCTGTGATGTAGGGATAGGCGGTGGTGGTGCTTGGGAATAATAGGGTGAGGTATTTTTCAATGGAGGTGGAGGTGGTGCAGAAATTCCAGGTGGTGCGGATGATCCGTATATTGATGACGCCGATGCTATAGTGTAAGTTCTATCTAACTGATCTATAAAACGAGCAACATAATCGTCCACATATAAACCCTGCTCAAACATTTGTCTATCTTTGAGATTCTTGGTGCCTGAATGGAGGTCCTGATCAATTTTTTTCATATCTGTTTCCATGATAGATTCCACTTCCTTTTGGTAGCTTTTGAAATCATCCATCAAGCGATTAGCATGCACTATCACTCGAGCGTCCTGGTCCTCTGTTGGTAGCAGTGATGGTGATGTTGCAGTGGATGAAGATGTAGATGTGCTTGCGCTCTTGTTGAGTCGTGCAGCAACCATGGCCTGCGCTTTGGCCCGAATACGCTCAGGCTCTGACATACCAGTGGTATCCAAATCGTTGCTACTACCAGTAGTAGCAAATGCTCCCTTCTTTACACGAGCCGCTTTCAGTCGATATTGCTTTAGTTTTTCAGATTCTCGATTCAATTCCTCTTCCAGGCTCTTCATTCCATTATTCAGATAGTCGATTTCCTTCATTAAAGTATGCCTCTGGTCAGCTAAATCTTCCATTTGGCGAAGGTTGAGCTGATAGCGAGCCCACCACTGAGCAGGACTTTGGGTTGAAGTGCGACCTCTATTAGCTGATGCCTGCTGTTTCTCGTGTAGCTCCTTGGAAATTGATGTAATGCGTCGCTTCAAGTCTTCAATACTTGAATATTCGTCGTAATTATTAGCGTGGTTATCATTATAAGCATCCACCTCGTCTTCGTTTATTCCTGCTGTTGCAGCCAAAAGTACTTTTTGTTCTCGTATTGATTTTCTCAGCTCTTCTAATGTTGCAGGTTGATCAGATTCTCCCCAAGGATTCCTCGAAAAGGCGGTATTATACATGATTTAGTGGATGCACAACTCGCTTGGTGAAGTAGAGCTGTGAAAAGAGGATTTATATAATTCCCACTTGTTCCCATATCAACGAGCTGTACAACACCGCCACGTTCGAATAAATTTTCACTAAAGCGGTGTACAGCTCGTGCTGCCGCTGGTCTGCTTTACCAACCAATAAAATGGAAAACAAAAGGGAGTGCCTACTACTGTGTTACTGTGATGCTGAATTACAATATGGTTCTTCATGCAAAGTAACTGGCATCGCTAATACGAGATGCGATGTCAGAAAGTACGTTTCTCAGTAAGCTAAGCAGACTATCCTCAGGTAGTAACATTTCTTCAGGTATCTGAATGAAATCAGACGACGTGTTTCTGGGCAATATGATAGCCGGAATGTTTCCTTGGATGCATAACGTCAGAGCACACTCTCTTGGACAACTGGGAGTTTCCCTCTCATGTGAGGACGATTTCAGTCTAATGATTGCGCAATCTAAAGATAAAAAAGAACTGAATTAGATCAATCTTTATTATACTTCATGATGGCATATAAACTATCTTTGCTGATATTGCTGGCAACTGTCAATATGCTATTCAGTCCCTGTTCGGCAATTCAGGGCACAGTTGGGATGGGTTCTTCTGGAATGACATATGATTGAACGATGTGGGTCTCTAGTCTCCCCCCTCGGTGGGAGCAGACACGACCTTAATACGTCAATAGAAAGCTCATCTCTAGTAGGTATTTTTCGAGTGTCCTTCCTTTCTACAGTAAAGGCAACATAAGGAATTTATGTTCATTATTGAGAAATGTCATCAAAAGAAGTCGACATGATCAGGCTTAATTAGATAGGTTCTGGCGGTAAACTAACTCGTAACTCGCTAACTTTATATATAAGCTGTAAAATGTACTTTTGCGCTCTGTGATCACGAAATAAATCTCGTTATCTTACAAATAATTGCGATATAAGTCGATTACACTGTATCCTGTATTTGTCAATATATTTCCGTCTGTCGTTTTTGTCTCATCGTCATCATGAATTCCTAAAAGTAGCACTTACCGAAGAAGCGCATTAAACGCTTGCCTGAGAGTCTCTTCCTAAACGGAAGGACACGATCTTGGCAATAAAATCAGCATTGGTATAACTGATTTTTCCAGTGAGTTGAGGATTCGCTGATTGGAAAAGCAATTGAGTAATACCAGAGATTCAAGCAAATGAATGCACCACGGACCTTTTTGGTAATGACCTACCCATTTACTGTTTGCTTGGAAGTAGAATGCCTCAATTTAGAAAAACAGTACACAAATTTGCGAGGTCATGTACTCGCTTGTACAGCATACATGAGTATTTCCTCCTTGTATATTTTGCTTCCAGATACCACCATAGCGTCTGTAACCTCTAATTGTTGAGCCTACCAGTGTCTCCAATCATCATGATTGGCTTCGACTTTTGCTTCGACTAGCCTTCTATGAAACAAGGTGCATGTTAGTGTTTGCTAGCAACGAAGATTGTTTTGAGCTTGTTGTTCTTTTGCGCAAATCTTGCTCCTGCCAGCCTGGCTTTGAATCTCGAGATGTCTCTTTCGAGCTCTTCTTCCTGTATTGTCGTAAAAAGATTGTTGGCGGCCAGAACTTGATTTGTGGGTTTCAAATCTCGATAAGTATGAATCAGTTGTGTGAGTACCCTTCAATGACAACTCTCGCAAGTGTTGCACTATATGATATATTTCTTGATTGCCTTGTTTTCTTCACTCGAGTTTTAGGCATGCATCTCGATACCCACATGCGAAATCTATGTCTTCTGGCTTGATCTTGTGGGATGCAGACAGCGACAGAACGTCTTTGTCATGTCCTGCTAGAAATTCTGCACTTCCTTCCTTATCCAGACGTTAATTGCAAAACAGGTCAAGATGGAATTTATATCGATTGATGCCAAAAGGAACCGTCTCAGTCATCGTTACCAAGCCATTGTCTGTTCATGAGAATATCACATCTTGGTTGAGATCAAGGTCTTTCTGAAGTTTCCTTGCATCACTATAAACACCATGTCCATGGCGGCCAATTGAAGTGATCTCTTTGGACGTGGCAGTACCAGTTGATGTGTTGACTTCATCAAGCTCTATAATCATTTGTCTGCGCTCCATGCCCGTTTATTGGATATACATGGTTTGACGATCCTCATGAATCTTTTGTCGTATAGGTTGCGTGTTCATGAAGGCATCGTTTCTGGTGGCTGAATGTCTTGATACAGGGAGTGGTTCTTGACACCGGGAATCCATGTCTTTTTCAGGACTTTGATTTGTTGGCCATAATTGGCGTTGCTGAAATCATCCATTGCTGTCTTCAAGTTATTTTTCTAATTCTTGATCTTCTTTTCAGTCTCATTGATGGCCATTTGGATAGTTTCGTCGTCTTTGTATGCCTCTCCAATTACGATGTCGTTTTTCAAAATTTCTTCTTTCCAACTTTTTCGTTTGTCGTCGGTGTACGTAGTAGCCTCCTTTGGTATATATCCTAAATGCGAGCTGCTCTCAAGCCTGGTGTCGTGGTCATGTGTTGGCCAAAGGCGAGACCATAAGAGTTGCAAGCTTGCCGCACAGCACCAAGATCGAAAGTTGAGTTATAGCACGCATCCTTGTTCTGAGCAGCCTTTGCATTGGAAACCAAGGAAGAACCGTCGTAGCTGTACATAACGAGTCTGTTGGGATCACGATCCAAGATGTGGTAGATAGAGGGTATTGATGGGTATATTGCGGGTCGGTAGCAACTCTTTTTGAAGCCTGTAGTATCCAGTATATCCCAAGGCATTGTTTGCCTAATGACAGAATGGTAACAACCTTGCCAATGAATCCTGCAAGTCTGTTCTTGGAATATAGGGCCTCAGGCGATTTACCAGATTCAAGCAAGCATTCTACCTCTGGTTGTTGAGGGTCATTCAAGAGTTTTTCTGATATGGTCTTTATTGCAAGCAAGAGTACCACCATCAAGGAACAGATCTCTTGCCGTGTGTAGAGATATAGTTTTAGAGTAGACTTGGATAAATGTATATAAAAGATGATCTTTATTATGTTGCAAAATGATCTGATATTTATACTAATTAAAAGGTTACAGACTGTTACGCAGTGATTTCGCAACTCACTCTTTTCTTCTTTTACTACTGTTACATTCCCTAGGAGTAGTAATATATACAGTGTTGCATTGCGTAAGAGTAGTAGTGTAAATAGTTTTATAGAAAATAGAATGAAATAGATAAATGAGCCAAAGCAGATTTAACTATTAAATGAGCACCAGGTTTATAGTTGCCCAACTAGTAAAGTATAATAAATATACAAGCAACAAATAAAATATAAAAGAGAAATAGAAATAAAGTGCAATGAATTCAGATCAAGAAATGTAAATGACAGCTTTAAAAGATCTTAAACAAATATAAGTTCAATTAAAGAATATAAAGAGCTATAAAACTATATGAATAAGTTTAAGGCAATAATAAGATGATTCTTTATTCCGTCTATTCAACTGGTCGTCTTTTATACTAATTTTCTACGTATGATATTTACTATACTATTGTCTATAAATTTTGTGATGTTTGTTTTGTTATGAGTTATTGCCCGTCATTTGCAAGGAACAATAAATATGTTATATGATTAATAAATTGATTCGAACGATATAGAATGTGGTAGAATGTTTTCTTGATGGCAATTGAGGTTTGTATAAGTAATACTTCGAGTGAGTTTAACAGTAATATTGATGTTTTTGATTTATCCGTTTGATTTCAGTACACGAAATTGACATTAAATAAAAGCTGCAGGTACAATATAATATATGAGAGATTCCATCGCCGTTGCAAGAATGGGACTTTTCAGGTCAAGGTAATATTGAATGGAGGTAATATGGACAACAAAGTAATTCCGATGGTGATTATATTGAACAGTTATCCCAAAAAGGGGAAAAAGGTAATTGATATGTATACAAACGAAAAAGAGTAGGAGTGATTGATATTTTATTGGATGGATAATAGTTTGTAGGTGGGAGACAGGAGCAGCAAAAAGAAGAAAGTAATGGTTAACAACCAGGCGACATATAACATTTGCTCGGGAGTTCTAAAGATTTGCCCCGAAGCTAAGAGTGATTCAAGTATTTTTTTTAAAGGTAATCGCCGAGGCATCATCAGGAAACAACAGGTCCTTCTAATTCAAGTATTCGTTCTTCAATTGATTATATCCTAACGTACTTTCGCATAGTGTAGCGTTCAAATCACTTCAAGCAATGAAAACAACGCATGAAACAGCCCAGAAGCGTAGAAAAGCTATATTTATTTATTACCTCTACATATATAAAAAACCTAGAAAAATTTTGCCATAGTTCTCCTCTGCAATGATGTTAGGCGGAATTTGAAGTACTACCCAAAAGTGCAATTAGGTAGTATCTCAATTAGACCACCCCTCAGGTGCTAGAGCGTGCCTTACTACACCCCTAACATGAGGAATTATGTTTATTAAGACCCTCAACTGTCGCTAAGTAAGTAGAATCAACAATTAAGTTTGGACCAGCCTATCTAATCCTAGTCTCGGAATCTTGAATTGTTGAGCTTCAGTGATAGGCACATCCACTCAACGTAAAAAAAAGGGTATGCTTCAAAGAAACATAGAAAGAAAAAAAAGTAGTGAGGGTAATAACATTACATGCAGATGAAAATTAAAAGAAATAAGGGCGAAAAGCCAAAGAAAAAAGAGAGTTAAGGCAAATAATAAGGGGGAGAAAAATAAACAACAATCAAAAATGAATAATAATGGGTTGTATCTACAACTATTGCTATGGTTGTTCTCGACAAAAAAAATAATAACTTGGCTGATAATATCCTGCAGCATCCAGCATTAGTGTCCATGATCATTGCTATACGCTTGCCTATTATACATAATCATCCAACAAAAGATATAATTAGTATTGCACTCTTCAGTCAACGCCGCCATCATAGTATACACTTACTTAATCGACTGTTAGCAGTTTCGGTTGCATTCAGTATCCATTAATTATCCACTAATTACTGTAGCCCTTCTATACTTGTTGCCTATACATCACATCAAAATAATACAATAATAGTCAGTAATGTAACCAGCAATCTACGTCACTTTTTTTTATAATATATACTTACTTGATCAACAACAATTCACAACAGGTTTTGAGTCTAATGTCGTCCTTGAGCACCGCCTTGTGCTTGCTGCCTATATTCTATCAAATAATGAGCATAATTAGTAAGACACTATTGAACAACACACACCATTGAAGCTAACCTGATCCACTGAGCTCGAGAAACGTAGCAGCACTACAAATGACTTGCAGGTAGCACCAACCACCAGAGAGTAGCATTATTATTACCAATGACTTGCAGACAGCACCAAACCAGAAAGCTACAGCAATAATAATACTTGAGATGACTTGCAAATAGTGTTGAACCAGAACGTAACAGCACTGGTTGAGATGATGACTTACAGATAGCATTGAACCAAAGTAGTAGCACCAGAGGTTAAGTTTGATGAGTTGCGAAGAAAAAACTTTTTCCTAAAAAAAATAAGAGAGAAGTCAGTTATTAGGAGCAATTCAATAAAAGTGGTAATAATCTGTGGTACGTACCGAATCTTGAAAAGACAACAGAGACGTTGTTAGAGAAGTGGTGGCGGCAGCAGTAAGTCCAAGTGTCTCTCGGTCTTGTTTGGTTTTTTTTAGAAGAGCAGCAGTGAGTACCTCCTGTTTGTTTGGATAAAGAAATAAAAAGGAGGATTATTAAATATTAATGTTAGACAATCTATTCAGCAACAAATACACTCACTAGCATATCGCAGCACCGATGATAGGCTTGATGAAGAACTTGTTGCTATTGTTTCCAAAAACATTGGAGTGAGTAATAGGATAATAGTAGTAGAACTGTTGCTGTAGCTGTAAAAATAGTATCAAAAACGGGGGAAGAAAAAAAGGAAAAACGGGGGAGTGCAAAAGCAAACTATTGTGCATTTGACGTCACGAGGTTTCTCTGTATATAGTAGCTGATATCAAACTGAGATTAAAAGCTCTACTGATCAAAATGCTATTTCATCATTCAGCAAATTTGTCATGGCCTAAAGTTGGCAGTTGTTCATAGTAAACACTTGATCAAGCTTATATCAAACTTGTTCAGAATTCAAAGGCGCATCGAATGGTATTACTTTTGTCCGGTTTGATCAACATTAGGTGTTTCAAAGCGACAGAACATTTTTTGTCAAATTTTGATACTTTTTCAATGATATCTCCATCTCTGTCAAAATAAACCTACTTGTAGCATTCATTATTATTGTAAAGCAAAAAATTGCCTATCATTTGAGCTCTTACTGGGAGTTCTAGCTTGACTCTACGTAGAGAAATGAGCAAAAACGTCTGACCAAAAAATCATCAGCTAGTTTTTTTGCCTTACTCTTACCCGTAAATTTGGTCAAAGATGGCCAATTTTCCAACGACATAACTTTATGTGATATCTCTGCCAATACTTATCAGATTTGAACAAAACAAACACCATTTAATAGGTCTACATTAGACCCAACATAATCTAAAAGTCGAAAACATCTAATAGACGTTCCCTTCATGAAATCACTCAAAATCATGTATTTTGATTGGCCTCAAGCAGGCACTACCCGACATATTTTTGAAAATACTAATAATAACAATACCATCGTATAGAGAATTAAAAGAGAAACCAAAGTTAAGCACTACGCAACATCGACTTACTTAGCAAATCATAGAGAAACGTCCACTCAAAGTTGCTTCATTTTTCACATTTTTCCTTACTACTGCTTTGGATCGTCTATCACAATCTCCAATCTAACACGTACTAGTCAATCAAAGTACCCCAAACAACTTTTACTATACATACATCCAGCATGCATATATCAATCTAATGACTTTTGCTAGCGGTATCTGCTCAGAATCGATGAAATCATGAAATCATGGATATCTCAACAGCCAGAATAGCTACGTAAATTTGACTTGCAGTTGCGCACTCTAGGCAAAAATCCGTTATAGTAATGTGCTAAGCTCGAAGCTGTAACATCAATATTTAAAAGCTCGATGTTGGATCGTGTGGAATTTATTATAGCTAGTTATATATGAAGGATTGACATATAAGTCAATTCAGATTAATTAACATAGCAATTTATGCTAATAAGAGAAATCTCAGTGAACTAAACATACTTTAGCTCATCTGGATGAATGAATAGACTCTTATCCTAAGTACTCTGATCTGTCCTTTGTATGAGGATCACTAATATCGATCTAGTAGTAGCATGTATCCTATACGTACAGTCTCTTAGTCTACATTAGTAGTATGTGTCTGAGTGTATATCATTGTTCTGTATATATCTTAGCACATATCTAGATATATGGCATGTCTATAGCATGTCACTATGTGCATGTCTATATAGCATAACATATATTGTACAAGTCTGTAGTACATAATGTATCTTCTGTAGCTAGTATCAAGGATATAAGCATATGTCATATAGTAGTGTGGATCTTCAAGTGGTGCACATCTGATGCATACATCTTATATTGCATCGATCTTGGCATTTAACCAAATATGGGAAATATCCGTAGTCAATGTCGGGATACTGTACAAGCATCAGTCTATAGCGCCATCCATGCTAATGGTGCCATCTATAGCTTATGTTTGTATATGGTATAAATCTGTAGCGTACATCTAATTCATTAGTGTACATCATAGTTTATATCAACATATGGTAACTGGATGAACTGTGTACGGAATGCAGATCATAGTGGATGTATTCCACAGTGCCATTAAATGGCTAGCTAATCTATATCCTGGTGCAATAACGCTTTTGTAGTGTGGTAGCCTACGGCATTGCTGCGTCCCTGGAAATGGGTTTCAATCTTGATGAATATTCTTTCACCAAATCTACTCTGAAGAACATTATTCTATCCAGTATTCGTATCTTGACTCCTGTCTAATTGGCGATCTACCAACTCTTATCCACGAAGCCCTTGTTTACTGGTTGACATGATTGGCTCGGATATTGAAGCTTATTTCTGAGAGTTGATGACAGCAATGTAGGACATGTAAACGTTGGTCTGTGTGTATTTGTGTTGTGCCTTGGTGTTGATGCAGTCATGGTCAAGTTGGTGGACGAGTTACATTGGAATTGATAACCTCGCAATTTGGATTCATCACACTCAAGCACAATCAAGAAATCATGCATCTTTTATTTACAACAACACAAACATTCTGCCTTCAACCTTACAATATTCTTAGTATTCCTACTGATTATACAATACGTTCTTCCCCCTATGTTTATGAATACTCAAATCTTCAAAGTGATTCATTCCAGTGACAATTACAACATTCTTATCCCCTCCATTAGTAGAAAAACAGTATAAATATCAGCCCGAATCATAAGTGAAATACAAAAAAAAATACAACAAGTTCTTTTCCTTAATTTTTATATTCGTTTTACATTTGATTGATCTCTGTTGGTTGTATCAGTGTGCTGTAAGTTTGACAAAGATGATTCCAATAGAGAGAATTAGAAGGATTGTCTTTATTAACATGGCTTTAATTCATTTTGTAATTTATAGCTTGTTATATAAATCAACATCCTATCTTTCCCTTGAACAACGATTACCAATTGATCAAGCCGATCAATTTCTTGAACATTCTCATCTAGCCGTTTCATGGTTGAATGATGATACAATTATCCTCTATCCTGCTGGATCAAGGTCCTATTGCTGCGGCACTGTCAAATAATTATAAATACCTGTGATTCTTACACTATTTTTGATCCTCATTTAGTCTTGGAATAACCGAATAAATATATTCAGTTCTAATTGTATCTTTCTGTCTATATTTCGTTATTCTAAACAACTACTGATGGTACCTCGTGTATTCCCTCATTTACTTCGGTTCCGCAACGTTCTCAACAATTCGAACTCTCTTCCTCTGCCCCTGAGTGGGCTCTCAGCTTTCAGTCTCAATTTCGAGGTCTTCATCAACGACTATCTCAATATCATCAGTCCCGTCTCGCTACAGTAGAGGGTCTAGTAGTAGAAAATGCTCGCTTGTGAGCCGAACTCCTCGATATGGTTAAAACAACCACATTGGCAGACGCTCAACGTGGCCAGCCTTCTACTTCGCTTGCCTCCACTGCCCAGCCGTCTCATCCTAACCAAATCTCACCTCCTAAACCTAAGGACCCTCCTTCAGCCACTACCAATAATGCCACTACCAATCCCGCTCAAACGAAGCAACAACGACGCAAGACATCTGCTTCCTCTCGAAAACTCACTCCTCCTGCCGCTATTGCAGAGCTGCAGCGTAAGTTTCTCCCCTCCGCCAACATCTATTCAGGCTACAGATTCATATACTAAAAAGCCAACAAGCAACCTCTCTCTTGGTATAGGGAAAAAGTGTTTCCCAAACTTGGAATCCATGATTCTCGGGTTTTAGACATCCATTTTTTTTCCTATACACACTGTTTTCTCTTTCCTCATGCACTACGATTTTGTATTGGAGTTTACTGCCTTGATGAAAAATCACTTGCGTATTGATCCTCTTCTAGACTTTGACCCTTTTGAAGACCGAAATCTTCTTGATCCCGCCTTTTCCTCCCTTGACTCTGTCTCCCGCTCTCAAAAGATCCACGATCTTCACAACAAGTGTGTCCTTCGGGCCATCTCCTTTGTTCGTCTCTCTCTTTTTTGTGTCACTGTTGCCAAATCAATGTTACTCCAGAGTTTTATTGCTCCTGCCCAATTTGATTCCATTCTGGCTGATACCTTGGCGGCTCGCGCCGAACAGTTTCCTGTCTCTCCCCCTTCCACCGCTTCTTCTTCTGAGCGTAAGGTCGAAAAGCGCCTACGCCTTGATTACGACTTTAACCTTAAATACCTTGATCCTCTTCTTCTTCCCCTCATGTTCTTTCTCCTACTCCCACTGGTCTTTTGAAGAAGCCTCATCATCTAGATGCTACAGTCAAGCATGGCGGGGGCCATATCATGATTTGGGGCTGTATGACTTATTGGGGACCAGAATGCGCATGTCAAGAAGTCTACGATGGCATCATGAAATCCGAAGATTATCAGCAAATTGTGGCCATTGTGCTGAAGTGGTACCTAGTTTACCTTCCCCGCATAACCAAATTAAAAGACATCTCTAATATGAAGCCATATAATCGATTTCACAATCAAAAGAAAGAAAGGATTTATGTAAGTAAATAATTTAACCGTGGAATAACGGATCATTCACGAATCCATTTCTAATAAGAATAAATCGAACCATAAAATAAACGGCTCATAAGCGCATAGACCAAGTAGGGTTGTTGATCTATGCACTTCTATGCAGTTTATGGACAAATATGTAAAAACCTTAATTTGAAGAGCCGTATCGATTGTGTAAATCAAAAACCAGACAACGGACCAACTGACAGTTGACGATGCAACTGCCAGATAATAAAATAGCTGAACAGTATAAATACAATAGAAATCTCATTAATTGCACATTATCTTACTTCCCAAAATAAAGAAGGGTTTAAATTGTATCTTTTTTTTTCCCTTTTTATTACAGCCATTACAATACCCAGGGGTAGCTTGGAATACTACGGTTTGACATGGGACGATGTTTACTTTCAGCAGGAAAATGACCCCAAACACACTTCTTCCAATACTACCTAAAAGTGGCTTTTAGATAACAAGGTGATCTGGATATACGATTGGCCAGCCCAAAACCCTGATCTGAACAACCCGATTGAGTACCTCTGGCATCATCACTTAAAGTTGAAACTGAGCGTATACGAGACTAATAAGGCCAAAAGTGTCCACAGAATACGGGATAAAGTTGATAGGGAGTGGAATACCTTCACCAAAAAAGCATGATTGTCGGATTCTTAAAAATAAATATATAAAAGAACCAATATGTTGACAAGATACGAAAAATCAAGATACTTTTTATTAAGGCTTCAATTTCATATCATCTACTAATTATAAGAATTTTTAAAAGACATAAATTTCTAGGTGAATATTATAGTAATGGTCAATTTGAATGACTAATTGATTAACTGAACTTCTTTCTATTTGACAGATCGTTATGATTACAACCCAATCTTCACATCTCTACTATTCTTCTTGACAGTTCCCTTGTAATTCTTAAGGTACACAAGCCCGTAAAACATTTACCTTATTCTTGACTTGAAACAAAGACTTTATTATTCAAACTCAAGTATTTCAGTTATCTACTTCAATCTCCAGTTGAAGCTGAGCTGCTCAAGCTATCCTTTGCTATTCTAACAGATCAATGATGTAGACGCTATATTGAGAGTATCCCCGCCCGTATTCAAGCTATACTTGCCACTAAAGGAGGCTCCAACAGGTATTAGGCTATCATGGCAATAGGCGGAAAAAACTGTTCACGTGTGAGAAATGCATCCACTATGATCTGCATTCCGTACACAGTTCATCCAGTTACCATATGTTGATATAAACTATGATGTACACTAATGAATTAGATGTACGCTACAGATTTATACCATATACAAACATAAGCTATAGATGGCACCATTAGCATGGATGGCGCTATAGACTGATGCTTGTACAGTATCCCGACATTGACTACGGATATTTCCCATATTTGGTTAAATGCCAAGATCGATGCAATATAAGATGTATGCATCAGATGTGCACCACTTGAAGATCCACACTACTATATGACATATGCTTATATCCTTGATACTAGCTACAGAAGATACATTATGTACTACAGACTTGTACAATATATGTTATGCTATATAGACATGCACATAGTGACATGCTATAGACATGCCATATATCTAGATATGTGCTAAGATATATACAGAACAATGATATACACTCAGACACATACTACTAATGTAGACTAAGAGACTGTACGTATAGGATACATGCTACTACTAGATCGATATTAGTGATCCTCATACAAAGGACAGATCAGAGTACTTAGGATAAGAGTCTATTCATTCATCCAGATGAGCTAAAGTATGTTTAGTTCACTGAGATTTCTCTTATTAGCATAAATTGCTATGTTAATTAATCTGAATTGACTTATATGTCAATCCTTCATATATAACTAGCTATAATAAATTCCACACGATCCAACATCGAGCTTTTAAATATTGATGTTACAGCTTCGAGCTTAGCACATTACTATAACGGATTTTTGCCTAGAGTGCGCAACTGCAAGTCAAATTTACGTAGCTATTCTGGCTGTTGAGATATCCATGATTTCATGATTTCATCGATTCTGAGCAGATACCGCTAGCAAAAGTCATTAGATTGATATATGCATGCTGGATGTATGTATAGTAAAAGTTGTTTGGGGTACTTTGATTGACTAGTACGTGTTAGATTGGAGATTGTGATAGACGATCCAAAGCAGTAGTAAGGAAAAATGTGAAAAATGAAGCAACTTTGAGTGGACGTTTCTCTATGATTTGCTAAGTAAGTCGATGTTGCGTAGTGCTTAACTTTGGTTTCTCTTTTAATTCTCTATACGATGGTATTGTTATTATTAGTATTTTCAAAAATATGTCGGGTAGTGCCTGCTTGAGGCCAATCAAAATACATGATTTTGAGTGATTTCATGAAGGGAACGTCTATTAGATGTTTTCGACTTTTAGATTATGTTGGGTCTAATGTAGACCTATTAAATGGTGTTTGTTTTGTTCAAATCTGATAAGTATTGGCAGAGATATCACATAAAGTTATGTCGTTGGAAAATTGGCCATCTTTGACCAAATTTACGGGTAAGAGTAAGGCAAAAAAACTAGCTGATGATTTTTTGGTCAGACGTTTTTGCTCATTTCTCTACGTAGAGTCAAGCTAGAACTCCCAGTAAGAGCTCAAATGATAGGCAATTTTTTGCTTTACAATAATAATGAATGCTACAAGTAGGTTTATTTTGACAGAGATGGAGATATCATTGAAAAAGTATCAAAATTTGACAAAAAATGTTCTGTCGCTTTGAAACACCTAATGTTGATCAAACCGGACAAAAGTAATACCATTCGATGCGCCTTTGAATTCTGAACAAGTTTGATATAAGCTTGATCAAGTGTTTACTATGAACAACTGCCAACTTTAGGCCATGACAAATTTGCTGAATGATGAAATAGCATTTTGATCAGTAGAGCTTTTAATCTCAGTTTGATATCAGCTACTATATACAGAGAAACCTCGTGACGTCAAATGCACAATAGTTTGCTTTTGCACTCCCCCGTTTTTCCTTTTTTTCTTCCCCCGTTTTTGATACTATTTTTACAGCTACAGCAACAGTTCTACTACTATTATCCTATTACTCACTCCAATGTTTTTGGAAACAATAGCAACAAGTTCTTCATCAAGCCTATCATCGGTGCTGCGATATGCTAGTGAGTGTATTTGTTGCTGAATAGATTGTCTAACATTAATATTTAATAATCCTCCTTTTTATTTCTTTATCCAAACAAACAGGAGGTACTCACTGCTGCTCTTCTAAAAAAAACCAAACAAGACCGAGAGACACTTGGACTTACTGCTGCCGCCACCACTTCTCTAACAACGTCTCTGTTGTCTTTTCAAGATTCGGTACGTACCACAGATTATTACCACTTTTATTGAATTGCTCCTAATAACTGACTTCTCTCTTATTTTTTTTAGGAAAAAGTTTTTTCTTCGCAACTCATCAAACTTAACCTCTGGTGCTACTACTTTGGTTCAATGCTATCTGTAAGTCATCATCTCAACCAGTGCTGTTACGTTCTGGTTCAACACTATTTGCAAGTCATCTCAAGTATTATTATTGCTGTAGCTTTCTGGTTTGGTGCTGTCTGCAAGTCATTGGTAATAATAATGCTACTCTCTGGTGGTTGGTGCTACCTGCAAGTCATTTGTAGTGCTGCTACGTTTCTCGAGCTCAGTGGATCAGGTTAGCTTCAATGGTGTGTGTTGTTCAATAGTGTCTTACTAATTATGCTCATTATTTGATAGAATATAGGCAGCAAGCACAAGGCGGTGCTCAAGGACGACATTAGACTCAAAACCTGTGGAATACATCCACTATGATCTGAATTCCGTACACAGTTCATCCAGTTACCATATTCTGATATAAACTATGATGTACACTAATGAATTAGATGTACGCTACAGATTTATACCATATACGAACATAAGCTATAGATGGCACCATTAGCATGGATGGCGCTATAGACTGATGCTTGTATCCCGACATTGACTACGGATATTTCCCATATTTGGTTAAATGCCAAGATCGATGCAATATAAGATGTATGCATCAGATGTGCACTACTTGAAGATCCACACTATATGACATATGCTTATATCCTTGATACTAGCTACAGATACATTATGTACTACAGACTTGTACTATATATGTTATGCTATATAGACATGCACATAGTGACATGCTATAGACATGCCATATATCTAGATATGTGCTAAGATATATACAGAACAATGATATACACTCAGACACATACTACTAATGTAGACTAAGAGACTGTACCTATAGGATACATGCTACTAGATCGATATTAGTGATCCTCATACAAAGGACAGATCAGGGTACTTCGGATAAGAGTCTATTCATTCATCCAGATGAGCTAAAGTATGTTTAGTTCACTGAGATTTCTCTTAGCATGAATTGCTAGGTTAATTAATCTGAATTGACTTATATGTCAATCCTTCATAGTAGAACTTTTATCCATTGTTAGAATATATAAGAAGGATCATCTACCTGGCCAGTAGAGATTCTTCAGTCTATTTTACACCGATCAGTTTGATAATAAAGATATACCTTTATCAAGTTGATCTTTTGTTTTTTTATTCTTTTTTTCCGTGAATTTATATCTACAAATAGCTGTAAATTCCACATTTTTTTCAACTCAAAGGTCATCACTTTACACACTCTATTTTATACTACCCACTTTTATTTTTCTACTTAAAACAAATTTTATTATCATGTCCCAACAAGAACAAGACAAGACTATCCAGAATGATTTCATTAGAGATCAGAATCCCAGAGAGAGCCCCTCTCCTGACTCCATCATGAAGGATATTGACAATGAGGTTTCTCCTGAGGCTATCATTGCAGATTTAGAAGACCAGATCAAGGTTGCTCGTATTGAATTACAAGACATCCACATGAAGGCTGGCAAGAACTACACCGAGGAAGTCAAGAGAGCTGCAGACCAGGCTGCCAATCACATTCAATGGCTAGAGAATCATTTGAAAACAATGACATCCTCCATTACTGTCAATGTCAGACCTGTTAGCCTCCGTGACATTCCCAAATTTCAGATCAAGGGTCAAGCAAAGCATTACCCGGATGAACCAAGATTCTCTTCAGTTGAACATTTTTTCAGTGCATTTGAGAACATCATCAAAGCCTCTGGAAATGAAGTGAACATGGTCTGGAAACAATACATACCTCTTTCAATGGCTTTTGAATACAACAATTGGACGAACAATGATCTCCTTATCCAGAAGGATTGGGAGGCTGCAAAAGTGTTGTTTCGAAAGCATTTTGGTACACCAGCCAGTGCTGAGGAATCCATGGCTTTATTGTTTAGCATGCGTATGCAAGAATCTGATACTCTCCAAGAGTACACCAATACATTTATCAAGCATGTACAAGACTGTGGGTTCCCAGTAAACAGCAATTTGTTGGCAAGATTTTATCAATTTACATTGTTGCAGAAAAACAAGCAGATGATGATAAATCAAATGGCGGTAAAACACGATCCAAAATACAAGTGGACTATCAACGAAATCTATGAGTGCATTCTCCCTCTATTCTTGGTCGATGAGCAGAATCGTGTGAATGGCGCATCGAAGGGCAAGCGTAAGGCGACTGATGGCTATGACGGTAATCCTCGTGGAAAAGGTCCCAAGCTGACTATCACTGGTTTCTTTTGCCCAAAACATGGTGGTGATACTGCAAACCATAATGCAATTGATTGTCGCTCTCGTACAAAGAACTTTGGTTCTGAAAATAGACCCAACAGGGCTACTTCTGCTGCTTCCTTCCGTGGCACAAAATCATCATCATCTTCTACCAACATATGTAATTATTGCCACAAACCTCGTATTTTTGGTCACAAGTGTCAAGAGTTCTATGATTGGAAGAAAGAGAGAGAAGCCAAGAAAAACATCAATGTACATACCGTACAAACCATTGCTGAAGGTAGCTCTGCTTCTGGTTCGACTGGTTCCAACAATATTGGCTCTTCTTCAGGATCTAATGATGATGCTACCAAGGATGACGCTGCTAAAAGTAGCGCTGAAACTGACAATGGTGATGCAATTGAAGACATCAACATGGAAGATGTTGATGCTTACCTTGATGAAATTGATGCAGAGGACGCCTCGCTCAACTGTAAGTCAAACGTGAAAAACAAACATGAAAGTTTTAATCCATTTCAGTTGCTGACTCCTATTATTTTAGAGAGCAAAGAAGGAAAGCCAGTCCGCCTCATTGCTAAAGTAGACACTGGGTCTGATTCCACTTTTCTAAATAAAAACGTTTTTCACAATAAACTATTATTCACTTCCCAAGATATTATTTCTGTTGAAGGCAGTTTGAACTTTTTAAGTCATTCAGTAAAAAGATTGGGTAAAACACCAGCTATAAAAATCAGATATCTTAATGACATTTCATTTGATCACTCGTTTGAACTTTCCAATTTCATTCAGGATTTAGGCGATTTTGATGTACTACTTGGTGTAGATACATTGAGTCGACTCAGAATTGGGTTGACTGGCGTTGCTCATAAATTTGCTGATCTTGGAAATTTGACAGAGGAAGAGAAATCAGATTTACTTGAAAGTATCGATTTTGAAAATGTTAATTTTGATACTAAACACTCTATTAATCCAGAAACTGCATCAATCTTTGAATCCCAAGCTGAGGAAAAGAAGTATATGAGCTATATTCAAGATGCTATTGATGAGAATCAGAAAATCAAGCCTGGAACATTTTGCAACGTGCCTGAATCTGAGATCACTATACCAATCAAAGAAAATGTTGATTACTACGTCAAGCAATATACCATCGCACATCATGCAATGCCAGAAATCGAAAAGCAATTGAATGAATGGCTGGATGCAGGAATTGTTGAACAGTGTAGACCTAACGGCTTATTCAACAGCCCTCTCATTGCAGTATCAAAGAAGGACAATGATGGCAAACCCACCAAGACTCGAGTTTGTATGGATGTTCGGAGAATCAACCAACATATGCCAAACAATACAAACCAGTTTGAAATACCAAACATTCAAGATATCTTCACCCGGATCAAACAGAAGGGGACAATATATTCCAAAATTGATCTGAAAAACGCGTACTTTTCGTTTAAGGTGTCAGACGTTTCAAAAGACGTTTTGCTGTTTAATTTCAGAGGAAAATCATACCGTTGGTTAGGCTGCTGTTTCGGATTGAGGCCGATTACATCTGTGTTCAGCTCTGTCATGAACATTTTGTTTTCTGATATGCCAGAGGTAGAAATATACGTGGACGATCTGTGCCTCGTATCTTCCACACGCTCCCGTCATTGCGAATTGATCAGGGAAGTGCTAAGACGCTTAACAAACGCTAACTTGAAGATTGGTGTTGAAAAGTGCTCATGGTTTCGATCTAGCATCTATTTGTTAGGCTTTGTCATTGGTCCTCATGTTTCCAAGGTTGACATGCGACGACTCTCTGATATTGATAATTGGGGTCCATGCAAATCTGCGAAACAGGTCAAGCAACTAGCTGGTGTCATCTCGTATTTACGACCATATGTTCCAATGTTGGCTAAATTGATGGCTCCTATTGATGCTCTCCGAAATGATCCCGATGCTGGTAGCAAGTGGACTGATGAGCACACTAAACGACTTGAGATTATCAAGAAGGTCTTGTTATCTGAAGCTTTACTGACTGCACCAGACATGAATAAGAAATTTTATCTTGAATGTGATGCTAGCTTATATGCAGTTGCTGTCATGTTGACGCAGCGCGATGATCAAGGACGCACAGTTTTTGTTGCCATGTTGAGTAAGTCTCTTACCAAATCACAACAGAACTGGCCTGTCTTGCGACGAGAACTTTATGCTGTATTATTTGGTTTAGTTCGTTTGCGACCCTTGCTGTATGGGCATCCTGAGATTGAGGTTCTGACAGACCATCGCGCTCTGATTTATATTTACACATGTAAATGTCCTACTAGAGTCATTCAAAATTACATGGAAATTTTAAACGAGTATCCACAACTGCAGTTCACTCACATTAAAGGTTTAGACAATATCTTACCTGATAGACTTAGTCGCTTGTATGAACCTTTAGAAGATCATACAGAGCTGGCGGGAGACAGTGATAAGAAAATTGCTAAACTGCAAAAGAATATTATGAGAAGCAAAGGTTCCAAGAAAAGATTTATTGGCAGTCAAAAGCAAACAAAGCATTTTGTGACCAAGAAAAAAGTAATTTATAACAGAGACAAGAACTTGAATGTACTTGCTACAAAGATCAAGGAGGGCAATTATGAAAGTGTAGCATATATTGCACCACCTGACAATGAACGAGATCAATTGCTTCGTGAGACTCATGAATTTGGACACTTTGGTGCTGCTAGTATCGTTAAGAAACTACATGAAGAAGGTATTCATTGGACAGGTCTATATGATGATGCAAAAGCAATTTGTCAATCATGTATGGAATGTGCAAGACACAACGTAGTTCAGAAAGGCTATCATGAGCTTAGAAACGTTGTTGCGTATGGCCCATTTGATCATGTCGGCATTGACTTTCTTGGTCCATTCACTCCAACCAACCATGGCAATGTATATATCTTAGTTGTATATGACATTTGCACCAGATTTATCATAACTCGTGCATTGCCCAACAAGCAAACTGATACTGTCGCTAGAGCTTTGTCAACCATCTTCTGTGACTTTGGCGTGGTACAAATCATACAGTCTGATAATGGACGTGAATTCAAGAGTGCTATGATGAGTGAACTCACAAAGGCACTTGGTGTCAATCAAAGATACTCCACTGCTTTCCATGCTAGGGGCAATGGTGCATCTGAATCAGGAGTTAAGAACATCCTTAATGCACTTCGTAAAATGGTCAGTGAACACATTCATAATTGGGACTCGGTTTTGCCTGGAACTCAGTTGGCTATCAACACAAAGATTAGGTATCGCACAGAAAGCGCACCTTTTCAATTGATGTTTGCTAGACCTTTGAATAGATTTGTGGACTATGATGATCCCAAAATTAAGGAAAACCTACCAAAGAAACCAATGACTCTTGAAGAGCTACGCAAGAAGGCAAAAATTATGAACCAGGTAGTCTTTCCAGCTATTAACCAAAGAACACAACGCATTATTGAGGAGCAAGCAAAGCGATTCAATAAGCACCACAAAATTACACATTTCAAAGTTGGTGATTGGGTTATGGTAAGACTTCCGCACAGAGAAAGCAAACTTGAGGCTGCTTATGATGGACCTTATCAAGTTGTTCAAAAGAAAAGATCTACATATGTGTTGAAGGACGATATGAATGAACTGTTACATCGCGACTATGTGCCATCTGAACTCAAGTTGGTTGCAATCGACGAGTCTATTATTGAACAAGAAGTATTCGAGGTTGATGAGATCAGAGCACACCGTGGTCCTGAACATAACAGAGAGTATTTGGTGAAATGGAAGACATTTGGAGAAACTGCCAACTCTTGGGAGACTGCTGCATCGTTCAACAATCCTCAAACAATTCGTAAGTATTGGGCAAAGATCAGGGAATATGAGTTGCTTGAGAAGAGAAGACAGGCAAAAGAAAATGACACTGCTTCCTCCAAATCAATCCATACAAAGCGTATGCGCGATAATTCTGACAATGGCTCGAGAAGATCCAAGAGATCCAACATTACTAAACAGTAAGTGAGGTTTTCATCATGGGTATCCACACAACATGCATTTGCAGTAGCACCCTGAGTATAATACGATGCATCATGTCTTTGTGAGCAAATACGAAATACAGATCCTTTGATCGTTTACATAATTCCTTGAATTAGTCAACATGCGTTGAAACTGGTGGGGGCCAATGTGGAATACATCCACTATGATCTGAATTCCGTACACAGTTCATCCAGTTACCATATTCTGATATAAACTATGATGTACACTAATGAATTAGATGTACGCTACAGATTTATACCATATACAAACATAAGCTATAGATGGCACCATTAGCATGGATGGCACTATAGACTGATGCTTGTATCCCGACATTGACTACGGATATTTCCCATATTTGGTTAAATGCCAAGATCGATGCAATATAAGATGTATGCATCAGATGTGCACTACTTGAAGATCCACACTATATGACATATGCTTATATCCTTGATACTAGCTACAGATACATTATGTACTACAGACTTGTACTATATATGTTATGCTATATAGACATGCACATAGTGACATGCTATAGACATGCCATATATCTAGATATGTGCTAAGATATATACAGAACAATGATATACACTCAGACACATACTACTAATGTAGACTAAGAGACTGTACCTATAGGATACATGCTACTAGATCGATATTAGTGATCCTCATACAAAGGACAGATCAGGGTACTTCGGATAAGAGTCTATTCATTCATCCAGATGAGCTAAAGTATGTTTAGTTCACTGAGATTTCTCTTAGCATGAATTGCTAGGTTAATTAATCTGAATTGACTTATATGTCAATCCTTCATAGTAGAACTTTTATCCATTGTTAGAATATATAAGAAGGATCATCTACCTGGCCAGTAGAGATTCTTCAGTCTATTTTACACCGATCAGTTTGATAATAAAGATATACCTTTATCAAGTTGATCTTTTGTTTTTTTATTCTTTTTTTCCGTGAATTTATATCTACAAATAGCTGTAAATTCCACAAAACCTGTTGTGAATTGTTGTTGATCAAGTAAGTATATATTATAAAAAAAAGTGACGTAGATTGCTGGTTACATTACTGACTATTATTGTATTATTTTGATGTGATGTATAGGCAACAAGTATAGAAGGGCTACAGTAATTAGTGGATAATTAATGGATACTGAATGCAACCGAAACTGCTAACAGTCGATTAAGTAAGTGTATACTATGATGGCGGCGTTGACTGAAGAGTGCAATACTAATTATATCTTTTGTTGGATGATTATGTATAATAGGCAAGCGTATAGCAATGATCATGGACACTAATGCTGGATGCTGCAGGATATTATCAGCCAAGTTATTATTTTTTTTGTCGAGAACAACCATAGCAATAGTTGTAGATACAACCCATTATTATTCATTTTTGATTGTTGTTTATTTTTCTCCCCCTTATTATTTGCCTTAACTCTCTTTTTTCTTTGGCTTTTCGCCCTTATTTCTTTTAATTTTCATCTGCATGTAATGTTATTACCCTCACTACTTTTTTTTCTTTCTATGTTTCTTTGAAGCATACCCTTTTTTTTACGTTGAGTGGATGTGCCTATCACTGAAGCTCAACAATTCAAGATTCCGAGACTAGGATTAGATAGGCTGGTCCAAACTTAATTGTTGATTCTACTTACTTAGCGACAGTTGAGGGTCTTAATAAACATAATTCCTCATGTTAGGGGTGTAGTAAGGCACGCTCTAGCACCTGAGGGGTGGTCTAATTGAGATACTACCTAATTGCACTTTTGGGTAGTACTTCAAATTCCGCCTAACATCATTGCAGAGGAGAACTATGGCAAAATTTTTCTAGGTTTTTTATATATGTAGAGGTAATAAATAAATATAGCTTTTCTACGCTTCTGGGCTATTTAATGCGTTGTTTTCATTGTCTGAAGTGATTTGAACGCTATGCTATGTGAAAGAGCGTAAAGATTTGTGTATACAACATATGCACTTGGAAGTTTTTTTTTTTTTTTTTTTTTTTTATGATAAGATCAAAAAAAAAAACAGTTTATCTATTACATTATTACTGTTTTGCCAACAAGCGACAATGGTTATTACAACAACAGTCTATGCAAGAAGATTAAAACATATAGTTCTAAGACATATAATATAACTGTGCCTAAATAATAAATATCGCAGTTTATTTAGGTATGATCGTAAAAATAAGCTATGCTCGTATGGAGCTGAGTATTTGTAAAGTAAACCTTATCAACATGTAAATGATGATTACCCCATTATTCACGAGTTAGAGTCTAGTAGTCAATCCTTCTTATGTTAATAGATAATAAACTAGCAACATAAGTAACGAACGTTGTCTAGAACAACTAAAGGTACTCAGACTGATCCCCTATATCTGAAATAATTACCATTTATGTAGCCTTAGTGAGGATTGTTAATGCTAAAAATTAGCATGAGAACACCATTCTAGATGCGTGTGTAAGCAATCCATAAAGCAAACATATAAATGGTAGGAGACATTCATCCCTGTATGTTTTTACCCTCTGATTTACTTGTGAATAAAATACTACATCCATTCTCTCGTGTTTCTTATTTCTTTTTTTATTACGCATATACAACAACTCTTCCGCTGATACATGGTGCCCTTTTTGCTCAGCAGTACATGGATACTCTTGGTAACTTAATAACCGTACCACATTTCTAACTGTACTTGCAAATCACGTGGAGCAGGTGGCCATAGCTCGTCAACTCTGTTGTGCCCATCAGAATGTCAGTTCGAGATAGTGTGTAGATTTTACATGCTGCACAACACGGGGCCGTCATCAAAGTAAGTAAATTTTTTGATAATGTCCCCAATTTCCATCTTGTATGTTGATTTATGACGTTCTGCAAAGCTTACATCCACATCTTGATCTTGTGTAAAGACAGCTTGGCTAAATGTCATGGATAGAGCAGAAGAAATGTTTCTTTCGTCAATTTAATCTTGTTATTATTGTATTGATGGGCATTTGAATAGGGGATCCAGGAGACGGCCTCATAATTTCTAACAAAGGAAATCGAGACGTCAAACATTGCCTTACACTAGAATTAGAGAGTTCGATACGAATGCTTCTGTATGTGTATATGCCAACTTACCATTATGTGATTGTTTAAACTCGTCAAAGAGTCAGACAAACGATCAGCGAAATACGGCAAATTGGGTGTCAGGTAATTCCAGAGTAGAAGCAGCGCTCTCTACAGCTGAAATGCATAAGCCTACAACATTGTCACTCTCTACAAACGCGGTGTGATGGAGAGTGATTGATATTATGCTGGCCAATACTGAAGCCAGTTCGTTATTAGAAGGTATGAAGAGCCTTTGACACACAAAACACTACAATTTCAGCTAATTTTTACCTATTTGCACCATTCTAGAAATGCAGTTTCTAGTCTGTCAGTTCTGGAGGTCATGAACTTACGAGACAAACCTTGGTAGATACTCTAGGCCCAACTTTTAGATGAAAATGTTGATCAATTGAAACCTCAGGACATTAAGCAACACTAATTTCCTGCATTATACTAGTGAGCTGAGGCATGTTGTCTTTCCTTTGCTTAATAAGCTGCTCTTTATTTGTAATGCAGTGCCTTTTAATTTGAATAGACTGATTAACCTAAAGTCATTATTTTGACATGGTGCAGATAGCGATACCCTAGAGTCCAGTGTTCTTATCTCAATACAAGGAGCCAATTCCATAGCATTGGTCCTACGTGATTCAATATGAAGAAAGAGCTTGTGCTGCATCGAAATAAATGCTCTTTAGGGAACAATCTCTCTCGTCTGTTGCATTGTTTGCTTTCTTCTTTTTCTCTCTGTAGTCACTAGCAACTGATTGACGTGATTTTCTCCATATACATAAGCTCCCAATTCTCTACATTTTCCTCCCTCCTTTCCAATCAACCCATTTCAACGTTACATTTTAAAAGCTTTATTACTTGTATTCAATATATTCTACAGTACGATGAGATGAATATAATTTTATCGATTTTGAGGGATCTTTACTGGGATAGATATTGAATTGATTGATGTATACATTTATTCCTGTTTTATATTCGCTGCTGGTGAGTGATTGTGTGAGTGTGAGTGTGAGTGTGAGTGAGTGAGTGAGTGAGTGAGTGAGTGAGTGTGTGTGTGTGTGTGTGTGTGTGTGTGTGTGCATTTGGTTGTGTAAGTGTGTGTATATATATATATAAAAGATGGTTGGTGTTGTATTCGCCTTCTATTGACGATAAATGTCGTATCGTGGTGTTAACTGATCTGAATACATTTTGCCCGACACGCTATGCCATTGCATGAGTAAAAGAAAAGAAACATGACTCGCATACACACTGCTTACCCATAAGAAGGTTGAACCATGGATCGAATTTGCTTTTGAGCATAGGTTTGTGGCTTCTTTGGCTCTCTCAAGATGATGCGTAGAATGCGACCTGCTCATACTATGTTAATTGCAACCGTCCGCACCAAGCATATTACCAAACCTACCATCTGCTAATTGGTTATCCAATGCCGCAATACAATCCAAAGCAGCATCCTTTGAGCTAAACTCGATTTCAGCTTCTCCAAAAGAACGACCTTGACGGTCTCTTAATACCTCACAGTTCAAAACATTACCGAAATTTTCCACAGTAAGCTAGAAATAAAATGGGAGTCAATGGCTACAATACACACACAGCATCACCACGACTTACTCTAACATCATCACTATTAGTATAGGCATCAAGTCCTGTCATCAACACAGTGGTAGGCCCAGATTCGCCTCTGATGGATATACCAGGTCTTGCTGTAGCTGTGTTTGATCTGCCACGGATAGAGATACCTTGCCCTTGCTCGGCATACTCTGACTGAAACATCCCTCTGATTTGTACGGGATCTCTAGATGGCTGTATGCTGGAGGATGGCATGACGGGATGTTGTTGTGTAGTTGGTAGCGGATGAAGTATTTGGGATTGTATCTTTCGTTGTTGTTGTTGCTGTTGCTGTTGCTGTCTAGGTTGAGAACCCAAACGACTGGCAATGACACTTTTCACTTTTTTATCGTTGCCAGCACCATTTCCGAGTCTGCTTGAAACAGCATTTGAAGCTGGTATAGCTTTTGTGATGATGATTTGGGAAGGGTCAGCCTTAGGTGTGTGTCGTTGCGTAGGTGGTGCATTTTTGGCAGTGAACAGAGGGCCAGAAGGTGGATTTCCGCTGGAGGTGGACTAGATACAGACTATCAATGATACACGCGTTATGTTTAAGATGCTTGTCTACTTACTAATCGTGCGTTAATGCCAGAGCTGTTGCGTTGTTGTGTGGGTTTGGTTACTTTGGCCTTGCTGGTCTGGAGAGCGGGTCGAGATGACACTTGACTTTGATGCTGCTTCTTGGATTTGTTGTTGTTTTGTTTTTTGAATTTGCTTTTATCAGAGCCAGATGATTTTCTCTTCTTGATGAGGTCGTCCAACGAAGAATCAAGGTCCATAGGCGTGTGACTCATGGTGAACAAAACTGAAAAGAGTAGAGGCAATAGGAAGGGGAAAGAAGAGGGAGGGAAAAGAACAAGAAAATGGAAAAAATTTACAATAGTAACAATACAACACAATCGACTACATGCACTTTTTGTCTGGATAAATCACATGTTTTTATTTCAAGGTGCTATCCAATGTCTAACAATTGGACTTGCGCCCAGAGTGGGATGTAATACAACGTACTTGAAGAAGTACTCTAGATCTCGTCGTCTCTGCTCCACAAATGTGGGTGTAAATTTGCCTACCACTTTCTTGGGCGGTAGTTTAGGTATACTCCTTTTCAACGTAGGATACTGCTTGACGAGCTCTTCTCGTAATTCAACAAAATCCGAATACCTCTTTCGCACAGTAATTGGGGCTCCCTAACAACTAGCAAATCAGCGCCTATTCCTCCTCCATCTTTGCCCGCATCTTCTACTGTACCTTATCACTCAATATCGTGCAACTGTAGCAGATGTAGCTGCCGTATCCTACGCCAATTCTGAGAGGGTGATCCACAATGGCATCTGTTGCAAAAATGAAATGCTTGGCATCTGGCTCCACATTGTCGTTTTTGAAAAAGTTAATCTGTGCTTGTGCTCCGTTGATTGGTGTCGATTGTGATGTCTTTAAACCTTTCAGCAAAGGGAATATGCTCTTTTTCTTTTCCTTATTGACAGTCTTCATGTCTTTGTCTACCTACATCAAACACCATGTCAGTATCGTTGGCTGCGGTGGGTGCGAGCATGCTCAAGCTTACAAGAATCGATCGACGGCCAAATGTGGGTTTGCTGTCGTGTGTCTTTGATAGCGATGACGATGAAGAAGATCTGCTAGGCTTGATGAAATCACTGCTGGATGTTGGTTCTACTGTGAGGTCGACTATCTGTTCGGGTAATTCTTCTGAAGCGTCTAAAAACTGGTCCTCGTCCTCTTCCTCGTCCTCTTCCTTTATATCGGATATACTATTAGGTTTATTATTGCTGTTGCTATGGTTACTTGTATTGATATTTGCATCGTGGTTGAATGTAGTTGATTTAAAGTTCTGTGAGGTAGATAATCGCAGCGGTGAGGATTGACTTGTTTGTGGTTTTACGTTGGCTGTAACTATCAACAAAACCAACATTAATCTACATCATCAAAAACACACAAAAGACATGCTTACGTTTGGATGCAAATTGCAGCTTCTTGCGCACGTCTTCCATGAGTATATCTGCTTTTTTGTTCCACTCTGAGTTGTTGGCTACAATGGTGCCTATATCGTCGAGATTATCCTGTAATTGAACCAGCTTCTTTATGCCTTCCCGCAGATCTTTGCTAGCATAATGGATAGAAGAAGTTGCATTGGGCTCTCTTGCAAGTGCCTCCAAAGTGACCCATTCGTTCTGACAGCACTCGAGTAATTCGCTTATGCGTTGCTGGTAGTTTGCCATATCAAACGATGGGGAGAAAAAGAGAACGATATGATAAGAAAAAAGAGAAAATCGTATCATTTGGTCATCTTTCCACCAAATCGGCTTTATTGAATCCCAGTTGAGTAAAACGTGGTTGCTGTTGTTGTTGTTGCAATATCACACGTTACCCTTTTATTTGTTGCTCGAGTCTATCAGAACAAGAGCTTAATTTAACTCCTTAGGCACTGGGGTTCTGGCATGAATGTTACACTCCTGACCAGCATAGAATCTGACTCCCTCATCCATCAAGTATCAATCATCATGCGTCCATGGCGAGTTGGAATCAGCATAAACCTTAATCTCACAAACTGTTTATTAGGTATTTGCAACGCATCTACTTTTTCTTTGTTCTCAGTGTTTGGCCTGAACCTGTAAATGTGCTCTTTTCTGTCTTTCTATCGTCGTTTTCAGATGGTGGAGGGACAACAGGGAATCCAAAGTAGAGCTGGCCAAAGGGCAAATTAAGAGGTCCATCATCGTTTTCGTCAACAGTGTCTGTCTCTATTGTATTTGAGCTGTTTGCTGCTGCACTACTGAAGAATGCGCGTCAATGGCATGCCGCGGTCAAGCTCATTCTTGCCCACACCTACCTTTTATTCTTTCCTCGAAGACTCTGTCCTCCTCCCTCAAATGCTGCAAATCCAGTCTTGACAGGTTTGGGTGCGTCGATGACCATGTGACTCTTCTAAAACAAACGTTAGCTATGCCATCCTTTAAGAAATCCATGCTATATTTACTACTGTCTGCGCTGGCTTCTGAGTGCTTGGCTCGATATAGCCTACAGGTGGTGCGAAATCCACCTCCAAATCGGTCTCCACGACAGAAATACCTTGATGATCTTCAAAGTGGGGCTTTACCTCCAATACTTGAATCCCGTACACTTTGTCGTTGTAGTTGATTTGCACTATATCGCCCACTGTCAATGTCGAAAAGTTGCGCATCGCCTTCTCAAGTCTATACATGTCATCAATACACATGGCATCCACTATTGCATCTATACATACACAGCACGGTGATCGCTAATCTCTAAAAAGTCGGGTGATTGTGGCTGCAGTTTGACAAAGGAACCCAGTGGTAATGTCACATTCTTTACTTCAATCAGACTTCCAGGCTCTGTGCCCAATGTCTCCATCATCTAAGAGTAGACTTAATTAATCAGTCTGTTCTGCGACAACATTTTAGTCGACATGTACCCATTGTGGCAAGTAAACTCGACCCTCTTCAGCAGTGAATTCAAGCACACCTGCATGGCTGTGTTTCTTTTCGGCATTGTTGGTCAATCTGAATAACATTGGATATGAAATATTGAGTTGTGCTATCAATCTATCATTAGTCGCTGCTTGCTTGATTCGATCCAACCAGCAACTTACAAAGCTTCTCCAAAGCAGATTGTGGTAAGATGACTAGATATATTCGACATTAGTCATCTCTGTACTATCCATAGCACCACACACTTACTCTTGCCACCGTAATTGACGCTCTCTCTACTGTTTCCGCTCTGCATCATGGCCATGGGGAAGCAGCGATATGTCTCAGAGAAGCCTCTGTTGGGATTCACAAAGCCGCCGCCACCGCCGAGATTTGGACGTAAGCCGCCAAAGAAGGGCACGCCAAAGGCATCGTCGTCGTCAAAGTTATTAAACTAGAATATAGCGTGAGTACAGTATCCTCTGAAGTTAAGATACAAGACTCATACCATGTTGATGTCAGTGTATGAAAGGGAATAAAAGAAGAAGGATTACGAACACATTTCAAGAACGTAATTTCAATCATCATCAGCAGTGACTGGTTCAAGCATATTCTGTTGTTGTAGCACCAGAGATCAAATGTGCATTTAAAAGAGTAGTAGTGAAAGACGTTTTTAATTATTAGTAGAATTAGTAAGTGCAATGTGCAAACAAGGGAGGAAGAGTATACATATGTATTTAAGAGATAATTATATAGTAAATATGAGGTTTTTAAAAAATGTGTCAAGCGTACAAGATTCACACCAGTTTATTGTTCAGTGGATGCTTTAGAAGGGAAGAGAGAACAGGGGCTTTCTTGTCGTGGTCTCAGCAGCCTCAGTAGTGGTAGTGTCAGACTTCTTGGACTCTTCAGTAGGTGTAGGCTTGGCTTCAGTTTCACTAGCCTTGGCTTCAGCTTCACTAGCCTTGGCATCATCCGTAGATTTACTGTCTTCAACAGTCTTGGTGGTGGTCACTGTCACTTGGGTAGCAGTACTGGATGTTTCGGAGGCAGATGAGGAACTAGTAGCTGTGGATGTAGCATTGGCGGTAGAAGAGATGGCACTGCTGCTGGCAGGTGTCTTTCCAGCCAAGATATCCTTGATCATTTGCTCCAATTGATTGGGATCAGTGACAGAGGTGATGTTGGAGGGAAGAGACATTCTGGAGAGAGAGCTTGGAGTGATACCAATAGGAGGAAGACCATCAATTTGAATAGTGAAGGGAACTCTGTCTTGGTAGTAGAACATTGCAGTGTCATAACCACCATTGCTATTACCGACAGACACTGTGACATTTTGTTGCACGTCAAAGTACTTTGCGGGATCAAGCAATAAACCAAGCATTTGACCAAGATGTTCAAGACCAGAACCCACAATCTTAACAGGCCATTCATCTGTAGTGGTTTGACCCTTGGCAGGCACAGTAGCAGGACTAGGAAGATCATAGTCAATGGTACCCACAGTGAAGGGAGCAGCACCAGTGGAGGGCTTGAAGACAACAGAGGCATGAACAGTCTTGATCGAGAAAGGAGAGTTCAAAGGATTCTTGAGAGTGATTTTAGCAGAGCCCTCGTTTTTGATCAAAAGACCAATGATACTGCCCTTGACAGCAATTTGACTGATCAAATTACCAGCAATACCAGTCATCTCAGTAGCAAGCTTCACAGAGCTCAAAGCAGGGCCCAAGGGGGCAATCTTTGTGGATTCAGAAGAACCTTGAATGGTCAAGGGGATCTTGGCAGAGGTCAAGTAGTTACCGAGCATTTGAGACACAGCCTTGGCGTTGGTGCTCTTTTCACCCAAATGCATTTCAGCAGAGTAAATCTTACCGCCAGGAGGAATAACAGCATCCTTGACATAGACACGACCAACAACAGCACTGAATTCGTTCATGACAACATCAAAGTTGATGTCACCCACAGTAATAGTGATATTGGAGGGATTGGTCATGGTAAAGGTAATGTCGATAAGAACGTATTCGGAGGTGCCACCAACGACATCAACACTGTTGATGACAACTTTGCCGCCAAAGTCAGCAAGACCTATAGCATAGAGAGTATTAGTAAAGAGCTAAGATCATTCAAGTGCAAAACTTACCAGCTAATGTGGTATCCACATTGAAGCCAATGTTCTTCAGGCTAAGAGATCCAACAGCAGTTTCAGCAATGGCATTGGTAGTACCTTCCAAACCAAATGTAACGCTAGGGCTCATAGTCAACAATTGAACGAAACCGGTAAAGATAGTCTTATCAATGACCTTGAAGGGAACATCCTTGAATTGAGTAGTGACAAGACCAGTGGAGCTAGTGGTAGCCTTTTCGTCAGGAACATTAAGAGAGGCAACATCATGGCTTTGATACGTGGCAGTAACTGCCATGTTGAGTTGGCTGACACCAAGAGGGAAGCCAAAGGGACTCTTAAGTTGAGCTTGCACATTGTTGGAGCTGGTAGGAGGAGCCCAAGGATCCTTGGTGAAATCAAGCTGCATGTCCTTCATGGTGATGGCAGGAATCAATTCAGGCTTAGTCTTAGGGCCAGGCAACACAACATCTTTAATAGTCAATGTCTTGAAGGCATCAGTGAGCCAGCCAACTTGGCCGTTAGGACCAGAACCAGAGACACCCTTGACATCAACAAGAGAGTCATTAGCGCTAAGGTAGTTATCAAAGACTTCAGTAACAGCCTTGAGACCTTCCGAAGAGGTTTGAGGAATCAAACGGCCCTTCATGGCAATAGCAGCAACACCTTGAGGAGGGAAGACAGCAGCACCGTTAGAGGCGAGAGGTCCGAGGTCGACACCCTTATAGAAAGTCTCAAATCCAACACCAGCAAGGTTGAAACCGACTTGACTGGGATTCTTGATGGATGTTTGAGCAGTAAGAGTGATGCCACCAGCAGGATCATTGGAGGGCAAATCAAACGAGTTGATAGTAACAGCATCCTTGAATCCGTTAGCACCAGCCAAAGTAATAAACTTCTCCATGGTAATCTTTGTAAAGGTAAAACCAAGAGCACTGACACTGACATCTTGAGTAGTGATATCCCAGACAAAGTCTTGGTTGTTGATCATGTAGGCAGCAAAGTTGGCCATATCATCAGTGTTGGCAATGGTGAACTTACCAGTGACATCAAAGGAAGCACCTACATCAGCCTTGGCGTTGATGTCCGGCATGGAAACAGTACCAAGCTTTTTGCCTTGCCATGCGACGTTAAGAGGAGTAGGGAAGCTGATAGTAGCATCCATAGGACCAGACTTGGTGATGCTACCCTTCATTTGGACAGTGAAGTCATTGTTGGTAGGAGCAGACAAAATGACACTCTCAAAGGCAAGCACAGCACCATCCACAATTTGTTGGACAATAGGCTGACCGACAATAGGAATGAGTTGAGTGACAGTGCTATCAGTAGCAATGGCAACGCTGTTTTGAGAGAAGGCCAAATCAGAAGAGTATTCACCAATAGTCAAACCAGATGAAAGAGACAGATCAACCTTGAGAGCCTTCATGGCATCCAAGACGTAGTTGGAGATGTTAAAGTTGGTAAACATGCTAGCATCAGCATTGACGTCTTCTTGGCCAACAATGTTGAAACCACCCAAACCCAGCAAGGCATCAAGAGACTTGGTATCCATATTGGCTTGAACAGCAAGTGTACGAAGCAACAAGGCAACAGAGGCAGGCTCAATGTTCATGTTCATATTCAAGTCTTGAGATTCAGCTGTTGCTTTACCAGGAATAACAAATGGGCTACTGCTAATGTCTTGGTCAATGTTACCAACAGGCATGCCAACAAAAGTAGCAGCAGCAGTGACCTTGGTAATCGATAAGCCAGCAGAGAAAGGGTTAGCAATAGAGACCTTGACACCAACAACACCAGTTTTTACGGTATCAGGCAAAACAGTCAAGGCGCCACCTTGGATCAAAGCGGTCTTGAGACCAGGAAGTGTGGAGGCGAGGCTGACAACACTCAAGGGACCAGCAAGAGAGGCAATGGAGGTAGAATTTTGGTAGCCTGAAATCTCAACGCCGTTATCTTGACCCATAACAAAGGTACTCAAGAGGTTCTGACCGACATCAGAGGCCTTGGGATTGAAAGTAGCTTCAGCCAGTACAGTATTAGCACCACGAGCCAAGGAGAGGTTTTTCAAGGTAACAAGGCCGAGGTCAGTACCGCTTGCGCCCATAATGAAGCTCACATCGCCAGTAGAAATACTGAAATCAGAGGGGTTTTCCATGGTGACATTGATGCCAAGCAACAGGTTTTCAGAAGTACCGCCAGTGACATCGAGAGAGTTGATGACAGTAGCAGTGCTGTTCAAGAATTGAAGACCGTGCAAGGAGGTAGGAACAGTGAAAGTGATACCACCCAAAGTAATAGGACCAATAGGAGTCTGTGTCTTTGTAGAAGCATTACCGGATACCATGAAGGTGTAGTTGTCGGAGGCAGTCAAAGCATAAGTGTATTCATTGAATACCTTTTCTTGGCCTGGGATGCCAGCAATAGCACTGTTATCAATACCAAACTTGAGAGTACCAGCCTTTTGATCACTGACGGCGGGAACCAAAGGAACGCGGATCACAGCGAAATCAGTAGTTTGAGTACCAGAGGTGTTGACGGCAAGAGAGATGTTTTGTGTAACTTCTGTAATGTTCAATGAGAAACCAAATGGAATTTGGAAGTTGGCATTGACATTAGGAGCAGTTGCCACAGGGTTGTAGGGATTAGCAGGATCAAACTTCAAGTCGAGATAACCCATGCTTACAGCATTGATAATCTTGAGAGGTTCAGCAGCACCTAAGGCCACATTGAGCTTGACAGTTTGGAAACCTTCAGAAAGCCAGCCGATGGGATTGACGCCATCAGGAGCAGCAGAAATACCAGTAGCAGACGTATTTGAAATGACGCCAGATACGTAGTTTGAGAACAAGTTGCCTACTTTATCAAGAGAAGCAGTGTCATTGTGAGGCACCAGAGTACCCTTGAGCAGAATCTTGTTATCACCCTTTTGCAAGTTGACATTCTCAGCCTTGACATTACCCAAAGCAACACCATCATATCCGATAGCGAGGGCAATAGTACCAAGTTGAACACCAATAGGAGAAGGACTGTTGAGAACTGTACCAAGTTCTACCAAAATACCACCAGCAGGGTCATCGCCAGGAAGCTGGAAGGATTCGATCTTTACATTAGGGAAACCGTTCATACCATTCAAGGAAATTTCCTTGTCAAGGTTAACAGTAGCAGTTCTATTAAAGGGTATATTAATAATGTGTAACGGCAGGTGTACATTAAGGTTCTGATCTTTACCTTGTAAGAGCAGTAATATCGAGTTTTCCTCTTAGTGTCCATTTGAACTCATCTACGGCCAACATGTCTTTAGCAAAGGCAGAGAAAGCAGCTTGATCTCTAATCAAAAATGGAGTGATAGCATTTAAAGAACCAGAGCCACCAGAGATATGAGTGTCATTGTAGAGATAAATGTTGCCTAGCAATTGATCTTTGTAGAGAACATCGATTGGGTTATGAAACTTAATATCAGCAGAGAAGGGACCTGTGTTACTAAGCGAACTTTCCATATTCATGTAAAAGGTAGTATTCATATTATCACCATCGCGTTTGCTGTAAACTTGATTATCGAGAGCACCAGGCTTATTAAATGTAATTTGAGCATTGTTGACGCCAATCTTGGATTGATTCATCAAAGATTGAGCAATCATGGGGAAGAATACAAAGATGGCTAAACAGACCACCACAATAATAGTAATGGCAGTAATAATGGCACAAATGATCCAATACTTCTTTTTCTTATAAAATCGACGTTTTGGAGGTGCAGCTGGTTTTTCAGAGTATTCTTCCATTAAATCGTTACTATTTGTACGTAAAACTTCATTGTCGCTACCGGGGTGGTAGTAATCATCATCAGTATGCTGATTGACAACGACATCATGAGTTGTATGTTGGTTCAAATGATCAGCGACCATGTGTGAGTGTATATTAAAAGAAAGGAGTTGTATTAATAGATATCAAAAAGGATAGTAAATCAAATGGATATGAGAAGAGGGAGAGGGGGACAAGGTTATATAACTTGAAAAGAAGCTATAATACCCCAAGGATGTAGAGTGAAAGAGAGGAAGGTATGATTTGAAGAGACTTAAAAAGACCTATAGATTTGACATGCTTATTATATACATTTTGCCACTCTCTATTTTTTGGGGGTGGGATACAAGAACCTTACGATGATGACTGAATAGATGTTGCATTTAATAATTCATGTGAAATACCCACACCACTTTATTATACTAGTATGATATATGGCTAAATGAGAGCATCCAGTCTATATCTATTCAGTCTCTACTAGCGCAAGGTACCTTTGATTTGAAAAAAAAAGGCATCAGCTTTCATACAGATCCAGAGACTATGTCTACACGTTAGATAATCAATCTCTTTTTTTTTCTTTCTACACTCTCTAACCCGAGATGCTGAGAAGTCTGTGGAATATATATTTTTTTTTCTATATAGTTTAGCATATTTGATCGACTTATTTATAACCACATTGTGGTTCTACAAGGCAAAGTAGACGATGGTATCACATATTTTAACGTCAAAAATAAAAAGGCAGTAGGAAATAGTGGTCTAGTAGAGGAAGAGGGTGGACTTTGAATCATGATCGTTCCTGGATCAAGCCAAAAAAAAAAAAATAAGGCACGAGAAAATAAATACAAATAAACATAGATCTACTGGTTCTAACAAGATAATAAACTACTTTATACAGCTAGCTGCTATGTGTTTCATTGTATATTCAAAGCGTTCTCTTATGTTCCAGTTAATCAGCGTGGTACAAGAGATATAGCATTACGCACTCCGTATAACTACTGTTTGCAAGATGGATAATGAATGTGTTATCCGTCTGAAAAAAAAAGAAGTATGTGAAAAACGTATATTATTTTTTTTTAATTTAATAAATGAGTACCATGATCATACAACTCGTCTACTTTAGTCATTGACAAGTTTGAACACTTTTTGTAACTATGTCCTTCTTTTTTGCCGATGCTAAATTCCCATAGGCAAAGAATTATGACATTTGATATTATATTGTGTTCTCAAATAACGTGGTAAATATAGCAGTTAATGGAACAAATACGATGATTACTGTCGTATTTCGTACATATTAGGAAGTTAAAAAACATGCCTCTTTGTAGTATGAAAAAGTGACATTTGCTATGCTCCTTTGTTTGCATACATGCTGATGCTCGACTAATATTTGTATAAAATAAAGCAGAAAATACAGCGCATACCGCCCTTTTATTTTTCTACTGCGAGCAGTGAGTCTATATCAAGTATAGTTAACTTCCCCGCCTTTCTATCCTTACTCATAAACCAATGAATCATCATGTCTGAAATATTGTGCTCCCATCAATATATACTCCCCAACTATTTTTTTTTAGCATCATTTCATTGGAAGGTAGTACTATCATTGCACGATTGATTGTAGATAGTGATTGTTCTGTATATGTATGTACTTTTAGGAAGGTAAAGACTGACGAGTTATAGTTAAAATACACATTTCGGATTGAGATGGCACATAAATAGTGCTCTTTATAAGCTACATCGCTCAAATTTAGAAAGATCGGAGGGGGTCTAGAAATGGTGTATGAAGCATGGGAAAAATGCAAATCAACAATGTAGTGTTGAAAATGGTGTTGGTATGAATTCTTTTTTCTTCTGCTGAGCTACTGATTTCATTCATCATACACAAGCATTTTAGCTCAATTGACCCCACGGCTTTTTTTTTTGTTACGTTTTGATTGTGTAGCACAATTCGTAGCAGGTGATACATTACTATCATATCAATTAAAAATCACCTTGTTGATCTACAGCTATCGATCAAATAAAGGCGGCTCAAAAGCGTAGGACAATAGTAATCTTAAACATCAGCTGCCTCATTACAGTCCTGAGGCGACATCTTGATTGTATGACATGGCACTACAAAACTGTCATTTTCACTTGATTAAGAAAAAGATTGGGGAGAATCAGACAGTGAGAGAGCGACGTAGGCGGAATGGTATACTTAAAGAAATGAGAGAAAAGAGAAACTGCCTTCTTCTCAAGTTTAATAAGGTTAATGTCATATAGAAGATCAAGAAATAACGTACAAGTTTTACTACTTTTTCTTCGGCCATTGGCTTGTACTATGGTGCCTTGTTTATTTTGTGATCTCCCTGGATCCAACATGTATTCATGTCTCAGCAGAGGTAGAGCTAACTTTTTACTTCCATAGTAAATAAGGATGCTAGGACGTAAAAGCGTTTAGAGCAGGTGTAACCTGATTTCATTGTGACACGCACACACAAACTCGCATTGATCATCATATCATCAGCACAAACATCAGTAGTTTAAAGTTACACTGTAATTTATTTGTGCAATTCACTAAGAATAAAGCCCACCATTGAAAAATAGAAATATGTAACACAATGTAATACTTCCAATGTAAATTATTTACCCTTCTAAGGCAATTTAGGAATGATGTCAATCTACATGATTAAGTTGAACACAACTCATCCTCTCAGTTTAAAAAGATTGTTAAGACGAATTGCAGATTTTGATGGGAATAATTCAACAGCCTCATTTTTGATGCTTAAATTATCGCACTGCAGTTTTCACACTTGCTACATACTACAACAATGAGGCTTTTCGGCCAATGTGTGATACAAGCTGTACATTTGCATATTCAATATGATGCACTCACTGCTCAATTTTTGCAATTAAATTAAAGAAATTAAATGTTCATATGACTAAAAGATACACACCTGATGAATAATATCAACGCATTTGTCATTTATTTTAAATTTGCATATGCTTGCATTTCAATTATTCGGGAGAATAATATGTTTGACCTTTAGCACTGATATGCACTTATCATTAGCAGTGAATAAAGGTGGTTTCTGCTGATTTTCACCTATAAACTTGCGTTCCATGATGCTATCCCATAATCTTACATACGCTCCTCTATAGACACATTTGCTGGAGGAGGCACACTTTGTTGCCCGCATTCTATTTCTTAGTTAATTACTTAAAGGGACCACGTTTATAACTACAAAGTTATATCGTAGAACTTCTTCTTTCAAAAAAAGAATCAAGGTTCAGAAAAGCCAAGTGTAGTCAGATAATTAACGATAAAATGCTCATTGTTGTTACTATACTGTCGTTTTATGAACATTTTGGTTGAGCTATACTACATATAAAAATAAATTAGTGATACCTGCTTGCTTTATGATTTTAGAATTATGAGTTGTTTAGTATTCAAATCATCTATCATTATCAATTGCACTGTACATATGATACACTGGGGCCGTCCAAATAGTGATGGTATATGGAAAGTGCGTTTCTTGCACGACTGTTTGCACCATTTTAAAGTCATGACTTTAGGTCTTTAAGTTTATTCAAACTAAAAAGCTTTATTTAATGAAACGGAGCGATTGGATCTGTAACAAAGAACAATATGGCTCAATTTACCAGGATACAGGAAATGGGCCTTATTTCACGCCATGAGGTATCAGTTTATTAGAATTTATTCAATACAAAATTTGAATCTGTAAAATCCTTCACTTCATTTCTTCTCGAATATAGTTGTAGCAGTGGTCAATTTAACTGAAATTATTTTACCAGAGTTTGCTGCAAACGCTCGAGACTTCCAGAGCTAACAAACTATTATGAAGTTAGTACTGTTGTATGATGCAAATAGCAATACTCTATATTCTGAAGTGTTTAAATATATGTTTGCGACGCAAAATCTGTTATATGAGAAACGAATGATGCTAAAGCACTCCGAAATCAGCTGTATGCTAATCAGCTAATAATGCAAAGCACATGCTCATGAAAGACTTCCTAATTATGCAATTTACTGGATATTAAATGCAATCAAACAAGAGCATGCTCCGTTCTAACATGAATCTTCAATTTACTGTAGACGGTTGCGCTTATTGCTCATTTGTAGCTACTAATTACATCAAAAACGGTGACAAATCAATAGGCTAGACATTGAAAGAAAATTACGAGGCGCAATGAAGAGATTCTTCCACAGATACGTTCCAGCCATTGAGATTTACAGCATCATCTTATGACAACTCCTCAGAGACATCAGCACTACTGGAAGCTGCCTGAAACCTGTTGCGAGCCAGAATGTCTGAAGTCAGCCTGCCTATACGCAAAGTTCAGCTTTTTCAACACCTGATACACAACTGTATACTGCTCCAACCGATTTCGAGCTGGAAGGGACAGAAAGAAATCCTATTGAGTAAAGCCATATATTATTTGACACTATACCAATAGGCTCCATGAATTCACCTGCAGCTTGACCTGCTATCAAAGTGCTGCATTTGTATGATTATTGCTTTACCAGAAACTAAACTATTTAAAAAAGTATAAAAACTAATCAGGTAAAGAATATCGTCGTTTATTACATTGAAATATGAGAGGGTTTATATGCTACTATTCGAACTGAGGGATTTGATGTGAGGATAAGGTGTTGGATGGGAAGATCTGGGTGATAGAACAATAGATTATATCTATTGTCATGAAGATACGACTAATGGATCTGTAACTGAATCCAGTTGCATATTGATGTTTTTATGATCTGCTGCGATCTGTGCTTGAACTGAGTTGTTTTACTTTAATTCGACATCCAGTTTAGAAATGATACATCAGTGTTCAAATCACTTCAAGCAATGAAAACAACGCTTTAAACAGCCCAGAAACGTAGAAAAGCTATATTTATTTATTACCTTTACATATATAAAAAACCTAGAAAAATTTTGCCATAGTTCTCTTCTGCAATGATGTTAGGCGGAATTTGAAGTGCTACCCAAAAATGCAATTAGGTAGTATTTCAATTAGACCACCCCTCAGGTGCTAGAGCGTGCCTTACTACACCCCTAACATGAGGAATTATGTTTATTAAGACCCTCAACTGTCACTAAGTAAGTAGAAACAACAGTTAAGTTTGGACCAGCCTATCTAATCCTAGCCTCGGAATCTTGTTGTTATTGTTGAGCTTCAGTGATAGGCACATCCACTCAACGTAAAAAAGGTATGCTTCAAAGAAACATAGAAAGAAAGAAAGGTAGTGAAGGTAATAGCATTACATGCCGATGAAAATTAAAAAAAATAAGGGCAAGAAGCCAAGAAAAAAAGGGGGAGAAAAACAAGCTAATAAAAATGTATAACTTGTGTCTACTACTATTGCTCTGGCTGTTGTCCTGCACAGAAAAAAATTACTTGATTGATCTTTTGCAGCATCCAGTAGTGTCCATGTTCATTCCCATTTGCGTGCCTATACATAATTCAAAGAATATAGTCAGTATTGCATTCCTCAGTCAGCGCCATCATATAATAATAATATACCCACCTAATTGACTGTTAACAGTTCCGTTTGCATCCAGTAGTATTCATCATTAATCATCCATCAGCAGTCGTCGTGACCTTATACTTGTTGCCTACACATCATAGCAAAATAGTATAATAATGGTCAGCAATGTATTTAGCAATCTACGTCATCATCTATACTTACTTGATAGACAATTCACAACAGGTTCTGCATTTAATGTCCTGGAGCACCACCTTGTGCTTGATACCTATATTCTATCAAATTTGGATAGTCAGTATGGTATTATTAAGCAGCAGACACCATCAAAACTTACCCAATCGATTGAACCAATGATACGTAGTAGTAGCAGTAGTATATAAGACTTGAATATACCACCAGGCCAGAGAACAGCATTGCTAATGATTACTTGCTGACAGTACCAAACCAGAGAGAGGAATTGCTACTGATGACGACTTGCAGATATTACCAAACCAGAAGTGAAAAACAGCGCTTCATATGCCTTGCAGATAGTATCAGACCAAAAGAGAGAAGCAACACCACAAATAACTTGCAGATAGTACCAACCAGAACAGCAGCACCACTATCAATGAATTGCAGATAGTATCGAACCAGAAACAGCAGGCATCGCCAGATATTTTGTTGAAGTTGAGAACAAACAAAACCATTGTCTACTAAAAAAAATATAAGAGAGTTCAGTTAGGCGCAATTCAATAAAAGTAGCAATCTACGTTACGTACCGAATTACTGTTATGAAATATATCAGAAATTCCAAGGAAGTAGCTATAGCAGTAAGTCGAATTGTTGTGTCTTTGTCGTCGTCGTCTTGTTTGCTGTAAAGCAGTGATTACCTATTCTGAAAAAGAAAGAAAATGAATTAATAATAAATACTAGTGCTAGACAATCTATTCAGCAACAAATACACTCACTAGCATCATATGGCAACACTGATGACAGGCTTGATGAACTTGTTGCTATTGTTTCCAAAAACATTGGAGTGAGTAGAATAATAGTAGTAGAACTGTTGTTGCTGTAGCTGTAAAAATAGTATCAAAAACGGGGGAAGGAAAAAAAAAGGAAAAACGGGGAAGTGCAAAAGCAAACTATTGTGCATTTGACGTCACGAGATTCCTCCGTATACAGTAGCTGATATCAAACTGAGATTAAAAGCTCTATTGATCAAAATGCTATTTCATCATTCTGGAAATTTGTCATGGCCTAAAGTTGGCAGTTGTTCATAGTAAACACTTGCTCAAGCTTATATCAAACTTGTGCAGAATTCAAAGGCGCATCGAATGGTATTACTTTTGTCTGGTTTGATCAACACTAGGCGTTTCAAAGCGACAGAACATTTTTTGTCAAATTTTGATACTTTTTCAAGAAAACCTCCATCTCTGTCAAAATAAACCTACTTGTAGCATTCATTATTATTGTAAAGCAAAAAATTTCCTATCATTTGAGCTCTTACTGGGAGTTCTAGCTTGACTCTACGTAGAGAAATGAGCAAAAACGTCTGACCAAAAAATCATCAGCTAGTTTTTTTGCCTTACTCTTACCCGTAAATTTGGTCAAAGATGGCCAATTTTCCAAGGACATAACTTTATGTGATATCTCTGCCAATACTTATCAGATTTGAACAAAACAAACACCATTCAATAGCTTTACATTAGACCCAACATAATCTAAAAGTCAAAAACACCTAATAGACGTTCCCTTCATGAAATAACTCAAAGTCATGTATTTTGATTTGCCTCAAGCGGGCACTACCCGACATATTTTTGGAAATATTAATAACAACCATATTATTGTATAGAAAATTAAAAGAGAAACAAAAGTCAAGCACTACGCAGCATCAACTCACTTAGTAAATCATGGAGAAATATCCATTCAAAGTTAGTTAATTTTTCACATTTTCCCATCTTACTGCTTCAAATCATCTATTACAAACCCAAATACAGCACTCTCTAGTCAAACAAAGCACCATAAACAACTTTTACTACACATATAACTATCATTTATATATCAATCAAATGACTTTTACTAGGAGCATCTGCTCAAAATTCATTAAATCTTGAATTCATTTATATCTCAACAACAACTCATTCTATTCAAAATCCAATTTCAGTTTCACATTTCCCACAAAATTTTGCTATTTAAACATGCTAATTTCAAAGCTGTAGAATCAATCTTTAAAAACTCGATGTTTGATCGTCCAAAAGTCTAAAAGTCAAAATTTGAAAATCGTTTCCAACATCCAAGTTCAGACATGAGGTCTCATACACAATATGAGAAAACTTGAAACTATTGTAGTAGTACTATGAAAATGAGGCAACTTTTTAGCTGAGGACATGATATTAGAAATGCTTTTTTGTCATCCTCCAGATAATAACTGCTGCTGGCATTGGAGAGTGCACAACTTAGCAGGGAGGAGATGCATGCCTCGCTCATTTTGGAATGCATAATAGAAACAGAAAAAAAGCTACAATCATCAGTCTTGAAAAGAACACTCATTATAGCTGTTAATAATGTCTTCTGTAAAAGAAGCAAGAATCATTTCTTTTTTTGTTACATCAAAACTGTAACGACTTAGTTTGCTAATCATAGCCCATTTATATATGCTCTGCAGCAATGTGATGTGTTCTCGCATTAAAAGCTTTACTGCACTTCTTTGAGATCTGGCGAAAATGTATTATTATGTTGGATTGTATTATCGAGTTAGTCTATATTATTAGGTTATCTGAAAGAACAATACAGTAGCAATAATGCTTTGATAATAATAAGTAGAATAATATTATTATCCTTTGCCCCGTGAGAGCTTTATAATTTACTGCAAGAAGTACATATTTAAAAGCTTTTAAATATCTGTCAACAAGCTTGCTTTACACAATAAGCATAACATATTTTAGTGAAACTTCAAACTTTGAAATTTACATGCTGTTTACACAATTTTACATGTTCTTTCGCATATTATAGTATTCAAATTACTTCAAGCAATGAAAACAACGCATTAAATAGCCCAGAAGCGTAGAAAAGCTATATTCATTTATTACCTCTACATATATAAAAAACCTAGAAAAATTTTGCCATAGTTCTCCTCTGCAACAATGTTAGGCGGAATTTGAAGTACTACCCAAAAATGCAATTAGGTAGTATTTCAATTAGACCACCCCTCAGGTGCTAGAGCGTGCCTTACTACACCCCTAACATGAGGAATTATGTTTGAGACCCTCAACTGTTGCTAAGTAAGTAGAATCAACAATTAAGTTTGGACCAGCCTATCTAATCCTAGTCTCGGAATCTTGTTATTGTTGAGCTTCAGTGATAGGCACATCCACTCAACGTAAAAAAGGTATGCTTCAAAGAAACATAGAAAGAAAGAAAGGTAGTGAAGGTAATAGCATTACATGCCGATGAAAATTAAAAAAAATAAGGGCAAGAAGCCAAGAAAAAAAGGGGGAGAAAAACAAGCTAATAAAAATGTATAACTTGTGTTTACTACTATTGCTCTGGCTGTTGTCCTGCACAGAAAAAAATTACTTGATTGATCTTTTGCAGCATCCAGTAGTGTCCATGTTCATTCCCATTTGCGTGCCTATACATAATTCAAAGAATATAGTCAGTATTGCATTCCTCAGTCAGCGCCATCATATAATAATAATATACCCACCTAATTGACTGTTAACAGTTCCGTTTGCATCCAGTAGTATTCATCATTAATCATCCATCAGCAGTCGTCGTGACCTTATACTTGTTGCCTACACATCATAGCAAAATAGTATAATAATGGTCAGCAATGTATTTAGCAATCTACGTCATCATCTATACTTACTTGATAGACAATTCACAACAGGTTCTGCATTTAATGTCCTGGAGCACCACCTTGTGCTTGATACCTATATTCTATCAAATTTGGATAGTCAGTATGGTATTATTAAGCAGCAGACACCATCAAAACTTACCCAATCGATTGAACCAATGATACGTAGTAGTAGCAGTAGTATATAAGACTTGAATATACCACCAGGCCAGAGAACAGCATTGCTAATGATTACTTGCTGACAGTACCAAACCAGAGAGAGGAATTGCTACTGATGACGACTTGCAGATATTACCAAACCAGAAGTGAAAAACAGCGCTTCATATGCCTTGCAGATAGTATCAGACCAAAAGAGAGAAGCAACACCACAAATAACTTGCAGATAGTACCAACCAGAACAGCAGCACCACTATCAATGAATTGCAGATAGTATCGAACCAGAAACAGCAGGCATCGCCAGATATTTTGTTGAAGTTGAGAACAAACAAAACCATTGTCTACTAAAAAAAATATAAGAGAGTTCAGTTAGGCGCAATTCAATAAAAGTAGCAATCTACGTTACGTACCGAATTACTGTTATGAAATATATCAGAAATTCCAAGGAAGTAGCTATAGCAGTAAGTCGAATTGTTGTGTCTTTGTCGTCGTCGTCTTGTTTGCTGTAAAGCAGTGATTACCTATTCTGAAAAAGAAAGAAAATGAATTAATAATAAATACTAGTGCTAGACAATCTATTCAGCAACAAATACACTCACTAGCATCATATGGCAACACTGATGACAGGCTTGATGAACTTGTTGCTATTGTTTCCAAAAACATTGGAGTGAGTAGAATAATAGTAGTAGAACTGTTGTTGCTGTAGCTGTAAAAATAGTATCAAAAACGGGGGAAGGAAAAAAAAAGGAAAAACGGGGAAGTGCAAAAGCAAACTATTGTGCATTTGACGTCACGAGATTCCTCCGTATACAGTAGCTGATATCAAACTGAGATTAAAAGCTCTATTGATCAAAATGCTATTTCATCATTCTGGAAATTTGTCATGGCCTAAAGTTGGCAGTTGTTCATAGTAAACACTTGCTCAAGCTTATATCAAACTTGTGCAGAATTCAAAGGCGCATCGAATGGTATTACTTTTGTCTGGTTTGATCAACACTAGGCGTTTCAAAGCGACAGAACATTTTTTGTCAAATTTTGATACTTTTTCAAGAAAACCTCCATCTCTGTCAAAATAAACCTACTTGTAGCATTCATTATTATTGTAAAGCAAAAAATTTCCTATCATTTGAGCTCTTACTGGGAGTTCTAGCTTGACTCTACGTAGAGAAATGAGCAAAAACGTCTGACCAAAAAATCATCAGCTAGTTTTTTTGCCTTACTCTTACCCGTAAATTTGGTCAAAGATGGCCAATTTTCCAAGGACATAACTTTATGTGATATCTCTGCCAATACTTATCAGATTTGAACAAAACAAACACCATTCAATAGCTTTACATTAGACCCAACATAATCTAAAAGTCAAAAACACCTAATAGACGTTCCCTTCATGAAATAACTCAAAGTCATGTATTTTGATTTGCCTCAAGCGGGCACTACCCGACATATTTTTGGAAATATTAATAACAACCATATTATTGTATAGAAAATTAAAAGAGAAACAAAAGTCAAGCACTACGCAGCATCAACTCACTTAGTAAATCATGGAGAAATATCCATTCAAAGTTAGTTAATTTTTCACATTTTCCCATCTTACTGCTTCAAATCATCTATTACAAACCCAAATACAGCACTCTCTAGTCAAACAAAGCACCATAAACAACTTTTACTACACATATAACTATCATTTATATATCAATCAAATGACTTTTACTAGGAGCATCTGCTCAAAATTCATTAAATCTTGAATTCATTTATATCTCAACAACAACTCATTCTATTCAAAATCCAATTTCAGTTTCACATTTCCCACAAAATTTTGCTATTTAAACATGCTAATTTCAAAGCTGTAGAATCAATCTTTAAAAACTCGATGTTTGATCGTCCAAAAGTCTAAAAGTCAAAATTTGAAAATCGTTTCCAACATCCAAGTTCAGACATGAGGTCTCATACACAATATGAGAAAACTTGAAACTATTGTAGTAGTACTATGAAAATGAGGCAACTTTTTAGCTGAGGACATGATATTAGAAATGCTTTTTTGTCATCCTCCAGATAATAACTGCTGCTGGCATTGGAGAGTGCACAACTTAGCAGGGAGGAGATGCATGCCTCGCTCATTTTGGAATGCATAATAGAAACAGAAAAAAAGCTACAATCATCAGTCTTGAAAAGAACACTCATTATAGCTGTTAATAATGTCTTCTGTAAAAGAAGCAAGAATCATTTCTTTTTTTGTTACATCAAAACTGTAACGACTTAGTTTGCTAATCATAGCCCATTTATATATGCTCTGCAGCAATGTGATGTGTTCTCGCATTAAAAGCTTTACTGCACTTCTTTGAGATCTGGCGAAAATGTATTATTATGTTGGATTGTATTATCGAGTTAGTCTATATTATTAGGTTATCTGAAAGAACAATACAGTAGCAATAATGCTTTGATAATAATAAGTAGAATAATATTATTATCCTTTGCCCCGTGAGAGCTTTATAATTTACTGCAAGAAGTACATATTTAAAAGCTTTTAAATATCTGTCAACAAGCTTGCTTTACACAATAAGCATAACATATTTTAGTGAAACTTCAAACTTTGAAATTTACATGCTGTTTACACAATTTTACATGTTCTTTCGCATATTATAGTATTCAAATTACTTCAAGCAATGAAAACAACGCATTAAATAGCCCAGAAGCGTAGAAAAGCTATATTCATTTATTACCTCTACATATATAAAAAACCTAGAAAAATTTTGCCATAGTTCTCCTCTGCAACAATGTTAGGCGGAATTTGAAGTACTACCCAAAAATGCAATTAGGTAGTATTTCAATTAGACCACCCCTCAGGTGCTAGAGCGTGCCTTACTACACCCCTAACATGAGGAATTATGTTTGAGACCCTCAACTGTTGCTAAGTAAGTAGAATCAACAATTAAGTTTGGACCAGCCTATCTAATCCTAGTCTCGGAATCTTGTTATTGTTGAGCTTCAGTGATAGGCACATCCACTCAACGTAAAAAAGGTATGCTTCAAAGAAACATAGAAAGAAAGAAAGGTAGTGAAGGTAATAGCATTACATGCCGATGAAAATTAAAAAAAATAAGGGCAAGAAGCCAAGAAAAAAAGGGGGAGAAAAACAAGCTAATAAAAATGTATAACTTGTGTTTACTACTATTGCTCTGGCTGTTGTCCTGCACAGAAAAAAATTACTTGATTGATCTTTTGCAGCATCCAGTAGTGTCCATGTTCATTCCCATTTGCGTGCCTATACATAATTCAAAGAATATAGTCAGTATTGCATTCCTCAGTCAGCGCCATCATATAATAATAATATACCCACCTAATTGACTGTTAACAGTTCCGTTTGCATCCAGTAGTATTCATCATTAATCATCCATCAGCAGTCGTCGTGACCTTATACTTGTTGCCTACACATCATAGCAAAATAGTATAATAATGGTCAGCAATGTATTTAGCAATCTACGTCATCATCTATACTTACTTGATAGACAATTCACAACAGGTTCTGCATTTAATGTCCTGGAGCACCACCTTGTGCTTGATACCTATATTCTATCAAATTTGGATAGTCAGTATGGTATTATTAAGCAGCAGACACCATCAAAACTTACCCAATCGATTGAACCAATGATACGTAGTAGTAGCAGTAGTATATAAGACTTGAATATACCACCAGGCCAGAGAACAGCATTGCTAATGATTACTTGCTGACAGTACCAAACCAGAGAGAGGAATTGCTACTGATGACGACTTGCAGATATTACCAAACCAGAAGTGAAAAACAGCGCTTCATATGCCTTGCAGATAGTATCAGACCAAAAGAGAGAAGCAACACCACAAATAACTTGCAGATAGTACCAACCAGAACAGCAGCACCACTATCAATGAATTGCAGATAGTATCGAACCAGAAACAGCAGGCATCGCCAGATATTTTGTTGAAGTTGAGAACAAACAAAACCATTGTCTACTAAAAAAAATATAAGAGAGTTCAGTTAGGCGCAATTCAATAAAAGTAGCAATCTACGTTACGTACCGAATTACTGTTATGAAATATATCAGAAATTCCAAGGAAGTAGCTATAGCAGTAAGTCGAATTGTTGTGTCTTTGTCGTCGTCGTCTTGTTTGCTGTAAAGCAGTGATTACCTATTCTGAAAAAGAAAGAAAATGAATTAATAATAAATACTAGTGCTAGACAATCTATTCAGCAACAAATACACTCACTAGCATCATATGGCAACACTGATGACAGGCTTGATGAACTTGTTGCTATTGTTTCCAAAAACATTGGAGTGAGTAGAATAATAGTAGTAGAACTGTTGTTGCTGTAGCTGTAAAAATAGTATCAAAAACGGGGGAAGGAAAAAAAAAGGAAAAACGGGGAAGTGCAAAAGCAAACTAATGTGCATTTGACGTCACGAGATTCCTCCGTATACAGTAGCTGATATCAAACTGAGATTAAAAGCTCTATTGATCAAAATGCTATTTCATCATTCTGGAAATTTGTCATGGCCTAAAGTTGGCAGTTGTTCATAGTAAACACTTGCTCAAGCTTATATCAAACTTGTGCAGAATTCAAAGGCGCATCGAATGGTATTACTTTTGTCTGGTTTGATCAACACTAGGCGTTTCAAAGCGACAGAACATTTTTTGTCAAATTTTGATACTTTTTCAAGAAAACCTCCATCTCTGTCAAAATAAACCTACTTGTAGCATTCATTATTATTGTAAAGCAAAAAATTTCCTATCATTTGAGCTCTTACTGGGAGTTCTAGCTTGACTCTACGTAGAGAAATGAGCAAAAACGTCTGACCAAAAAATCATCAGCTAGTTTTTTTGCCTTACTCTTACCCGTAAATTTGGTCAAAGATGGCCAATTTTCCAAGGACATAACTTTATGTGATATCTCTGCCAATACTTATCAGATTTGAACAAAACAAACACCATTCAATAGCTTTACATTAGACCCAACATAATCTAAAAGTCAAAAACACCTAATAGACGTTCCCTTCATGAAATAACTCAAAGTCATGTATTTTGATTTGCCTCAAGCGGGCACTACCCGACATATTTTTGGAAATATTAATAACAACCATATTATTGTATAGAAAATTAAAAGAGAAACAAAAGTCAAGCACTACGCAGCATCAACTCACTTAGTAAATCATGGAGAAATATCCATTCAAAGTTAGTTAATTTTTCACATTTTCCCATCTTACTGCTTCAAATCATCTATTACAAACCCAAATACAGCACTCTCTAGTCAAACAAAGCACCATAAACAACTTTTACTACACATATAACTATCATTTATATATCAATCAAATGACTTTTACTAGGAGCATCTGCTCAAAATTCATTAAATCTTGAATTCATTTATATCTCAACAACAACTCATTCTATTCAAAATCCAATTTCAGTTTCACATTTCCCACAAAATTTTGCTATTTAAACATGCTAATTTCAAAGCTGTAGAATCAATCTTTAAAAACTCGATGTTTGATCGTCCAAAAGTCTAAAAGTCAAAATTTGAAAATCGTTTCCAACATCCAAGTTCAGACATGAGGTCTCATACACAATATGAGAAAACTTGAAACTATTGTAGTAGTACTATGAAAATGAGGCAACTTTTTAGCTGAGGACATGATATTAGAAATGCTTTTTTGTCATCCTCCAGATAATAACTGCTGCTGGCATTGGAGAGTGCACAACTTAGCAGGGAGGAGATGCATGCCTCGCTCATTTTGGAATGCATAATAGAAACAGAAAAAAAGCTACAATCATCAGTCTTGAAAAGAACACTCATTATAGCTGTTAATAATGTCTTCTGTAAAAGAAGCAAGAATCATTTCTTTTTTTGTTACATCAAAACTGTAACGACTTAGTTTGCTAATCATAGCCCATTTATATATGCTCTGCAGCAATGTGATGTGTTCTCGCATTAAAAGCTTTACTGCACTTCTTTGAGATCTGGCGAAAATGTATTATTATGTTGGATTGTATTATCGAGTTAGTCTATATTATTAGGTTATCTGAAAGAACAATACAGTAGCAATAATGCTTTGATAATAATAAGTAGAATAATATTATTATCCTTTGCCCCGTGAGAGCTTTATAATTTACTGCAAGAAGTACATATTTAAAAGCTTTTAAATATCTGTCAACAAGCTTGCTTTACACAATAAGCATAACATATTTTAGTGAAACTTCAAACTTTGAAATTTACATGCTGTTTACACAATTTTACATGTTCTTTCGCATATTATAGTATTCAAATTACTTCAAGCAATGAAAACAACGCATTAAATAGCCCAGAAGCGTAGAAAAGCTATATTCATTTATTACCTCTACATATATAAAAAACCTAGAAAAATTTTGCCATAGTTCTCCTCTGCAACAATGTTAGGCGGAATTTGAAGTACTACCCAAAAATGCAATTAGGTAGTATTTCAATTAGACCACCCCTCAGGTGCTAGAGCGTGCCTTACTACACCCCTAACATGAGGAATTATGTTTGAGACCCTCAACTGTTGCTAAGTAAGTAGAATCAACAATTAAGTTTGGACCAGCCTATCTAATCCTAGTCTCGGAATCTTGTTATTGTTGAGCTTCAGTGATAGGCACATCCACTCAACGTAAAAAAGGTATGCTTCAAAGAAACATAGAAAGAAAGAAAGGTAGTGAAGGTAATAGCATTACATGCCGATGAAAATTAAAAAAAATAAGGGCAAGAAGCCAAGAAAAAAAGGGGGAGAAAAACAAGCTAATAAAAATGTATAACTTGTGTTTACTACTATTGCTCTGGCTGTTGTCCTGCACAGAAAAAAATTACTTGATTGATCTTTTGCAGCATCCAGTAGTGTCCATGTTCATTCCCATTTGCGTGCCTATACATAATTCAAAGAATATAGTCAGTATTGCATTCCTCAGTCAGCGCCATCATATAATAATAATATACCCACCTAATTGACTGTTAACAGTTCCGTTTGCATCCAGTAGTATTCATCATTAATCATCCATCAGCAGTCGTCGTGACCTTATACTTGTTGCCTACACATCATAGCAAAATAGTATAATAATGGTCAGCAATGTATTTAGCAATCTACGTCATCATCTATACTTACTTGATAGACAATTCACAACAGGTTCTGCATTTAATGTCCTGGAGCACCACCTTGTGCTTGATACCTATATTCTATCAAATTTGGATAGTCAGTATGGTATTATTAAGCAGCAGACACCATCAAAACTTACCCAATCGATTGAACCAATGATACGTAGTAGTAGCAGTAGTATATAAGACTTGAATATACCACCAGGCCAGAGAACAGCATTGCTAATGATTACTTGCTGACAGTACCAAACCAGAGAGAGGAATTGCTACTGATGACGACTTGCAGATATTACCAAACCAGAAGTGAAAAACAGCGCTTCATATGCCTTGCAGATAGTATCAGACCAAAAGAGAGAAGCAACACCACAAATAACTTGCAGATAGTACCAACCAGAACAGCAGCACCACTATCAATGAATTGCAGATAGTATCGAACCAGAAACAGCAGGCATCGCCAGATATTTTGTTGAAGTTGAGAACAAACAAAACCATTGTCTACTAAAAAAAATATAAGAGAGTTCAGTTAGGCGCAATTCAATAAAAGTAGCAATCTACGTTACGTACCGAATTACTGTTATGAAATATATCAGAAATTCCAAGGAAGTAGCTATAGCAGTAAGTCGAATTGTTGTGTCTTTGTCGTCGTCGTCTTGTTTGCTGTAAAGCAGTGATTACCTATTCTGAAAAAGAAAGAAAATGAATTAATAATAAATACTAGTGCTAGACAATCTATTCAGCAACAAATACACTCACTAGCATCATATGGCAACACTGATGACAGGCTTGATGAACTTGTTGCTATTGTTTCCAAAAACATTGGAGTGAGTAGAATAATAGTAGTAGAACTGTTGTTGCTGTAGCTGTAAAAATAGTATCAAAAACGGGGGAAGGAAAAAAAAAGGAAAAACGGGGAAGTGCAAAAGCAAACTAATGTGCATTTGACGTCACGAGATTCCTCCGTATACAGTAGCTGATATCAAACTGAGATTAAAAGCTCTATTGATCAAAATGCTATTTCATCATTCTGGAAATTTGTCATGGCCTAAAGTTGGCAGTTGTTCATAGTAAACACTTGCTCAAGCTTATATCAAACTTGTGCAGAATTCAAAGGCGCATCGAATGGTATTACTTTTGTCTGGTTTGATCAACACTAGGCGTTTCAAAGCGACAGAACATTTTTTGTCAAATTTTGATACTTTTTCAAGAAAACCTCCATCTCTGTCAAAATAAACCTACTTGTAGCATTCATTATTATTGTAAAGCAAAAAATTTCCTATCATTTGAGCTCTTACTGGGAGTTCTAGCTTGACTCTACGTAGAGAAATGAGCAAAAACGTCTGACCAAAAAATCATCAGCTAGTTTTTTTGCCTTACTCTTACCCGTAAATTTGGTCAAAGATGGCCAATTTTCCAAGGACATAACTTTATGTGATATCTCTGCCAATACTTATCAGATTTGAACAAAACAAACACCATTCAATAGCTTTACATTAGACCCAACATAATCTAAAAGTCAAAAACACCTAATAGACGTTCCCTTCATGAAATAACTCAAAGTCATGTATTTTGATTTGCCTCAAGCGGGCACTACCCGACATATTTTTGGAAATATTAATAACAACCATATTATTGTATAGAAAATTAAAAGAGAAACAAAAGTCAAGCACTACGCAGCATCAACTCACTTAGTAAATCATGGAGAAATATCCATTCAAAGTTAGTTAATTTTTCACATTTTCCCATCTTACTGCTTCAAATCATCTATTACAAACCCAAATACAGCACTCTCTAGTCAAACAAAGCACCATAAACAACTTTTACTACACATATAACTATCATTTATATATCAATCAAATGACTTTTACTAGGAGCATCTGCTCAAAATTCATTAAATCTTGAATTCATTTATATCTCAACAACAACTCATTCTATTCAAAATCCAATTTCAGTTTCACATTTCCCACAAAATTTTGCTATTTAAACATGCTAATTTCAAAGCTGTAGAATCAATCTTTAAAAACTCGATGTTTGATCGTCCAAAAGTCTAAAAGTCAAAATTTGAAAATCGTTTCCAACATCCAAGTTCAGACATGAGGTCTCATACACAATATGAGAAAACTTGAAACTATTGTAGTAGTACTATGAAAATGAGGCAACTTTTTAGCTGAGGACATGATATTAGAAATGCTTTTTTGTCATCCTCCAGATAATAACTGCTGCTGGCATTGGAGAGTGCACAACTTAGCAGGGAGGAGATGCATGCCTCGCTCATTTTGGAATGCATAATAGAAACAGAAAAAAAGCTACAATCATCAGTCTTGAAAAGAACACTCATTATAGCTGTTAATAATGTCTTCTGTAAAAGAAGCAAGAATCATTTCTTTTTTTGTTACATCAAAACTGTAACGACTTAGTTTGCTAATCATAGCCCATTTATATATGCTCTGCAGCAATGTGATGTGTTCTCGCATTAAAAGCTTTACTGCACTTCTTTGAGATCTGGCGAAAATGTATTATTATGTTGGATTGTATTATCGAGTTAGTCTATATTATTAGGTTATCTGAAAGAACAATACAGTAGCAATAATGCTTTGATAATAATAAGTAGAATAATATTATTATCCTTTGCCCCGTGAGAGCTTTATAATTTACTGCAAGAAGTACATATTTAAAAGCTTTTAAATATCTGTCAACAAGCTTGCTTTACACAATAAGCATAACATATTTTAGTGAAACTTCAAACTTTGAAATTTACATGCTGTTTACACAATTTTACATGTTCTTTCGCATATTATAGTATTCAAATTACTTCAAGCAATGAAAACAACGCATTAAATAGCCCAGAAGCGTAGAAAAGCTATATTCATTTATTACCTCTACATATATAAAAAACCTAGAAAAATTTTGCCATAGTTCTCCTCTGCAACAATGTTAGGCGGAATTTGAAGTACTACCCAAAAATGCAATTAGGTAGTATTTCAATTAGACCACCCCTCAGGTGCTAGAGCGTGCCTTACTACACCCCTAACATGAGGAATTATGTTTGAGACCCTCAACTGTTGCTAAGTAAGTAGAATCAACAATTAAGTTTGGACCAGCCTATCTAATCCTAGTCTCGGAATCTTGTTATTGTTGAGCTTCAGTGATAGGCACATCCACTCAACGTAAAAAAGGTATGCTTCAAAGAAACATAGAAAGAAAGAAAGGTAGTGAAGGTAATAGCATTACATGCCGATGAAAATTAAAAAAAATAAGGGCAAGAAGCCAAGAAAAAAAGGGGGAGAAAAACAAGCTAATAAAAATGTATAACTTGTGTCTACTACTATTGCTCTGGCTGTTGTCCTGCACAGAAAAAAATTACTTGATTGATCTTTTGCAGCATCCAGTAGTGTCCATGTTCATTCCCATTTGCGTGCCTATACATAATTCAAAGAATATAGTCAGTATTGCATTCCTCAGTCAGCGCCATCATATAATAATAATATACCCACCTAATTGACTGTTAACAGTTCCGTTTGCATCCAGTAGTATTCATCATTAATCATCCATCAGCAGTCGTCGTGACCTTATACTTGTTGCCTACACATCATAGCAAAATAGTATAATAATGGTCAGCAATGTATTTAGCAATCTACGTCATCATCTATACTTACTTGATAGACAATTCACAACAGGTTCTGCATTTAATGTCCTGGAGCACCACCTTGTGCTTGATACCTATATTCTATCAAATTTGGATAGTCAGTATGGTATTATTAAGCAGCAGACACCATCAAAACTTACCCAATCGATTGAACCAATGATACGTAGTAGTAGCAGTAGTATATAAGACTTGAATATACCACCAGGCCAGAGAACAGCATTGCTAATGATTACTTGCTGACAGTACCAAACCAGAGAGAGGAATTGCTACTGATGACGACTTGCAGATATTACCAAACCAGAAGTGAAAAACAGCGCTTCATATGCCTTGCAGATAGTATCAGACCAAAAGAGAGAAGCAACACCACAAATAACTTGCAGATAGTACCAACCAGAACAGCAGCACCACTATCAATGAATTGCAGATAGTATCGAACCAGAAACAGCAGGCATCGCCAGATATTTTGTTGAAGTTGAGAACAAACAAAACCATTGTCTACTAAAAAAAATATAAGAGAGTTCAGTTAGGCGCAATTCAATAAAAGTAGCAATCTACGTTACGTACCGAATTACTGTTATGAAATATATCAGAAATTCCAAGGAAGTAGCTATAGCAGTAAGTCGAATTGTTGTGTCTTTGTCGTCGTCGTCTTGTTTGCTGTAAAGCAGTGATTACCTATTCTGAAAAAGAAAGAAAATGAATTAATAATAAATACTAGTGCTAGACAATCTATTCAGCAACAAATACACTCACTAGCATCATATGGCAACACTGATGACAGGCTTGATGAACTTGTTGCTATTGTTTCCAAAAACATTGGAGTGAGTAGAATAATAGTAGTAGAACTGTTGTTGCTGTAGCTGTAAAAATAGTATCAAAAACGGGGGAAGGAAAAAAAAAGGAAAAACGGGGAAGTGCAAAAGCAAACTAATGTGCATTTGACGTCACGAGATTCCTCCGTATACAGTAGCTGATATCAAACTGAGATTAAAAGCTCTATTGATCAAAATGCTATTTCATCATTCTGGAAATTTGTCATGGCCTAAAGTTGGCAGTTGTTCATAGTAAACACTTGCTCAAGCTTATATCAAACTTGTGCAGAATTCAAAGGCGCATCGAATGGTATTACTTTTGTCTGGTTTGATCAACACTAGGCGTTTCAAAGCGACAGAACATTTTTTGTCAAATTTTGATACTTTTTCAAGAAAACCTCCATCTCTGTCAAAATAAACCTACTTGTAGCATTCATTATTATTGTAAAGCAAAAAATTTCCTATCATTTGAGCTCTTACTGGGAGTTCTAGCTTGACTCTACGTAGAGAAATGAGCAAAAACGTCTGACCAAAAAATCATCAGCTAGTTTTTTTGCCTTACTCTTACCCGTAAATTTGGTCAAAGATGGCCAATTTTCCAAGGACATAACTTTATGTGATATCTCTGCCAATACTTATCAGATTTGAACAAAACAAACACCATTCAATAGCTTTACATTAGACCCAACATAATCTAAAAGTCAAAAACACCTAATAGACGTTCCCTTCATGAAATAACTCAAAGTCATGTATTTTGATTTGCCTCAAGCGGGCACTACCCGACATATTTTTGGAAATATTAATAACAACCATATTATTGTATAGAAAATTAAAAGAGAAACAAAAGTCAAGCACTACGCAGCATCAACTCACTTAGTAAATCATGGAGAAATATCCATTCAAAGTTAGTTAATTTTTCACATTTTCCCATCTTACTGCTTCAAATCATCTATTACAAACCCAAATACAGCACTCTCTAGTCAAACAAAGCACCATAAACAACTTTTACTACACATATAACTATCATTTATATATCAATCAAATGACTTTTACTAGGAGCATCTGCTCAAAATTCATTAAATCTTGAATTCATTTATATCTCAACAACAACTCATTCTATTCAAAATCCAATTTCAGTTTCACATTTCCCACAAAATTTTGCTATTTAAACATGCTAATTTCAAAGCTGTAGAATCAATCTTTAAAAACTCGATGTTTGATCGTCCAAAAGTCTAAAAGTCAAAATTTGAAAATCGTTTCCAACATCCAAGTTCAGACATGAGGTCTCATACACAATATGAGAAAACTTGAAACTATTGTAGTAGTACTATGAAAATGAGGCAACTTTTTAGCTGAGGACATGATATTAGAAATGCTTTTTTGTCATCCTCCAGATAATAACTGCTGCTGGCATTGGAGAGTGCACAACTTAGCAGGGAGGAGATGCATGCCTCGCTCATTTTGGAATGCATAATAGAAACAGAAAAAAAGCTACAATCATCAGTCTTGAAAAGAACACTCATTATAGCTGTTAATAATGTCTTCTGTAAAAGAAGCAAGAATCATTTCTTTTTTTGTTACATCAAAACTGTAACGACTTAGTTTGCTAATCATAGCCCATTTATATATGCTCTGCAGCAATGTGATGTGTTCTCGCATTAAAAGCTTTACTGCACTTCTTTGAGATCTGGCGAAAATGTATTATTATGTTGGATTGTATTATCGAGTTAGTCTATATTATTAGGTTATCTGAAAGAACAATACAGTAGCAATAATGCTTTGATAATAATAAGTAGAATAATATTATTATCCTTTGCCCCGTGAGAGCTTTATAATTTACTGCAAGAAGTACATATTTAAAAGCTTTTAAATATCTGTCAACAAGCTTGCTTTACACAATAAGCATAACATATTTTAGTGAAACTTCAAACTTTGAAATTTACATGCTGTTTACACAATTTTACATGTTCTTTCGCATATTATAGTATTCAAATTACTTCAAGCAATGAAAACAACGCATTAAATAGCCCAGAAGCGTAGAAAAGCTATATTCATTTATTACCTCTACATATATAAAAAACCTAGAAAAATTTTGCCATAGTTCTCCTCTGCAACAATGTTAGGCGGAATTTGAAGTACTACCCAAAAATGCAATTAGGTAGTATTTCAATTAGACCACCCCTCAGGTGCTAGAGCGTGCCTTACTACACCCCTAACATGAGGAATTATGTTTGAGACCCTCAACTGTTGCTAAGTAAGTAGAATCAACAATTAAGTTTGGACCAGCCTATCTAATCCTAGTCTCGGAATCTTGTTATTGTTGAGCTTCAGTGATAGGCACATCCACTCAACGTAAAAAAGGTATGCTTCAAAGAAACATAGAAAGAAAGAAAGGTAGTGAAGGTAATAGCATTACATGCCGATGAAAATTAAAAAAAATAAGGGCAAGAAGCCAAGAAAAAAAGGGGGAGAAAAACAAGCTAATAAAAATGTATAACTTGTGTCTACTACTATTGCTCTGGCTGTTGTCCTGCACAGAAAAAAATTACTTGATTGATCTTTTGCAGCATCCAGTAGTGTCCATGTTCATTCCCATTTGCGTGCCTATACATAATTCAAAGAATATAGTCAGTATTGCATTCCTCAGTCAGCGCCATCATATAATAATAATATACCCACCTAATTGACTGTTAACAGTTCCGTTTGCATCCAGTAGTATTCATCATTAATCATCCATCAGCAGTCGTCGTGACCTTATACTTGTTGCCTACACATCATAGCAAAATAGTATAATAATGGTCAGCAATGTATTTAGCAATCTACGTCATCATCTATACTTACTTGATAGACAATTCACAACAGGTTCTGCATTTAATGTCCTGGAGCACCACCTTGTGCTTGATACCTATATTCTATCAAATTTGGATAGTCAGTATGGTATTATTAAGCAGCAGACACCATCAAAACTTACCCAATCGATTGAACCAATGATACGTAGTAGTAGCAGTAGTATATAAGACTTGAATATACCACCAGGCCAGAGAACAGCATTGCTAATGATTACTTGCTGACAGTACCAAACCAGAGAGAGGAATTGCTACTGATGACGACTTGCAGATATTACCAAACCAGAAGTGAAAAACAGCGCTTCATATGCCTTGCAGATAGTATCAGACCAAAAGAGAGAAGCAACACCACAAATAACTTGCAGATAGTACCAACCAGAACAGCAGCACCACTATCAATGAATTGCAGATAGTATCGAACCAGAAACAGCAGGCATCGCCAGATATTTTGTTGAAGTTGAGAACAAACAAAACCATTGTCTACTAAAAAAAATATAAGAGAGTTCAGTTAGGCGCAATTCAATAAAAGTAGCAATCTACGTTACGTACCGAATTACTGTTATGAAATATATCAGAAATTCCAAGGAAGTAGCTATAGCAGTAAGTCGAATTGTTGTGTCTTTGTCGTCGTCGTCTTGTTTGCTGTAAAGCAGTGATTACCTATTCTGAAAAAGAAAGAAAATGAATTAATAATAAATACTAGTGCTAGACAATCTATTCAGCAACAAATACACTCACTAGCATCATATGGCAACACTGATGACAGGCTTGATGAACTTGTTGCTATTGTTTCCAAAAACATTGGAGTGAGTAGAATAATAGTAGTAGAACTGTTGTTGCTGTAGCTGTAAAAATAGTATCAAAAACGGGGGAAGGAAAAAAAAAGGAAAAACGGGGAAGTGCAAAAGCAAACTAATGTGCATTTGACGTCACGAGATTCCTCCGTATACAGTAGCTGATATCAAACTGAGATTAAAAGCTCTATTGATCAAAATGCTATTTCATCATTCTGGAAATTTGTCATGGCCTAAAGTTGGCAGTTGTTCATAGTAAACACTTGCTCAAGCTTATATCAAACTTGTGCAGAATTCAAAGGCGCATCGAATGGTATTACTTTTGTCTGGTTTGATCAACACTAGGCGTTTCAAAGCGACAGAACATTTTTTGTCAAATTTTGATACTTTTTCAAGAAAACCTCCATCTCTGTCAAAATAAACCTACTTGTAGCATTCATTATTATTGTAAAGCAAAAAATTTCCTATCATTTGAGCTCTTACTGGGAGTTCTAGCTTGACTCTACGTAGAGAAATGAGCAAAAACGTCTGACCAAAAAATCATCAGCTAGTTTTTTTGCCTTACTCTTACCCGTAAATTTGGTCAAAGATGGCCAATTTTCCAAGGACATAACTTTATGTGATATCTCTGCCAATACTTATCAGATTTGAACAAAACAAACACCATTCAATAGCTTTACATTAGACCCAACATAATCTAAAAGTCAAAAACACCTAATAGACGTTCCCTTCATGAAATAACTCAAAGTCATGTATTTTGATTTGCCTCAAGCGGGCACTACCCGACATATTTTTGGAAATATTAATAACAACCATATTATTGTATAGAAAATTAAAAGAGAAACAAAAGTCAAGCACTACGCAGCATCAACTCACTTAGTAAATCATGGAGAAATATCCATTCAAAGTTAGTTAATTTTTCACATTTTCCCATCTTACTGCTTCAAATCATCTATTACAAACCCAAATACAGCACTCTCTAGTCAAACAAAGCACCATAAACAACTTTTACTACACATATAACTATCATTTATATATCAATCAAATGACTTTTACTAGGAGCATCTGCTCAAAATTCATTAAATCTTGAATTCATTTATATCTCAACAACAACTCATTCTATTCAAAATCCAATTTCAGTTTCACATTTCCCACAAAATTTTGCTATTTAAACATGCTAATTTCAAAGCTGTAGAATCAATCTTTAAAAACTCGATGTTTGATCGTCCAAAAGTCTAAAAGTCAAAATTTGAAAATCGTTTCCAACATCCAAGTTCAGACATGAGGTCTCATACACAATATGAGAAAACTTGAAACTATTGTAGTAGTACTATGAAAATGAGGCAACTTTTTAGCTGAGGACATGATATTAGAAATGCTTTTTTGTCATCCTCCAGATAATAACTGCTGCTGGCATTGGAGAGTGCACAACTTAGCAGGGAGGAGATGCATGCCTCGCTCATTTTGGAATGCATAATAGAAACAGAAAAAAAGCTACAATCATCAGTCTTGAAAAGAACACTCATTATAGCTGTTAATAATGTCTTCTGTAAAAGAAGCAAGAATCATTTCTTTTTTTGTTACATCAAAACTGTAACGACTTAGTTTGCTAATCATAGCCCATTTATATATGCTCTGCAGCAATGTGATGTGTTCTCGCATTAAAAGCTTTACTGCACTTCTTTGAGATCTGGCGAAAATGTATTATTATGTTGGATTGTATTATCGAGTTAGTCTATATTATTAGGTTATCTGAAAGAACAATACAGTAGCAATAATGCTTTGATAATAATAAGTAGAATAATATTATTATCCTTTGCCCCGTGAGAGCTTTATAATTTACTGCAAGAAGTACATATTTAAAAGCTTTTAAATATCTGTCAACAAGCTTGCTTTACACAATAAGCATAACATATTTTAGTGAAACTTCAAACTTTGAAATTTACATGCTGTTTACACAATTTTACATGTTCTTTCGCATATTATAGTATTCAAATTACTTCAAGCAATGAAAACAACGCATTAAATAGCCCAGAAGCGTAGAAAAGCTATATTCATTTATTACCTCTACATATATAAAAAACCTAGAAAAATTTTGCCATAGTTCTCCTCTGCAACAATGTTAGGCGGAATTTGAAGTACTACCCAAAAATGCAATTAGGTAGTATTTCAATTAGACCACCCCTCAGGTGCTAGAGCGTGCCTTACTACACCCCTAACATGAGGAATTATGTTTGAGACCCTCAACTGTTGCTAAGTAAGTAGAATCAACAATTAAGTTTGGACCAGCCTATCTAATCCTAGTCTCGGAATCTTGTTATTGTTGAGCTTCAGTGATAGGCACATCCACTCAACGTAAAAAAGGTATGCTTCAAAGAAACATAGAAAGAAAGAAAGGTAGTGAAGGTAATAGCATTACATGCCGATGAAAATTAAAAAAAATAAGGGCAAGAAGCCAAGAAAAAAAGGGGGAGAAAAACAAGCTAATAAAAATGTATAACTTGTGTCTACTACTATTGCTCTGGCTGTTGTCCTGCACAGAAAAAAATTACTTGATTGATCTTTTGCAGCATCCAGTAGTGTCCATGTTCATTCCCATTTGCGTGCCTATACATAATTCAAAGAATATAGTCAGTATTGCATTCCTCAGTCAGCGCCATCATATAATAATAATATACCCACCTAATTGACTGTTAACAGTTCCGTTTGCATCCAGTAGTATTCATCATTAATCATCCATCAGCAGTCGTCGTGACCTTATACTTGTTGCCTACACATCATAGCAAAATAGTATAATAATGGTCAGCAATGTATTTAGCAATCTACGTCATCATCTATACTTACTTGATAGACAATTCACAACAGGTTCTGCATTTAATGTCCTGGAGCACCACCTTGTGCTTGATACCTATATTCTATCAAATTTGGATAGTCAGTATGGTATTATTAAGCAGCAGACACCATCAAAACTTACCCAATCGATTGAACCAATGATACGTAGTAGTAGCAGTAGTATATAAGACTTGAATATACCACCAGGCCAGAGAACAGCATTGCTAATGATTACTTGCTGACAGTACCAAACCAGAGAGAGGAATTGCTACTGATGACGACTTGCAGATATTACCAAACCAGAAGTGAAAAACAGCGCTTCATATGCCTTGCAGATAGTATCAGACCAAAAGAGAGAAGCAACACCACAAATAACTTGCAGATAGTACCAACCAGAACAGCAGCACCACTATCAATGAATTGCAGATAGTATCGAACCAGAAACAGCAGGCATCGCCAGATATTTTGTTGAAGTTGAGAACAAACAAAACCATTGTCTACTAAAAAAAATATAAGAGAGTTCAGTTAGGCGCAATTCAATAAAAGTAGCAATCTACGTTACGTACCGAATTACTGTTATGAAATATATCAGAAATTCCAAGGAAGTAGCTATAGCAGTAAGTCGAATTGTTGTGTCTTTGTCGTCGTCGTCTTGTTTGCTGTAAAGCAGTGATTACCTATTCTGAAAAAGAAAGAAAATGAATTAATAATAAATACTAGTGCTAGACAATCTATTCAGCAACAAATACACTCACTAGCATCATATGGCAACACTGATGACAGGCTTGATGAACTTGTTGCTATTGTTTCCAAAAACATTGGAGTGAGTAGAATAATAGTAGTAGAACTGTTGTTGCTGTAGCTGTAAAAATAGTATCAAAAACGGGGGAAGGAAAAAAAAAGGAAAAACGGGGAAGTGCAAAAGCAAACTAATGTGCATTTGACGTCACGAGATTCCTCCGTATACAGTAGCTGATATCAAACTGAGATTAAAAGCTCTATTGATCAAAATGCTATTTCATCATTCTGGAAATTTGTCATGGCCTAAAGTTGGCAGTTGTTCATAGTAAACACTTGCTCAAGCTTATATCAAACTTGTGCAGAATTCAAAGGCGCATCGAATGGTATTACTTTTGTCTGGTTTGATCAACACTAGGCGTTTCAAAGCGACAGAACATTTTTTGTCAAATTTTGATACTTTTTCAAGAAAACCTCCATCTCTGTCAAAATAAACCTACTTGTAGCATTCATTATTATTGTAAAGCAAAAAATTTCCTATCATTTGAGCTCTTACTGGGAGTTCTAGCTTGACTCTACGTAGAGAAATGAGCAAAAACGTCTGACCAAAAAATCATCAGCTAGTTTTTTTGCCTTACTCTTACCCGTAAATTTGGTCAAAGATGGCCAATTTTCCAAGGACATAACTTTATGTGATATCTCTGCCAATACTTATCAGATTTGAACAAAACAAACACCATTCAATAGCTTTACATTAGACCCAACATAATCTAAAAGTCAAAAACACCTAATAGACGTTCCCTTCATGAAATAACTCAAAGTCATGTATTTTGATTTGCCTCAAGCGGGCACTACCCGACATATTTTTGGAAATATTAATAACAACCATATTATTGTATAGAAAATTAAAAGAGAAACAAAAGTCAAGCACTACGCAGCATCAACTCACTTAGTAAATCATAGAGAAATATCCATTCAAAGTTGCATCATTTTACACATTTTTCCTTATTTCTGCTTCACATCGTCTATTACAAGTTCAAATCTAGCACGTACTAGTCAATCAAAGTACCCCAAACAACTTTTAATATACATACATCCAGTATTGATATATCAATCTAATGACTTCTGCTAGTGATATCTGCTCAGAATCGATGAAATCCTGAAATCATGGATATCTCAACAGCCAAAATAGCAACATAAATTTGAACTGCAGTTGCGCATTCTAGGCAAAAATCTGTTATAGTAATGTGCCAAGCTCGAAGCTGTAGCTTTAATAATTAAAATCTCGATGTTCGAACGTCCAAAAGTCCAAAAGTCAAAATTTGAAAATCATTTCCAACATCCATGTCCAGATATGAGGTCCCATACACAATATGAGATAACTTGAAACTATTGCAGTAGATATGCATCCATTCATTCTTTTCTCCATCTGATGTACTTGTGAATAAAATACTACATTCATTCTCACGTGTATAATGTCTCTTATTTCTTCTTTTACTATACATATACAGCAGCTATGACATTGATTTTCGCATCGAATCATCGAGAATCGAACTAGATATGGTCAAAAAAGTATGTTATAGAACAATGAAAAAGAAGCAAGTTTCAAATAAAAAGTATGCCTCGAAACCTCGTTTCTGAAGAGAGAGTTGATAGTGAAAAACTATATTTTAAGCGGGGAAAAATGGGATATTATCTTGACAGTGGTAGCCTATTTGAGGCATATGAAGCAAAAGAAAGCTACTTAATTTTGAAGACATGCTTTGCAACCTCTCAATTATTACACGTATATGCTTTTAATTATTCAACTTGATTGTAAATATTCTGTTTCGTTCTCGACATGAAAATTTGCCTGGGCTTGCATACATGTGATATCAAGAACAGCCCAATTTCATGGCAGAATGGCGTTCTTTTTTTTATTATTTTTTTTTTTTTTTTTTTTTTTTTTGCATGAAGGGTAACTTTCTACTTTGAATAGCTTATAGAAATTACGAAATAAAATCATGGGAGCATAGAAAGTCAAATGCAAGTAGAGTGTAACTTTTCATTGCAAAAGTTCCTTGACAACACTAGAAGAGTCATTGTCAGTTTCTCATCTCTCTTGCTGTGCAGTACGCCTTCATACTGTCAATTGATTACGTACCTTCAGAATTTGAACCTGGTAAAAGCAGATCCATCGTGATACAGTTGTAGCTGCTGGTTGGGGCCGGTAGCTGGTGCTTTATCACTGAAATTTATAGCGCTGCCAATCTGTGCCCCTCAGTCTATTAGATATTGACTAAAATGGATTTTCTAACAATAGAGATAGACATCTGATCGGGAAACCCTTTTTGGATCAGTAGCCATGTTACAGAGAACCAAAAACCGCAGTATTGAATGGACATGGATGATGAACGCTGTACAATCCGATGCAATCAATGTACAGAAATAAAAATGTAATTGTATCTAGAGTGCTTTATCAAATGAAGATTGCTTATATATCTGGAATAATTTGAGTAAATATTTGCTTTATATTTTCTTGCTGTTGAGATGAAACACTCTACAAGATGTTTTGAAGACGTGTTTGAATATTATATGAAAAAAGAAGTGGTATGGAATTTATTGGGAATAGATATTATGAAGTGCATACAATATAGTGTTCTACTACTATTATACAAATGCATGTATATTTATAATGTATTAAAAAAGAAAAGATATGTTGTAAGGTGACCATAGAACGATAGATGTATACAGATTTGAAATAGATGTTTAAAGAGAAATATACAGTGTAAAGAATATATATATATAAAAAGGAGTTGATTCAAGCCATATGAGCATTGCCATTCATCATCAAAGCAGCACCGCCATGAGAGTGTCTTACTTGCTGTAGAATCATTTCTAAATCTCTTATTCTCTGTTGATACTGAACTACATCATTTTGTAGTTTCCTTATTTGCTCGACACTCTTGCGCAGTATGGTACCTTTGTTCATTCGATTCACACCATCATCAACAGCATCGGGTAACAGTGTTCCTAGTTCTTGAATTCTGTCATTTATATTATCCCGTCTTCTTCGTTCGACTGTGTTCTCTGGTAATGAGTAACATGACACTCATGTTCTTGTTCTAAAGCATTACCTGCATTGTGAGATTCTCTTCTTCTACGTCTTTTTTCCATAATAGCTTGCATACTAAAATAAAGACAAACAAATAAATAAAAAATCAAAATAGGTACAAGCAACAGGAAGGCATTTACTTTGCTTGAGTAGAATAGTCCTCTGGATTATAATTAGGATCATCCATCATATCAGTGTTACTCGGAGGAATCACATTGGAAGACTGCTGTGATGTTGCTACGGAGATCATGTCATCTGAGCCAGCAAAAGAGGAATAGCCATGAAAGCCCATGTTGGAAGGTGCACTACCAGCTACTTGTTTAGTTAACCGACCCTCATTATTACCATTATTATGATCAAATGAAGAGATTGGATAATAATTATTATGATGTGGACCATATCCAGCTAAACCGCCAATGGCTGAGGCATCTACCTCGGTTGTAGATCGTTTCATTTGCACTGCATACCCGCCAAAATTCGTTTGGTGCTGCTGCTGCTGGTGATGATGATTTTGCTGCTGCTTCATTGTTGTTTCATCAAACATGTAGCCATCACTTCCGCTTTGACGATACAATGATGATGTTGGCCGAGGCTGGAAATCACCATGGTTATTGGGTGAATTGGCCAGCTCAGAGTAGTCGAGATCAGACAGATTTGGAGAGTCTTGCTGCTGCTGCTGCTGCTGCTGCTGGTTTTGATGCTGCTGATGAGTAAACAGTAGATGGGCATTATCCAGCATTTGTGATGGATCGATGCCCATTGTAGGCGAGTCCTTGTATCTCATTTGCTGCATGTGGTAGGTTGTTGGGTTTGCTAGACGGCTCTGGGCTTGATTGTTATTTGCAGTGAATTGCTGATTCATGATTTGAGATGATATAGCTGATGAAAAGAAGAAGAATAAGAAAGAGGGAAATGCACAGTTTTTATGAGAATTTAAGCGCGCGGGCCAATTGTTATTAAACCCAAAATGAGATGTAACTCAAAGATCAAAAAAGGGATTTAGAATGGGTCATTCATATAAAAAGCAAAATGTACCAGGTAGGACAGAGCCAAAAGATTCCCGTTTCAGTTCAACTTAGCCTCAAAACGAATGTGTATGAAATAGTAAAAAAAAAAAAAAAAAAAAAAGAATAAAGAGAGAGATACAAAGTGCCTTGAAGGCAGTATGAGAATATTTTGGCTTGCTCATTAGCATTTTACAAGGACCAAACCCATCATCTTCTTTGTTGTTGTATACAGACCACATATCTGCTGACGATTAAAATAAAAAGCCACGGGGCCATATTTTGCTTCTAAGCAAACGTAGAATAGTAAGCTAGTTCCTGATTCAGCAAATGTATGAAAGCACTAGAGATAATTGACGTTTTCCTCCTGGAAAAGAACATCGAGTCATTTCCTGCTGTAACATTTAACAAGCAACATTCAACTCGACACATTCTCGATCTAACCAAACGGATCCTATACAGAGTTGCAACATATCAATAAGGACCAGCCATCAAATGTTCCTTTTTATTTTATGTTGAAACATTCAACAAGGAGGCCAATCACAATAGCTGGTACCTTTTTTTGTTGCATTTGTGGTACAAAATGAATTTGATCTCATACAGAACCTTATACATACACAACGGAAACGTAATCCGTCTTTTACTATGCTCAACGTTGAGGATGCTAACAAACAGTTCTATTTTTATATTCGCAAATGTTACATGATGGGCCGAGATTAGTGTTTGATCAGAGTGATTAGAATTCAGGTACAGCCTCAAAGTGCAGCGATTGGGATATCAGTCTATTATAGGCGGGTATTCTTGAATAATAAGGAAAAGTAGGTGCTTCTTGTCGTTGCAACCAAACGACAAACATCATGTAGAAAGACTTGCAGCTACAAATATATCTATTGTATACCAAGACAAGTCATGGGTCGTATCTACAACTATGCTCCATATTGCTCGATGTACATTGTATGTGATTTATTTATTGCTCTCAGCAATGCTTAATTACCATTCAACTCCAGTCTGCCAATCAAGCCAGTGATGTCTAATTTACTTGTAACTTAAGTTCTGCCCCTCGCTCAGTTTGTATACCTTTCTTTCTTTACTTGTTTTTTTTTCTTCTTCTTTTTTCTTTTTCAAAGAGGGCACTATACCACTTGTCATTTTGCTCTTGATTCTTGTTGTTTTACGCGTAAATCAAAAGAAGAGATAAAGTACAAGGAACAAGCACATCTATTTCATATACCATTTCTACACACATTTATATATCACTAAAAACAAAAAACCCCTCATTTACTACACTTTTAAAAAACTATGCTTGACGAGGATACATCTCTTCATTCCTCCTCATCTATAGTGTCTCCAGGCGCTTCTGCTGAAGAGGCATTACTGTCCTTTGATCATCGCAAACTGCAAGAATATTTTGAGCAGCTGCTGCCCTTGGTCCTGGATGCTGAGATTAGTGATTTGGAAAACACTCTATTCGCTTACCCTGATACAGCAGAGAAGTTCAAGCGCTTTGCCAACGATCCACAAACGCCTGTTGTATTCATTCTTAAAGAAAAGGAAGGTGGTAAAGACGAAGGTATGTAATTCGAATAAAAAAAAAAACTGTTGGTACCTGAGCCCATCTAACCGCGTACTCTCTTTTGATAGACGACGCCACTTCACCTCAATCGTTTGCGTACACCGTTTCCCATGAAATTACGTATCTCCCAACTCATGTTGGTTCCTTGGCTGTCATTAAGCGACTACCAACATTGGATCAATCAAGGCCCCTTCAGAATCAACTTCAATTTATTAACCTACCTGGTGCTCCCAACTCGGGCGAACCCGGTCAAACCAGTGCTTATGAATTTTTGCACTCTTATATTCATCTGGCTGTGAGCCCCTATTTCAACGCCTATGTAAATGCTAGACATGGAAAATCAAACGAGGCTAGTTCGTCAAAGAGTAAGAATGAAGACAACAAAATGGGTGTTCCTATGGCCAAGAAGAAGATGGCTGAACTCGAGTTGAGTTTGCTTCATTTGCAGCAAAATGTTGAGATTCCCGAGATTTCGCTCAATATTCATCCTGTGGTTCAAAAGGCAGTCGATAAGGTACATGTTGATCTTTGAAAATATCGAGTTTTAGTACTCATGTGGAATATAGTGTCGTGAGCAGAATAAGCGTATTACCGTTGAAGCCGTTGATCCTGCTCTCTTTTCAGATTCATCCTTCCTCAATAGATTGCAAAGTGACGTTAACGGCTGGATCAAGGAAATCCAAAAAGTGACCAAGATGTCTCGAGATCCTGCTAGTGGAACTGCTATTCAAGAAATCAATTTTTGGTTGAGCATGGAAAGAGCTTTGGAGAAGATTGACGAGCAATTGAAGAGTGATCAAATCAGTAAGTTGAATCACTGAAACAAGGGGTGGGGTGATATAGTGCTCCATTTACAGAGGACACTTTTGGCCACTACCAACGTTCAACATCCTCCTTTGATGTGCGTAATACTAAAACATCTTGTAATAGCTTTGACACTTGATATCCTCAAGCACGCCAAGCGTTTCCATGCCACCGTGAGTTTCATTGCTGATACTGGACTAAAAGAGGGCATGGAGCTTGTTCACAAATACAACCAGTTGATGAAGGATTTCCCTTTGAACGAGCTCTTGTCTGCCACTGATTTGGACAAGATCAGAGAGTCTTTGCATATGATTTTCGGTCACTTGAACAAGAAACTTAAGTTATCGTAAGTACGAGTAGTGTTATAACATAGCAACGGCATCTAATCTATGACTGTAGCCCTTATCCTATTCGTCGTGCTTTGCCTTTGGTAGAAGCTATTTCAAGAGATTTGAATGATCAGTTGTTGAAGGTGTTGGGTAGTCGTCGTATGATGTACATGGAGTATGATGATTTTGAACGCACTACGGCTGGCGCAGAGTCAGTTTTCCATACGTGGGACGATTTAATCAAAGAGTTCACCAATGTTGCTCGAGATGTTACTCGCAAAAGATCAGAGAAATTCTTGCCCATCAAAATCAACCCTGCTCATGCCAAACTCCAAGAAAGAGTGACGTTTGTGCGTGCTTTCCGTAAACAACATGAGCAGCTTCATCAAACCATCGTGCGTGTCATGACCAGTCCTCGTGCCAAAAAGGCCACTGTTGTCGTCGATGGTCAAGTCAAGAGTGTCATAGAGGAAGAGGAGAGCGTCAGTATCAGCGATATCAATGCAGTGGAGGAAGTCAAGCTCGCTTACGAAAGTGTCAAGAACATTGACGTGCTGGATGTCTCTCCTGAAGGCACTGAAATTTGGGTGCAAGCTGAAACAGCTTACAACGAGCGTGTCTCTCGAGTCGAGAACCAGATCATTGCTCGCTTGCGTGATAGACTGGGTACAGCCAAGAGCGCTAACGAAATGTTCCGTGTATTCAGCAAATTCAATGCCTTGTTTGTGCGTCCCAAGATTCGTGGTGCCATTCAGGAATACCAGACGCAGTTGATTGATAGTGTCAAAGAGGATATCAATAAGTTGCACGATAAATTCAAAATGCAGTACAGAAATTCAGAGGCCTACCACATGGCACAGTTGCGTGATTTACCTCCCATCTCTGGTGCCATCATTTGGGCTCGTCAAATTGACCGTCAATTGTCATTGTACATGAAGCGTGTGGAGGATGTGCTTGGTAAAGGCTGGGAGCTCTATGCAGAAGGCCAGAAGCTCCAGATTGAGAGCAGCAGTTTCCGCAAAAAGCTCGATACCCGTCTCATCTACGAAAACTGGCTGCAAGAAATCACCAAGCGTGATTTGTCTGTCTCTGGCCGTATCTTTGAAATCACTCGCAATCGTGTCCAAAAGAACGCCCTTCAGCTCGGTGTCAACTTTGATGGTCAAATCATCACCTTGTTCAAGGAAGTGCGCAATCTGCTTTGGCTCAACTTCCAGGTGCCTCACACCATCTCCAACGTAGCTAAAGACGCCAAGCGTGTGTATCCCTTTGCTGTCAGTCTCATGGAAACCGTGCGTACCTTTTCTCAGACAGTGCACAAGGTCAACCGCAACCCCGAGATCTCTACGCTGGTCGCTGAAAGTCGCCATGAGGTGCACAACATGATCACCAAGGGCATCAACTTGCGCTGGGACTACTTTGTCAACACGTATGATGCTCATCATCGTCCACTGTCTTTCATGACTGGCACGCCTTTGGATGCGCGTGAAAACAGACATGTCATGTTTGTGCGTGAATTCGCCAATGTGGTCTCCATCTTCCAAGACAAGGTCGACTCGCTGATTGGCTATTATGATGAGATCCAAAAGGGCATTGACGAGATGAAGACCTGTCCCTACCAAGCAGAGCGCTTTGAAGACGACCTCAGTCGTGTGCAAAAGTTAATTGATCGCTTGAACTTGGAAAACTACTCTAACCTGGACCAATGGGTAGCTGGCTTAGATAAACGTATCGAAACTGTCTTGATTTCTCGTCTTCAACAGGCCATCAAAGCGTGGACTAGTGCATTTATGGGTGTCACTACCGAGGATGTCATTGTGCCTGAAGCCAGTGCTTCCAAGAGCAGACGCAAGAGAAAAGCTGGACGTGATAGCATTGTAGCTGCCACTGAAGAGAGTGCTTTGGCCAACCAACAAAAGTCGCCTGATGTGAAGCCTGCCCTTCAGACCATTGTCCATGAGATTCGTATTCGTAATCAATTAATGTACCTGGATCCTCCTATTGAACAAGCTCGTACTAGCTGGTGGTTCCAACTGCATGACTGGTTGGCTGTTGTCTGCCATTTACCTCGTATACAGAGCTCTCGATATGAAGGTGGCTTGAGCGTCAAGGACAATCCCTCCATCGAAAAGACGTACGCTAGCTTATTGACACGCATGGGTGACAACTCGCTTGAACATGCTTATCAGATCGTAGAAGACAAGATCCGTCAAGTGTCTGACTATGTCAACATTTGGCTGCAATACCAATCTCTGTGGGACTTGGAATCCAGCCATGTCTTCTCTATCCTTGAAGATGATCTCGGTAAATGGCAACAAATCTTGCTAGAAATCAAAAAGGCCAGATCTACCTTTGACAACTCTGAGACGGAGCAATCCTTTGGTCCTCTTGTCATTGACTATGAGCAAGTGCAAAGCAAGGTCAATCAAAAGTACGATCAATGGCAACGTGAGATTCTCAACAAATTTGGTTCTCTTCTTGGCTCTTCCATGAAGGATTTCCACACCAACGTCTCTAAAGCACGCTACGAATTGGAACAGCAATCCATTGAAAGCAACTCGACTGGTGAGGCAGTTACCTTTATTACCTTTGTGCAAGATTTGAAGCGCAAGGTGGCCAAGTGGAGTCAAGATGTAGACCTCTTTAGACAGGGCCAAAAGACGTTAGAGCGCCAACGTTTCCAGTTCCCCAACGACTGGGTCTACGTGGATCAAGTAGATGGTGAATGGAGCGCATTCAACGAGATTCTTAGCAGAAAGAACAATGCCATTCAAGAGCAGATTGCTGGTTTGCAGATGAAGATTGTCGCTGAGGATAAGGTGGTGGAGCAAAAGATCAGAGACATTTGTGCTGAATGGGAAAAGAGCAAGCCTGTGCAAGGTGACATTAAGCCTGACATTGCCACCAATACGCTTTCCATCTTTGAGGGCCGTGTTACTCGTCTCAAGGAAGAATACGACATGGTGTGTCGTGCCAAGGAGGCCCTGGATTTGGAGCAAACATCAGAGGATCGCTTGGACCCAGTGCTTGAAGAACTGCGTGATCTCAAGTCTGTGTGGACTGCACTGGCTCGTGTATGGCAGTCTGTTTACGAGATTCGTGATACACCATGGTCTTCTGTTGTACCTCGCAAAGTTCGTTCTCACATTGACGAACTGGTTAATTCCACAAAGGAGATGCCTAATCGCATGAGACAATATGCCGCCTATGAGTTTATGCAAGACACACTGCGCCAACTCTTAAGAGTGAATCCTCTAGTGGGTGATTTGAAGTCTGAAGCGCTTCGTGAACGTCATTGGCGTCAAATCTTCAAGTCGCTTCGTGTGGAAGGTAGATTTACCCTGTCTGAAATGACTATTGGTCATCTGTGGGATCTTGATTTGAAGCGCAATGAGGCTGTAATCAAGGATGTTATTTTGCAAGCTCAAGGTGAAATGGCTTTGGAAGAGTTCTTGAAGCAAATCAAGGAGACTTGGACTGGCTACGTCTTGGATTTGGTCAACTACCAAAACCGCTGTCGTCTCATCCGTGGTTGGGATGATCTGTTTAACAAGTCCAGTGAGCACATCAACTCCCTTACTGCCATGAAGCTGTCTCCTTACTACAAGGTCTTTGAAGAAGACGCTGCTGCTTGGGAGGACAAGTTGAACCGTGTACATGTCTTGTTTGATGTCTGGATCGATGTCCAACGTCAATGGGTCTATTTGGAGGGCATTTTCAGTGGCAGTGTAGATATCAAGCACTTGCTGCCTGTGGAGACATCTCGCTTCTCCAGTATCAACACTGAATTCTTGACCGTCATGAAGAAGGTCTACAAATCACCCTTTGTCATGGATGTCCTGAACATTCCCAACATTCAAAAATCGCTGGAGCGTCTCGCTGAATTGCTGAGCAAGATTCAAAAGGCTCTTGGTGAGTATCTTGAACGTGAGCGTTCCTCTTTCCCTCGTTTCTACTTTGTGGGTGACGAAGATTTGCTTGAAATTATTGGTAACAGCAAGGATATCTTGCGTATTCAAAAGCACTTCAAAAAGATGTTTGCTGGTATTGCTACCATCCTGCTGGATGAAGACCACACTGCTATCACCGGTATGGCCTCCAAGGAAGGCGAAGAGGTTGTCTTCAAGACACCCGTCTCTATCAAGGACAATCCAAAGATCAACGACTGGTTGACTATCCTGGAGAACGAGATGCGCGTTTCTCTTGCCTTGCTGCTGAATGATGCTGTGACAGAGCTGGAAGCCATCTACAATGCCGAAGAAATGAGCTCTTCTGATTTCATGGAATGGATTGACCGTTACCCTGCCCAGCTTGTCGTGCTGGCTGCTCAAATCATCTGGACGCAATCTGTTGATAAAGCACTGACGACTATCAGCGAATCTACTGCTGGCGATCAAGCACCTCTGTTGCACTCTGTTGACCTTGTCGAGAGAAACCTCAACATCTTGGCTGATGCTGTCTTGTTGGATCTGGAAGTGATTAAGCGTAGAAAGTGTGAGCACCTTGTCACAGAACTGGTTCATCAACGTGATGTTACTCGTCAATTAGCCGCAGATAACATTGCTTCTCCCAAAGACTTCAACTGGCTCTACCAAATGCGCTACTATTTTAATCACACTGTAGAGAACCCTATTGAACGCTTGACTATCCACATGGCCAACGCTCAGTTCTTTTACGGCTACGAATACCTTGGTGTCGTGGATCGTCTTGTCCAAACGCCATTGACAGATCGCTGTTACTTGACCTTGACACAAGCACTGGAGCAACGTCTTGGTGGTTCGCCCTTTGGCCCTGCAGGTACCGGTAAGACAGAGTCTGTCAAGGCTTTGGGTGTGCAACTGGGTCGATTTGTGCTGGTATTCTGTTGTGATGAGACATTTGATTTCCAAGCCATGGGTCGTATCTTCATCGGTCTTTGTCAAGTCGGCGCTTGGGGCTGTTTCGATGAGTTCAATCGTCTTGAAGAGCGTATCTTGTCTGCTGTATCTCAACAAGTACAAACTATTCAATTGGGTCTCAAGGAGGCCACTACAAATCCTAACCATGAAATTGAGTTGGTGGGTCGCAACGTGCGCGTAAATACAGATACTGGTATCTTTATCACTATGAATCCTGGCTATGCTGGTCGTTCCAATCTGCCCGACAACTTGAAGAAGCTGTTTAGAAGCATGGCCATGACCAAACCTGACCGTGAGTTGATTGCTCAAGTTATGCTGTACTCTCAAGGTTTCCGTACTGCTGAAATCTTGGCCTCCAAGGTGGTCCCTCTCTTCAACTTGTGTGCAGAACAACTTTCTCCTCAATCTCACTACGATTTTGGTCTGCGTGCCCTCAAGAGTGTGCTGGTCAGTGCTGGTAACTTGAAGCGTGATCGTTTAGCCTTGCTGCGTCAAGACATTGAAAGCGGTAAAGCAGACAAGACAGAGTACACTACCATCTCTGAGCCTGTGCCTGAGCAACAGCTGCTGATTTCCAGTATTCGTGAAACTGTGGAACCCAAATTGGTAGCAGACGATATTCCTCTGTTGACTAGTTTGCTCGCTGATGTGTTCCCCGGTGTTCATTATGCTCCTGTCAATTTGGACCGTCTCAAGGAAGAGTTGCGTAAGGTGTGTCAAGAGCGTCGCTATGTGCCTGGAGACGCATGGATGGACAAGGTGATTCAATTGTACCAAATCCAAAACATTCATCACGGTTTGATGATGGTCGGTCCCTCTGGTGCTGGTAAATCAACTGCCTGGAAGACGCTTTTGACTGCTCTTGAGCGTGTGGAAGGCGTGGAAGGTGTTGCTTACAACATTGATCCCAAGGCCATCCCTAAGGATGCATTGTACGGTACCTTAGATTCCACTACGCGTGAATGGACTGATGGTTTGTTTACTCACATTCTGCGTAAGATTGTGGACAATGTGCGTGGTGAGAGTCAAAAGAGACACTGGATCATCTTTGACGGTGATGTGGATCCTGAATGGGTTGAAAACTTGAATTCCGTGCTGGATGATAACCGTCTGTTGACACTGCCTAATGGTGAGCGTCTGAATCTACCTCCTAATGTGCGCATCATGTTTGAAGTAGAGACACTGCAATACGCTACCTTGGCTACTGTCTCTCGCTGTGGTATGGTCTGGTTCAGTGAAGATATCATTACGCTTCCCATGATCTTCTCCAACTACTTGGAGACCCTTCGCAATGTGCCCATGGATGAAGTGGAGGAAGAAGGACCTACGTCTTCGTCGCGTCGTGTAGCTGATGCCAATGCTGCGACTGCAGAGGATGGCACAACTGTCTCTCTCAATCTGGCCACACAACGTGCCATTGCTGCCATCATGGCGCCTGATCTTTCTGATGAGAGTTGTCTGGTAGCCAAGTGTCTGGACTACGCTTCTACCTTGGAGCACATTATGGATTTCACTCGCATGCGTGTCCTGTCTACCTTCTTTTCGTTGCTCAACAAGACTGTACGCAATGTGCTTGAGTACAATGCTCAACACCCTGATTTTCCCATGACAGGTGACCACTTGGAAGGCTACATTACAAAGCGTGTCATTTATTCCATCATCTGGAGTTTCTCTGGTGATGCCAAGCTTGAACTTCGTGCTGTGCTGGGTGATTATGTCCGTGGTGTTACTACCTATGAATTGCCTCCTCTTGCCAACGATGCCAGTATCATTGATTACGATATTGCAGTCAACACAGGCCAATGGGTTCCTTGGGAGTCCAAGGTGCCTGTGGTTGAAATCGAGACACACAAGGTCTCTGATGCCGATATGATCATTCCTACTGTCGATACCATTCGTCATGAAGAAGTGCTGTACTCTTGGTTATCAGAACACAAGCCCTTAATTCTCTGTGGTCCTCCTGGTTCCGGTAAGACCATGACGTTGTTCAGTGCACTTCGTAAGCTGCCTGACATGGAGGTCGTTGGTCTCAATTTCTCCAGTGCTACTACACCTGAATTGATTCTCAAGACATTTGAACAGCACTGTGAGTACAGAAAGACACCTAACGGTGTCATGTTGTCGCCTACTATGATTGGTCGCTGGCTGGTTGTGTTTTGTGATGAAATCAATTTGCCTGCCACTGATAAGTATTTCACGCAAAGAGTCATCTCTTTCCTGAGACAGTTGGTCGAATACAATGGTTTCTGGAGAACTTCAGACAAGGCTTGGGTCACATTGGAGCGCATTCAATTTGTGGGTGCTTGTAACCCTCCTACAGATCCTGGTCGTGTGCCCCTCTCTCATCGTTTCTTGCGTCATGCTCCTTTGGTCATGGTGGATTACGCTGGCCAGCTGTCTCTGATGCAAATTTACGGCACATTCACTCGTGCCATGCTCAAGGTGGTGCCCAATTTGCGTGGTTATTCCGAACCTCTCACTGCCGCCATGGTGGATCTCTACTTGGCATCTCAGAAGCGATTCACGCCTGATATTCAAGCACACTACATTTACTCTCCTCGTGAATTAACTCGTTGGGTGCGTGGTATCTATGAAGCTATCAAGCCATTGGAAACCTTGACTGTGGAAGGTTTGGTGCGCATCTGGGCTCATGAAGCGTTACGTCTGTTCCAAGATCGTCTGGTCAATGAAGAGGAGCGCAAGTGGACCGACGACATGATTGACTCTATTGCCATGAAGCATTTCCCAGCTCTGAATCAAGAAGAGGCTCTGGAGAGACCTATTCTCTTCTCCAACTGGCTGTCCAAGCATTACATTCCTGTCAAGCGTGAACAGTTGAGAGACTTTGCCAAGGCTCGTCTCAAGGTGTTTTACGAAGAGGAATTGGATGTTGCTCTTGTCCTGTTCAACGATGTGTTGGAACATGTGCTTCGTATTGATCGTGTCTTTAGACAACCTCAAGGTCACTTGCTGCTGATTGGTGTCAGTGGTTCTGGAAAGACCACCTTGTCTCGTTTTGTCGCTTGGATGAACGGTTTGAGTGTATTCCAAATCAAGGTGCATAACAAGTATACCGGTGCTGATTTCGATGACGATCTCCGTATAGTGCTTCGTCGTGCTGGTTGTAAGGGCGAAAAGATTTGTTTCATCATGGATGAATCCAACGTGCTGGACTCTGGCTTCTTGGAACGTATGAATACATTGCTTGCCAACGCTGAAGTGCCTGGTTTGTTTGAAGGTGACGAATACGCTTCTCTGATGACAGCTTGTAAGGAAGGCGCTCAACGTGATGGCCTAATGTTGGATTCCAACGAAGAGCTCTACAAGTGGTTCAACCAACAAGTCATGAGAAATCTGCACGTTGTGTTTACCATGAACCCTCCTGAAGGTGGTTTGGCTTCTCGTGCTGCTACTTCGCCTGCCTTGTTCAATCGTTGTGTGCTCGATTGGTTTGGTGACTGGCCGGATCAAGCCTTCTATCAAGTGGGTATGGAGTTTACAAGAACGTTGGATCTCGATGTGCCCAATTTTGCTCCTGCTCTCAACTTCCCTATTGCCTACCGCAACCTGCCTATCCCACCTAGTCATCGTGAAGCTGTTGTCAATGCTCTTGTGTATGTCCATCAGTCATTGTATGAGATCAATGCCAAGCTCAGTAAGCGTCAAGGCCGTCATAACTATGCTACACCTCGTCATTTCCTCGATTTTATCTCTCATTACGTCCGTCTGTACAACGAAAAGCGTGAAGATTTGGAAGAACAGCAGCGCCATTTGAACGTCGGTTTGGAGAAGCTCAAGGATACTGTCATCAAGGTCGAAGAACTGAGAAAGAGTCTTGCCATCAAGAAGAACCAACTGGAATTGAAGGAAGCTCAAGCAAACGAAAAGATCAAGCAAATGCTGGCTGATGAAAAGATTACAGAGCAAAAGAAGGCTGATTCGCTCGAGATTAAAAAGAACTTGAAGATTCAAAACAGAGTAAGTAGCACCCGTAATCCATGAAAACGTATCTATACTCACCTAATTCAACAGGAAATCGAGGCCCGTCGTCAAGTGGTCGATAATGACTTGGCCAACGCTGAGCCCGCTGTCAAGGAAGCTGAACAGAGTGTCCGAAGTATCAAGAGACAACACTTGACCGAAGTCCGTTCCATGAGTAACCCCCCTGAAGCTGTCAAGCTGACTATGGAGTCTGTGTGTACTATGCTGGGCCACAAGATTGACAGCTGGAAGACAGTGCAAAGTATCATTCGTCGTGATGATTTCATCTCTAGTATTGTCAACTACAACACTGAACTGCAAATTACCAAACAACTGAGAAATTACATGCGTCAAAACTTCCTCAACAACCCCAACTTTGAATACGATATCGTCAACCGTGCTTCCAAGGCTTGTGGTCCTCTGTTCAAATGGGTCTCTGCTCAATGCAACTTTTCAGAAATCTTGGATCGTGTTGGCCCTCTGCGTGAAGAGCTGAACCAACTGCAACAAAGCTCTGAAGACACCAAAAACCAAGCTGTGGAGATTGAGCAAATGATTGCTGATTTGGAAACCAGTATTGGCCGGTACAAGGGCGAGTATGCTGCTTTGGTGGGTGAAACGCAACTGATCAAGTCTGAAATGGATCGTGTCAAATTCAAGGTCGACCGTAGTATCACATTGCTTAGTTCATTGTCTTCCGAAAAGACACGTTGGGAGTCTGCTAGTCAAGCATTCGAGAGCCAAATGGGCACCATTGTCGGCGATGTCTTGTTGGCTGCTGCTTTCATGGCTTATGGTGGTTACTTTGATCAACAGTACCGTGATATCCTGATGCAAAAGTGGATGGACCATCTCTTGGCTGCCAACATTCAATTCAAGCATGAAGTATCTCTGACTGAATATCTGTCTACTGCAGATGAACGTCTCTCATGGCAAGCCAACTCGCTTCCTGCTGATCAGCTCTGTATCGAGAATGCCATTATGCTCAAACGCTTTGACAGATATCCTCTGATTATTGATCCCTCTGGCCAGGCTACCAACTTTTTGATCAATGAGTACAAGGACCGCAAGATTACAGTAACCAGTTTCTTGGACGACAGTTTCATCAAGAACCTTGAAAGTGCTCTGCGTTTCGGTAACCCCATTCTAATTCAAGATGTCGAGCATCTGGATCCCATCTTGAACCCTGTCCTCAACAAGGAGCTGCGTCGTACCGGCGGTCGTGTGCTGATTCGCTTGGGTAACCAAGATATTGATTTCTCTCCAGCATTTACGCTTTTCTTGTCTACACGTGATCCCTCTGTCAATTTTGTACCTGACATCTGTTCTCGTGTGACATTTGTCAACTTTACGGTTACCCGTGGCAGTTTGCAGAGTCAATGTTTGAACAAGGTATTGAAGGCTGAGCGTCCTGATGTGGATCAAAAGAGAACCGACTTGATCAAGTTGCAAGGCGAATTCCAGCTCAAGTTGCGTCATTTGGAAAAGGCATTGCTCCAGGCTCTGAACGAATCCAAGGGTAACATTTTGGACGATGACAAGGTGATTGATACTCTGGAGACACTCAAAAAGGAAGCTGCTGATATCACACGCAAGGTGGATGAGACTAACACTGTCATGCAAGAAGTCGAGCAGACAACAGCCATCTACACACCCCTGGCTCATGCCTGTAGTTCCATCTTCTTTGCCATGGAGCAGCTTAACTTGGTCAACCACTTTTACCAGTTCTCACTTGACTTCTTTTACGAAATCTTTGAATATGTCATCCATGCCAACCCCAACCTGAAGGGTATCACTGACCCTACAGAGCGATTGGAGATTCTGTCCCGCGACTTGTTCTCTGCTGCCTACAAACGTGCTTCTCGTACCTTGGTGCACGAAGATCATACCATGTATGCTGTGCTATTGTGTCAAATCCGCATCCGTGGTTCTCAAGAAAACATGGACGAAACTGAATATGATTTCCTGCTGAGTGGTGGTGATGCTGTGGTGGGTTCTACCTTGACTGCAGCTAGTTTGGGATTGCCCGATTTCATCTCTGATGAGACGGCACAACGTATCAAGGAGTTCTCTACTTTGAGCTGCTTCAACAAGATGATTGATCACATTATTGCAAACGAAAATGATTGGAGAGTGTTTATAGAGCACAACCAGCCTGAAACTGTTGTTCCTCTGTGCTGGGAAGGCGCTGGCAGTAACCGTAAGTATGCTTGTATAGCACGCATAGACGATACTCATTCACATGCACTAGGCTCATTGGATTCTCTTCGCAAAATGTTGGTCATCAAGTGCTTCAGATCAGACCGTCTTTTGCCTGCTACCTCTATTTTCGCTGCTGAAATCTTTGACGCTGACTTTATGAACACCGGTGAGTTAAACTTGCAGCAAGTCGTCAGTGATGAAGTAGGCAGCTCTACTCCCTTGGCCCTCTGTTCTGTTCCCGGTTACGATGCTAGTTACCGTGTGGATAATTTGGTGTCCGAAACCAACATGCGCTGTACGTCTGTTGCCATGGGTTCTGCTGAAGGTTTTGCTCTGGCTGATCAAGCCATCTCCACTGCTATCAAGACAGGTAACTGGGTCATGCTCAAGAACGTGCATCTTGCGCCCTCATGGCTCGGTCAATTGGAAAAGAAATTACACAGCATGAAGCCTCATCGCAGCTTCAGACTCTTCCTGACTATGGAAACCAACCCCAAGGTGCCTGTCAATCTGCTGAGAATGTCTCGTATTTTGATGTTTGAACCTCCTCCAGGTATCAAGGCTAATCTTCAAGAATCTCTCGGTAGCATTCCTCCTTCTCGCTTGAGTCGTGGCCCCTCTGAACGTGCTCGTCTCTACTTTATGCTGGCTTGGTTGCATGCTATTGTACAAGAGCGTCTTCGCTATGTGCCATTGGGCTGGACCAAGGTGTACGAGTTCAATGACTCTGATCAAGACTGTGCTTTCAACACTATTGACAAGTGGTTGGACACTGCATCTGGCGGTAGAGCCAACATTTCTCCTGAAAAGATTCCTTGGGACGCTATCAGATCTCTATTGAAGCAATCTATCTACGGTAACCGCATTGATAACGAGTATGATCAACGTCTGTTGGATTCGTTCGTCAATACGCTGTTCACGCCTGAATGTTATGATATCGATTTCGAGCTGGTCAAGGGTAACGGTGAGAGTGACAAGTCTATTGTCGTTCCTGATGGCACCAAGATGGAGCAATTCACTGAATGGGTAGGCAAATTGCCTGACCGTGAACCCCCTACCTGGCTTGGTCTTCCTGGCAATGCTGAGCGTGTCTTGTTGACGTTGAAGGGTAACAACATGTTGTCCAAGGTGCGCAAGATGAAGAGCTTGAGCGATGACGATGAAACTGCTTACACGCAAGACACTTCGGCTGCTAGTGGCGGATCCAGCAACAAGCAAGTCGCCAACAACGCTCAACCTGCCTGGATGCGTGCTCTGAGTGCTTCCATCACTAACTGGTTGACTTTGCTGCCTTCTCACATCAAAGTCATGCAACGCGATAGCTCTGGTATCATGGATCCTTTGTTCAGATTCTTTGAACGTGAAAACCAAATTGCTCGTAAATTGCTCAACGTCATTCGTGAAGACCTCACTCAGCTACAAAAGGTGTGCGTTGGAGAACTCAAACAAACAAACCACTTGCGTCAATTGATGAGCTGGCTGAACAAGGGCTTGATTCCTGACCACTGGAAGCGATACAAGGTGCCCAAGAGTGTTTCATTGAATGCCTGGCTTGCGGATCTAAAGTTACGTTTGGAGCAAGTGGAATCACTGGCCCAGGAGTCGTCATTTGACCAGGTCGAGATTTCTATTGGTAGCTTGTTTACTCCTGAAGCCTACATTACAGCAACAAGACAAGCAACCGCACAGCGCTTCAAATGGTCTTTGGAAGAGCTCGTATTGGATGTCGATATTGGAGATACCAAGCAGGCTCAAGGCTATCGTATTCGTGGCATGAAGATGGAGGGTGGTAAATGGCAAGACAATGAAATTCAACTCACATCAGAGCCCACCAGTAAATTACCGCTCATTGCTATTCGATGGATCAAGAAGGAGGATCAAAAGCAGCAAGTTGAAAATTTGGTCGAATTGCCCGTGTATCTTAACTCTGACAGAGCTGAACTGCTGTTTACCATTTCGGTTCCTGCTAATTCCAACGAGAAGGATAGAATTCCTCAAAGAGCTGTGGCTCTCGTCATCTCATTTTAAGTCGTATCATATTTTTATTCTTTTTTGGTCAAGGAGTAAAAAAAAAAAAAAAAATAAAATCAGATGTTTACACTCAGTGCCTTTTTTTCTCTCTTTTTTTTTTCTTCTTGTCTGAATAAACACACTTCACAATGAACCGTTTCGATGATGAAATGTCCACAACAAACGTCTCACTCATTGACGATGTTCATACATCACGGCCCTTTATGGCTTCTCCACTGTCCATCAGTAGCAAGAAGCCTGCTACTGAACGGGAGCATGTTGCTGAATCTCCTACCTTGAAACCAAAAGATTATTTGCGAAACGGTTCCTTGGCATTGAAACATCAGGAAAATGCAAGTAGCGACCCCTCCTCTTTGAATGTATGTAATGAAATCTAACAATAGACATAGACAATGGATGGCTTGAAAAAGGAGAATTTCGATTTGAGACTTAGTTTGTACTTTTACGAGCAAAGGTTGAACGATATGTCCAGTGATAGCATTGATCAGGCTTTAAAAGAGGTATGCAGAATGAGGCAAACATGACAACAACCTATTGTTAAAAGCGTTTTTTTTTTTAATACAGAATGTGAGCCTCAAAGTAACAATCCAAAAGCTCACTCAAGAGTTAAAAAAGTACAAGAACATTATATTAGAGCTAAATCAGGGCCTCGACATATTGAAGAATCAACCATGTACAAAGCAGCATGGTATGACAGAGCAAGAGAGAGAGGAATTCGAAAGAGTAAAATTAGACGCAGACCAAATTCATGATGAAAACGACAACTTAAGCAGATTGTTGGCTGAAGTGACATCAGAAAATGTGAGATTAAGATCAACTATTCGATCAAGAAATACCAGCTCTACCACGGATATGTCGTCCTCCAACAACAGTGCCAACAGCAGCAGTGAGGACTATCAAGAACTGTCGCGCAAATACAGACAAGCTAAATTAAAAATTGAGGAACAACAAAGAATCATTCAACAGTCGAATCGCTACAACAATACCTCCAACAATAGCCAAACTGATGAGCATTCATTAAAAGCCATGCTATCAGAAAGAGATGCTGTTATTGCAAAGAACACCAAGATCAACAGACAGCTCGAAAATGAACTGCAGCTGGAAAAGGAAAGAAATAACTCCATGGCATTGGAGGTACAAGAAAAAAAGAAGCAGATTCATAGCCTCAAATTGGAATTGGATCAATATAACCGTAATCTACATGAAACAAAACAACAATTACGAAATAAGGCAATCGAGTGTGATCAGTTATTGGAGGAAAATGAAGATTTAAGGGTGAACAATGAAAACATGGGCACTTTGATTGACAATTACCGTCGACTGGAGGACGAAAATGACGAGCTTGCAAATGAAATACAGGATCGTGAACAGGAGATTGAAGCTTTGGAAGCAGAAGTTGTTAAGCTATTATCGCACTTAGAAAAGAAGGAAAACGAGCGAGGAAGAGATACACAAGAGTCAGATGAACGCATTCTGCAACTAGAGGAAGAGATTGATATGCTCAAAAACGAACTCAAATCAGTCAACGAGTCGCATGACAATGATATCGAAGCATTTGAAGATCATGTATCCAAAACACAAGATGAGATCAAAAAGAAGGATCAAGAAATCAAAAGTGTGTTACTAGAGTTGGAAGAATCCAAGAGAGAATGCGAAGAGTTGCTAGAGAAACAGTACAATGAGCTGATTGTTACTATTCGAGACCGAGAAGTGCGCATGGCAACGTTGGAAGGAAACTTTGAGCAGAAAACCGATACAATGCAACGAGAAAAGGAACTAATGCATGAAGAAATGGAAGAGTTGCAAGGCAGAGTGCGAGAACTCGAGGACCAACTGCAGCAGAACCACAACGTATCTCAAGACAACGAGTACCAACAAGCATTGGAGGCGAAGCTAAAAGAAACAAAGCGGGAGCAGCGAAAAGCATCAGAACAACTCGTCAAACAAACAGAACAAGTACGATTATTAAAGCAAAAACTTATATCTTCCACGCAAAAGAATGCATTGCTAAATTCGCTGTTGGATCAAAACAAGAAATCGGAACACAATGACCGAGCAGACAAATACACAGTGCTATCCAAACTGAATCATGAGCTCAGACAAGAGCTTGAAGATCGTGATAGACACCTGGACCTGGAGAAGAAAAGGTGCCAGGAGCAAGACGAAATCATTCATCAGTTAAAGAAGCAATTGGAACGAAGAGAGACCATGCTGACCAACTCGCTGTTGGCTCGTGATGTAAGTTGAACCAATCAACCAATCAATGTCATGACCTTGGATACTGATGTCTTTTTTTTATTAGACTTTAAAGGAGCAAGGCGAATTCATGGAAAATATATTGTATGAACAAGCAACTGGAGGACACTCATTCCGCGACAGAACAGATTCTGCCATGAGTTCCTTTTAAATAGCAGTAAATAACACCATTGTACATAATTCAAGCATTTTTTATACACACAAACAACTACATACAAGCCAAGTACAATACCAGCAAAGAATGCCAGCACACATGCAGTGATTTCCATCTCTTCTTTTGACTTTGTATAAACCATACTTTATCATTCTTTTATACCTTTTTTATCGTTATTTATTTCAAACAAATGTGAATAAAATCAAGTTGAACAGTTTCATAGATGTTGCACAAGATACGGTATTATGTACTAGAAAGTATGCTCCCTATTATATTGTTTATTATGTCGAGCATGGTTTGATTGATATTTTTTGTTTCTGTGCTATAAAAAACAACCTTAGAATAGAGTGGGATGTCTACTAGATGGATTGTGCTCTGTTTTTTTTTGCAACTACTGCTAACTTATCAGCTGTCTCAAGCTGTGAAATCGCGATGGCATCTGTGCATTGTGAGCTGAGCCTCCTCGTTCAAGACATGATGCTACAAATGAACAAGTGGTGGTTTCGCTCCTATTACGCTTCTCTCCACTATGAGAAGAATTGGAATTAATACTATGCAGTGAAATATGCTTATTCCGTTATGATATGTATTATCCGGCACGCACGTAAACCCTTAAAGTTGAGAGATACTTAAGATGCACCGCTTCATGACCACTATAAGCATTGATACATGGAGTGTTACTACCGAACAAGTTGATAAAAAAAAATTCGACTTTAACTGGCAAGGGTAGGTACAGCATCATGTAGCGCTCTAAATTATACAAGCTAGCCTCAGATCTAATTAATTAAATAAACAAAATAAAACCTGTTTCATCATAAATGCTTATTCCTTTCAAGATTTCAAAATGAAATGGAATATCGCTCCCATTTTTTATTTTATTTCAAGTACCTCATAACTTGAGGAAATGATTGTCTACATAGCCGTTGAGCCCATAGGACTTCATAAGTTGGGATAACTCGATTGTATTTGGATCATGTATCAATTGTGAGCAAGATGTTTAGGGACAACATCTGAATGATCCAGGATGTTGGCTGTGTGTTTGAAACGCTGTGCTGGAATTGTTGTATATGTGTATCATTAACGGAAGAAAGAAGTATTTTATTCACAAGTAGTAAATCAGATGGTGAAAATATGAAGAAGTACGTATAGAATGGATTTCGCCTTCATTAATAAATCTTAGCAGATTGACAATACCACTCCTTAACTACTTGGGATCCTCGTCATTTTGCTAATTTTTACCAGTTATTTTTTTTTTTTTTGCCAGATAATGGCAATTGAACAGTATATCTGATGCTCTGTGATGTGAATATACGTACAGTAGAAGAGCCATCATTATTGAACGAATGAGCCTATCTATCTGTCTCGAATTCAAGTCATAATTATCTTAGAATGTGCAGCGTCATCGTCCTCCGTGGCATAGTCTTTGCCTTTCTGAAGGAATTTACCAGCTTCTATCACTACATTTTTTGATACAAGCCCCTTCAAATCTGACCTCGGTAGAAAGGAAACCCTTTTCGAAATTCATACTACACAACAAAACACCACCTATAAGAAATTGCATTAAACTTACCAAGTGACACCAGCTGCTGGAATCGCTTTTGCGTTACTCTAGCCACAAGTGATTGGGACATTGCATTCTCAACGTTTGCATCCTGGGCTGATATCTTTTCTAGCCGTTCATGCTCTTACTTCCTGCTTTCCACAGCTAAAATACCGAGTTAAGTCAAATAAACAGCCAAAAATAACTAGAGGTAACTGAGACTTAATACGGTTGTCGTTTAAATAAGCTTCAGCCTCTTCTTTGAAATATCCACCAGCTTGAATTCAATTGAAACGGAAAGAGGAATAAGCAGATCGCTCTTGTGGCTTTCGTCCATTCATCTTCGGGCGTTAGGAGGGACGCTTGATTTGATCTACTCTCTTTATACAATGCAGTCAACTACTATCCACATTCCACCGCATTGAAGCACTGTCCAAAAAAAAAAAAAAAAAAAAAAAAAAAAAAAAAAAGAAAGCTACGATACCAAGACTGTTGTAATTTAAGGAGACATGTTGCAAGCTTCTTGTATGTAATTGTACAAAAACGGAATCTCCTCACTCCCTATATCATCGTGTTGTGTACGCTCAAGGCCCCTTTATAAAAAAAATCAATCAAGCTTTAGTATCAGGAATAAAGGTCAATAGTGTACTACTCAGTCATAAACACAGACATACACAGCCAGACTATCTATATATAAGTGGGACAATAATAAAGATAGTGTTACAAGCATTGGTAATATGGAAAATAGGGATCAGGCAAGTGCAGCATATCTGACTTTTAGTTCTGTTTTACTAGAAGATTTCTTAATTTGCATCTCTTCCCTTATTACTATTGTTATTTAGTACCTGTAAATATACTATAATCTGTAAGGTACAAACCGGATCTCATTTCTCTTTCACCTCTTGCTTGTACGCATAATCAGCATTAGAAATTCTTTGTATAGACGACGGTATACATTGTTCACATAACACCTATACAAATATTTACAGCATACATACAACAAATCAACAAAAATGATGAATATAAGCAACAGCATTGCATTTCTCAAAAGAAACAATAACAGGCGTTGCATGCATCTATTCTTGATCATGATGTTTATTGCGAGTACCTTGATTTACTTGATCCAATCTCAGTCGACATTAGTGAGAGACATTGGCTACTATACTCGGCCATTATGGGACAAGGACCCCAATACCTTCAAAACCATCCCACACTACTATGCTGAGGATGTGCCCATGGAGACATTGTGTCGACTTCACGGCTGGCAATTGAAACAAAAGGAGGAACTTACCAAGAACAAGGTGTACGACGCCATTATCTTTAGCGTGGAGTTGGATTTGCTCGAGATTCGCATCAAGGAATTATGGAATGTTGTCGACAAATTTGTGATTCTGGAGTCAAATGCAACATTCACTGGGGTGACCAAGAACTTGACATTTAATGAGCACAAGAAGCGTTTCCAGTTTGCAGCCTCGAAAATACATCATGTCATTATCGATCAGTACGCATTACCAGCAGGAGAGGGGCCCTTTTACAACGAAGGAAAGATGCGCGAAGCCATGGATCAAGCACTTGTGGATGCAGGTGCCAAAACCAATGATTTGATCATTATGTCAGACGTTGATGAATTACCAAGGGCTCAAACAATAGAAATCATCTCGAGCTGTGAGGGGGTTCCTGAAAAGTTACATTTACAACTGCGGAATTACATGTATTCATTCGAGTTTTATGTGGATAGTAGTTCTTGGAGAGCTCATATTGTAAAGTACAACGCAGGACACACATTTTACACTCACGGACAGATTACCGAGGATTTACTATCTGATGCAGGTAATCAGAAAAACGGGACAAACAAACACTAGCAGTCATACTAAGAAGATGTTACTTTTATTTCAGGATGGCATTGCTCTTTCTGCTTTCGGACCATACGCGAATTCCAATTCAAAATGAAGAGCTACTCCCATTCAGATCGAGTGAGCAACGACGGGTTGTTATCAGTGGACAGAATTCAAAAGACCATATGTGATGGTACAGATATATTTGACATGCCGCCTGAATCTTATAGTTACAAAGACATGGTATCCAAGCTTCGCATTGATAGCTCCAAATCAGGTGTGGGATTGCCATCCTCACTACTAAACGACTCACAGAGGTTCAAGTTTCTTTTGCCTGGAGGATGTATTAGAGAGACAAGCGACACCTGATCATTTCGATTAAAAGAAAATGCATAGTTGATAATATAATACAAACAAAATGTCACAATTTGGGTAACCTTGCTGGTTTAAAACTCTCAAATCTTCCCCTTTTTTGTGTGTATATTTCTATTCTTTTTGTGTCTCTCTCTCTCTCTCTCTCTCTTTTTTTTTTTTCTTTTTCTTTTCTCCTGTTTTGATCTGTAAAAAATAATGTCTGGAAACAACATCAAGGTTGTTTGTCGTTTCCGTCCCCAAAACTCGCTCGAAAACAGAGAGGGCGGTGTTCCTATTATCTCTATTGATGATGAAGGAACCAACGTTCAGCTCAAGGTTGGTTACTGATCATGAAATCTGAAAAAAAAAAAATTCAGGTACCAATATTTTTATAGGGTGAAGCTACTAGTAATTTCGCATTTGACAAGGTCTTTGGTATGAACACACCTCAAAAAGATGTGTTTGAGTATTCTATCAAGAGCATCGTTGATGGTAAAATGAAAAAAAGAAAAAGGATTTTATTCTCGTTGTGTGACATTATTGTTGAACCATTGCAAAATAGATGTTACTGCAGGCTACAATGGCACTGTATTTGCCTATGGTCAAACAGGTTCTGGTAAAACATTCACCATGATGGTAAGCGATCCAGGCCCTGATGTACATTTAATCTATCACTAAGACAACTTATGCAGGGTGCTGATATCGACGACGAGAACACAAAGGGTATCATTCCCCGTATTATTGAACAGATCTTCACCAGTATCAATGATGCGCCGAGCAATATTGAATTCACTGTCAAAGTGTCTTATATGGAGATCTACATGGAGAAAGTCAGAGATTTGTTTAATCGTAAATATTTCATGTGGCATTGAAATTGCACTGAATAATCACACTTTTTTTTTCCATCCACACAGCATCATCCGACAATTTGGCTATCCACGAAGATAAAACGCGTGGTGTTTATGTCAAGGATCTATATGAGATTTATGTTGCAAACACTGATGAAGTGTATCAAGCAATGAAGAACGGTAGCAGCAATCGTGTAGTTGCCTATACAAGTATGTAGATTTCATGATAATACAGACATTGCGCTGTTTCTAATGCATATTTAGACATGAACGCTGAGAGTTCTCGATCGCACTCTATTGTGGTCATCACCATTACGCAAAAGAACTTGGACACAGGTGCTGCAAAGAGTGGTAAACTCTACTTGGTGGATTTGGCTGGTTCAGAAAAAGTAGGCTAATGTGCATCTTGCGAGTGATCAAATGTTAAACTCACCATGACATTTAGGTCGGTAAAACTGGAGCCTCTGGTCAGACATTAGAAGAGGCCAAAAAGATCAACAAATCACTCACTGCCCTTGGCATGGTCATCAACTCTCTTACGGACGGAAAATCAAGCCACATTCCCTATCGTGATTCAAAGTTGACTCGTATTCTGCAAGAATCTCTCGGTGGTAACTCTCGCACTACGCTGATTATCAACTGCTCTCCATCATCATACAATGAAGCTGAAACCATCTCGACGCTGAGATTTGGTATGCGAGCCAAATCCATCAAGAATAAGGCGAAAGTTAATGCAGATCTGTCGCCTGCTGAACTCAAGGCATTGCTTAAAAAGGTCAAATCAGAGACAATTACATTCCAAGCATACATTGCAGCACTTGAAGGCGAAGTTACAGTATGGCGTGGTGGTAACACCTTGCCCGAAGACAAATGGGTGTCTATGGACAAGATCAACAAGGGTGATTATTCTGCGCTGCCTCCTGCATCAAACTTTAGAGCGTCCTCTGTTGCAGAAGATGCTTCTCGTCCTACCACTCCGTCTGTTGTCCTGGAAAAAGATGAGCGTGAAGAGCTTCTGAAGCGAGAAAACGAGTTGATGGATCAGATTGCAGAAAAAGAGACTGAGCTCGCCAACCGTGAAAAGCTGCTGGAATCCTTGAAGGAAGAAATGGGATACTATAAAGAGCAAGAAGCTATTGTCACTAAAGAGAATCAACAAATGACATCGGAGCTGAGCGAACTCAGATTGCAGCTTCAAAAGATCTCTTATGAGAGCAAAGAGAATGCCATCAACGTAGATTCACTCAAAGAAGCAAATCAAGAGCTGATTGCCGAGCTAGAAGAGCTCAAAAAGAACCTTCAAGAGGTCCGTCTTGCCCACAAGGATAGCACAGATAACGAGAAAGAGAAGAAGAAGGCACAGAAATTGGCCCAGATTATGTTCAAACTGGATCCATCTGTAGGTTTATTTGTTTATTTGTGTGCATGTATGTAGTGTATCATGTTGTATAACTCTTTTTTTTTTCTGGGCTGTTTAGGGTGAGATTAACGAAAAAGAACGTCAAATTCGTGATTCGCTCCACAAGATTGAGAGCGACGGCCATGGTTCTCTCAGTCTGGAGGAGCTTGTCGCTCTTCGTCGTGACCTCGCAGAGTCCAAGATCCTGTTGGATCAGCACAGCAAGACCATCACTGATATTACCTACGAAAAGGAGGTGCTTGAAAAGAAGAAGCTTGAGTTGGATGCCAAGTTCGGTAACCTTGAGCAAGAATACGAGGAGCTTCTCGACAAGACTATTGCTGAAGAGGAAGTTGCTGCACAGAAGAATGCAGACATGGAAGAAACAATCTCTACATTAAAGGTATGCACAGCCAACATGATGTGATGTACAGTGCTTCTGACAAATGACCTCTACTTTAGAGCAAACTGGAGGCTCAATATGCAACCAAGAAAGAGATGCAACAAAAGGAGATTGAGAATCTTCAGCAAGAAATCAGTGACAAGAACGAGAACCTCCATAAACTCACTGGCTCTTTGTCTGCTCTCAAGGATGCCAACGATCAACTTCAGAATGCTCTTTCAGATCAGCCCGTTCAAGCTCAAAATGGAGACTTGTCAGAACGTGAAAAGGAATTGGAGCGTATGCGCAAGAGCATGGCCAAAGAATTGGCTGATTTTGAGACCATGAAGAAGGTGCTGATGAGAGATCTGCAAACTCGCTGCGAAAAGGTCGTTGAACTGGAAATGTCTCTGGATGAAACTCGCGAGCAATACAACAATGTCTTGAGAGCAAGCAATAACAAGGCTCAGCAAAAGAAGATGGCATTCTTGGAGCGAAATTTGGAACAACTCACCAATGTGCAAAAGCAGGTAAAATCAAGCACATGTCTTTGACAAAGTCATTGGATGATTGACTCTCTTCTTTATTAGCTTGTTGAACAAAACTCGTCGTTAAAGAAGGAGGTTGCTCTCGCTGAGCGCAAATTGATCGCTCGTAATGAACGCATTCAAAGCCTGGAGACTCTCTTACAAGACGCGCAAGAGAAACTGATCAACCAAAACCAGAAATTCGAAGCACAACTTCAAGCTGTACGTGAACGTCTCGAACAAGCTCGCTCTCAAAAGTCTCAAACTTCCATGGCCTTAAACTTTGGCCGTGTCGCTAAACCTCTTCGTGGTGGAGGAGCTGTTGTCGAGAATGGCGAAAACTCACCTACTTCACCCACTGAGAAGCGTGATAAGCGTAACTCCTGGATTCCTGGCTTTATGGGATCCAGATAGATAAGATAATTATCTCCCTCTTCTTTTTGTATGTCCACATCTCCCCCTTTTTACCACAAGTATACACAATGCTCATATATATACCAACTAAATATGATGAAATCCCACACCCTTTTTCTCCTCTCAACCTGGAGAAACAAATGTCAACATTATTGTCTTTTAACCCCAAATATTCTACATAAATCAAATATATGTGTAAATCCCAATTTTATTCAACATTGACTGCGAGGTATAAAATGCGTCTCTTCATTTGCCATCCTCCAGGGATTCTTGTACAATTTCATGTAAGCGATCAACCAATTCAGGCCAGCCAGCCAGAGCTTCCATCACGCTGTTCAGCCAAGCAATATCATCAGGCTGCTGTCTGCGAGTAGTGCAAATGAGACGGGCGAGATTGTTCCCATCGGTGTCCTCTTCGTCGGTCTCGGAGCAGGTTTGAAAGCGAGGTTCATCCAGCTCGGTAACTGGACTGGGCGGCATAGCGTCTTCCAGAATTGAGTTGCGTCTTACCGTTGCTGTGAAGCGACGCGAGGATGGTGCAATTGAAAGCAAGTGCTTGGCTTTACGAAAGTAAGAGGCATGTGTCTGTGGTAATCCTGCTTGGAATTCAGGATAATCCCGTAGTTTGATTAGATCCATATCGCAGTAATTACGTGAGCTATGACCCCTGCCAGTCGGGGTTGAAGATCCTGCTCCAATGTCTTTGATTCTGTCACTGGAGTTTTTCAAATGATCTGCGTCTTCATGATCCTTGTCATCGTCGTCCTCGCTGTCCAAAAGGTCGGCTAAGTGATCGCTTTCTTGGTCTGATTCTTGAGCGTCGACTTCAATGTTGGCTTCGTCCACTTCATCAATTTTAGACTCGACAAAGGTAGGGTGAGGTTCAGATTGGATGGAATGGTAGGAGGAGCGGCGTCTTCTTCCGCCACCGAAACCACCAGCAGGCACGTTTTGTTGCTGATACTGATGATAGAATTGGTCTTCAGTAGGAAACATGCCCTCGGTCACCTTTGGTGCATCTTCAAATGAAATGCTATCTTGGTCATTGTAGTCCAGAGCATCGCCTAGACTCATGCTAGATAATCTTCGGCTTCTACGGCGTCCACCTCCGCCTCCGCCGTTGTGATTACTGCCTATTGTATTGATCGAACTAGTGCTTTGAGAGGAGGTCAGCTTACGAGGTGGTACAAATAATGTCGGCGGTGTATTGGCTGTATAATCTGATGTAGACACGGATACTTCGTCGTCTTCATAGCCGACGCTTTCTTTGAATTTGGTCAGAAAAATACGGTTATGGGCCAGGAAATGGCTGATTTGGTTCATCCACGAGCGGTCGGACAGCTTATCACGAGGCTTGTATACAACATCTTGGAAGCGTTGCCAGGCATCTTTACCTTGCGTCTCTGTGATGTAATGCTCTAGAGCCTCATAGAAGTGAGCGTTGCAAGTAGCTAGACCTCTCATTTCGCTGGGCCTATCCAAGAGAGCCACGAGGATGTCAGAGCTGACGGGTTGGCCATCAATGTCAATACTACCAGCGGATGAGATGCTACAATTTCTCAAGTCAGATGCCAAATCTTGGCCCAAATATTGCTGATCTTGTTCTTCTTCTTCTTCATTGATAGCGTTTCTTGAATTCAAAAGATTGTGGGCGCTTACATTCATAAAAGCAGAAGACATGGTGAATGTGATTTATACTTGGTAGCAGAGTGGGAAGAAAATAGAGTAAAGAGAGAAAAAAGGAAAGGTGACTTTTTGGAATAAAATCACCCTAGTTGTCTTGTGTCGATAATAAAACTTGTCTCCAAAATGGAAAAAAAAAAGAGTGTTGGGCGTCAAGTTGTTTATGCGAATGGTATGATTGGATATTCTATGCTGGGTATGCTCACATGGTGTAATTTGTGCTTTTTAGAGTGGAGGGCGTTTTTAACCTGAGAGCATGTCAAGATGTGATAGCACTGCGAAGAGTCCATGTGCAATTAGAGTTTGTACATGCAGTTCATAGTCGAGTTTGTGCGCTTCCCATGAAATTCAGTTTTACCCAGATATTCAGTGTGGAGTTTCGAATGGCTTGAATCATAGCAGGTTTATTGCTGCTCTATTTATGCTTGCGTCCAATTGTTCTGTTACACTATAGTTTTCATGTTCATCTACAAATTCCACTCTATATCATAGCGTAGTGCTGATTAGATTTGCTCCACTCTTTGTCTTGAAGCGCTAAAGCTGCCCAGAGAAATGTGATTTCACATTAAAAGTAGCAAAAGATACATTATCAAGACATTGACAGAGATTCGCCTCATAGTAAAAAGAGCTCCATGGCATGATTTTTGTCTTTAATGAGCTGCAGGGTGCGTTGCAATCAAATCAAACAAGGCAGGCCATTTTCACATTGAGTTCAATGCTGCTATGGTCTAGTAGCACAAGCAGGATTTTTCTTGGATTCGTACAATGTTACAATATTACAAAATTCAAGCAACTGCGTAGTCATCTGTCACATTGCTCAGAAGGCAGTTTCCTACATTGACTTTGCAAGAAAGTTAGATCAGATCTAAATGCTTTTGTACATGTAAATCCAACGATAACATGACTCTATATGATAGCATTAATGAGGTAAAGATACATTTATTTTATAGGAGAGAATGCTTGCGCCTTTGTGTAGGCATTTTCATTTTCACATTTTTTCTCGTTCTGTCCATTCTCAGCGTTCTTGCATTTCCTTATATATATCTATTGTAGAACAAGCAAAACGCATATAAAAGAGCCCCTTTGGCCCTATTGATCCCTCTTTATTTACACAATGGCAATTGAATATCAAGCAGTACACAACATGGCATCGCCATTGAATACTTTTCCTGATGAGATCATTGCCCTTATTCTATCACAACCCTCAATGGATATCAAGTCATTAAGGACATGTCTGTCCGTATCCTCCAAATTGCGTCGAATTAGCCTCTATATCCTCGAATATCATCGACTACCTGCCACACAGCTGTTCCTAACGATAGATCAAGAAGGCAAGAGCAAGATGACCACTCGATTCGAATTTAGCCATTTCTGTCCCGTCTCTTTGAACACATTATATACATCAAATCAACCAATTGCAAGACGCTATTACACCGACAAAGCCTATCCAGTCGTCCGCTCCATGGCAATTGAAGACGCTAGCTTTGATATTCAATCTTCATCTGCATCAATAGCATCATCCACATCAGGTACTTTGGTTGGTAGCTGCTCATCATCATCACTGTCCGTTGCTAAGCAACCGGGCTACACAAGCACGCCTTCTGATTTAGCTTCCGTGTATTACCATGGTAACGCAAAAAAGCTTTCTGCACAGAAAGAAGGCTTTCATATTCTTCAAGTATCACCACATTTAACCAACCACGGACCATCATGGAAATTGGCTTACAGAATCACGGATAAACGTAAACCTGAATATTACATGACACCCATCAACATCTCTATTGGATTCAAGCATCTGGTTAAGCTGGACGCCCTAAATCACAACGCCAATGTCATTGTGACAAGTGAACCACTTTTAAAAAGCATGAATAAAGTGAAGCATTGGGTCAATCGACTATTTTAACATTTACAATCATATACCTATGATTTAGAAATGAATGTATAGTACATGGCCAGGATCAGAGTTTAAAACGCTTAACATAGTTAAAGTTGAGATTGTTCTGTTATGTTATACAAACTGATGGATGCATTTTTTTTTATCACAATTTGAAAGATTGGAATATATAATATGATATTGCGAAAAACTAAAGATATTTAATGGGATAATACATACTATAATACAAGCTGAACTTAATGAAGTAAACACTTCTTTTTTATAATGGCTCTCTTGTTAAGAGTGACAAGTTTCGAACTTATCAAGCTCTTGTACAGCTCAACGTAATCAGCACCTTTTACGCTCTCTTCATTTATCACAAGAAGCGCAATCTCTAATGCCAACTTCCTTCCTTTGGTTATCTGCATTTCTCCCACTCTTTCAACACAAACAGCTGTGGCATCCATATCCAAACCTTTCAACTCCTCCACATTATAAAGCATGGCTTTCAACTGCTGCTTGTTTTGTCGAGCCATGGATTTTGATATTCCTGTTTCTGCTCCATGCTGAACTTGGCTTTGGATGGGTATTGAATTGTGATAGTAGTGTTAGCACAATCATCAATATTCTTGGCATCCCTCATGTATGCTTCTGCTTGGGTTATATACATCCATGTGCCCTTACTAAAGATGACGATGCTTGTTATTAAACGGCCACAGATGCCATCTACGAATATGTCTGCCTCTTGCTTTGTACGTGGCTCTTCTACTTCAGCAAGAATACTGCCAATATCAGAAAATGATTGGCCTTGACAGACGGTCTTGAGAGCGCTAGGAACAACAGAAGCTGGATTGGCGGCGAAATCACTGAATGCTTCCTTTATGGTGGCGATCTTGTCCTTCATTTCCTCTAGATCGTCTCTGACAGGGAAAGGCGTTCTCATTCTTCTAGCGGCTCTTTCATCCTCATCCTCTTCACCCTCTTCTTTCTTCGTTCTCTTCAAGACGCTTTCAAAGAGAAGAGGGACCCGTATAAATACTTTTTGTATCATTCATCTATATATTTAGGGTATTGCTATTTGAACAATTGAAAATTACTTCCCAAACAATAAAAGATTACTTTCTGAGCAATGCTGCTCTGCGAACCATCACTTACTGCTTTCATATACAATTTATCAATTGCGGGCCACTTCAGCTTGATTGAATGCTTCAACTTCATCGTAACCCGGTGACTGGGCTTGTCACCTCCACGAGTGGTGACGATATGCATCATCAATGGAGCCACGGACATCCTCATCTTCTCTTGGGGAAGAACTGGTAAAGATGTTCTGGCATCTTCTGCGAGGTACACTGACACAGGTCTGTTGAATGTACTGGCTGAAAGTATTGTTTAGGGGAGTAAAAGTGCTCAGGAAGCAATTTTCGATTGTCTGGGAAGAAAAATTGTTCAGGGATTAATTTTCGATTGTTCAAATAGCAATACCCATATATTTAATATTACCTTCGCAAGCTGATGCATCTCATCCCCTGGTTTGAGGCTGCCTCCTCAAACATAGCGCGATGTCTCTTGCTGGCCAAGACACACAAATTTTTAGGGCGTCTCGTCGACGGCAAACAAAGCAAAAGTCTTCTGCAGACCTTGATCGTCACTATATCTTTCTCGTCTGCACCCAATTCATTTTGAGAGAAGTCCACGGTTACCAATTCATAAAATGTTTTGAGCAATTGGCTCAAGCTTGCATAATTTATTTTCTTATTGATCAACGCATGAACGTGTCTTGTGTTTGCTAAGAGAAATGAAGGGATGACCAGCTCGTTCGTTTTGATCTCTAGTTGCTCTGAAATAGGTATGTGTCGAATAAGCTCCCACATTGACTTATTAGTCCGAGCTAATGTGTATGTGTCTTTGAGACTTTGTACGCGACGAGCTCCCATATGTCTGAAGGAAAGATTCCGTAAGGCTGCTTAGATTTGGTATCCATTGTCAACGTTAAGAGTTAGCAGAAGAAAAGGATGCTTCTTGTTTACTGATTACATCGCAGGCCTCCCAACATTTGCGGTGTATGATTTCGTTTATTGTGTCAATAGCCTTTTGTACTTGATCCGCGTTAAGTGTTACCGCCCAATTAACTCGCTGTCAGCGATTGGCTATTTTGATGTTCCAAATCATGCAATCTCCTTTCTCTCATGAACCTCCCCTTAAACGCCTCATGCCTATGAAATACTACTCAATGAGCTCTTATAAGCTGTAGAGACTATCTTATAGATTTTATACATATAGATGCTATTTAATGAAACATTTATTGTGCATTCGATATTGGGTCATGACATTCAATAAAGTGGATACAAATTTGGGCACGTAAAAGTCTTTTATTGTTTCTATATTTATGAATCTAAGGAATACCTGTTTATCTGAAACAAAATCTAATGCACTCCTCTTGGTTCTCAAAGCAACTGCCTTGATACTAACAGAATCAACCACGAGAAGGTGAGAGTGTTTTTAATCCCAAAAAATAGAGGTGGTTACAGACAGTAGCCCCCCAGCTAACGTCTCATCTACCAAGTAGGAGAGTATTAGCTGTCTCGTAAGTGACGTTCATACTAAGAGCGTTCTAGTACCATAAAACAGAAGAACATGCATTCATATCCTTAAAGTACCTCCCGACAATATGTAATAGCTGCATAAATCATCGTGAGAGAGACGTTCCTCTAGAGCCGTGATAAGGAAAATGAAAGACATGTTCAACTGTTTTCCTCATTGTTAAGAAGAAAAGAAAGGAAAAGGTAGGAAATTGCGAAATTTATAGCCTTAGCAGAAAGCGTAAATGACTTGCTTTGTCTTTATTCAAACTATGCTGACAGAACTATATACAAAAAAATACGCTACTAGGAAGGACTCTCAAGGCGCTCGTTTTGGTTGAAAGAACAATGATCTCTTCTGTATTCTGTCATTTTCGCTCAATTTCTTTGGCTGTGCTTTTCGCTTTTTTGTTGGCGCTGGTGATGCTGTATTAGAAGAGGACGAGGACGAGGACTGGCTCTGTTGCAATCGCTGTCTTTCTTCATTCATGAGATCCATGGCGAAATGATAATCAGAATGCTCTTCAACAGAGGTAACCAGAATATGCTGATTGCACTTATCGCACAAGTATGTTTCGCCTTGTTGTTGTTCCTGAATGTTGTTTTTGGAGAATAACCCGCCTTGGATCTTGTTGCTCTTGCGCTTACTACTCTCAGCGTCCGCTGTTTGCTTCAATAACTGTTCCTCTGTACCATTAGCACTGTGTGCACTTGCATCTTTCGACTTGGTAAAAAACCGATTGATTGTATGCGATTTGACTGATTCGTCAAAGGATAAATTTGATGCCATTAAATCAAGGCCAATGCAGGGATATCCGTCTTCCATTGAATTGTACATGTTGGCAAATCTCTTCGCAAGAATCTCTATTGCAATATGGTGAGTGCCACTACATGCGAAACAATAAGTGATGCTTACCATGCGTCTTCATGTCGTTCCTGGACAGTGTTCCTAGTCCTTTTGATCTATACGATGAATGACTCACCGTGGCATATTTCAGCTATAATTTACTACCATTGAGAATTCATGTTGAACCAAATAAAAAGAAAAGATACATTACAGCGATCGATTTCGGCCAACTTCCATATTCTTCATAATGTTGTATGACGCGACGATGTAATTCAGCAGCTAAAATAGTAAACCACTTTTGAAGATCTTCTGGTTGAGTCACCGGTGTAGTAAACGTTTTAGCTGCCATGAGTGATTTGGGAGCTTTACTAGGAAGAACTGAAGAGAATATGTTACATGTCTAATTCTGTCCATGTTGAACGAATGTTACCTTCTTCATGGTCAATGCCGCGACAAATATTATACAAAAAGGCGCCAGTAGACTCTCCAAATCTCTTTTGCAACGAGTCCATCGAATGATCCCTACAGGGCCATAGTGTTAATATAACTAGGTGAAATACGATTGCTTTCTTTGCTCATACCAAAGCTCACTCGCATTCTGTATGCTCAAATCCTCCACCACTTCACTGCCCAACTTTCCACCCAAGTTTCTGATCTTGTTGAACGGCGTCTCACGCATGAGATCAAGTCTAGCTGTTTCTCGCAATATAGTCTAGAGAGGAAGATGAACAAACACGGTCTAGCAATACATAACGCTCTGCTGTTACCTGCTTGTTGGGCTTATTCTTGCTGGAGCATAATTTAGCCACGCCCTTGTAGTGAGCAATGCCTGTTTCAATGATTAAGTCAGCTCCACCTTTCACCAAACAATGACTCGAAAATCCATACCTGCAGAACAGAAATATTTCAACTTATCGTATATTTCCTGTCTGATTTCTGCCGCCAATTCAGCACCTAACGACAGTTGCAAATCTCTCCACGTTGTAGGATTCCAATGTGTCTTCTCCAGGGAATCAAGATCTGGATTCAATCGTCTCTGCTCTTCCTCTTTGGACTCGATTATACAGCCAAGCTTGTCCCAATCTACATAGACACCACACTCCTCATCCTGCAATCTATCCAATAATTCTGGCATCTTGTTGATATATCTTTCAACCAAACGCTGATTGACTTTTTCAGTTACATCCATAAAGCCCTCATCTGTACCAATCTTTTGTATCTTGTCGCAATGTCTGTGAAAGATTTTGAATATGTCCCTTGATGCGTTTCGAAAAGCATCCAACGACACTTTGTGGGTATTTCGATCTGGATTTTCATAGTATTTGGGTTCCGTATCGTGTTCAGCGTAGGTTGCTACATGCAGCAGTTGAATTTCTGGACAGAGCTTTCTGGCTTCTGTGACATTGGTCATCTTCTTGATGCCTTTCGCCCTGGCAGCATAGTTTACTGGAGAATCGATGAGCGATATAGACTTTCAGGATAGGCGAAATGATAATACCTGCAATCAAACCATGCCATTGCTGGACTGCGGCTGGTGTATCAAAGGGAATGCCTCGTCTGACTTGCTCTAATTCCAGTGTTTAGTTTGCTTCGTAGCAGACTAGTCAATAGCTTTACATTATTACCAACTTGACAGTAGAAGCAATCTGTGAAATGTTAGTTGTACTTCCAATGACGCTAGCTGGAAGTCGGATAAATACCCAAATCAATGTGAAGTATACAGCGAGAGTTTTTCAAGGAGGCTGGCAAAGAACTCATTTTCTGCCAAGGCAAGTAAAAAGAAAATGGAAAAAAGGGTAGAAACGCTTATTGTTCAATCAAACATAAGCATTTTATATGTGACTTTTTCGTAATGCACAACTAAACATGATACATAGACAAAGTAAATGTTTATTATTGATTTAGAGAATGGAAGGTATTTTGACCAATGACGAATGAGATGAGAAGCAAAACGCGCTGAGGGATTTAACACTTGCAGGTATCACCACATTTACATTCTAGAGAGTCAGAAAGATTAGTATTACAGAAACAGAGAGACGCGTCTAAATACGGGCAGTACCTTTGCCAGAAGCTATACAGCATGTGGTTAGTGGGACTTGTCTTAAATTTCAGATTTATTCAACCTACCTTTACAAGCACAAGTATCCTTGTGTTCTTGCTTGGCCTTGCAGTTTTCACAAGTACAGTCGGCACCACATTTGCATTCACCAGTATTGGCACAACTAGCAACGATGTGTTACTTGTTCTGTTTCGCCATGTTACGCTTTAAAATATCACTTACGAGCAGGTATTAGTTTTGATACAGGGACAGGCCATTTTCGATTGTTTTGTTAGAGTATTCTTGAGAATAAAGAAAAGAGAAAAGCATCCATCACAATACCCTGCTCTTTTATATCCATGCTATTTCAATATCAGCCTTCTGTGAGAAGAGAGAGAGGAGGTATTGAAACATCATCTGTCAAAATGAGTACCTTGAAGGTGCCACATGATTTCTTTGATTCAAGTCTTTACTCATTCTTGCGTCAATTCATCGCGTAATCATTAATCTATATCTAGACTAATTATCATTCCTCAACCAGAAAGTAACTGTAATTCGTGTAGAATGCCCATGTCTTATGGTATTCACATATGTAATCAGAGCACAAATTTGCTATTGCTTTTTAGTGGAATGTTCGGGATTGCGCACAACTTGCTCACTGTAAAACCAACTAATAAGGAAACCTGTCTTATGCAGAGCTAGCTCCAGGCATTGAAACAATTCATTGGAACCACGCTAATCATTCTACGAAGTGCTTTTACTATCTAGCCTGGGAAAATCCTCTTAAAGTCGACTCACATTTGGTAGAATTTATCATTTTGGCTATATGAGAATTGCATGAATGAGCTTTGACAGCCTTGCTCATGCTGCTACAATTGGTCAAATAGACAGAATGCTATTAAAAATATAAAAAGTATGATCTCTTTTGAATACATGCACCGGCATAGTTGAATCTTTATGCAACTCATGTCTACTAAATCAAAGCTATAAAATAAAATCACTAGTCAAGCGTCTAGATGACACCTTTGAGCGCAGTAAAAAAACAGTTTTATAAAAAAAGCTGAATAAAGCAACCAGATGGCGTAGTCCAGGCTACACTGTTACCAATATTGCAAGTGTAATGACTCTTTAATGCTTAATTTTCATGATTTCGAAGGCAAAATTAATGACCTTTTTGGTCGATTCAAGTTCTCAGAATAGTGTCAAACGGGTCTCCAGAGTTATTGCTTACTTCCTGATACTTTCCCTCAAAAAAAAATTTCCAAAAAAAATATCATCAATTCTCAACGATGTTTCATGAGGGTACACAAGGGTCGATGGACAGGATTGGCTATTTTTCGAATTTTGACCCCAAAAATGGCAGTTTTTTATATGATATACTTTGGTACGAAATGCTCTAAATCGGTCCAAAATTCTCATAAAACCTACTTTTTTGGGTGTTATTTATGCAAAATTTCGACTTTTGGTCAAAAAATAGGATTCTTTTAAAGCGCTCTTTACTCAAATTTTTAGTTTTATTCTTATGATAAAAGTTGTACCATTAAACGCAGAGTTTTGAAATCTATTACTTTGCTTAGGCTTATATTGGTAAATTTTCACTAAATCTAGAGAAATCGTGCAAAGTATCATAAATGAGGTCCAAATCACAATCCAATGACGGATTGTGGAGCAAAAAAGAAAACAAGCCAATCGGAGATTAAACATTGATGCATCACGGCCATGGGTAACAGCAGGAGAAGCAGTTTTTCAGGTACTATCACGCAGTATTGCTTAACAAAATAAGCTTTAACTCACTGGCTAAATGTTTAGAAGCGGCCTTTTCTGAACGAATTTTGCAAGATATACCTTACACGCATTGGCGCATCCAAAACCAATTATACAAGGCTGATATTTGGCTTAGAATTGACACTAGTACATGCTACTGTACCCAAATTGCAGCCACATGTATTCTACCGTGTAAAACAGGTGTAAGAACTCCTTAAATTTCGGGCGAAGCTTAATTTAATGGTGCAAGATACAAATCACATTTTTGTATACCGCATGGTTTTGCACAACGTATCACATAAAGTTGGATTGCACATTTGATACCAGATGGCAAACCATAGGAATAAAAAAAAAGCATATTGAAATAACTATATGTGTGCTGCTTGCTTTGAATATAGGGTTACAAAAGAATGTGTCCTATCAAAACTGGAACCACATTGAGCTAGTCATATTTAAGGCTTCGATCCGTACATGTATAACATAGAGCAACAATAAACCCAACAAAACAGTTTCATCCGTCGCCGTCATATTGTTATTCCTTCTAATCAATAAATACAAGTTATTTATAGTTGGAAGCGCTACTAAGACGTAAACTTCTTAGCACTGTGTACCCGTCGAAACTATACTACGATGCAAAACAATCCTGTTTAAATCAACATCTTATCAAGAAAAGTATATAGTTATAAATTATTTAATTTGATACATGGAACTGACACGTTTAGATCTCTCATAATCTGGATTTGGAGCATGATTTGAAGGTGCCGTTGCATAGTCAATACAATGTCTAGGAAATACGCCCTTGGTATATCCTTTGGTTACATTGATACCTTGACACCAGCCGTCATCGTATTCCACAATAAGTTCTATATGATCTCCCGTCTCGATCTCTAATTCATCGCTTAGAGTAGGTATATAAGTAGCAATGACATAAAATGTGCCTAATGAAGGGGGTGTAGTAGATGATATATTGGTAGCTGCTGGAGTGGTTGTAGTAGTAGCAGCAGCAGCAGCAGTAGCAGCAGTAGCAGTAGTAGTAGTGATGGGTTGTTGTATGGCAGTATTGTTGCTAGGCGAAATAGCAGCAACTTCATAATTATCAAATGTTGTTTGTTGTTTTTGATACGGGGATTGTTGTTGTTGAGGAGGAAAGTTGTTGTTATATGAGGAATCATTACCAAAGCCCATTGTGAATGGATCAGGTTTCGAAGATAAGCGAGCTCTTGTATTTTGACGTGATTTCTTTCGCTTGCGAACAATTAGAAATGCAGCAGCACCTAAAACTACAACTACAACTGCTGCAATAATACCGCCTACAATACCGCCTGAAGAAGAGCCACCGCTGGTAGCTGGTTGCGAAGAGGCCGATGCTGATGGTAGGTGAGTGGTGATGTTACTGGTTCCAGTAGGCAACGCAGATGTTCCACTGCCTATTATAGATGTTGGATGTGTTTCTGAGCTCTTTGTAGTGGATGTAGATTTGTGATTACTGGTGGTTTCCTTGGCAGTGGTTGCTGATTTATGAGTGCTGCTTGCAGCTGCTGCTTTGGTTGTTGTCTTTGATTCTGCCGTGGTTTTTGGTTCTGCTTTTGTAGTTGATGCTGCCGCTTTTTTAGTAGTACCTAAGAAGGTCATCATCTGTTACTAACTGATGTTTCATGTATTGTTTGTTTTTCGAATTTTTTTTTATTTTTACTTTCAGGATTGGTTGATTCTTGGGCTCTTTTAACGTTATCTGGCATCCATAATGCATTTGCCGTTGTCAATGAAGCAGCCAAAACAGAAGCAATCAAATGGCTACTATTGATCGACATGGAGAAAGGAATGGAATGAAGTTTATCGAGAGAAGGAGAGAGAGAGAGAAAGCAAATGCTAATAATTCAAGGCGAATAATTTTCGAGAATATAAATTGTGTTATTGAGATACACAAGTGTCGCACTAAAACAATAAAACAATGTGCCACAACCGCGATCAGCCAAAGAACGGGTGGTATATATATAAAGAATAGATCTACATTAGTAGGCACACTACTCTTTAGTTGATGGTATATACATTCATCTCGTTTTCAGCGGCATAACAATAAACTATTGTTTCATGATGGTTCCGAATATTTGTTTCAAGGAGACGGCATATATTATTTTGGCAGGCAAAAACAAAAAAAAAACTCGTTCATATAGGCATTTTTAGCATTCCAAATCACTTTGAACCATGGGACGAGGCGACGTTGCTAAAATTCTATGGTAAAGAATCTTACACGCATGCTCAAATGATGAGAAAAGGCGCACTAGGTCTGCATATTTGGCAGTTTCTGATTGTCACTGAAAATTGAAACAATCATCACACGCATTCCAGTTGCATGTACGTTATATGCAATTAGATGTATACAATGAAACTTAGACCATATCGGATGATGGTCATTTAAAGTAAATAGCTTAAATTTCAACGTTCAAGACATTGCAAGGGTTGTTGATCTCACTAAATCATTGGCCAAGAATCATTTATTATACAAATAAAGGTAAAATATACGAAAAATGGAATTCTTTACAACTTTATCGTCTTGTTTCGCGGGAGTTGTATTGTTTAAGCTTTTTTTTCATTATACGTGCAAATCAGAGTACTGTGATTTCAGATTTATACAGGGATTTTAAACGGAGAAGTGCAGTTCATCGACTGTGGATTTCAAGGAATAGTTGACAGATTGTGGATTGCTAGTTTGTATTGTCAATGTGTAACTCAAACTCTAAATTTATGCAATTGAAAGGAACTCTAATGTAGGCCGACTTGTAGCACGAAAACATGGGTACTTTAGGATGTTTGTTTTATATGAAATAAATAATCAACTTTTTTTTTGTTTAATAGAGAATAAAATAATAACTTTTTTTTTTGGATTGGGCTAAACATAATAAAAAAAAGAGGAAAGACTAAATAATAAATGAGATTTTTGGAAGCGAAATATTTACAAGGGTAACCCAGAAAAGTATACAGGTGGGATAATAAGAGCGATAGGATGTACAAGTAGATGAGAGGAGGGAGATGGATGTTTAGAACAGTGAGCCAGAGACAACAGAGCTGAGAACGCTGGCAGAAGAGGATGCAGGAGATGCAGGAGTGGAGGCAGAGAACAAAGAAGAGCCGAATGAAGCCAGTGTTTGATTCAAAGCAGCCATATGAGAGTGCTCAATGTGGTACTTCAGACCATTCAAGTTCTTGTAACGCTTACCACATTCACCAATGGTACATTGGTAGGGTTTGGAGGCGATGCTGTCATTGTCTTCATCAAGGAGGTTGCAATGACCGTGTTGATTGTGATACTTGAGACCATTGGGATTCTTGTAAGCCTTATCACAGCCAGAAACAGGACATTTGTAAGGTTTATCAGCATTAGCATCTAAAATAAATGATGTAAATTAGTGATCAAGTGCTAACTAAATGAATCAAATCAACTGTTACTTACTTGTGTTAGCAGAGGCTAATAATGCGCCAGCTTGAGCGAGAAAATCCTCATCAGACATCATAGGTGTGGGAAGATCACCACCGTTAAAGGAAGTAGCCAAAGCTAATTTTTTAGCTGCAGACTGAGTTAGAAGATCCAAAGCAGAAGGGCTGTACGATCTCTTTTTGCCATTCGATTTCTTAACAGGCTCTTCATCTTCAACAACAGCAGTAGTGGCAGCAATTGAGCTAGGTGAGGCAGGCAATGATAATTGAGATGATGTAGAGGATGATGCAGAAGATGACGACGAGGTAGCATTGTAGAGATCAGAGAGATAAGCAGCAGCTCTCTTTTTAATAGTATCAATGTTGGACAAATTCAGCTCGCTGTCATCTAATAACGGACTATTGGGAGCAGTAGTAGAATCAGAGGTAGGAAGAGAGGCAAATGATAGAGAAGGTGACCAGGAGTTTTCTGATTCGTCATCAAATAAGCTATTCTCATCATCCTCCAAGCGAACATGGCACTCTTCATAATGTTGTAAGAGATCATGAAGATCGTTCAAGATGAGACCACAGCAAGCAAAATCGCGACAGAAAGAGGCCTCCAGATCCTTTGATTCGAAAGCATCCTTGATATCGTTTTGGGGTACACAAAGTTGGAAATCATAGGTACTGTTAGAAAATGGCCGCGTTAGTGTCAAATCACAAATCAATTGATCAATGCTTGACTACTCACTCAAAGTTAATGTCTTGCTTTGGCACAGTGATGGTGCTCATGCGACGGATGGAATTGTATTCAACAGGAACAGGCATTATTTTTGTGATATGAAGAGTGTGTATGAAATGCCAAAAAGAAAAGAGAAAAAAAGAGAGATAATAACAAGCTGAAATTGAGGGATTGATCGAGCCCTTTTTATATTTGGATGGGATGGTTGATTAAGAATCCCGCCTACTTCAAATTGTGCAACCAGCGTTGAAAGAGGCGCTACAAAAGCTTGTTATTTCAATGAACGATTTGAGACAAAAGATTCTTAGTCCGTTTTTTTTTTTGTCATGATGGATATGTATTGGTGATTCAGATGGGAATCAAACCCATCATTTCAAAGGTATTGTGCAAGAGAAAGAGGGCAACTGTGTGGCATTTCTTTGTGCTTTGCCTTGACAACAAAATGTGCCATAGATGGCTCCAAGTCGAACCACTTTTTTTTTTTTTCAGCATCCTGTTCTAATTAGAACAAACGACCTTTAGAGTTTATGATACCTAGCACTATTTTATGTAATTCTCATTATACTTTCCTTCTTCAGCCCGTTGTTTTCAGTGTTATGTTGTGTTATTATGTGTGTGTGTAATGTGTACCCGCCCTCAACACCCCTCCCCCCCTTTCTTTTTCTTTTTTTCGCTCCTTCTCATGTTTGATGTACAAACATACAATAACATTCTTTATTTCATTTATGCTTTTCGGTGATGTCCGACTGTAGATGTGAGATGGAGTATATCATGATTAACATGACATCATGTATCATAAAATGACAAGCAGTTAGCCTACACTACATTGGCATTACCTACAAATGTCGACTACATACGACACAAGCTCCAACATGATTACATATAACCGAACTTCCGAGCTATTGCACTCTGAGTTACACATACCGTATAGAATAGTAACCTTGTACAGATCGTACTAAATATCAAAATGTGACATTTGTATTTCTCTGGACATACACATGAACTTCATGCTGCCCTCTCTTTCGAGTAAAAGCTCTTCTGTTCGATAACAAATATCATTTAAGGGATCGGCAATACCAAATCGAGAATTACAGTCGATGTCATGAAGTGAAGTGAATTGGCGCCACTTTTTTTGCTTTTTGAAATCATTGCCTCTTCCTTCAGCAGAGACAATGATGAATCCTGATTGAACACCTTTCTATAGGCGATTTATTTTTCTCCCTATGGTATTCGCCGATTTACCCTCGGCTGACTGTGCGTGTCGTTGCTAGATTCCAGAATGGAGGATTGCTCACCTGGGCTTTATAGTATAAACATCATGTAAAATACAGCCATAAACAAATAAACAGATCATACACGCACGCAATCTTGTTTTTAGCTATTGGTGAGAGAGTAGTAATCATCGCTCGAATCCCAGAAGCTCCTCATTTTTTTTTGCTGCTGAGCTGAAATATCACGCAGGATTATCAACTGTATCTATATAATCGTCAAGAGAGATGTATGGCATTCAAATGGCTGTTTATTACTATCAATGCGTGTGGGATGCCTTTTTTAGTTTGCATCGCCGACTCATGAAACTTTATACAAGAGATGAACAAAAGTGCAATAATATATGTAATGTAATGCAGTAGATATATATGCGTGTGTAATGTGTGCATTTGTGTATTTGTTATTATCTGCTGATTGGATGTGCTCACATGAGGTTTATTTCTCATATCAATTGTCATCAGTGTCAAATCAACTGTTTTGATGTGACGGCAAGTGTGTATAGCTGTCTATTGTGTCCAGTTCTATACCTAGTACGGTAATATTTCTCTCTCCCCCATCCTTGTCCCCACTCCTCACTCTTGCCTAAACTTAAGACGCGACCCATATCATGTCAAACGCAAGGGAAATACTACGAGATCGTTATTTGCAGTTGTGGTTAAATGTTGTTGAAGATACGCCTCAGGTTACAATACATTTACATGGCAATTCAACTGTAAATGCCAAGCTGTGTTCAACAGACAGCGGAAAACAACAGATTTAGGGTCGATGAGTTGAAAGCACCGCTTGGCACGTACGACAGAGCGATCATACGAGGAAGCGATATTGATCTGATTGAATGGACCACCCACAAGGATTCAACTACACGCTAAATGAAGAGGGGAAAAGACTGTACGGAATCTTGTCCATCTTTATCCAGACCCTGAACGGGAGCAAGGAAATTCCATTTATAAATGATTAATAAACAAAATAGATTTCTGGTATATACCAATCTTTAATGATACGCTTGATCAATGAACTGTTCTTTATAGGGCACTTATAATTAGACTACTGTGTATTCCCTTATAATGTTGATTGCCTTTTAGTTGCTTGTGTACTCTGCTGGTCATACAATACAATTCCCGGAGTAGATATTCGGTTAATGAACTCAAATTTTGAATCGGCTAAATCCATCAATAAGTGTAATACTTTAACTTCTAAACAAGCTAACCAAACAAAAACAAAACAAAAAAGTTACGAGAATAAGCTATGATGTACATGGAACATCTTGCTAAAGCTAGCGATCAAAACATGAGGTGATTTCTAGAGTAGAAGGATTCCATCCATGTGAAATATATCTAGTGAAATGATCGTGGAAAAAAACCAAGGACACTGATTGTTACATTGTCCCTCGGTATCGTCTGAATTTGTAGTGGTAGATTAATTAAAGAATATACTCCAGTTACATTTAAACAAATTATCGATACTATCAACATGTTGATTGGGGGATTAAAAGAACAAGTTTCACAGAAATTCAAGAGTTTCGGTATTTCATTGCAAGGTCCCTTTACATTTGCAAAGCAAGGGAAGTAGAATGCACTATAATAGCTTCATAGTAACTCAAACAGCTTTATGCATAAATAGCATATATACCAAACGTCATATGTAGCCTGAGCAGCAGCTTACATACTACGGTTTCGAAACTAAAAAGCAGACCTGCTAGGCGTTCATTTTGAATGAAATGTAATATGAATTGTTGATTTCTAAATCCGGCTTTAAACGCCATTCTAAAACTAAAATGGTCAAGATTACGTTACAGCAAAATATCATTTGTTGATACGAAGAATTCACCGAGAGTTTAAATAAACATTAATGCTGTATAATACTAAAGCAAATTTAGGCTGAGGTTACATGTGATAGCTCAATTTCAAAGCAACAATTGTAGTGCTTAGCTGCGGAAGAAGCGAGACAGGAATTGTTGGCAGGATCACGACACAGCAGGCATTTGATGTGCAATGATATGCAAAGCATTCTCCCACAAAAAGGGGCGGTGAAAGATCTACATTCAAACAGATGTCTAACGAGGTTTCAGTTTCTATAATGGGCTTAAACAAATTACATGTATACATCATTCTGTCAAGCCATCTTTATTGAAACAAATGATGCATTTTAGTCTTGAATAGAGGATTTACCGTCGTTAAGATACAGATAATCTGGACATTACTAATCTCTTGCAAGTAATTCTGGTAGAATGGATAAAATGTAGGCCGTAGTATGTGTTTTTCAAATGATCCCGACATGTAAATTCCAAACCAAGATATTTGTATCCTGATAAATATTCCAACTCGGTAATAAGGCGCCTAGTAAGTGTAAGGTTAATTAGTTTTGCACCTTGTTTTGGAATATCTTTGCAGTAAAGCTCAAAAACTATAGATTGTATCGACATTAGGACATGTTTTGTGTGCATCGCATATGATACATCGGATTTGGAGTATGGCATTTGCTTGATCAAATCCTTTCTACGCTTTTTTTTTTTTTTTTTTTTTTTTTGTTTGCCTCATGCTATTGACCTAAAATAAGGAAATGCTTTTATTGCTTGGCCTGTGATTACGTACGTTAATCATCAAACCGTATAAAAATATACCGACAGCTGTTGAATTCAGAAAAAATGATTCTAGTATCATAATGGGTCATTCAAAGACTAATTCCCTTGATAAATGCGGGAATCGACATCTAAAAATGGGCCTGCAGACCGTATGTCCTACGCCGAGAAAACATGTATAAACTCTCTTTAGCTGAAAAAATATGGCTCGTTCCAAAGTTCACCTTTCAGGCTTGTCATAAATAAGCAGCTTCATTAGATAATGTACGAGCTGACATACATACATTGCTTATGGTGATTAGACATTGTCTCGCTTCCAGAATTGCAATTTCACCTTTTAAAAGCTATAACCGCTTTCAATTCTCATTTCGAATCTCTTGTATGGTCTTGTATTGAATCAAACTATTTTTGGATGTGAAAAATCAAAGAATTTCTCTACAGAAATCCTTCCTAAGACAGTACGAATGTACAATTGAAATAAGATAATATGTACTCGGTTGTATATCTATTAACTGTATCCTTCAATAGGACATCAATGCATTGCAAGGTGACTATTTCGCACCAGATACACAAGTTATATGGCAGAATTGATTCTGTAAGTAGCATTTGACACTGGATACCACATGCCAACAGCTGTCAACAACTGTCAAAGCTGTTTCAACTATTATTCGCACTCCGATGTTCACTCCGTTTTTTGTTGATCTGTTCTAACCATTCCATTGCCTGTGATTTTACTACTTTTGTGTCTAATGAAGTTGATCTCAATTACTATCAGCAGCTATCTTGATATACATATAGTTTAATATTTATGCTTACTATCTAAACACCCATTAAATTGCCTGGAATAGTTCATATTTTTATACAAAAGTAATTTCCATAACTATTCGCAAAGTGCATGATTTTTGCCTTTTTTTTCATTGAACAATTTTTTTCCAAAGGGAACCACGCTTAAAAAAAGAGTATTACTCCCTGAACAATTTTTCTTCCCAGACAATCGAAAATTGCTTCCTGAGCACTTTTACTCCCCTAAACAATACTTTCAGCCAGTACATTCAACAGACCTGTGTCAGTGTACCTCGCAGAAGATGCCAGAACATCTTTACCAGTTCTTCCCCAAGAGAAGATGAGGATGTCCGTGGCTCCATTGATGATGCATATCGTCACCACTCGTGGAGGTGACAAGCCCAGTCACCGGGTTACGATGAAGTTGAAGCATTCAATCAAGCTGAAGTGGCCCGCAATTGATAAATTGTATATGAAAGCAGTAAGTGATGGTTCGCAGAGCAACATTGCTCAGAAAGTAATCTTTTATTGTTTGGGAAGTAATTTTCAATTGTTCAAATAGCAATACCCTAAAAAAAATGAATGCAATTATTACAAAGGAAAGGGCTAGTTGCATTTTTTCAGAAAAAGTTTACAGTCAACACTGCCGCTGAATGCAGGCAAAAAATTGAGAGAATGGAAGACGTAGATTTGTGCTATACTGCGAATCCACTCAACCCTTGCATAATGAGCGAAGCTACAATTTACGGGGACTTGGAATGCTACAACCTTTATTTAAGCTCAAAGGAGCTCCAGGAAATTGATAGTGACAAAGAAGAAGACGAGTGTTGAAGATTTGGTAATTAATCTCTTAGTTATGAATATTTGTAACGTTACTAATCAAAACGGCAACAGAAACCAGAGCTCAGATCAAAGGGTTTATAAATGCTGTATTCCAGCCAATTGATGAAAAAAAAATGAAGCGACGATCGTTTCATAAAACAGGAGCTTTCAACAGAAAGAATCTTCAGAATAGCACATAGGTACACGGACAATTTTAAGACATCTAATTCCTTTAGCACATGGTGCTCAACTGCTGGTCTGGACTTCTTGCTATTGCCGAAAGTCTACACAAAAACGAAAGTCAAAAAACCTTGTAAACTTGCTGCAAACTATGGTTGAAAATTTGTACGAACGGTCTTTAACAGATTTTATGTTTGTCTCGCCTATGGGCAACGCGAACACACCTTTCTCTTTGCGAGATATTGACTGCGACATGTCCATTATAAACCAATTAAAAGATATTCATGGAAACTCAAAAGATATAGATAACTCGCATGACAGAATAATTTATCTTATATTATTAAAATTATGCATAAAGTAGTTTACAGCTACAGCTTTTAAGCTGTAAGATCAATCAATTTAAAGTTGTTTGCGATCACAAATATTATGGGATTATCTCTTTTCTTCGTTTGTTTCAAGAGTTCTGTGGACCTATAGACAAGGCTCGACATCGTCGCCTTATGGCCAGTCTAAAAGTATGTAAATAAATTTTCTGACGTTCACTGTTCACTATCAAGACTCATTTTTGTCATTTTCTTTTCTTTTCTTTTTTTTTTTTTTTTTTTTTTTTTACAGGAACCGAAAGAATTGTTAGAAACAACTGATAAAATAGCAAACAAGTTGGTACAGCAGATTCAATTACTGAAGCGAAGGTCAAAAAAATGTAGAGAGAATACACGCCCGAGGCCCTGAGCGAAACGAGGGCCAGCGACTAGTGTATATTTAATAAAATATACGTACTAAACATGCTAGATTTCATCACTAGCAGAAACAAAGTTTGCTTAGTCACTTGCGACTATGCTGGCCTGACGACGAACAGCGCAGACCTCAAAGCAATATTAGTGTAAAATATAAAACAAAGATGGGTTAAACGATATAAAAAATGATTAAACATCAATATTTTTATTCAGACACAATGCAAATATTGAAAAAATAGCAGTTGATTCGTATTGCTACGACAGCCGCCTCGCAATGCTAGATCGCAATGATTTGTTGGAAGATTCAAACATTTTAAATCAATTTAGTGAAAGTTGTACGGCATTCAAGTAACTTCATTTATAAATAAACTGTTATTAAGTTCATTTACTTATATCTTTTGTATTTTGAAGATTCAGAATCAATTGCTGCGTTTGATTGTATGAGAGGTTTTAATGGATTATTTTCATAGCAAATATCGACATCTTCATAATTGTCGGCATCTTGTTCTACGCTTTGGTTGGATTGATTGCAAGAAGGTTAGATGGATATCTATTCATAAAAATGTCCAATGCGTTTGAGACATTGTTTATAGTCTTTGTAAGTATTTCATATATCAAACAGGGTTTGTACTTACTGCTTTCGTAGTCTTTCTTTTTATGCTGTTCCAGCTGCTCTCTTTCATGTCTCCTTCGAGTATCAGCTGTATCAGATTTAGACGAGCATGAAACACAAGTTTTAGTAGACGCAAACAGACGCATTACTGCATCTGGTGAATCTGATGCGAGTAGTTCTGGCACAACTGCTTTTACTCTTGCCAGCAGTCTTGCCAAATAAATGGCGGTTTAGCTTACATTTTTCGCTGTATTTATAATAATCTTCTAATCTATATTACCACTATCAATTTCATGCATGATACAAAATGAATTCGATCGAATTTTTTTTTTTTTTTTTTTTTTATAAAATCACGGTGCAAATGTGCCAGCAGCACAAAGATTCAAATATGTGCTTCAGGGGTTGATATTTAAAGAGAGCTAGGGTGTTAAACCCTACGAGGCTGACTTTGTGATTAATATCCCGCATGTTCCTTAGCAATTATCAGCCTTATGAGTGGTTCTTGGTAGCGGAAATAGCTTAATTCAGCACCTTTACCAATTGGTGTAGATATTAATAAATGGAAAACTTGAGAATGCAAAATTCAATGTTGGTAATGATTTTGTTGTAAAAATTCACAACCCCAACTCTATTTTCTGTGAGAATTAGGGTACATTTACGATTTTGATTTGAGTGAGAGCTGTGTGCTACGCTGTCCTACATTCTTGACTGCGAAAACTGCTAGTGTCACGCTTTCCGTACCACTAAAGAGTAGGGAATACATTAAAGTGGCTTATCGCTTAATCTAGAATCTATGAATCATAGATCTTATAGTATAGCTTACTTCGGTTATGATCTGTTACAACCAAAAAACCACAACACAATGTAAATATTTACGAGTTTGCTCCAAGAAAAAGATGAATTGACACGGCAAAATGTATTTGATATTCGCAGATTCTAACATCTGCAACATGGTAGATTATAGACTCATACATGTATAATAGATGGATCTAAATTATAGCGGATCCTTAATGTTTGTGCAAAATTTTCTCGATCCAAAAAGTATAAAAGGAGGGCTAAAATTGACTTTATGAACTTTTCAGCATCCTTGGCTGACAATTCCCGTATTACACTTTTCTTTCATAACCTTATAAATAAAAACTTTCTTTTTTTTTTTTTTTTTATAAATCAACTACAACTGCATTTTGTGTTCCCAAATCAAAACGCACGTGCCCTCTTAATATCCTTCAAATCAAGTTCCATTTTGTCATTTCTTTCTGTTGCATAGACCAACTAAGTAATATATCATGATGACTGACATGTAAAAAAAAGAACATGACATACTAATCTTCCATTTCAGTTTTCAAATTATAAATTAATCAAACACAAAAAAATGTCATCTAATATTCCTTCTGTAACTTCTGCTCCCATTAACTCTATTCTCGGTGCCCATATTACAGCTCCTGCTGCTAATGCCACACCTATTAGTCGTTCTCCTCGTTCTCCTACTGCTCCCCATCGCCCTGCTGCTGCCTTGGAGGATCCTAAGGATGTAACTACTGCTGCTTTTGTTTTAAAGGATGGAACTAGTTTCCAGGGTATTTCCTTCGGTTCTGAATCAAAGAGTATTTCCGGTGAATGTGTCTTCCAAACAGGTAAGAATTTGGTAAATTGTGGGGAGGAATGTGTGGCGATCAGGTCGCGGACTGGGAATGAAATCTGTTTTTCGTTCCTGCATTGTCGTCGTCGTACCTGTGTGGTGATGTTTTGGTTGTGGTGTTTTTGGGTTCGGTGTGTGCGTGTTTTGTCAACTGGATTCTGATATCCTATTGTCACCCTTGTAGGTATGGTTGGTTATCCTGAATCCTTGACCGATCCCTCTTACAGAGGTCAGATCTTGGTTGTTACCTTCCCTTTGGTTGGTAACTATGGTGTTCCCTCTCGTACCGAAATGGATGAGTTGTTGAAGGATCTCCCCAAGAGATTTGAGTCTAACCAAATCCACATTGCTGGTTTGATTGTCGGAAGTTATTCTCCTGACTATTCTCACTATCTTGCCGAGTCCTCTCTTTCCACTTGGTTGAAGGAAAATGATGTTCCTGCACTCTACGGTATTGATACCCGTGCTATGACCAAGAAGATCAGAGATCAAGGTGTTACTTTGGCCAAGATTTTGTTCCCCAAGAAGTCCAGTGGTCTTGAGAATGCTGCTTCTGCTCTCGGTCTCTCCAATGCTCAAGATGAGCCTGTTTCTGATGATGAGCGTTGGATGAAATCTTATGAAAATGTTGACTGGGTTGATCCTAATGAACGCAATTTGGTCGCTGAAGTTTCCATCAAGGAAGCCAAGGTCTACTATCCCGATCCTGCTAATGCCATCAAGACTCCTTCTGGTCGTACTATGCGTGTCATTGCTGTTGATATTGGTATGAAGTACAACCAAATTCGTTGTTTCGTCTACCGTGGTGTTGAGCTCAAGGTTGTCCCTTGGGATTATGATTTCAATGCTGAGCCTGTTGATTCTTATGATGGTCTCTTCCTTTCTAACGGTCCTGGTGATCCAACTACTATCAGTGTCACTGTTGAACGAGTTCGTGAATACATCAAGAACATCAAGAAGCCCATCTTTGGTATCTGTTTGGGTCATCAAGTCATGGCTCTTGCTGCTGGTGCTCAAACTCTCAAGATGAAGTATGGTAATCGTGGCCACAACATTCCTTGTACCAACATGATTTCTGGTCGTTGTTATATTACATCCCAAAACCACGGTTATGCTGTTGATGCCGCTACTCTTCCTGAGAATTTCGAAGAACTCTTTGTCAATGCCAACGATGGCTCCAATGAAGGTTTGATTCACAAGAGCTTGCCTATTTTCTCTGTCCAATTCCATCCTGAATCTACTCCTGGTCCTCGTGATACTGAATTCTTGTTTGATGTCTTTATCAACAACATCAAGGAATGCCTCGAGAAGAACACTTTGGCTCCTGTTCAAATGCCCGGTGGCACCAAGGCTGAAAACATCAAGAAGAATCCTCGTGTCAGTGTCAACAAGGTTCTTGTCTTGGGTTCTGGTGGTTTGTCCATTGGTCAAGCTGGTGAATTCGATTATTCTGGCTCTCAAGCTATCAAGGCCTTGAAGGAAGAAGGTATCTACACTATCTTGATCAACCCCAACATTGCTACTATTCAAACTTCCAAGGGTTTGGCTGATAAGGTCTATTTCTTGCCTGTTACCCCTGAATTTGTCCGTAAGGTCATTGAATTTGAGAAGCCTGATGGTATTTACGTTACTTTTGGTGGTCAAACTGCTTTGAGTGTTGGTATTGCTCTCAAGGATGAATTCGAGGGTCTTGGTGTCAAGGTTCTTGGTACTCAAATCGATACTGTCATCACCACCGAAGATCGTGATTTGTTTGCTCAAGCTTTGTACGAGATCAATGAAAAGTGCGCTCAATCTTCCTCTGCTGTCACTGTCGAAGAAGCTTGTGCTGCTGCCAAGGAAATTGGTTACCCCGTCATCTGTCGTGCTGCTTATGCCTTGGGTGGTCTTGGCTCTGGTTTCGCTGATAACGAGAAGGAATTGATTGCACTCTGTAACAAGGCTTTCGCCACCTCTCCTCAAGTGTTGGTTGAGAAGTCTATGAAGGGCTGGAAGGAAATTGAATACGAAGTTGTTCGTGATTGTCAAGATAACTGTATCACTGTCTGTAACATGGAAAACTTTGATCCTCTCGGTATCCACACTGGTGATTCCATTGTTGTTGCTCCCTCTCAAACTCTTTCTGATGAAGACTACAACATGCTCCGTACTACCGCTGTCAATGTCATTCGTCATTTGGGCGTTGTTGGTGAGTGTAACATTCAATATGCTTTGAATCCCTTCTCCAAGGAATACTGTATCATTGAAGTCAATGCTCGTCTCTCTCGTTCATCCGCCCTTGCCTCCAAGGCTACTGGTTATCCTCTTGCCTTTGTCGCTGCTAAGCTTGGTTTGGGTATTCCTTTGAATGAAGTTTCCAACAGTGTCACCAAGGTCACTTGTGCTTGTTTCGAACCTTCTCTCGATTACGTTGTCGTCAAGATTCCTCGTTGGGATCTCAAGAAGTTTAACCGTGTCAGCACTGCTCTCTCTTCCTCTATGAAGTCCGTTGGTGAAGTCATGGCCATCGGTCGTACCTTTGAAGAAACTATGCAGAAGGCTATTCGTGCCATTGATTACAATCTTGTTGGTTTCAACTCTGTAAGTAATATATGAATGATATAGTGAGAATTGTAACTAATCAAGTACTTGCTTTAGTCTGATCTTATCAAGGATGAAGATCTTGATTATGAGCTCACCAACCCCTCTGACCAACGTCTCTTTGCTATTGCCAATGCCATGGAAAAGGGCTATACTGTTGATCGCATCTGGGAGTTAACCAAGATTGACAAGTGGTTCTTGAACAAATTGATGCGTATTCACAACCTCGGCGAACGTCTCACTGGCTTCACCAAGGCCAATCTTCCTGGTAACTTGATCCGTTCTGCCAAGCAACTCGGTTTCTCTGATCGTCAAATTGCCAACAAGATCAACAGCAATGAATTAGCTGTTCGTAGACTTCGTCAAGAATTCGGTGTCACTCCTTTTGTTAAGCAAATTGATACTGTTGCTGCTGAATTCCCTGCCTTCACCAACTACTTGTACATGACTTACAATGCTGTTGAGCACGATATCACTTTTGATGACAATGGTGTCATGGTGTTGGGTTCTGGTGTCTACCGTATTGGTTCTTCTGTGGAATTCGATTGGTGTGCTGTTCGCTCTATTCGTACTCTTCGTTCCAAGGGTATTAAGACTGTCATGGTCAACTACAACCCTGAAACTGTCTCCACTGATTACGATGAAGCTGATCGTCTCTATTTTGAAAACATCAATTTGGAACGTGTCCTTGATATCTACGAGATTGAAAAGTCCTCTGGTGTCATGATGTCCATGGGTGGTCAAACTCCCAACAACATTGCTTTGCCTTTGTATCGTCAAAACGTCAAGGTGCTTGGTACCTCTCCTGAAATGATTGATAACGCTGAGAACCGTTACAAGTTCTCTCGTATGTGTGATAACATTGGCGTCGATCAACCTCTCTGGAAGGAGTTGACCAGTTACGAGGAAGCTGAAGTCTTCTGTGCCAAGGTTGGCTATCCCGTCCTTGTCAGACCTTCTTACGTTCTTTCTGGTGCTGCCATGAATGTCGTTTCCTCCAAGGATGATCTCGAGTCTTACCTCAAGGAAGCCGCTGCTGTCTCTCGCGATTACCCTGTTGTTATCTCCAAGTACATTGAAGATGCCAAGGAAATCGAAATGGATGCTGTTGCCTTGGATGGTAAGATGATTATGCATGTTGTCTCTGAGCATGTTGAGAATGCTGGTGTCCACTCTGGTGATGCTACTTTGATCTTGCCTCCTCAAGATTTGGACCCTGAAACTGTCCGCAAGATTGAGGCTGCCACCGCCAAGATTGGTCGTGCTTTGAACATCACTGGTCCTTTCAACATCCAATTCATTGCCAAGGATAATGAAATCAAGGTCATTGAATGTAACGTTCGTGCTGCTCGTTCCTTCCCCTTCGTCTCCAAGGTTCTCGGTGTTGATTTGGTTGAAATGGCCACCATTGCCATGTTGGGTCTCCCTGTCGAACCCTATCCCAAGGTCAATATCCCCAAGGATTACGTTGGTATCAAGGTGCCTCAATTCTCCTTCAGTCGTTTGTCTGGTGCCGATCCTATCTTGGGTGTTGAGATGGCTTCTACTGGTGAAGTTGCCTGTTTCGGTAAGGACAAGTACCAAGCTTACCTCAAGGCCTTGTTGGCTACTGGTTTCAGTTTGCCCAAGAAGAACATTTTGTTCTCTATTGGTTCCTACAAGGAGAAGCTCGAAATGTTGCCCTCTGTCAAGAAGTTGCATGAACTTGGCTACAACCTTTTCGCCACCACTGGTACTGCTGATTTCATCTCTGAACACAACATCCCTGTCAAGCATCTTGACTCCTTGGATGGCGATGTCGATGATAAGCTCAAGGCTGAATACTCTCTTCAACAACATTTGTCCAACAACTTGATTGATATGTACATCAATTTGCCTTCCAGAAACCGTTTCCGTCGTCCTGCTTCTTACATGTCCAAGGGTTACCGTTCTCGTCGTATGGCTGTTGATTACTCTATTCCTCTTTTGACCAACGTCAAGTGTGCTAAGCTCTTTGTCGAAGCTCTTGCTCGCAAGAAGGACTTTGAGATCCACGGTGTCGACTTCAAGAGCAGTAGCAACACTGCTACTCTCCCTGGTCTCTTCAACATCAATGCCTACTTGCCCTCTACTGAGGATCTTGCTCAAGTCACTGAAGCCTCTCTCAAGTCTGGTTTGACCACCGTCTCTGCTGTCTGTGCCGATGTCAAGGACCAATCTTCTCTTGAAGCCATCAGCGCTGTTGCCCACAAGAACGCTAGCGTTGATTATTTGCTCAATATTACTGCTACTGCCGAGAATGCTGACAAGCTTGACACCGTTGCATCTTCTGCTGCCGCTGTCTACATCAACACTGACAAGATTGGTAGTGGTAACGTCTCTGTCTTTGACTCTGTCTTTGAGTCATGGCCCAGCGATCAAGTCATGATCACTGAAGCCAAGGGTACCGATCTCGCCTCCATCTTGTTGTTGGCCTCCATCCACGGTCGCGCTATCCACGTCTCCAATGTCACTAGCAAGGACGATTTGGCTTTGATTGGCATGTCCAAGAACAAGAACCTCAAGGTCACTTGTGACGTCTCCATCTACTCTCTCTTCCTCAACAACACTGAGGTCGACTCCAAGGCCTTGCCCTCTGCTGCTGATCAAGAAGGTTTGTGGAGCAAGTTGAGTGTCATTGACTGTTTCTCTCTTGGTTCCACTCCTGCCAAGCTCGATGGCTCTGCTGTTGCTGGTATCGCTGAGGCTTTGCCTTTGCTCTTGACTGCTGTCGCTGATGGTCGTTTGACTATTCAAGACATTATTGAGCGCATGAATGAAAACCCTAGACGTATCTTTGGTCTCTCTGCTCAACCCGATACTTATGTTGATGTTGAATTGGATCGCCCCAAGACTTGGAAGTCTGGTGTTCTTTCTAGTAAGAAGACTCAAGGTCTTGTCAGCCGTGTTGTCATCAATGGTGCTACTGTCTTTATGGATGGTATTGTCAGAGTTGAGGGTACTTTGGGTCGTGACCTTTCTGTCCAAGCCAAGGCCGCTTCTGCCGATAGTGATGTCGTTGTTGCTCCCAAGAAGAAGAGCGAATCTACTCCTGCTTCTATTGCTCACATCACTGATGTTCCTGAGACTGCTCCCGAGAGAAAGTCTGTTCAACCCTTCGATCCCATCAAGTTGGCCGGTGCTAGCGATCAACAATTGGTTCCCTTCACCTTGCCTAGCTATGAAATCTCTGCCTCTCTTGCTCGTGTCGTCAGCAGATCTCCCTTCTACCGCAAGCACATCCTCCGTTCCAAGCAATTCGACCGTAGCGATCTTCACTTGTTGTTTGGCGTTGCCCATGAGATGCGTAACCTTGTTGAACTCTATGGCTCCATCAACTTGTTGCAAGGTCGTGTCATGAGCACCATGTTCTTTGAACCTTCTACTCGTACTTCTTGCTCATTCGAAGCTGCCATGTACCGTTTGGGTGGTAAGGTTGTCTCTGTCACTGCCGCTACTTCTTCAGTTCAAAAGGGTGAATCACTCGCTGACACTGTCCGTACTCTCGGTTGTTACTCTGATCTCATTGTTCTTCGTCATCCTCAACCTGGAAGTGCTCAAATTGCCGCCAAGTACTCCAAGGTTCCTATCATCAACGCTGGTGATGGTATTGGTGAGCATCCCACTCAAGCTTTCTTGGATGTCTTTACTATTCGTGAAGAACTTGGTACTGTGAACGGCTTGACTGTTACCATGGTGGGTGATTTGAAGAACGGTCGTACTGTCCACTCTTTGGTCAAGATCTTGGCCTACTACCAAGTTACCATCAACTATGTCTGTCCTGACAGTTTGTCTATGCCCAAGGATGTCATGGAAGAAGTCGCTGCTGCTGGTATCAAGCAAAACTTCTACTCTTCTCTCGATGAGGTGATTGGCAACACTGATGTCTTGTACATGACTCGTGTTCAAAAGGAACGTTTCAGCTCTGAAGAGGAGTATGTCCGTGTCAAGGATGCCTTTATCCTCAACAACGATGTCTTGAGCAAGGCCAAGTCCCAAATGATTGTCTTGCATCCTCTTCCTCGTGTCAACGAAATTGAGCCTGAAGTCGATTTCGACCAAAGAGCCGCTTACTTCCGCCAAATGAGATATGGCCTCTACGTCAGAATGGCCTTGTTGGCTCTTGTTATGGGTACTCTTCGCGGTTAAACTTACCTATTCACACTTAGAAAACATCAGTTCATCATATAAATACTCGATCCATCTTTTATAAATATATATATACATAGTAAATAAAAAAAGTTAGCTTCATTGAAAAGAAAAAGTATTCTTTTAAATTAGCATTTGCATGAATTTTATAATTGGCATTTCCAATGACGTCAGGTTCCTGGATTTTGGAGGTTCGCCTTGGTTTGTATCAGCTTGCTTGTTAGTCAAACCCCATAGGCCGCATCAAGCCAAAGGCTATTCTCTGTCCACGTAGGTAGACTCAATATTAGGATGAATACTTTATCATCATCGACATACTGTTCTATGTTGCGAGAGCAGAATGTTGCGCGAGTCTGCAGAACGGTAATAGATTGCTAGCATTCAACAGCATATGTGCCCCATATCTTACTTACAATTTCTCAGAGAGTGGCTTTCTACTTTTAATTACATTGGAACAATTGCAACCTGCTGCATGCTCTTTCAACAACTATACGTCAAAAGCAGAATTTGCATGTCAAAACAGCCCAGTTTATTCAAATTCAGTTGAGCGATTTCTAAGCTTTCTGTGGTTTCTGAGCTTAAAATACGGGATGGTTTTCTCGATCGATTTTCTTCCAAATTGACATTTTTGGAAAATTTTCATTCTTTGAAGACTTTTTGCATCCCAATGGGGATACCAAACTTCTACGGGTATTCTATCAAATACCTACATTCAAATATGCTCTATTCAATGGCCATTTTTGTTTTTGCAGTGCCTTTGAAAATTTTGTAGTTAGTCGCCAAAAACCGCATTTTTAGTTTATTGCGGAAAAGCCGAAAAAGTTGGCTTGAATGCTCCAAATAAACGTTTTCATCAAATAGAGACGAATATTTCAAGCAAATCCGTTTGATATATACCTTAGTAAAAATTGTCGTTTTTCGGCTGAAAAATCAACATTTGTCCAATTTGGGATTTTTCCCTTGCTACTACAAGGCCAACATGGTCAGATTTTGAGACGAAAAAAAAGTTCCCCAAAAACTCGAAAATAAGCATTAGATCAAATCTACTACTCTGTAGTCCTCGTCTGGCACCTTTTTCAGTGCTATAAAAGGCCTCTATTAACGGAATTTTGGCATCTGAAACGTGAAAATATGCCAACCTGAAGGATTTAAGTCTCTTTTTCCAGCGCTTGTTGCCTCCGTTCTGAATGCATGCATGCTGGATTTCGTAAACCTGAGGTCTAGTTTTGCCTTTGTAACTGTACGGATTAAAAACAGTACGGATTACCTACACAAGCTGCTGGATTGTAGCGATAATTGCCTCAAAATGCCTTGAAATGAGTTGCAGCAATTTGTCATGCTGCACTGCATTTTGAAAGTCAATATAATGCAAGCTACAACTGAAAACTGATTTAATCCTCTTTTTTCTTTTTCTTCAATAGTCTTTTAGAATGGTCGAAGTTGATATTCATTGCAATGTCATTCGATGTAGAAAGCCACTCTCTGTTGAATCGCAGGTAAATTGAGAGACGCAGATGCTAATGAAGATGCTCATGTGTTGTCTTTTTGCATATAGGCTTGTGTGACATCCTGCTCTCGTAATGTACAATATCATTTCAACAATCACTTAGGCACTCACTCTGAAATAGACATATTCTGTGTTGGTTGCGCAAACACCCTCTTCTCCAAAGTGCTCTCATGCCCAGCATGCAACACAAGTCTGTCAGATAGGTACCTTTATATCTCGTATCGACTGAATATGGACTCACTATGTCCCTAGCGAGGATATTATATTGATACAGCTGAACCCTACAGAAGAGTATAAATCAGTAAGCTTCTTAATTCAGTGTACAAAATGACGCCATTGACACGCCCATTTAGTCTGTTCTGGCTGGACTTAAGCCTGAGATTATCCTCGACATTTGCATGAGAGCAGTTGCATTCTACGAATATCAGACATCACAGGAGATTTCATTCAGGACAATGATACAAAAGAACGTACAAGAGAAATACAAAATACTGAAAGATCAGTTTGATATAGCCACAAGAGACTTAAACCATATCATTAAAGGTAATTCGTGGCATAAAGGTCAGGATACAAATCTACTCATTGCAATTCTTGTTTGATAGTGGAAAAAGAGAAGATTAGTGGTAGGTTATTTCCATTTGGTGAAAGCGTATATACTGATTCCATGTAAACCCCAGTAGCTGTAAAAAAGGATTTCGAATTAGAAAGACTAAAGTGCCAACAGATTGCAGCCAAATTTGATGAAAAGAGCAAGCAATTTCAGAAACTTCAAGTAAACATGTGAGCACCACCATGAATCGACACTAACTTGTTGAGTATACATATTACAGACCATGTACGAGAAGCTGAAACGAAAGAGCATCAACCCCAATTTACAGAATCCTGGGACATCTCCACAGCAACAACAGCAGCAGCAGCCACCCCCTCTTCTACCCACTATGCCACACCATCAGCCAGGACCAGGTGCTATTCGTTCATATCCGCAAAGCAATTATGGCAGATCAACTCGTTCTCAATACAATAATGGTGGACCAGCTGATGAGGATATCATGTCTCGACTTGGAAAGGCTTCCAATATCACTGTAGGAAGGTCTGTCTTTGTGCCACCTCAATCACCAACATCGCAGAGCTACCACAGTCGTGTTCGTCATGGCCACCATAGACCTTCAAGAATTCCGTCGCCATCTACTGCTCCAGATAACTTCTTGTTTTCTCATCGAAATTATCCTCCAAGAAGAGATAGCATGGACCGTCAAAGCCAAATGCCGCCCACCGCCACTACAGCTGAGGAAACGGTGGACTTCTTTCATCAACGACAGCAACATGAGCAGCAATTACAACCTTACCAGCACAAACATCGCCGCATGGATTCCACTGCATCTCAATACTACCACAAGTTTGTGGATAAGTCTCGACACAAGTAATCAAGGTGTAGTTCATATATAACAGTATCAAAGGAAAATAATGAATAAACATAAAGTATATGTATAAAGTAGTCATTACTGCGCTTTATTGAGAAGATATAATACATGTGCATGAGCAGATAAATTATGGCTTGATCACCACCTTTAAGCCAGTTCCAGCCAAAAAGACCTCCCAGCCCTTGTTGAATTCACTCAATGAGAATGAGTGAGACACCAATTGACTCCAATCAATCTTGTTTTCAGCCAAAATCTTGACAGCACGATCAATGCCGTAAGGGTTGGTATAAGTAGATGTAATGGTCAGCTCTTTTCTGTATACATCGAACGGGGAGATAGGCACGCGGTCCTCGACTTTAGCAACACCCACCCAAACAACTGTAGCACCCGCCTTTGCAAAGTTGACTGCATCCAAGCACGTATTGGGTCTACCTACACACTCAAAGACGACATCGTATCCCTCGCCTAGAGTACCATCCACAGGCGCAAGTTCTCCGGGAGCGAAAGCCTCAGTGGCACCAAACACCTGCACAGCCTTTTGACGTCTCATTTCGCTTGGCTCAATGACAGTAACTCTACCACCGCTGGTGGAAGCTAATGCAATGGCCATCAAGCCAATAGGACCAGCACCAATCACCAAAACAGAGTCGCCGGTCTTGATATTACCTTGGTCTACAGCATGTACCACACAAGAAAGAGGTTCTGCCAATGATGCTACTTCGGGTGTGACATGCTTGGGCACAGGAACAGCAGCGCGAGCAGGTACAGAGACATATTGAGACATGCCACCATCCACTGTAACGCCAATACAGAACAAATTGGGACACAAGTGATACTTTTGGTTGCGACAAAAAGTACATTGGTTGCATGGCATGTTGGGGTCAATGGAGACCAGATCGCCTACCTTAGCCAGTGCTTGAGTCTCTGGATGGATCTCCTCTACGTAACCACAGAACTCATGGCCAATGACCACCTTTTTAGTAGCATGAGGCGTCTCGCCACGACTGATGTGCAAATCAGTGCCTAATCACAGCTCCATCAATATCCTTCTAATAATCCTCACTGTATCATTCAACTTACCGCAAATACCAGAAGCAGCAACCTTGATCAACAACTCACCAGGCTTGACCACAGGTACACCTTTGCTCATCAAATCAATAGCGCCTACTGTTTGCCAGCTGGCCACAGTCATTTCTTTAGTAGATGTACACATTTTATCTATAGTTTCAAACACGAAAATGAAATAAAACGAGAAAATGGGTCGATATGAACGAAAGCTTATATAGGGTGTGTGGTGTTAGTGCGTGCATTAGCGCTTAAATTTCCCACCCGTCGACTTGCCAAAATGACCAATCGGGCAATTTGAATGAATTTGGTAGTACACACATAACATCCATCTCGATTAGCCGTTTTCTCTGTTTAGCTCAAGGAAACAACTGGTGGAGGGTAGTGATGACCGTCTTCAGCACCCATGAAAATGCTGGATGCAGTGCAGTAATCTAAATCCAAGCATGCAGTACGATATGACAGGACTCTTGTGTATACGCTTAGAAAAGCTGCCTTCACTTGATTTCACCCACTGTGGTAAAAAAAAAAAAAAAAAAAAAAAAAAAAAAAACAGATTCTGCAAATGTCTCCACCATCTACCGTTGACCCCACACATTGATAGACATGGATGTCGCACAATATCAGCAGTAGAAATTGCAAGATTAAATCTCTCGACGAATCGGGATTATTGTAATCTGGGAGAACTTTGTTTTCCGTCATGCGAGATCCAAAGACTCCCAGATGCTCTCGTCTGTAGCTATGAATGCATGCACAGTCAGTGTATGTGGGAAAGACGCACCGAGTCTGGAGAAGAGTCATATCGATAAGGATATCGTATTGATAGTCCTACTACTGATGAAGTTCGAGATAGTCCTTGTAGAGAGAGATCTCCCAGCAAACTGACGTGATCTGCTGGATCATAAAATATACACACACTAAGGCAAAAGGGCTTCACTGTGGGAAACACAGCAACACTATACAGTAATACATGCAGAGCAATAAGGTGAATAAATGACCTAAACAGGATAATATCGTCATTTTAAACCCTCTTGTAATGCAAGTATAAAAAGGTTACATTCAGTGCTGTATATTACTCTTTTTTTTTTTTTCATCACTTTCTTTTAGACATGAAGAGGATATTAAAGGGAAATGCCTTGCTGTACTCTGTGGCGATGTTTTGCTTCCATGGGCCAGTTTCTGTTTGGCTGTAAGTAAAGCTCATTGTTGGTTGCTGTCCACACTAAAAAAAAAGGGCACTTGTATATTAGACGACCAAGGTGTTCTTTCGGGCATTCTTGTCAACGAACGATGGCTGAATCTGTTTGGCTATCCCAATGCGACCATGCAAGGTCTTGTGGTGGCTATCTTTGAATTGGGTGCATGGTTCACAGCTTACCCAACCAGTTGGTTCATGGATCGCATTGGACGCAGATGGACTATCATGGTGGGTGCTTTGATCTTTATCGTGGGTGGCGTGTTACAAACAGCTTCCAATACAATGATCCAATTACTGTTTGGTAGACTCATTGCTGGCTTTGGTATTGGTTTCTTGAGTACGGTGCTGCCAGTGTACACTGCAGAGTTGAGCAGAGCTCACAACGTAAGTCTAATAGGCTTTGATAGAGACATAGGACAAGAGACTGATAGCTGTTCAACGCATAGAGAGGCAAGGTCACTGTGTTTGGCATGAGCATCAATATGCTGGGCTACACAGCTTCAGAGTTTATCGACTATGGATTCACCTATGTGGATAGCGAATGGTCCTTCCGTGGTCCTCTCCTGCTGCAGGTCGTCTTTGCATTAATTTTGGCTGTGGGTACGCTCCTGTTGCCTGAATCACCGAGGTACTTGATAGCCAAACATCACGACAAGCTCGCTATCAAGACGCTTTCTGACTTGCACGGCAAAGATCAAGACCATCCCCTGGTCAATGCTGAATACGACGAGATCAAGACTGCCCTGGATATCGAAGAAAAGCTCGGTCAACCCACCTGGAAAGAGATGTTTACCATCTACCGCAAGCGATCCATGATTGGTATTGCAGTGCAAGCCTTGGGTCAAATGTCTGGTATCAATATTGTTACGGTAGGTAGCTTCTCCACGCTGGGATGACAAGTGTGTATAGCTGACATTGTTGAATAGTATTATGCGCCTAAAATGTATGAAACAGTGCTGGGCCCTGGCAACCAAACCATTTTGTTTGCTGGTTTTACAGCCTTGGTCTACTTTTTCGGTGCCATTATTGCAGCATTCCTTGTGGATCGCGTTGGTCGTCGACCCTTGTTCATGGCTGGTTCATGTGCTATGGTTGTTTGGCTTACTTTGATGGCTGTATTTAATAAGGTGGCTTTGGGATTGACATCTGCTATTCTGGTGATTGTTTTCACCATGATCTATGTTGGCACATTTGGTATGACATGGGCTTGCGTGGATTGGCTATGTAAGTGTAGATATAGACTCATGTGTGCTATGGCTAACATCCAGCGTATTTGTAGACCCTGCAGAGATTTTTCCTTTCCGCACCAGAGCAAAAGGCATGTCTCTGGCCGTTTCCAGTAACTGGGTAAGCATTTATTCGACGTAACAACACATAACATAATGGCTGATTGATTGCATATAGTTGTCCAATTTTGCTGTTGGTTTGTGGACACCTCCATTACTCGAAGCCATTGGTTGGGCAACATATCTCTTCTATGCAGCCTGGAATTTGGTGGCTCTCTTTGTCGTGTGGAAGTGGTTTGTTGAGACCAAAGGCAAAAGCTTGGAGGAAATCGATGCCATCTTCAATGATGGCGCAGGTGCTACCGAGATCGATGAATTGACGGATGAAAAGAAGGCTGGAAACGCAAGAGTGCAGCAAGAAAGATCCATTATTAGTGTAAATGAATTTGATAATCAAGATCAGATTAAGCCTGATCAGAACCACAAGGAAAACGTGTGAATAAACCAACAATACCACTTGTAAACCTGTTCTTTCTATCATGAGAAGCAATGTGACAGTCCTGCGTGCCATAATTGCAATATAAATAGCAGCCCCTCAAGATGGATTTCTCTATTTTATCATACATCCACTACTAGTACTTTTTTTTTTTCTGTTCCAAGCGATATCCAAAGAGTATGTGGACCCCGTTTAAATTGGTTCATAAAATTGACATGTGGCAAAAATCACTTATAGGCATTGTTCTACGGATGGCTCTGGGAAGGAACTTTACTGCATCGGGGCTGCTCTTTTGTAGTTCATTCAGCTAAATGGGCCACAGAAAAGAAGAGTTGCTCGGCATACAAGCTATTATTGGCCCAACTTCTCTGAGAGGGTCTGGCAGAAGAAGGGTACATTATTACTACTATTGTACCCTTCGATTAGCTTCGTCGGGCGGCAATTGCAGATCCAAAGTTATAGCTATTGTACTAATAAACATTTTCTTCAACACTTTTCTACAATGTATTGAGATGAACTTTATTACATGTCGACAAGAATAACAATCACTGAGCAGACAACGAGGCGGCTAAAGATTCAACTGTGTACAGCAGCATTAGTTTCTATCTGATGTTTGATCACTTAAAGTACTTACACCATGGAAATCCTCCTTTTTTGCCCAAGATGGTTAAACTAATGGATATAAATTCGTTTGCTCGAGTGAAGTCCTTCTCTATAGCACTCATTTTGGTATCAAATGCTTGCAAATCCTCTTCCAGTGGTAGGTCGTTGGACTGCATGTAGTGCTCAAACATGAGCATCATTTGTTCTGCCATGTCGAATATGCTTATGATGGATTTTTTGATAGCGCTTGCCTAGTAATTGTCAGCGCACATGCTCATTGCGAAACCAAATGTACGTACCTTTTCGTTCAATAAACAACGATCCACAATTCTACGTACATAGGAGCTGTGCAGTGCTGTGATCTCGTCGGCGTCTTTGGACATGGACAGCTTGTCTCTGAAATTGATTGTCTCTGCGTGAAGTATCTATGCACATGGTAAGCACTGTATCACCTCACCGCCAAATCTGCCAACTTACAGTCGTCATCATGTAGCGCCAGAATGCATTGATAAACCAGAGGATCCTCATTCGAATCGAATAGAAGCGCATTGCTCTGGCATCGCTCTTTTCCATCTTGAATCTGCCTCTGAAGAGTGTCTTTTTCTCCATCACATATTTGGCTCTTTTCAAACGAAACAGAAATCTCTGCACTTTGGAGTAGCTCGGCAAATGTTCTTGCTGTATAAAGTTGTTTAATGGCCATGAAATCTAGTAATAGGCATCAGACATTGAGGTTGGACATACACACAAAAGATAGCTACCTTGACATTGAAATGGATCGTCTCGAGATATGACGCTTGTGTTGTTGTGTTGCTCGTGACAGGGCTCTGGTTGGGCTCCAGATCGATATACACCGTTTCATCGTATCCACTCACTTTGGAAGACTCTGCGAAGGTTCTGTTCAGTATCCGGGAGTCACACCAAGTTTCCTTGTTGTCCATTTGAGCATACAGCGCCTCACAAAAGGAGTGCATCAGATCGTTTTCCAACATGAGGTAGATGGATGCAAGTGATTCCAGTTGCTGTGTCAGCCCACAACCTTGATGCAGCACATTATTAAGGGTATCCGCTGCCTTGTTGTAGGGCTCTCCAATGTAGGCTTCTGAACAGCTCATGACGTCTTGATCTAATAGAGATCCCATGTCACTGACAGGAGCCTGCTCTTGCTGTGATTGTGGCTGCTGAAGTCGCTTTGCCGAGCTTGTATTCATGGGAAATAAGGCAGATGTAACAAGATCATACTCGACTGTGGTGGCTGTTGCTTGCAGTGTCTTTATTTTGACAGGCTGGACAAATGCTGCTTTCAGGCAAATATGACCTTGCATCAAGCTCTGGAAAGAATGCTGCACTGGATCCATGTGCTGATGGTGCTTTTCTATTTGCGCCAACAAGTTTACTGCCTTTCCAGTGAAAAAGATGCGATTCATAAAGGATGGATCAAACAGAGGACATGGAAAGCAAGTGTAATCGCGAGTTTCCACGGATTCAATAGCAAAGCCTTCCCTCCAAAAGTTCGAGTCTTGCATTGAAATAGCATCCCTTCTGGATACATAGAATTCCTTTGCTTTATCGCTCTGTAACGACCCATAAAATACCCAATCGTCCATGATTTCGCCATATGGCACTAATGTCTTTTGCAGCACAAAAAGCAGGGTGTCATACATGGCTTGCTGCCCTGAGGATTGCGCAACAAGGGCACGGTCATACAGCGAGGCGATCAAATATGTGGAAATCGACCGAGCATCGCCTTGAGGGTAAGGTGCGTCCACTGCGATGTCGTGAATAGCTTTGAAGCTCTGCAAAGACGAATCCAGCGTATCTCTAAGCTGTAGTAATGAGATGGACTGGGTAGCATTGCTTGTGATGATGCTCGAGTTCAGTTCAATGACTGAGAGCTTGCTGTCAAAGTCCATCAATGATTGAAACATTGTGGCTGCAAATGCCTGATTGGTCTGTCCATACTTGATTTCGTGAATGGTCTTGTTGCATAGCTGTCGAAGCTCTGCCAACATGTTTCCGTAGTGGCAAAACTCTTGTAGCAAGTGGCTCAAAGCGTGCTGACTGAGGTGCTGTAAAATGTACTGTTGATTAAGCTAATCCAAGGTTGAGTCGGTGCACGAACAAACGCTGCTTGCTCCACTTACCACAAATTGGCCCTCCTGATACGAATACAGCACACTGCGATAACCTCGAAGCAAAGACAATACTTCCCTTGTGATGTTTGCCTCTGATAACGTTTTTAACTGGCTGGCCTCGGCTTCGTTATAAAATATCCTCTCCAACGCATCGCTCATTTGACATGGCTTTTGCAGCAAATTGACATGTGAAGTGTCTTGTCGAGGCAGACGATATTCGTCTCGCCAATACTGCTGAGACACTAAATGATTCAATCCTTCCTGATCCTCTCTCTTATCCAACTTGATCTTGCTGGTAAAATCAAACTTGAAATTGCTCAAATCGCCCAACGGTGTTCTCTTTTGTGTGCCTGCTGCCGTTGGTGTTATGTTTTCTTCATTCAGCTCATAATCATCTGTATCATCACCATCGTCTTGGTCTTCCGAGTCCTCCTCAGGCCATGTTTGCCAATGATCCCCCTCTAACGGAGAATCGTCAATCACATCTTGCCAAGTCAAGACTTTCTTTTCGGTATGTTTGATGGAGGGTATATAATTGTAATCTTGATTCGATGAGGATGAAAGGGACAATAACAGCTGTAGTGCGTCGTATTTGAGTATGGATTGCTATCATGCAAGATGTTAGTGCTTATTCTCGACCATCTTAGTTGGCTCGTACGTTGGTGTCTGGTTCGCCCAAGGGTCTGGCTGATTTCAGGAACTCTTTGGTGTGTTCTATGAGTGCTTTGGATAGATCATGGTGACCTTTGATGCTAAACTTGTCTGCTAGTCTATAGCAAGTGTATTCAGTCAGTCAGTCAAACTGTGTCTCACATTGTCATTGGCCTTATACCCGTTCAATCTGTTCGTCACTTCCTGTTCACTGGTGCTTGTGCATTTATCGTAGCGTACAGTATACTTTGCTTTCTGCACAACTGTCTTCCACTCTGATGAATTTGACTAATACGAACGATTACTAACTGACACTGTTAATTGATTACTCAGACAGCCTTACTTGCAAGCTAGTTAGCTTGGACACAAGTTGTTCCAACAAGCTACTTTGATCCATGAGAGGGTTATCAGTGTAAGAAAGAACAATGGTTCAAGTTGCCCTCTCGCTTTTTTTTAATAATATTCAATTGTGACAGTCTGAACTCATTGAGAATAACCTGTTGCATTGAACATGCCAGTGTTTGATGTGTAGACCTCTACATGCTGATAATGGTTTCTTATCGCTCTCCAAGCACCCAATGCCTCATTTTTTCACTATCCCTCAATATACATTTTATATGATAAATATTCTTTTTATTTTATTTTATCAAGTTGCACCACTATCATCGTATCCATCCAACGTTCAAACTGATTTGATTGTGTATTTATTGCGGCGAGTCGTAGAGAGGGTCTATAGTATATATTCTGTTCCAAAGTAGGTGTCAATGATCAGCTATTAAACAACAAAGAGGGCGACGAGATGTAGAGCGCATAATAGAAATGTACAAGTGGAGATGTTGTTTAAAGTTTGCGACCCACAACGGTATAACCTCTAGGAGGTTTTGCTGCCTTCAATTCTTCAGTAGTAGGAATATGGTCAACAACTTGAACTTGCACAAGCTCCTTGAGCTTGAGAATAAGGCCTGCATTACTGGCATTGACAGGTTTGTAAGAGGTTTGATGAAGACGAACGAGACCTAATGTTTTCGAGGCTGCACGCACATCTTGAGGAAGACCAATAGCTGATCTCTTTAATGTAATCTTGTAGTAGTCTGCTGCTGTCTTTGCGCTAGAGGTGAATAATCGACGTTGTAACATATTGGTTTGGAGTAATCAGAGAGAAAGATGCACTGTTGTCGAAAAAGGTACCCTTGGACTTTCTGGAGTGGAGTTGAGAGGGGTGGCTTGCGGAAATATGAGACGGGGTGGGTTGAATGTCTACTGTGAGTGGTTGTCCCAGACATCGTCATTTGAAACAGCTCTCACTGCTTTCTCTCTCTCTCTCTAATTCACACACATGTTTGATAGTTTAGAGGAATTCTCCAAGCACAAAGAAAATACTTTACTCTCTGATTATGTCATTAAACACAAAAGTGAAATTATTCTGAATTGTGTCAATGAATCCCTGGTTGAAGTAGACGAAATACGAAGCACTGTATCTGAGCATTTTCAAAAAGAGGCTGAACAACTAAATATCGTGAGTAGACGCGACTGAATACAAAAGTACAGGTACTAGAAATTCAGAAACAACAAGAATAATATCGATTGGGTTAATATCAGTAACGCTGTAAAGAGAGTAAATATCACTATTGGTGGAGCTGATGAGAAACATAGACTGAAAACATCTGTGCTTTAGTGCACTACATTTTTCTTTTATTTTATCAGAAAATAAGGCTTAAATGTATCAAACATGAGACAAGTAACGAAGGGAGATGTTTGTCCTAACTCAAACTACCACGGCTCCTCCAACCAGATAGACTTCAAGATTCTTGCTGTACAGCGGAGATAGTTCTGTTGGCTATCTCACCAAAGCTTTTCGACTTCACGGCTCGCGACTGTGCGCCTCATGGTGCGAATCCAACTTCAGAAGGTCCCAGAGGACAGTAGTACATTATATTTGTTGTTGTTGTTGTGAATGAAGGCAACGCTTACCTTGCTTCTCAAGAAAGTCAATTGGATGTAAGCGAAACACTAATAGGCATCTAACTCAATGATGGGCATCTGGGCCCCTTTGCTGTGGAATCAGAATTCATTTCGCTTCTGATATTACGCCAAAACATTAAAGAAAGGAGAAGTTACGCTAAATATGTCGAAATGTTGCATCTTCAAGAGCAAGCCATATGGACAAGCCTGTAGCAAGATGGAGAGCCTAATGCCCTACATATTTTAGCTTATTGCACTACAATATTATGACTTCCCCAGTTTGACAAGCGACTATAGAACTCATACAGTTCTCGACGCTTATTTGACGTAGAAAAGAATCGCAGCCCTTGTAAGATTATACAGTATGCTACATCAGGTACATCAAATGCATCAGGTAATAAAAAGATCTGCCTTATATTGAAGCACTTGAGATAATTATTTAAACATGCAAGAGAGTACGTATTATATTAACATCGATTAAACCTAGTTTGACTTGATAAATGTCAACTTGCAAATGACGAGTTTCTTACAAATGTAATAGTTCTTTTTTGATAAACGTCGTAGTATGCTGACACTGTGGCAGAGAAAGACACAGTAGAAGATCCCACTCTAACTGCGGTATGAAGGCAGCTACAAGTGTCAGAATACCAGTAGTCTGTTATTTCTGCGAAATAGAAGGACATTCCCGAAGAAATCATCGAGATTGCACTACAGCTTCTCCGGTATCTGCTCTCATTGAGAATAATGGTACTACTGCCGTTGTATGTAGTTCATGTGGTATGGAAGGCCATTCCAGAAGGACTCATCGTGATTGCCCTATGAATCCCGGTAATGCTGGTATATTTATAAAGCCACCCGTTATCACAACAGCTGCAAATAATTCAGTGACATGCCCTCACTGTAGAAGAGAAGGACATTCATGAAGAAGTCATAGCAATTGTGCCATAAACTTTACTGCTCAGAATAGAGTATCGTATTTGAACATTGCCCGGAATCCTGCATTGCCCGAGGTACAAAGAAACAATGCTGGAGCACTGGATGTCATATGCTCTTCATGCGGGGCTCATATGTGGATGTCAGAAAGGAAGAACAACTCCAGCATGGCTACACCTGTGTTTCAAGCATGCTGTGCAGCGGGTCAAGCAATTCTTAGACACTTAGCACCACTTCTAGAACAAATTGTCAATCTGCTTGACTCAGTACTTGTCCATCTACCTTATAAATGACAAAGGATTGAGAAACAAACGCCTTTGATCGGCGACGTTAAATGGGAAAGGGTAGCATCTTCCTATATTATTAAAAGGGATTCTGTATAGAGCACCCCCTTTTCCTTACGCAGCACCCCTTTTTGCTACCTATAGTAATCGCTAAGTTGCAATGGGTAGTTTCTATAACTTTCCAATACCAAGCATCTGTGTCTCTATTTTTACATCAGCATGTAAGTTATGATGTGAGCTGTACATAGGCACACTCCAATGTGTTTTGATTTACATTTTGATCAATCAGCAGTGTACTTGGTATAATGGTGTATCCATGAGTGTGAAAAGAGGGTGGTCGCCAAGAAAACTGGACGGTGAGGTGTTTATAGCTACAAAAAGGGGTGCTGTGTAAGGAAAAGGGGATGCTCTGTACATTTTGCCTTATTAAAATTATGCATAAAGTAGTTTACAGCCACAGCTTTTAAGCTGTAAAATCAATCAATTTAAAGCTGTTTGCGATCACAAATATTATGGGATCATCCCTCTTCTTCTTTTGTTTCAAGAGTTCTGTGGAGCCATAGACAAGGCTCGACATCGACGCCTTATGGTCAGTCTACAAGTATGTAAATGAACTTACTGACGTTCACTGTTCACTATCAAGACTCATTTTTTTCTTTTTCTTTTTACAGGAACCGAAAGAATTGTTAGAAACACTGATAAAATAGCGGACAAGTTGGTACAGCAGATTCAATTACTGAAGCGGAAGAACCGGTTGAGGAAAGAGAGGGCTCTCAGTCGACAGACACTAACGTCGTAGAAGCTGTGGAAGCACCAACCGTTATAAAATGTCGCTATTGCAATAGTGAACGTCATTCAATTATGCAATAAATCCTGATAAATTGCATCCGTGGCCCTGCGTTTTTGTACCAGAGTGAAGCAAAGGTCAAGAAAACGTGGGGAGAATACACGCCCGCGGCAGCGCGATAGTGCCCCGAGCGAAGCAAGGGTCAGCGACTAATATATATAAAATAGATCACAAGTCGTCAAATCAGTAAATCAGCCCGCGAACTTTTGATGATAAATGTAAGTAATTAACTGGCTACAGACTGTTTGGGCATCTGTATATAACAAATCAAATTACAAAATTAGGGCACAGATCTAATCAACAAGGAAATCACTTTGAAGGCAAGACTTAAAACGGCCAAGAAGTTCCTGCAAGATATAAAAACAAAGACATCATCCTCTGATTACAAAAACATGAAATCTATTTACAATCTGCTCAAAGTATAGTAAGTGTGAAACATCATGACAATTATCCTGTACAAACGACTAACCGGCGAGCTTTCCCTTTTTTTATGTTTGACAGTGTTGAGCTTGCCAAGGAAAAGATCTACCTGAATGCTAGCGACACCAACGAGGCTGCGTAGGTCCATGCTTTGATCCGTCCTACCTTTGTCTGTCTTTTCGCAAAAGATACCGACTGGGTAACTCTGTCTGGTCAGAGAGTATCTTGAAATTCAAGAAACAAGAAGAAAATGAATTTTTATTGGACTATGATGGCAAAGCAACTACAGCAAGCAAAATAGATGGAATCATTCTGGACGAGCTCAATGGTGTTGAAATTGGATTGCTTGAAGCCTATAGCCCTAGCTACAAAGTGAACAGGTCGTATTTTTATGAGGATAGAAAGAAAATTGCAAAAAATCTAAAGTGCATGTACAAGACAGTTGTAAACCTGAAAACCGATGTTAGTCCTCTCTCCCGCAAAGATATCAAGGTCTATGGTTTTCATTTCTATTGTAGGTCCGATGCTGCTGCACTTGGTTGTGTCAAATATTGATTGTCTAACTGCAAATATCATTGCAGTAAACAAAATGTATATATACTCTCTTTAAAGACCTTCTACAGGGCCAGACTTGTTTCAATTGAAGTGTTCATTCAAGGTGCCAGCAAACAAACATGTGTCACACTTGCTATCAGCATGGATTTCAGATATTTGGATTATCAAAGTATTGCAGCTTCCACCCAATACTGTTACTAATGGCAAGGGCACATTTTTAAACAAACAGAAATTGCTTCATGAACAACATGCAGCCATTGATACTTTTCTGGGTATTGCTATTTAAACAATCGAAAATTACTTCCTGAACAATTTTACTCCCTAAACAATAAAAGACTACTTTCTGTCTGTACATTTAACAGACCTGTGTCAGTGTACTTCGCAGAAGATGCTATAACATTTTTTCCCGGTTCTTCCACAAGAGAAGATGAAGGTGTCCGCGGCTCCGTTGATTATGCACATTGTCACCACTCATGGAGGTGGCAAGCCCAATCACTGGGTTACGATGAAGTTGAAGCGCTCAATCAAGCTGAAGTGGCCCGCAATTGATCCTTACCATCAAGGTGTCATGTCAACTTTGGAGAAGCCTAACGGCATTCGTTTTTGGCAGAAGAGCATTTCGTTCAAAATACGCGAGCAACATCGAAGTGAAAAAAAAAAAAAATAGTCGTCTCAATAAAATCTCAATTACAACTCTTGATAGAATGATGATAATGTAATTATTAGATTATAATTCGTAAGGGCATTGCTATTTGAACAATCGAAGATTACTTTCTGAGCAATGTCGCTCTGCGAACCATCCCTTACTGCTTTCTTGTACAATTTATCAATTGTGGGCCACTTCAGCTTGATTGAGCGCTTCAACTTCATCGTAACCCAGTGATTGGGCTTGTCACCTCCACGAGTGGTGACAATGTGCATCATCAATGGTGCCACGGACACCTTCATCTTCTCTTGTAGAAGAACTGGCAAAAGTTTTATAGCATCTCCTGCAAAGTGCACTGACACAGATCTGTTGAATGTACAGGCAGAAAGTATTGTTTTGGGGAGTAAAAGTGTTCAGGAAGCAATTATCGATTGTCTGGGAAGAAAAGTTGTTCAGGGAGTAATTTTCGATTGTTCAAATAGCAATACCCTTTTATTATCTGCTGTGAGAAATCAACGCAACCGAGTTTTAGATCAATCATTTAGCTTTAGAATTTATAACATACGAGCTTTCAGGTTGCGTGTTTCAATTATGGATTGTTTGGAAGAATTACCCTTGAAGGGTTTGATAGGCATGTTTTATTTAGTTAAAAAAATAAGAGCTTGGGAAAGTTGCGAGCTCAATGGGCATGGTGACTAACCAACAAGTATTCTTTTAGTGAGACGTTTTTGATCATTTAAGCGAGAAAAAAATGATTTCTGCCAGACTTGAACTGGCGGCCTTCTGCGTGTTAAGCAGATGTGATAACCGACTACACCAAGAAACCAACTGTAGGTTTGTCGGTTTAAACAGATATATATAGCGTATGTAAAATAAGCGAAAGACACTGCAACTTTCTGGCGTATTACTCCCGTTTTAGCCTGGTGTAAAACGGTGGATATATTTTAGGCTGTAGAAGGGTGGAAGATAGAGTTTATAATACGCTCGATTTCTAGACAGAAAATAGTATTTACAAGTTGGGATTTTAAGCGAATGTAAAAAATGATAATCAGAGTAGTAATATAGATTAAAAAAGGGATAGTAATATTCAACTAATCCATCATTTTACTCAAATTAATATACCAACGTTTTACTCTGTGGAGTAAAACGCAGGTAAAACGCTCGTATTAGATGCTGAGTAAAACGGGGGGTAAAACGCTCGTTTTACTCCCGTTTTACCGGCGTTTTACCATTCAAAAAGTTGCAGTGAGAGAAGGTAATGTATTTATTTATTTAACGATGCTTTATATAGTACGACTATTCTACACGTGACTCATTGGATCTCAGCTTCTTCTTTAATCTTGTCACTAGCTTATTGGGTTTGAATACTCTCTTCTTGTTCTTGTTCCAGTTGCGTACAATCCAAGGTACATCCACTTCTAGACTGACATTTTCCCCCCCCTGAAACTGATGTTGGACCTCCAACATTCTCTTTTCTAGTGTCAATTGACTCGAGATCACTATCAGAACTCTTTTCCAATTGTCTCTTGACTGATTTACGAGGAGGATATTGCTGGGTGGATGGGCCTGGGATGTTTTTCTCTGCTTCACCCTTTTCTAATTCTTCCTGTTGCTTTTTGGCTCGTTCATCATTGTTCTCTTCAATTGACTTTGCTTCCATATCTGTATCAATGATGACCTCCTTTTTCTCAAGATCATGAGCTGAAGGTGCTGAATTCTCTACTATAATAGCAGTTGAGGTAGGTGTTTCTAATGCTGTTGTGGCTGTATCTTGACCAATGATGATGCTATTAGACTGTTGAATTGGCATATCCATGTCTTGCTCCTCTGCTTGTTGGGTGGCCTGACCTTGATTCGTGACTATGACCTCACATTCACTTCCACTAGAGGACAGTTCAACAGACATTATACTATTGACCTCTTGCTCAGTCTGAACAGCTTGATCTTGAGATGTAACAGTTTCTATTGCTGGCATTGCTATTGTTTTTCCAGAGTCTAACATAGTTGTATCCTCGCATATAATACCAGCACTATCATCCAAGAAGACAATATCACTTGATGCCAATAATTCCGGTATGTTTGTAATAGCTTCCATTGCTACATTATCCATTGGGGCTAGACGTTTTACCATATTGTCTGGACGTTGAATGCTTTTCACAGTAATGCTAGGCGTAGTAGTATTATCTTGAGAATGTAATAGAGACGTTTTTGGACTAGGAACAGACACATTTAAAGAGGTAGATGTTGCAGACTGGAGTCTTTGTGGCTGTTTACTAGACTCTCCTCCCCCCGTTGATTTGAGCGGCTTGTTCATAGGCCTAGCAGAAGCAATAGACTGGTAGGTGGGTGCTTCAATTGGACGACGAAGATTACTACTGGGTTCATACCATGGTGCTATTGGCTTGATGTTGTTTGTAGTATATGCCAATCTGAGACGATCCACATGGACAAGACTATCCATCGGTTCACCATTCATAGTTTCCAATTTGTATGTGCCATAGTCAGGGTAACTTGCTACTACGATGTATGGTCCTTTGTAGTTTGGTTCTAAGCCGTATTTGCCTTCGTTGGTCATCAACACCATGTCTCCAAGTTCAAATTCTAAAGGCTTGATGGCTGCATCCCATTTCAATTTGTCTTTCTCTGCCATAGCATCAAGTCTAAATTGAGCTGCAGCTCTGTATTGTCCAAGCGCTTCTAACTCACGGGAAGTGAAATCGGCGACTGTTCTGGGATCCTTGGCACTTTCAACATCAATATACGGTCGCAGTGGGTCTCCTGGAATTCGTGGCGTTCTACCATAGGTCAAGAAAAATGGGCTGAATCCTGTTGTAGAGTGTGTTCGAATGCGACATGCCCAAAGAGAGGTGTCCAAAAAGTCATCCCATCTATGAATTGCTCCATTCACATACTTTCGCAATATAGGCTTGATGATCCCGTTAAAACGTTCTACTTTTGAGTTGGTTCTTGGGTGGAAGGCAGACGTTAATTTGTGCTTAAGGCCAACACGAGCAGTGTAAGACTTGACCAAATTGCTTTTGAACTGAGAGCCTCGATCTGTTATTATCTCTACAGGACAGCCAAATTTCATCATAATCTCCTCGTAAATGAAGTCTGCAGTTGCTTCAGCAGATGCCACAGGTACCGCTCTAGCTATTGGCCAATTGGTAAGAGAGTCTACAGCCGTGATGATCCATCTATTGCCCTTGATTGTCATTGGTAGTTCCCCAATAAAGTCAAGATGCCATCTCTCAAATGCCTTTGGTACAGTAAGAGGGTGCATTTCACCATGATGTTTTCTTGACTTGTTTGCATTCACTTGACAAAAAGGACAGGTCTTGATCCAGAAGCTGATGTCTCTCTTCATGGTGGGCCACCAATGTCGCAATCTCAACAAATCTCCCAAATTTCTTGCCGATGCATGCCCAAAACCTTCATGATATTGATTCACCAAGTCAAGACGATTGCAGAATGGAACATATGGTACCTCTTTGACTGTAGCACAACCACCCACATAATGCTGCTCCAAGTGAAAGACTTGATTGCCTCTGGTCACAATATTTTTTTCTTCCTTTTCCAAAAGCTTCAATATTCTTGGATTTGACTGCAAGTACCTCTCTCTATCTTCCTTTGGTTTGATATAGAGCATCGGCCAGTCCTGTTCAAGTTCTTCTTTGGCATCCGTACTATTCAACAATGTTTTCAGAGCATTGATATAAGCAGGCATGATAGATGTCTTGGCAGGCGTAATAAGAGGACCACCAATTCTTGATAAAGCGTCCGGAACCACATGCTGAGAACCAGATTTGTAGACAATATCAGGAGAAAACTGAGCCAATTCAACCATCCAACGATAAAGTCTTGCTGCAGGTCTCTCTTGTGACATCAAGTACTCCAAAGACTGGTGATCCGTGACCACAGTGTAACCAGCGGGACAACCATCCACAAAGCAACGCCATGTCCTAAGAGCATGAATAATGGCCAGCAGTTCTCTCTCTTGTGCAGGGTATTTACGCTCTGCTTCAGACAGCTTTTTGGATTCATACGCCACAGGATGCCATTGGTTTTCCTCATCAGGTTGCAATAGGACAGCACCAATACCAAAATCACTAGAGTCAGTTTCGATACGATAGGGAGAGTTCATATTTGGCAACTGCAAGACGGGTGCTTCAGTCAACAGCATCTTGATACGAGCAAAGCTAGTTTCACAATCCATGTTCCACTTAATAGCTCTGCGTTTAAGACCAGTACCACGAGTGAGATCCGTTAAAGGTGCAGCAATATTAGCAAAACCAGGAATGAAACGACGGTAATGTTGAGCCAAGCCAATAAACTGTCGAATCTCTTGAACATTCTTAGGTCTAGGCCAAGCCGATACAGCAGTAACCTTCTGAGGAGATGGGAGAATGCCTTGTTTGCTAATTTGATAACCCAAAAACACCAGCTTTCGCTGAGCAAACTTGCATTTAGCTTTGTTGACCACAAATTCATGCTTCTTGAAACGATCCAACACCTCTCGCACGTGTTTTTGATGCTCTTCAAAGGTCTTACTGAATATACACACATCGTCCAAGTAACACAAAGCGTATTTGTCGAGACAATCACCAAGAATATCATTCATTTGGGTTTGGAAGCTAAGTGGGGCATTGGTCAATCCTTGAGCAAGTACCAACCATTCAAATTTGCCGTATCGTGTGTTGAATGCCGTCTTGGGGACATCTGATTCTTGTAGACGAATTTGAAAGTAGCCTGATTTCAGATCCAAGCAAGTGAAATAAGACGCTCCTTGCAGTTTGTCCAAACACTCGTCGATACGAGGCAAATACGTGCGGTTCTTGACAGTTAGCTTGTTCAATGCACGATAATCAATGCACATTCGTAAGGACTTGCCATCCTTTTTGCGTACAAATAAGACTGGTGCACCCCACGGAGAAGAAGACGGCCTAATCAATCCAAGATCCAGAAGCTCTTTCAGCTGTTTGCGCAATTCATCCAACTCTGCAGGACTCATTCTGAAAGGTGCACGATTGGCAGGCTTGCAATTTTCATCTTCCAGCTTTATAACATGTTGAGACTTCCGATTTGGAGGTAACCCAGGCAATTGATCTTGAAATACGGTACCAAATTCCTTGATCAGACTGTCTAGCCACTGTTGTTGTTCCTTGGTGTCAGCCTTGGATGATGTTCCCTCATAAACATCCTTGATGTACAATAAACATCCAAAACCACCATGTTTCAACTCTCTGTCTGCTTGCTTGTGAGTAATCAAGTAGTTCAGTGTAGACATAGGAGGTTTCTTGACAACTGATACAGGCTTGATCTCTACAACGCGGGGTTCTTGGCCTAACAAGTAACTATCTGTCTCCCACACAGGTCTAGGACTATGTTCCTTTAACCATGTACGACCGAGGATCAAGTCAAATTTGGTAGGAAACACGTAGGCGGTGACCTGACAGCGATACTCACCATTGATAGAAAGACCAAATGTTACCTTTTGCTTGATCTTGGTGATGTTACCATCCGCTGTTTCAACTTCACGAGGAGGATAGACGCCTTCAGTGTTATCAACATGCAGTAGAGAAACAATATCAGACGACACATAGTTGTCAGATGCACCACTATCAATTAAGACGTGAACCATTGTACGAGTCTTTCCAGCCACTGAAGCATATACTGGTAATGATGATGACTGATTCAAATGTAACAGGTGTTGCGCATCTTGTATCTGGTATATCGTGCTAGTTGTGTTGCAATCTCCATTGTCACTAAATGCAGAATTCTCATAAACGACTGGCTTCAATTCGATAGGCAACATCGACTCAAGCTGACAAGAAGAGTACATCTTGGGAATCTCAGAATGTGCATAAGGTAGCAAAGTAGCCGCTGATGTCGATGACGCAACACTAGTAGAATAAGCCTGACCATGTTCGATTTGTTTATTCATAGTAGTAGTATTGATATCCTTGGTAGATGCTGTTGTCCCATGAGTAATGGAGACATTATTGTTTTTGGTTTTTGGTGTTAATTTTTGTGCAAGTGAAACATGATCAGGAAGGTTTTGAGTAAAAGAGTGCGATTGAACTTCCTTGTTATCAACCACACCTATTAAAAATCCTGCTGTTCTTGCTGTAATTGTCCACCTCCAATAGTAGTATCATCAAGTATCTCAGTTGTATTGGCATAAGACACACCACGACGTCTACCTCTAACACCACGATAACTACCACGATAACCACCACGTCCACGGCTACGGCCTCCGCCACGACCGCCACGGCCACCACGAGGAGCACCATTGCCACTATAATTACCAGTACCGCCTTGCTGTTGTTGTTGACCACTACCATTACGAACCAAATTGTTGTATCTTTGTTGTTCCATAGCCTTGATGTCACGCAATCTCTCAAAGCAGTTCTCACGAATATGGCCAACCATGCCACAATAAAAGCAACCTTCCACAGTATAGCCACGGCTTTGCATAGAGTCAAGATCCATGGGATCGTCTACCATAGCAGGAGTAAGAGAAGAGGTAATACGATTTGGTACTTGATGCTGCATAACCGGATGATAACGTGGAGAAGCAAGAGCCATTGGTGTAGGAGCTAACACACGGGGTCTACGAGCTGCTTCATAAGACAAAGCCATGTTGAATGCCATTCTAAGAGTCAATTCATCCTCATCCACATCATGGATCTGAGCCACAAGCTGGTCATCTACTAGTCCAGACACAAATCGATCACAAGCTTCGTCCTCTGTGATATCAGGCAATGAGAGCTTGACATTTTGAAATTCATTCACATATTGCTGGATCGTGCTTGTTTGAACACATGTACGAAGGCGCTCTCTTGCTAGAGTCTTGGCATTTGGTGGCTTGAATGCTTCAATGAGCAATCTCTTAAATTCCAACCAAGATTTTGGTGCTTCATCCGTGTTAATTTCAGTGGCACGATACCAAGTATCAGCATCACCAGATAAGAGAGTAGACGCGAATTGCATGGTTCTTGTTTCATCCCAGTCATGAAATCGCTTGTGTCTTTCAACAGCACCAATCCATCGATCAATCATTACTGCGTCTCTTGTACCATCATAGGAGTCAGGCAATTTGAGCCTTGTAGAAGAAGAAGCAGTACCAGTATTAGCTGTTGCATTCGTTTTGTTTACTAGTTCTGTAAGCGCACCGATGAATGAATCCATCTTTCCCATAAAATTTTGTTCTTCACTAGTCATCTTGTTGTTGTTTTCCGTAGTATATATCTAATTGGTTTTTGATATATACTATGCTGTAGTTTATCTTATTGACTGTAATGTATCTTATTGACTACTGTAATGTATCTTATTGACTGTAATGTATCTAATTGACTGTAATGTATCTTGTTGATAGAAAACGCGTTCCAATCCAATATACTTTTTCTTGTTGATGAGAAAAAGGCCTTCTTGACAGTAGTATGGTTCAGTAATTCAGTAATTCCGTAAAATATTATATACAGCTGCTGCTACCAATGTCGGTTTAAACAGATATATATAGCGTATGTAAAATAAGCGAAAGAGAAGGTAATGTATTTATTTATTTAACGATGCTTTATATAGTACGACTATTCTACACGTGACTCATTGGATCTCAGCTTCTTCTTTAATCTTGTCACTAGCTTATTGGGTTTGAATACTCTCTTCTTGTTCTTGTTCCAGTTGCGTACAATCCAAGGTACATCCACTTCTAGACTGACAGGTTTGTTTTATCGCGCGTCAAGAACACCTCGATATATATACTTTTTTGTCCACTACAGCCCGCAGTGGTTCTAGGACGTTTTAGGGAACCCTAAAACGACCAAAAGAAATTATTAAAAAAATAAAAAATCAATTTTACTAGTAGGAAAAAGTTTAGAGCCTTTGAAAAATTCAGGCACAGAACCTTTTTTTTCTGTGTGTATCTTCATTTCTAATGCATGAGAAAGGGTAAGCACTGTAGAGTATGCTTGCTCTAAACTTTCTTTTTGTATTGGTTAGTTACCCTTTTATTAGAAAATTATTTGTTCGGGCATTTTCACGTAGGCATTCATACCATCTATATAGTCTGGTACAATAGCGATTGGTGAGTGGATAAAAAATTCAGGAGCACGGGATTGTTTTCTGGCTGCTTGAGCAGCATTGGAACTGGAGGATGATGTGGCGGTGGATGCAACAATTGGAGGGCATCTATTACTTCTAAAGTTGTCCATGGTAGTTACAAAAAAAAAAAAGGCTTAATGGATAATAGCTAAAATGACATGACAACAACTGGCAATCATCAAACAGTTTATACTTTTTTCTTTGTATTGGTATTTCTAAATTGGGTGTTTTTATTGTGAATAAAAAGATTATCGATTCTTTTTCTTCTATTTTCTTCTTTCCCTTCTTATTTTTTTTTGTTCAAACATAGAAACGTTTGAAGGTATGTACAGAAGGTTGCTTGTGGTTAACAACACGGATGTATATGTATGCTCAAATTAATAAGTTTATGTTTTCTTTGGATGATGCTCGCAGACATCCAATTTTCCATCGACATGACTTTTGCGAATATCTCTACCGATACTGATCAGATTTGAACAAAACAAAGACCATTCAGTAGGTATACATTAGTCCCAACATAATCTAAAGGTAAAAACCACCTAATAGACGTTCCCTTTATGAAATAATTCAAAATCATGTATTTTGATTGGCCTCAAGCAGGCACTACCCGACATATTTTTGAAAATACTAATAATAACTATACCATTGTATAGAGAATCAAAAGAGAAACAAAAGTCAAGCACTACGCAACATCCACTCACTTAGTAAATCATAGAGAAATATCCATCCAAACTTGGATCATTTTTCACATTTTCCCTTATTACTGCTTCACATCGTCTATTACAAACTCAAATCCAACACTCCCTAGTCAACAAAAGTACCCCAAACAACTTTTACTATACGTATAGCCAACATTCATATATCAATTCAATGACTTTAACTAGTAGCATTTGCTCAGAATCCATCAATTCATAAAATCATTGATATCTCAACATCCAAGATAGCTATGCAGATTTGGGTTGCAGTTTTGCGTTCTTCGCAAAAATTCGTTATAGTAACGTGCTAATTTCAAAGCTCTACTATTAGTTTTTAAATTTTCGGTCTTCCATTATCCAAATGTCCAAAAGTCAAAAATTCAAAAATCATTTCCAACATCCATGACCAAATATATGATCCCATACACAATATGAGATAACCTGAAACTATTGTAGTACTATGAAAATGAGGCAACTTTAAGCTGAGGACATGGTATTAGAAATGTCTTGTTGTCGAGATAATGAACATTGGAGAGTGCACAATTTAGCTGGGAGTAGATGCATGCCTCATTTTGGAATGCATAAACGAAACCAGAAAAAGTAAGCTACAGTCACCAAGTCATGAAAACAATACTCATTAACAAGTAAAGTATCCCTCTATAACAATAGATTAGCAACTTATTATGTGCGTTATGCCACGCTCCCAATTCAAAAAGAATGATGCATTGAGAAGCTTTCTCCAGGCATAGTTGCTGACATTGAACTGAGATTGAAAACACTACTGTCTAAAATGAGGATGTATGCATCCAGAGATTTGTAATGACCTAAACTTGGCAATTGTTGATAATCAACAGTTGTTCAAGTATATATTAAACTTGTGCAGAATTAAAAGGCGCATCGAACGGTACTAATCTTGTCTGGTTTGATCAACACCAGATGTTTCAAAGCGACTGAATATTTTTTGTCAAATTTTGATGCTTTTTCAATAATATCTCCATCTCTGTCAAAATAAACCTACTTGTAACATTCATTATTATTGTAAAGCAAACAATTTCCTATCGTTTGAGCTCTTACTTAATGTTCTATCTTGACTCTACGTGGAGAAATGAGCAAAAACGTCTGACTAAAAAATTGTCAGCTAATTTTTTTAACCTGTCAGGGTAAGGGAAAATTGGCCATTCTCATCCAATTTTCCATCGACATGACTTTTGCGAATATCTCTACCGATACTGATCAGATTTGAACAAAACAAAGACCATTCAGTAGGTATACATTAGTCCCAACATAATCTAAAGGTAAAAACCACCTAATAGACGTTCCCTTTATGAAATAATTCAAAATCATGTATTTTGATTGGCCTCAAGCAGGCACTACCCGACATATTTTTGAAAATACTAATAATAACTATACCATTGTATAGAGAATCAAAAGAGAAACAAAAGTCAAGCACTACGCAACATCCACTCACTTAGTAAATCATAGAGAAATATCCATCCAAACTTGGATCATTTTTCACATTTTCCCTTATTACTGCTTCACATCGTCTATTACAAACTCAAATCCAACACTCCCTAGTCAACAAAAGTACCCCAAACAACTTTTACTATACGTATAGCCAACATTCATATATCAATTCAATGACTTTAACTAGTAGCATTTGCTCAGAATCCATCAATTCATAAAATCATTGATATCTCAACATCCAAGATAGCTATGCAGATTTGGGTTGCAGTTTTGCGTTCTTCGCAAAAATTCGTTATAGTAACGTGCTAATTTCAAAGCTCTACTATTAGTTTTTAAATTTTCGGTCTTCCATTATCCAAATGTCCAAAAGTCAAAAATTCAAAAATCATTTCCAACATCCATGACCAAATATATGATCCCATACACAATATGAGATAACCTGAAACTATTGTAGTACTATGAAAATGAGGCAACTTTAAGCTGAGGACATGGTATTAGAAATGTCTTGTTGTCGAGATAATGAACATTGGAGAGTGCACAATTTAGCTGGGAGTAGATGCATGCCTCATTTTGGAATGCATAAACGAAACCAGAAAAAGTAAGCTACAGTCACCAAGTCATGAAAACAATACTCATTAACAAGTAAAGTATCCCTCTATAACAATAGATTAGCAACTTATTATGTGCGTTATGCCACGCTCCCAATTCAAAAAGAATGATGCATTGAGAAGCTTTCTCCAGGCATAGTTGCTGACATTGAACTGAGATTGAAAACACTACTGTCTAAAATGAGGATGTATGCATCCAGAGATTTGTAATGACCTAAACTTGGCAATTGTTGATAATCAACAGTTGTTCAAGTATATATTAAACTTGTGCAGAATTAAAAGGCGCATCGAACGGTACTAATCTTGTCTGGTTTGATCAACACCAGATGTTTCAAAGCGACTGAATATTTTTTGTCAAATTTTGATGCTTTTTCAATAATATCTCCATCTCTGTCAAAATAAACCTACTTGTAACATTCATTATTATTGTAAAGCAAACAATTTCCTATCGTTTGAGCTCTTACTTAATGTTCTATCTTGACTCTACGTGGAGAAATGAGCAAAAACGTCTGACTAAAAAATTGTCAGCTAATTTTTTTAACCTGTCAGGGTAAGGGAAAATTGGCCATTCTCATCCAATTTTCCATCGACATGACTTTTGCGAATATCTCTACCGATACTGATCAGATTTGAACAAAACAAAGACCATTCAGTAGGTATACATTAGTCCCAACATAATCTAAAGGTAAAAACCACCTAATAGACGTTCCCTTTATGAAATAATTCAAAATCATGTATTTTGATTGGCCTCAAGCAGGCACTACCCGACATATTTTTGAAAATACTAATAATAACTATACCATTGTATAGAGAATCAAAAGAGAAACAAAAGTCAAGCACTACGCAACATCCACTCACTTAGTAAATCATAGAGAAATATCCATCCAAACTTGGATCATTTTTCACATTTTCCCTTATTACTGCTTCACATCGTCTATTACAAACTCAAATCCAACACTCCCTAGTCAACAAAAGTACCCCAAACAACTTTTACTATACGTATAGCCAACATTCATATATCAATTCAATGACTTTAACTAGTAGCATTTGCTCAGAATCCATCAATTCATAAAATCATTGATATCTCAACATCCAAGATAGCTATGCAGATTTGGGTTGCAGTTTTGCGTTCTTCGCAAAAATTCGTTATAGTAACGTGCTAATTTCAAAGCTCTACTATTAGTTTTTAAATTTTCGGTCTTCCATTATCCAAATGTCCAAAAGTCAAAAATTCAAAAATCATTTCCAACATCCATGACCAAATATATGATCCCATACACAATATGAGATAACCTGAAACTATTGTAGTACTATGAAAATGAGGCAACTTTAAGCTGAGGACATGGTATTAGAAATGTCTTGTTGTCGAGATAATGAACATTGGAGAGTGCACAATTTAGCTGGGAGTAGATGCATGCCTCATTTTGGAATGCATAAACGAAACCAGAAAAAGTAAGCTACAGTCACCAAGTCATGAAAACAATACTCATTAACAAGTAAAGTATCCCTCTATAACAATAGATTAGCAACTTATTATGTGCGTTATGCCACGCTCCCAATTCAAAAAGAATGATGCATTGAGAAGCTTTCTCCAGGCATAGTTGCTGACATTGAACTGAGATTGAAAACACTACTGTCTAAAATGAGGATGTATGCATCCAGAGATTTGTAATGACCTAAACTTGGCAATTGTTGATAATCAACAGTTGTTCAAGTATATATTAAACTTGTGCAGAATTAAAAGGCGCATCGAACGGTACTAATCTTGTCTGGTTTGATCAACACCAGATGTTTCAAAGCGACTGAATATTTTTTGTCAAATTTTGATGCTTTTTCAATAATATCTCCATCTCTGTCAAAATAAACCTACTTGTAACATTCATTATTATTGTAAAGCAAACAATTTCCTATCGTTTGAGCTCTTACTTAATGTTCTATCTTGACTCTACGTGGAGAAATGAGCAAAAACGTCTGACTAAAAAATTGTCAGCTAATTTTTTTAACCTGTCAGGGTAAGGGAAAATTGGCCATTCTCATCCAATTTTCCATCGACATGACTTTTGCGAATATCTCTACCGATACTGATCAGATTTGAACAAAACAAAGACCATTCAGTAGGTATACATTAGTCCCAACATAATCTAAAGGTAAAAACCACCTAATAGACGTTCCCTTTATGAAATAATTCAAAATCATGTATTTTGATTGGCCTCAAGCAGGCACTACCCGACATATTTTTGAAAATACTAATAATAACTATACCATTGTATAGAGAATCAAAAGAGAAACAAAAGTCAAGCACTACGCAACATCCACTCACTTAGTAAATCATAGAGAAATATCCATCCAAACTTGGATCATTTTTCACATTTTCCCTTATTACTGCTTCACATCGTCTATTACAAACTCAAATCCAACACTCCCTAGTCAACAAAAGTACCCCAAACAACTTTTACTATACGTATAGCCAACATTCATATATCAATTCAATGACTTTAACTAGTAGCATTTGCTCAGAATCCATCAATTCATAAAATCATTGATATCTCAACATCCAAGATAGCTATGCAGATTTGGGTTGCAGTTTTGCGTTCTTCGCAAAAATTCGTTATAGTAACGTGCTAATTTCAAAGCTCTACTATTAGTTTTTAAATTTTCGGTCTTCCATTATCCAAATGTCCAAAAGTCAAAAATTCAAAAATCATTTCCAACATCCATGACCAAATATATGATCCCATACACAATATGAGATAACCTGAAACTATTGTAGTACTATGAAAATGAGGCAACTTTAAGCTGAGGACATGGTATTAGAAATGTCTTGTTGTCGAGATAATGAACATTGGAGAGTGCACAATTTAGCTGGGAGTAGATGCATGCCTCATTTTGGAATGCATAAACGAAACCAGAAAAAGTAAGCTACAGTCACCAAGTCATGAAAACAATACTCATTAACAAGTAAAGTATCCCTCTATAACAATAGATTAGCAACTTATTATGTGCGTTATGCCACGCTCCCAATTCAAAAAGAATGATGCATTGAGAAGCTTTCTCCAGGCATAGTTGCTGACATTGAACTGAGATTGAAAACACTACTGTCTAAAATGAGGATGTATGCATCCAGAGATTTGTAATGACCTAAACTTGGCAATTGTTGATAATCAACAGTTGTTCAAGTATATATTAAACTTGTGCAGAATTAAAAGGCGCATCGAACGGTACTAATCTTGTCTGGTTTGATCAACACCAGATGTTTCAAAGCGACTGAATATTTTTTGTCAAATTTTGATGCTTTTTCAATAATATCTCCATCTCTGTCAAAATAAACCTACTTGTAACATTCATTATTATTGTAAAGCAAACAATTTCCTATCGTTTGAGCTCTTACTTAATGTTCTATCTTGACTCTACGTGGAGAAATGAGCAAAAACGTCTGACTAAAAAATTGTCAGCTAATTTTTTTAACCTGTCAGGGTAAGGGAAAATTGGCCATTCTCATCCAATTTTCCATCGACATGACTTTTGCGAATATCTCTACCGATACTGATCAGATTTGAACAAAACAAAGACCATTCAGTAGGTATACATTAGTCCCAACATAATCTAAAGGTAAAAACCACCTAATAGACGTTCCCTTTATGAAATAATTCAAAATCATGTATTTTGATTGGCCTCAAGCAGGCACTACCCGACATATTTTTGAAAATACTAATAATAACTATACCATTGTATAGAGAATCAAAAGAGAAACAAAAGTCAAGCACTACGCAACATCCACTCACTTAGTAAATCATAGAGAAATATCCATCCAAACTTGGATCATTTTTCACATTTTCCCTTATTACTGCTTCACATCGTCTATTACAAACTCAAATCCAACACTCCCTAGTCAACAAAAGTACCCCAAACAACTTTTACTATACGTATAGCCAACATTCATATATCAATTCAATGACTTTAACTAGTAGCATTTGCTCAGAATCCATCAATTCATAAAATCATTGATATCTCAACATCCAAGATAGCTATGCAGATTTGGGTTGCAGTTTTGCGTTCTTCGCAAAAATTCGTTATAGTAACGTGCTAATTTCAAAGCTCTACTATTAGTTTTTAAATTTTCGGTCTTCCATTATCCAAATGTCCAAAAGTCAAAAATTCAAAAATCATTTCCAACATCCATGACCAAATATATGATCCCATACACAATATGAGATAACCTGAAACTATTGTAGTACTATGAAAATGAGGCAACTTTAAGCTGAGGACATGGTATTAGAAATGTCTTGTTGTCGAGATAATGAACATTGGAGAGTGCACAATTTAGCTGGGAGTAGATGCATGCCTCATTTTGGAATGCATAAACGAAACCAGAAAAAGTAAGCTACAGTCACCAAGTCATGAAAACAATACTCATTAACAAGTAAAGTATCCCTCTATAACAATAGATTAGCAACTTATTATGTGCGTTATGCCACGCTCCCAATTCAAAAAGAATGATGCATTGAGAAGCTTTCTCCAGGCATAGTTGCTGACATTGAACTGAGATTGAAAACACTACTGTCTAAAATGAGGATGTATGCATCCAGAGATTTGTAATGACCTAAACTTGGCAATTGTTGATAATCAACAGTTGTTCAAGTATATATTAAACTTGTGCAGAATTAAAAGGCGCATCGAACGGTACTAATCTTGTCTGGTTTGATCAACACCAGATGTTTCAAAGCGACTGAATATTTTTTGTCAAATTTTGATGCTTTTTCAATAATATCTCCATCTCTGTCAAAATAAACCTACTTGTAACATTCATTATTATTGTAAAGCAAACAATTTCCTATCGTTTGAGCTCTTACTTAATGTTCTATCTTGACTCTACGTGGAGAAATGAGCAAAAACGTCTGACTAAAAAATTGTCAGCTAATTTTTTTAACCTGTCAGGGTAAGGGAAAATTGGCCATTCTCATCCAATTTTCCATCGACATGACTTTTGCGAATATCTCTACCGATACTGATCAGATTTGAACAAAACAAAGACCATTCAGTAGGTATACATTAGTCCCAACATAATCTAAAGGTAAAAACCACCTAATAGACGTTCCCTTTATGAAATAATTCAAAATCATGTATTTTGATTGGCCTCAAGCAGGCACTACCCGACATATTTTTGAAAATACTAATAATAACTATACCATTGTATAGAGAATCAAAAGAGAAACAAAAGTCAAGCACTACGCAACATCCACTCACTTAGTAAATCATAGAGAAATATCCATCCAAACTTGGATCATTTTTCACATTTTCCCTTATTACTGCTTCACATCGTCTATTACAAACTCAAATCCAACACTCCCTAGTCAACAAAAGTACCCCAAACAACTTTTACTATACGTATAGCCAACATTCATATATCAATTCAATGACTTTAACTAGTAGCATTTGCTCAGAATCCATCAATTCATAAAATCATTGATATCTCAACATCCAAGATAGCTATGCAGATTTGGGTTGCAGTTTTGCGTTCTTCGCAAAAATTCGTTATAGTAACGTGCTAATTTCAAAGCTCTACTATTAGTTTTTAAATTTTCGGTCTTCCATTATCCAAATGTCCAAAAGTCAAAAATTCAAAAATCATTTCCAACATCCATGACCAAATATATGATCCCATACACAATATGAGATAACCTGAAACTATTGTAGTACTATGAAAATGAGGCAACTTTAAGCTGAGGACATGGTATTAGAAATGTCTTGTTGTCGAGATAATGAACATTGGAGAGTGCACAATTTAGCTGGGAGTAGATGCATGCCTCATTTTGGAATGCATAAACGAAACCAGAAAAAGTAAGCTACAGTCACCAAGTCATGAAAACAATACTCATTAACAAGTAAAGTATCCCTCTATAACAATAGATTAGCAACTTATTATGTGCGTTATGCCACGCTCCCAATTCAAAAAGAATGATGCATTGAGAAGCTTTCTCCAGGCATAGTTGCTGACATTGAACTGAGATTGAAAACACTACTGTCTAAAATGAGGATGTATGCATCCAGAGATTTGTAATGACCTAAACTTGGCAATTGTTGATAATCAACAGTTGTTCAAGTATATATTAAACTTGTGCAGAATTAAAAGGCGCATCGAACGGTACTAATCTTGTCTGGTTTGATCAACACCAGATGTTTCAAAGCGACTGAATATTTTTTGTCAAATTTTGATGCTTTTTCAATAATATCTCCATCTCTGTCAAAATAAACCTACTTGTAACATTCATTATTATTGTAAAGCAAACAATTTCCTATCGTTTGAGCTCTTACTTAATGTTCTATCTTGACTCTACGTGGAGAAATGAGCAAAAACGTCTGACTAAAAAATTGTCAGCTAATTTTTTTAACCTGTCAGGGTAAGGGAAAATTGGCCATTCTCATCCAATTTTCCATCGACATGACTTTTGCGAATATCTCTACCGATACTGATCAGATTTGAACAAAACAAAGACCATTCAGTAGGTATACATTAGTCCCAACATAATCTAAAGGTAAAAACCACCTAATAGACGTTCCCTTTATGAAATAATTCAAAATCATGTATTTTGATTGGCCTCAAGCAGGCACTACCCGACATATTTTTGAAAATACTAATAATAACTATACCATTGTATAGAGAATCAAAAGAGAAACAAAAGTCAAGCACTACGCAACATCCACTCACTTAGTAAATCATAGAGAAATATCCATCCAAACTTGGATCATTTTTCACATTTTCCCTTATTACTGCTTCACATCGTCTATTACAAACTCAAATCCAACACTCCCTAGTCAACAAAAGTACCCCAAACAACTTTTACTATACGTATAGCCAACATTCATATATCAATTCAATGACTTTAACTAGTAGCATTTGCTCAGAATCCATCAATTCATAAAATCATTGATATCTCAACATCCAAGATAGCTATGCAGATTTGGGTTGCAGTTTTGCGTTCTTCGCAAAAATTCGTTATAGTAACGTGCTAATTTCAAAGCTCTACTATTAGTTTTTAAATTTTCGGTCTTCCATTATCCAAATGTCCAAAAGTCAAAAATTCAAAAATCATTTCCAACATCCATGACCAAATATATGATCCCATACACAATATGAGATAACCTGAAACTATTGTAGTACTATGAAAATGAGGCAACTTTAAGCTGAGGACATGGTATTAGAAATGTCTTGTTGTCGAGATAATGAACATTGGAGAGTGCACAATTTAGCTGGGAGTAGATGCATGCCTCATTTTGGAATGCATAAACGAAACCAGAAAAAGTAAGCTACAGTCACCAAGTCATGAAAACAATACTCATTAACAAGTAAAGTATCCCTCTATAACAATAGATTAGCAACTTATTATGTGCGTTATGCCACGCTCCCAATTCAAAAAGAATGATGCATTGAGAAGCTTTCTCCAGGCATAGTTGCTGACATTGAACTGAGATTGAAAACACTACTGTCTAAAATGAGGATGTATGCATCCAGAGATTTGTAATGACCTAAACTTGGCAATTGTTGATAATCAACAGTTGTTCAAGTATATATTAAACTTGTGCAGAATTAAAAGGCGCATCGAACGGTACTAATCTTGTCTGGTTTGATCAACACCAGATGTTTCAAAGCGACTGAATATTTTTTGTCAAATTTTGATGCTTTTTCAATAATATCTCCATCTCTGTCAAAATAAACCTACTTGTAACATTCATTATTATTGTAAAGCAAACAATTTCCTATCGTTTGAGCTCTTACTTAATGTTCTATCTTGACTCTACGTGGAGAAATGAGCAAAAACGTCTGACTAAAAAATTGTCAGCTAATTTTTTTAACCTGTCAGGGTAAGGGAAAATTGGCCATTCTCATCCAATTTTCCATCGACATGACTTTTGCGAATATCTCTACCGATACTGATCAGATTTGAACAAAACAAAGACCATTCAGTAGGTATACATTAGTCCCAACATAATCTAAAGGTAAAAACCACCTAATAGACGTTCCCTTTATGAAATAATTCAAAATCATGTATTTTGATTGGCCTCAAGCAGGCACTACCCGACATATTTTTGAAAATACTAATAATAACTATACCATTGTATAGAGAATCAAAAGAGAAACAAAAGTCAAGCACTACGCAACATCCACTCACTTAGTAAATCATAGAGAAATATCCATCCAAACTTGGATCATTTTTCACATTTTCCCTTATTACTGCTTCACATCGTCTATTACAAACTCAAATCCAACACTCCCTAGTCAACAAAAGTACCCCAAACAACTTTTACTATACGTATAGCCAACATTCATATATCAATTCAATGACTTTAACTAGTAGCATTTGCTCAGAATCCATCAATTCATAAAATCATTGATATCTCAACATCCAAGATAGCTATGCAGATTTGGGTTGCAGTTTTGCGTTCTTCGCAAGAGCGGGGTCCAAAAGCGGAAGCCGAAACTATTTTCGGAGTTTGAAAATACAGCCGGCTGAATTCTTGTGGCTCTCTCAAGTGGCATTTGAATGTTAGTGAGCAGACATTGAGGGTATCGCTGCAGTAGTATTATGTCTACTAAACAATAAGTTTCGGTTGGGTATAAGAACTCTTGTTGCTCGAAGTTTCCAATTTAGTAGGGCAGTCAGTCTGTGAAGATTAAGGTACTCTTGATGGGTAAATATGTTTGTGTTATGGAACAACATGGAATAAGCTTTGACGATTAAAGGTGTATCCCAGTTACTGAGGTGCCAAGGTTCGTCAGATGTGATGAACATGATACAAGATAAATTACTCTTTTGACATTCAGAATTAGTATAATAAATACACTGGGCAGAATTGTATATACTAGTAACAAAAAATACGCTAGTATTTTACTAATATTTGAAATATTAGTAAAATATTAGTAACATTTTAGCTAGCTAGTATTTGACTAATGATGAATACCTATCACTAGTATTTTGACTAGTATTTGAAGGGAATTGAATTGAATTATTTAGATGCCAGTTTGAATCGTGAATATAATGTGCTTAATTCAAGTCAAGATACTCAACAGATCAGAATATTTCTGTAATCACCGAAAATGAGTGAGACATCTAAAATTGGGTTGATCAAATCTTTTTGTTTCAAGCTAATCGATTGCTGTTTACGAAATCCAGTATAGAAAACACTGTTTCAAACGTGCTTTAGAATGTGTTCATAGGCTTAATGAGTTTTGAAAAAAGGTTTTAGCCATACGCATAAACGCAATAATGGATGATGCTTTTTTAGCTGTTCCTGAATTTACTATTATCTGATTATCGATAGCAAATCGCTGGTTTATACAGAATAAATTGCAAAATCATGGGCCAAAATGGAAATTATTGGGGATTTTATAGGTTGCTATTACGGGTAATTTATTAAATAAAAGAATGTTATTGAATTTGGGTCAGTATTGAATAGCTATATAAATAAAATAGTGAGGAATGGCTAGCAAAAGTGCAAGAAGCGGCAAGGGCACGGCACGACCGTAGCTAGAGATGGGCATATACAACGATTGAGGGAGCTATAAACTGTGTTGATAACTGGATGCCATGGAAATAGCACAGCGTTGATAAGAGGAGCAGCAATCAGTTGCCTTATACCGTATTCACTGCAATATAAAGGCAAGTTAGCATGTCATGTACAGCGGTGTCAATTTAAATGCCTTTAATTTACCTTCTGATGAAGTATCTACTGACGATTTGTTTGCAAGATTAGGACGTCTACTATTACGTGGTGGCCAATTGATTTAGTTTAACTATAATTAAGATCACCATGTTAAAATTTGTAGTACAAAGTGTAAAGGTGCTATAACATACCTGATGACAGCACAAATGTATAAAACAAGAAAGTAAGGCCATTGCTTGTGGAATTATTCAGCAGCGACCAACAAGTAAAGTAACCAATACATTAAATGTAGATTGATGGAAGCATTTGGGCTAAAAATCAAAGTAAATCTCAGAGGTTGGTCACAAAGATACATTTAGATTACTTACATTAGGCACACGGGAAACAGAAACTGAGCATCATATTATAGCAGAAAAGAAAAGGGAGAAAAAAAAGAAAGAGTGCTGTTTGTACATGCCGAAATCTCCAGCTATTTATATTTTTTTTCATCCATTGCATCCCCAAAGTATTTCTCACCTACTAATATATCCCCAAAATCTATCGGGTACACTTCAATGATTGCCGCATGTTCAAATTTATGAGAATTTTCTTCAACATCTTCACTTAAATCAGCCTGAAACATCAAGGCAGTCTAGTGATGATGATACCATCTCGGACAGCATCATCAGTTAATTACCATAACATCTTAATTTCAATGGTAAAAAAAAACAAGTCAGTTACCTCTTGTCTCAAATGTTTGTATGATATTTGGTTCGACCACTAAACGATTTATATCACATAACCTAATACTCTACTATTGATATATTTCAATATGTTGTATCAGCCTCAAAAAAAGAAGAAACTCGGGCATCATCTAGTGTAGCTAATCCAGCATTCAAGTACGAAGGGAAGCTACATTTGTTTGAGATTCTAAGTCTTGAGCCATGGCTCATCCCGGAATTCGAATAATGGATCAAAAAAATCAAAGACATGTTGTTGTGAGTATGATGGTTGTTGGGTTCAATTTTATCATGCGCTACATTCATGAACGACCAATATTATTACTACCAAATGCCTATAAGATGCCACCTAGATCAAAAGCTTGAATGCAGAGGATATACAACGAGATGCATCTAGTAGGCTTTCTTCAATAACATTGAAAATGATTATCATCGCTATAAGCCCATTTATTCTGTCGACATGCGCGCAAAAAACAAGCGGCACTGCAAGCATGGTTTCAATCATACTACAAAGTCAGGGTAATAAGCAATCTGGATGATCTACAGGAATTGCTAAAATGGAAGTCAGATCCATTTCCTTTTTGTGATGCTACTACATACAATTAGAATGTCTCTTTTTCTTAATACTTTATTCATAATAGCTCCTTTCATACTCTGCGTACATTCATGATCAAAGCATATCACTGATAAAGCCTGGATACTACGAGTCTCAATGGATTGAGGTTTGGGTAGACTACCATTATTATGTTTCATGTTGGTAGATGGAATACAATTCTTAAAATAAATCTTCTCTGTTTACCAATTTCCCTCTTTTTGAATTCAAAAGTCTGTTTCTTCTTATCAAATTGGGCATAAGAGAAACCAGAAACATTCCATAATAGACGAGGCTTTTCAAGTGCAGTAAAGTTATCTCATCTTGCTTTAAATTAGGAACATTTTGAAATGGAGAGAGTAAATTTATCAATTCTCAATTTGAAATAAAATAAAATCAAAGCTGCTAAGAGAAGCTTTATCTAAGCATTTGAAGAAAGCTATTTCTGCTTTCGATATCGACTATAAATGAATACATAAGATCATAGCATAATATTTCATTTCATAAAAAAAAACATTACAGACACGTTTGAATAATCAATTTTATCTATATAGCTAAAAAGACATGTATAAGCGGTATTTTGAAGGTTTTTAAACTGAATGGATAGCACTTTTACAAAATCCTTCATGAACTGAAATGGCTTCAAAGTGCAATGGTTTGTCCAATAGCTCCTGGAAAACAGGCATTACAAGCGATGACTAATTTATTCGGCTTCTCAAGCAGCAAAATCAATACCTCCATTGGCCATGGTAATTAAAAGTGAACATTGCTCAAATGTACTTCCGCAATCGTTGCCCCTGAAAATACTAGTAAAATACTAGCTGATTTTTTGTTACTAGTATTTGCAATTCTGCCCAGTGATAGGATAATAGATTTAAGATTTTGTCTTCATCAATAAATCTTTAGTTTTTGTGTCTGATCTTATTTAAATAAGTCTTTTCTTGTTTTTCTAATATTGAACACTTTTTATAAGCTACAAATTATAACCTAGTTATTCTTTGTGCTTAACACAGTCCAGTAAATAGATTTGCCGTCAGATCCCCACATGATGACCTTAGTTTCATCAAAAAGTCTCTATTTATGCCAGTCATCCTTAATCAAAGGATGATGTCTTCTGGTCCAAGCAAGACGCTTTTTCTGGTTGTCCTTACGGATAAAATTGGTCTTGACCTTCCTTTCAGCCTTAAAAACTTTGCGCTAAAGTATGTACTACTGTATATGCCGCAGGGTTATTTGGACTCCTCCCGTATGACCAATGTAGCACTGCACGCCCCTGGGGCCATATAAATTATCGTTGCAACGATTCTTCTCAATGTATATTATATAAGCGAGCTATTGTAAGTACAAGTAACACATTTACGCACATTTTATCAACTCTGAACTTTTCTACTCTAGGAAAATCAACCAGAGACAATATTTGCAATCAGTAAGCAAACCTCTTACTACGCAAGGTTTCAAAGGCCCTTTCAATGAAAGCAATATTGAGCTTCGGAAGATCATCATAAAAGAGACAATCAAAAAAGCAAAAATGGCCACTAATAAGGACAAGGGCAAGTGTGAACATTAATGCAATTTTTTGTCCCAACAAATTAATTTATCAAATTTAATAGCATTTTGAATAACAACATCATTGACTTTGTTTCCAACTATAAACACAACGGCGCTCACTTGGCTCTCAATGAACATTACGCTTACTTCAAGGGAAAGTATGAGCGTCTCAGAAAAAACAATCAACAAGTAGTTAAAGCTACCTATAAAATGCTCAATGATCATGTAAGTAGTGCGCAGTAATTCCTGTAAGTCAGAAATTTCTAATATAACAATAATTAGGATGGAAATCTCACTGACACAATCAAGCACTTGAAAGCAAAGAGCTACGACACAAACAGCATATTGAAACAGCTTGAAATCTAGTACGTTTGGGCTTAACTATACGATAGCAAAAAAGCTAATGATTTCCATATAGCCATTATTTATTATGGCAAAATGTACAGAGCACCCCCTTTTCCTTACACAGCACCCCTTTTTGTAGCTATAAACACCTCCCTTACGAATACATAGTTGACTGTCTGCTTCTTTGCATCTTTTTGTATATCACCGTCCAGTTTTCTTAGCGACCACCCTGTTTTCACACTCATGGATACACCATTATACTAAGTACACTACTGATTGATCAAAATGTAAATCAAAACACATTGGAGTGTGCCTATGTACAGCTCACATCATAACTTACATGCTGATGTAAAAATAGAGACACAGATGCTTGGTATTGGAAAGTTACAGAAACTACCCATTGCAACTTAGCGATTACTATAGGTAGCAAAAAGGGGTGCTGCGTAAGGAAAAGGGGGTGCTCTATACAGAATCCCTTTTTGAAGCTGATGTATCATTTCTAAACCGGATTGTTATATCAAATATGGTAGTAAAGTCTCACACTCAAGGTCTTAGGCTATTCTTGATCACCTTTGGGTAAATCATAAGAAGCATGATTTACATGTCACTTATTGGTAGATAGTAATCGCATGGTATGATAGTTCATCATTATACTGTAGACCCCAGTATAATGAAAAGTATATAAATGCATCCTCTGGATGCATTGTGAATAAAAGTGTAATTCTTTGGCAGATTTAATTATCTTTGACTTTTGACATAACACGGATGTCGAATTAAACTAAAACAACTAAGTTCAAGCACAAATCACATCAGATCATAAAAACATCAACATGAAACTGGATTCAGTTACTGATCCATTAGTCGTATGTTCATCACACTAGATATAATCTATTGTTCCATCACCCAGATCTTCCCATCCAACACCTTATCCTCGCATCAAATCCCTCAGTTCGAATAGTATATAAACCCTCTTATTTCAAATGTAATAAACGATATTCTTTACCTGATTAATTTTATACTTTTTTATAAATAATTTATTTCTGATAAATTAGAAGCTATTCATTCGGCCATGTTGAAGTATTCTTTGGAACAGTTTACTGATTTGAAGATGAAGTGGTTAGATACTGCATGTTCATTTATATATTGCGATGCATCGTAATCAAGCCACATAATCTACGTTTCCATTAGTGGTGAGCCTTTTTTGAAGTGTGCTGCTACGAATGAAAACTTGAAGCTCAACGACACCGAGCGCTGATCCTCTGGAGTAAAAGTAGATCTCACCGTCAAATCCATCAAATATCCGCAGGATGCATCAATACTTGAGATGAGCGGCCCAATTGACAAGACTGACCTCAAGCACTTCTTGGAAGATAGAAATGAAATTGCTCGTAACATGAAATATATCCTCAAGGATATACTTGGCGCTTGTCCAAATCCATCTCATACTCTGATCAATGACCTTCGAGTAGACGGCTTTCAGGTTTATTGTAAGTTGTTCACAATCGTATTGTGAGGAATGATCTCTAATACTCTGTCGTTTCCAGATGGTCAATTTTACATTTACAGCCTGGTGTCGCCTTGCCGAAGCTATTATGTTTTTACCAATGTCGCCCAGTTCCCTATACCGATGAACCCTGCTTTATTCAAGACCAATGCCCCCAAATTTTTCAGGATGTTATCATTGATACCTGAGCTCTTTAATGAAATGATGCGTAACATCGACACAATTTACGAAGGGGCGTTGCTATTTGAACGATTGAGAATTATTTCCCAAACAATAAAAGATTACTTTCTGAGCAATGTTGCTCTGCGAGCCATCACTTACTGCTTTCCTGTACATTTATCAATTGCGGGCCACTTCAGCTTGGTTGAGCGCTTCAACTTCATCGTAACCCAGCGGTTGGACTTGTCACCTCCATGAGTGGTGACGATACGCATCATCAATGGCGCCACGGACACCTTCATCTTCTCTTGTGGAAGAACCGGCAAAAAATGTTATAGCATCTTCTGCGAAGTACACTGACACAAGTTTGTTGAATTTACAGGCAGAAAGTAATCTTTAATTGTTTGCGAAGTAAAATTGTTCAGAAAGTAATCTTCGATTGTTCAAGTAGCAACATCCTTCTTGATAAACGATCGTCCACCTAACTGGTACTTTAACCTTGATCTGCGTTCAACAGTCTTTTTGAAAATTTCTGTGACGTAAGCTCCTGAGAACAGCTGATGGATATAAGCTCTTGCATGATAGCCTATCAATGGTATGACATACCAATTTGATGATTGATGTTGTGGAGTATTTAGATCCTGAACAAATCAAAGAGATATTACTTCAGCTATCACTTGGAGCTTGATGTCCAGCATCAATCAGTAAATTACGGAATGTTAGAAATCCAGAGGATGAAATTGATCGTCTTACCTAATTTAGTATATTTATAAAGTTGATTAAAACCGCTTTTATACTTTTTCTCTTCTTCTCTTCTTTAGCAATATTCTACAGTAAATATGAGTGGTCATGGAAGGAATTCCTCTGTTCATATTGAAGAAGAGCTGGCACAGATTAGAAGATACGAAGATTTTTCAACGACTGGTAAGAAAATCTAGAAACGCGAACACTATTTTTCTCCTTGCATAAAACACTGACAGTAAAATTTTCAAGATTGGGTTAGAGATGCAATCCTTGAAAGGTACAGACAATCCTCTGTACAAAACTCCAATGTAAACGATAATTCATGGCGTGCTTGGTGGCATTTGACATTTGAATCAACAGAATCTTGGATTGTTGTGTTGCTAGTTGGTAACATACTGTAGACAACTTTCTTTTACAATGTGGCATTGGCTGATACTTTATCGTAGGTGCAGCTATTGGGCTCATGTCAGCACTGATTGCCATTGTAACAGATTGGTTATCAGATATAAAGCTCGGCTATTGCTCAAGTGCTTGGTGGCTGAATCAAAAGTTTTGTTGTTGGGAGATCGAAGACGGTAATCACTGGCATAAATAATGGACACCAGAGTGCAATATTGAGACAGCATATAGGGAGTGGATCTTGTAACGATTGGACTACATGGAGCGAGTTTGTGCATCTTGGGCCTGATGTCTATTTCATCAAGTGGCTATTTTATGTGATGTGGGCTGTAAGTACCTGAAATTCATGTTTCAGTGCAAGAGTATTTATGGTTAGTAGACTTTGTTTGCCACAACCTGTGCTTATCTGGTCAAGAAATATGCACCATACGCTGCTGGATCCGGTATTTCAGAAATCAAGTGTATCATTGGTAAGCGTATACGGCAATGTCATACTTGGCTCGACTATTAACACCACAATGCTGCAGCTGGTTTTGTGATGAAAGGTTTCCTCGGTGGATGGACATTAGTTATGAAGAGTATTGGCTTGGTAAATTACAAATTGAGACTGGAGAGTTTGTGTAGCAGCCAATTTAAATTGTATATTAGACAATGGCTGTGGCCTCAAATTTGTCCATCGGTAAAGAGGGTCCCTCGGTACATATGGCATGTTGTGTGGGAAATGTGATATCCCGTTGCTTCAAGAAATTCAAGACAAGCAAAGCTGAAATGAGAGAAATACTAACAGCTTCTAGTGCAGCAGGCGTCGCAGTTGCATTTGGTTCGCCCATTGGGGGTGTGCTATTTGCACTGGAAGAAATGAGCACGCATTTCCCAAACAGAACCATGTGGAAGAGCTTCTTTTGCGCCATGATTGCCACCATTGTGCTTCAGGTAATTGCACCAACTACCATTAGTTGAATCAAAGAATTGATGTTTCCTGCTGTAGGCCATGAATCCATTCAGAACTGGTAAACTAGTCATGTTTCAAGTGAGCTATGACAGAGATTGGCATTTCTTTGAGTATCTGTTTGTACTGGTGATTGGATTATTTGGTGTAAGTATGTAGGCCATTAAGAAACAGACAGACAGATGTTGACACAGTGTAGGGTCTGTACGGTGCATTGGTCATCAAGTACAACTTGATTGTAGCTCAATTCAGAAAGAATGTGCTAAAAAACTACCCCATTGCAGAGGCTGCTGTACTCGCATTTGTAACAGCTATCCTTGCTTATCCCAATGTCTTTATGAGGATCGACATGACCGAGATTATGGGCATCTTGTTTAGAGAATGTGAGGGTGCAGGAACCGAGAATTACTATGGTCTTTGCGAGTAAGTGACAGGATAGTGCTTAGGTTGCGAGACGTATGCTAACAAGTATTTGATACAGTAAAAGCGAAACGGGCCGCATGGTTCTTTTACTGTTTATAGCCACCGCACTGCGATGTTTTGGTACCATCATGACGTACGGTGCTCGCGTTCCTTGTGGTATCTTTGTTCCTTCCATGGCCATTGGTGCAACTTTTGGTAGAATGATTGGTTTACTGGTGAAATCTTGGCAAGAGTAAGTGATTTAGTCTGTACGGTGAGCTTGTTATTTATAGTATGGCTATGTAGATCCGATCCAGAATTCTTCCTATTTGCATCCTGTCGACCTGATATGCCTGTAAGATGAGCTAAAATGGATAGCTTGACGTTGAGTTGACTAATAATGTGTAGTGTATTACTCCAGGAACTTATGCCTTTCTTGGTGCAGCTGCTGCATTGTGGTAAGATAATACAGAACTCTTTGGGATATTGCCTTATTAACCATATGACTACAGCGGCGTTATGAGAATCACTGGTAATATGAAATGATGATGTGTAAGGTTGGATTTACTGAGACGATTTATATAGTGTCTGTGGTGGTAATTATGTTTGAGCTGACTGGTCAGATCACTTATATTTTACCCACTATGGTAAGTGATGTATGGAGGTTGATTACCCTTAGCTAATACATGGCTAATAGATTGCTTTGATGATCACTCGTGCCGTCGGTGGATGGTTTGGATCTGGCGGTATTGCTGATCGTTATATTCGATTAAATGGCTATCCCATCTTGGAGAATGATGAGAAAGTGTTCAATGTGCCAGGTAATATCTTGTAAAAGAGTGTTTGGGCGAGATTTACTGACTTTGTAGTCTTGATATAGTGTCGCATGTTATGCAGGAGAACATGACTGTGATGACTGCAGCTGGGATGACGTTCAAAGATATTGGTAAGGGCCATTTCAATCATCTATCATGGCCAACGTCTCACAATTGCCGACAATAGAGAGTATTCTGGAGAATACAAACTTTCAGGGATTTCCAGTGGTTGATGATTCTCGGTCAATGATCCTTATTGGGTACATTGGTCGCTCTGAATTGAGATATCTGATCGGTAAGCAACTCTACGCAAGCAGTGACATCAAAGTATACCAACAATAGTGAATAGAAAAAGCCAAAGTAAACAAACAGGCACACGACGACACTATCTGCCGTTTTACACCTGATGGAGATGAGCCTGAAATTCTCACTAATCTCGGCCTGGATGAGGGAGACAGAATGGATGATACAAACCGAGATCTAAGAGGCTCTTCTGAAGTATTAGATTTTGGTGCGTACATGGATCAAACACCAATTACAGTGCATCCAAAGCTCTATCTGGAAACAGTAATGGATATGTTTAAGCAGCTGGGCCCCCGTGTCGTTCTGCTAGAAGAGCGAGGCAGACTTAGAGGTTTAGTGACAGTGAAGGACGTGCTCAAATATGAAGCACGCATTGACAGCTCAGAAACAACATCCAACATCCAGTACACAAGAGAATGTGGAGGAGTGTTTGACAAGTTCTCTTCTTGGCTCTCTCGAAGGGATCTCTCCAGACGGCCAGCACAGCAAGAATATACACAGCTACAAAATAGAAGTTCACTAGAGGTGAATGAATCTCATGAGCTTGATGGTAGACTTTAAAAATATATATTTATTGAATAAATTACCCTAATTGGTGGATGGCCTAATGTGATATAGGCTGGTGGTTCCTGAGTGGCAGATCTAAATTTAGCCAGGAGAAAATTACAGGAGACCAACTATAAATTTTGGGTAACCAGAGCCCTTTATTTCACACTCTTTCTTTCACTTAATTATACATATCATGTTTTGGAAAAAGAAAGAAAAGAAGGAAGAATCAACCAACCCTTTTGAATCAGGTAGCCAACCATCTTCTCCTGCCCCATCCTACTCTCCTGCTCCTTCCTATACCTCGCAGCAACAACAACAACAACAAGAATATACCCCTTCTGCTGGTTCTCGATACGGTCGTTATAACAATGACAATGATGTAGATCAAAGAAATCAATTGTTTGGCGGAAGAAATGATAGTCAGGATTCATACAATAGCAGAGGCAACGAATACTCTTCACGACCCCCACAAGATGCTCGTAGCCATGGTGATTACGGTAATAGTAGAACTGGCCGGGGAGGCAATCTGTACGGTAATGGCGATGAGGACGAGGATGACGAGGATGTACAAGTGGCTGGCATGAAGCAGCAAATCAAGAATATTAAGCAAGATTCCTTGGCAAGCACCCGTCTTGCTCTCCAAAAGATCAATGAAACAGAAGCCACTGCTGCCAACACCATGAACATGCTTGGCCAGCAATCATGTAAGTAAATTAGCCTCTTCTTCAAATAAACTGTGGTGTAACTAAACTCTATTTTTAGCCCAAATTGCCAATGTCAACAGACATTTAGACTTGTCCAAAGCTTACTCTGACAAGGCTGCCAACCAAGCAGACGAATTAAAGCAGCTCAACAGATCCATCTTTATCCCTGTTGTATCCAACCCATTCAGAAGAAAGGAAAAGGAGAGAAGAGAATTGGAGAATAAGCAGAGAGATCATGCGGAACATATGGCTGAGCGCGACAATATCCGTCAGTTTGAATACGAGTCCAATGCTCGTATCCAAGAGACTGCCCGTATGAACAGCAATCAGCGCACTGAAAGAAGAGGTCGTTCCGAGGCAGACCGTCGTAGATACCAGTTTGAAGAAGATTCTGAAGATGATGCACTCGAGGATGAGATTGATAACAATTTGGACTTGCTGGGAGACGCTACCTCTCGATTAAAGAACATGGCTGTGACAATGAACACTGAATTGGACCGTCAAAATAGCGAATTGAACAAGACGATCAACAAGGTGGATCCATTGAGCAGAAAGCTGATTGCTACTACAGACAAACTAAACAGAACAAGATAGTAATAAAAAAAACACGTGCTGCTGCCTTCATTTTGATCATATTACACACTTGAAGTTGCCGTATATATATCACTAAACTTTATTTCAAATGCGGATGGACTACTGTTTGAGAATTTCAACCTGAAAGACAGGCTTGATTACCTTCAGATCGACCAAGATACTGATAGAAACATTAGACAGCGGTCTCAAGATGCACTTGTTACTCTCGTCGTCGTCGTCGTCGTCTAACCAACTAAGTTCCACTTGATTCAATAAGGCATCATATCGGTGCTGTCCACTAGGCAGCGATTGGTCGTTCAAGACCACAGAGAGCTCCAAATCGTATTCAGGGACATACAATTGCAACGAGTCTGTCTTTATCTGGGTGACAAACGAGTGGACTGGGATTTTCTTCACCTCTTCGTTCAAGCATTGACGGTAAATGTAAGCCGCAGTGTACAGTTTCTTACTCTCCTTCTCAGCAGCCGTCTTGAGCAAGTGCGCAGAGTTGCAATGGCGAGCAACTTTGTCAGTCAAGTCAAAGTTTTCACTATCCTGACCTTCACCCTTCAAGGCAGCGTTCAGTTGTCGCTGGACATGGATCGATGCATAATTGTGAATAGGTTCTGTGAATACAGTGTAAATGGAGGCACCAAAACTTGTGTGGCGAAATTTTGAGATGTCAACAGAACCAGCACTGTAGTATTTGGAGGGCGGAATAGCTTGACGGATCATGTGGACCAATGTCTCTTGCTTTTCAGTGCTTGTCTCTTGTTCTTTGACCAAATCCAGCAAGCCCTGGATCGTATCTGTGGATGGTACGTTGTCAAAATAGTCCTGGATAGTGGCCTGTCCAAAAAAAAACATTAGCATACGTTCTATTCAAGTGAGGGAATCTGCTACTCACCAGTTTAGACATGTTGGCTGGCTCCTGTCTATACAACAAGGCTTGATCTGGTAATCGAGTCGATATCTTCTGAGCTACTTCTGTATTGGCCAAGATCAACAGCTCTTGAATAAGAACGTCCTCATCTGTCTGATTTATGCGTTCAATGTCTTGAGGGTAGCCACTATCAGCCAATTTGAAAGTCTCGAAAGATTGGGCAAGACTAACGCCGTCGAATTTGCGCAGACGATTTTGCTGCAATTTCTTGCACACCTTCAAAATGGTCTTGGCATCCGTAGTTAATTGGTTGAAATTGACATGCTCCTTGGCCTTGACAAGCGTTTTTCCAATCCAAGCGTGCAACAAGACGCCGTTCTCTGTAAAGCGACATATGACTGAATAGGCTAATCGTCGCTTGCCCACTTGAAGACTACAGTGTGATTTTATGAATGACTCTGGGAAAATGGGTATTTTCTTATCCACTAAATTGACAGCACAGCATCGTTCTCGGGCTTCACGCTCCAGAGGTGTGTTGGCAACGATATGAGCAGCGACATCAGATACATGGATACCGACTTCATAGATGCCCTTTTCAAGCGAATCACCCGAAGTGACAGAGAAGGCGTAGTCGAGATCTATTTTTTACCGTGTTGGTCTACACTATACACAGAACTTGTGCCATGTCCATGTTACCTTGATTTGCATCGCCCAGCGTAAAGATATCAAAGTTCTCTTGCGATAAATCGCGACGCCCTTTCTTGTCCTCCTGCGTAATCTTGGTAGGCACAGAAGCAGCTGCTTTGATAACTTGCTCCGAGAAATCGGCGTCTTTGATATGATGATCGGCCATCAAGACGCCTGAATGCACGCCTAGCTCGCCAACCCATCCAATTTCCTTTTCAATGGATCCAAATGGATGCAGCGATGTTACAGGCCAGCGCAGAATGTTGCCCTATATGCAAACGCGTATTAGTACTTGTGGTAGACATGTCCTAAATACAGTGGTATTACAAGAAAGATTCTGTTTTTGTATTCTTCGTGGTATTTGGTGAAATCGGCGGGCGCATTCTTAACAGTTACAGCTACAAGCGGGAGGCGTTTATCAGCAGGAATGAACCAGATAATCTTGGGGCTGTGGGTTTCCTTCTTGTCGCGACTGCCGTTGTCCAATGTTTTAGCGTGAGGACGGTTCAACGACAAAGTTCTACACAAATGTTAGAGCAAGCCTGCCATAGATGTACGTGCATCTCTTACCCTGCAAATAGCATGCTTTTGGGTCTCTCAAGGACACAGACTACTCTACCACAGTATTTGGGTCTCACAGCCATCTCTGATCCCACATCTAAAAGGATGCTATTGTCTTCCGGAATGGACGACAAACCGCCGTTTGAAGTGACCGAGGAAGCTTGGCCTCCGTTCAAAGACATGGCAGACAAGCGTCTGGTATAACGAATTTGTCGCTTGGTCAGTTTCTCATTCAACATCTCATCCACATCCACCAGTTCAACAGCGACTTGATCACCATCCAGAGCCCTGTTTCTGTTCTTTGACCCAAAAATATAGATGGAAGCATCCAATTCCTCGCACTCGACGTTTGCTTCTGAGCTGTCTTGCATGTCTACCCTGAGCATGCCTGAATACAAGAGACGAGATCGAACGGCTGCTGCTGCTTCGGTGACACTCATATGTGCGGGGTAGAGTGGTTTTCTGCTGCTTGTTGAGTGATCCTGATTTTGGTGATGCTGATTGACAAGTGTGTTTGGCACTGAAGAAGCGTTTGTTATTTGTCCGATCCATCCGATCAACACATTAAGCTTACCTGATCGACTTCGAGTTCTGTTTGGAGGAGGACAGGTACTATCATTGTTCAGCGGCGATACAAGCATATCCATATTCTCACTATCAGCCAATTCTTCTTCTTCCAAAGGCAAGAAAGAGTTTGTAAAGATGGGCTCGCCAAATCTCTGATGTTGCTCACTGATCGTCTTTAATGCCGAGCCATTCTTTTTGACGGTGTGGTCGTTTTGATGCTGCTGCCTCATCTTTTGTGGTGGCTCCGAGTGTCTGCGCACCCGCTTCCAGACATTCGAGTCCTTGTCAATTGCTGGTGATTCGTCTGTGTTTGTGTCGGGTGTGATGGATATAGACGGCAATCGCTTTATTTCGCTGATAATGTCCACAAGTGATTGAAATGCAGGTGATTCATCCTCTTCTTGGTCCCTTTTAGAGACGCTTACCTTGTGCTTTGGTCGAGCTTTGGATCCAGTGTGTGAGCTTCTGCGTCTGTGTTTGTGATGCCCATGGTGCACGGTCATGAAGAATGGATCGCTCTCTGCTGAAGGCTGAGCATTGCTGCTCATGTCTTGCTCTTCTTTCTCTTCTTCTTCTCCGTCTTCTTCCGGTGCCATGTCCGCAACCGCTGATGATCTTCTTCGACTGCCTCTTCGTCTTCTTCTGTTGTTTGGAGACTTTTTCTGTGTTTGTTGAGCATCTACTGCTGTCAACAACTGGCTGGGATGCACAGTGCTCTCCACAGCCAATGGATGCTGCTAGCATGATTAGCACACAATGCAGTGCATTCATGTGCGGTTCTTCACTTACGTGCAAATGGCTGATTTCTTGTACTTGAACCTGTCCCTTTTGCATGCCTGTAAACTCGAGAAAAAGAAAGGTGAATTTACACACGCCACTTTTTTTTTCTTCTCTCTTATTCATTCCAATATTGCTTTCCAAGGAGTCACGAAAAAAGTGAAATGAATCTCCCTCGCATGAAATCATGCGTCATTTGTTTGTACAAGCAAAACCTTAAATCAATCGAAAAGTGCACCTCAAACATGCGTATCGATTTTGCTTTGAATAAAGGGGGAAGGCTCATCATGGTGATTAATTGCCCAATACACGCGTTTTTTGTACGCTTTTCAGATGTCCCATCAGGCATTTACAGTGTGAATCCATGATGTTCATTTGTGTCGGAGCAATTCAGCTTCTTTTTTTTTTGTGGTGGTCTTAGTGCAACGATGAAATGGGTCAATCATTCTTTATTAAACGTAGGCAAAGGAGGTAAAGATGAATATTTTATATGCGTATGAAATCATGATTAGAGATTAAAAGGTGCAATGGCAAAGGGAGAGGATAAAGATGAATATATAACATACGGATTAAAAGGTAGCAAATTTGCCATCAGGCTGCGGTGGTTGCTGTTGTTGTTGCTGCTGCTGTTGTTGTTGTTGTTGAGAGTGATGAGCAGGCAAGGCGGGGATGGCAAAGACATGTTCATGCTTGATTTGTGGAGACAGCGATGATGTGGGTGTCTTTGGTGATGTGGGCGCAGAGGTAGGGGACTTGAGACCATCTTCGGCCGCTGCTGCTGCTGCTTTGGCTTCCCTTGCCTCTCTTGCTGCAGCTTCTTTGGCTTCCCTGGCTTCCCTGGCTGCAGCTTCTTTGGCAGCTTGAGCTGCTTGTTTTGCAGCTTGAGCTGCTGCCCTTTGTGCCTTTTTTTGCTCTTCTTTTTCACGCTTCTCTTCTGCAGCACGCTTCTTCTTTTCGAGTGCCTCTTGCTTTTTCGCTTCTGCCTTGGCTCTTCTGTCTAGATGTAAAATGTGAGACAAAATGCACAGACAACTAAAATCAAATACATACCATCTTCCACTTTCTTGAGCTCAGAAGCAGCACTTTCTTGAATAGCAGTTGCAGCACTGAAATCCAGCATTTGAGTCTTTTGAACCTTTTGTAAACCTCTTGGTAGATTATTGCCTGACACTGAACAAGAAATGACGATCAGGATACGATTTACGACACACAAAAGCATACTTACTGGAATTGGTTGTGTTGGATCTTGGTATAGGTCTTTGGCCTGAAGCAGCAGGTCTGCTAGACTTGATAAAGAGACTGTTGCCACCAGCACCAGCAGCACCAGTTGGTCTTGCAGGACGCTTGGTGAACAAGGATGAGGAGCCTCCAACGGATCCCATGGATGCGCTTCTTGGTGGAGGTATAGTACGTGATCTACCAGCACCAGGAAGAGCAATTGGATTGTTGGCTGAATGTTGTGGTGGAAATGGAAAGGGATTGGGAGTGCTTGACGTGGGAGATGCGAGACGTTTGGCTTTGCTGCTCAACTCTGCACCTGCTCTCTTTTGCGATAATACCTGGGCTTGTTGTGCTTCGGCTAGTTCAGATCGCTCTTCAGATTCGACTAGCTCGCTAAATCGAGCGTGTCTTGCCTCTGTTGAGACAATGTCATTGGCGTTGGTTGTAAGTGTGAAATGCTGAGAATGTGTTGATTTAAAATCGGCATAGGCCGATGAAGCGTGCTGGGGCGTAAGTCTTGCATTGTGCTGCAATAGCATATCTTCAGGTGGATGGAAGTTGATACCGTTTTTCTCGACAGTAGAGCCAATGCTTTGCATCAAGGTCCTGAAGCTTTGAGACCATTCATCAATGTTTAGGTCAAACAATTGAGCGCTGGGATAGTCCTTGAGAATATGAGCTGTTGTCTGTACAAAGTCATCTGAGTCTTGCAATGAGATTTCAATGATCTATTGAGAGTTTTTTTTTTTTGTTAGTAATTCAGTTTACAATATATTATCTGCCTGTGAAATGAATGCTTTGTGTCTGTGCTGTGAGCTTGCATGAATCTATCGAGCTTTATTCTCCACGCGACGCTTCTGCCTGGGGAGGTCACATGCTGGCTTTGTTCTCTCCACATATCATCTCCCAACTGAAGCCACAAAATGTGAAATTTAATATATAAAAAAAGTAATAAAAGGTTTCTTTGATAGCAGAATAGATATATATTTTTTAAAGTTTTTACTATTGATAACGAAAATGATAAAAACTCTAAACTATGATATAAATATTTTTTTACCCTTTTCAACCTGTTATGTATCCCCATTATTGCTTTCTCTTTGAATTGTACAGACGAAATATCCCCTTTTCAATCAGGCGACATGCACGCACTCACACGGGAATTTAACGAAATGTTCATTTCTTGATTGCTGCCGTATCGAATAGCATACAGCATTACAAGAGACATCATATCCCAGTAAATTGGAGCTGCGAAAAATGATAATCATGTCTACTGTCATGCGCAAAGAAATACAGATATTTCAATTCATGCGACATGTTGTAGACATTGAAAACACATTTCCCCAACTTCAACCTGTTGGAATTTCCCGCATAAAATCACAAATCGAAAGAAGCTCACGTAGAATCAACAATCATCACCACAGCAGCAATAGCATCATTTCACATATCTTTTTTCTTGTATGGGGGAGCAAAACAAGAAGAAAAAAGGAGAATTATAAAAAAAAAAAACATTACCTTGTTCAAATTATCGCCAAGTAGCATTAAATCGCCTTTTCTCATACACATGGTCGCTAGCAAAACACCTTGCTTTACTCTACTGTCAAATTGGCTGAAACTGGGTGTAATCATCGTGACTACATCTTCTGTTAACCCTTTGGCAATGGATGCGCTATTCCAACCTGGAGAGCTGACTTCAGCTTTAAGCCATAGCCGGATACCTTCTGCCGTGTTTCTTTCGTAAGCCATGGTAATTCAGTGTGCGCAGAGATAAAAAAAAAAAAAGAGAGAGAGAGAAATGTATAAGATGAAGAAAGAAAAAGAATTGAAATAAATTTTTTTAACCCTATTTATACCCGAAAACCCTCACATTTCAAATGACGAATGTCGCAAGGTAGTCACCCATATATCACCTCCTATGATTATCGCAAGACCTTTAAAAAATGAATGTATCGTTCATAAATATGTTTAGAGTCTCTTTTCTTGGCATAAGTATTGCTTGAAGCACGTATCCAAAATTCAAATGAATCCATTTGGCTGGCTACTATATCTCTAACTTGAGGCCTAATGAATGAAATGTTATAGTTTTCTTATCCCTGTTAGGATCTCAATCATGACATATCGAACTCTAAAAACATTGTTATTTGTGCTATCAAAAATTACTTTGAGCAAGATTGTTGATTACTCTTTACACGGTTCTGCTCTACGCACAGCTATACGCTACTCTATTCACTGCTAAATATTATTTTTTTGCATAATTAGCTATTATTCAGGCACGTAGTTGAATCAATGGTTGGTCGATAACATAACATGATGGCTGAAAGGATTCTCTTGATAATGCTGACAAGGGTTAGACAACTATTATGAAACGGTTATTATCTTGGGTAATGCATTTAGACAATATTGTTGATCGGATAGTGCTGATATCACCTCAAAAGCATCACATACAGCGGTACTTACATATAATCGGTACCATTTAGCATCCGTAAAGGAAAACATCTACTGCTTTCCTGATTTAGGCATTTTGTCAGCCTAAAAGCAGCAGTAGCAGCATCTGGGTTTAAACTATTTTTCCCAGCGGAGGAAATTCCTATACTCATCATTTGCTCGTTTCAGGACCAAAAAGAAGTTTGTTTGTCGTTTTTTCCTTTTTCAGCTATATAGAATGTCATTACCGTACCCTACTTTCTAACACATTTATAGACAGTTTTGTACGGTGCATCCAATGGTGCTAGCTATATTATATGTTTTGACCAAGAATATTGTGTAATTCTCGAAAACATGTAAAATGGTTTAGTGCCGAAATCACGCGATTTTTCATAGAAAGGTCTCACAAAAGAGATTTCATATGCTGCCCTGGATCAGTAGAATCCATTTGATATTATATGCACCATAGTAAAAGTCTTCATTTTTGAGGTCAAAAACGCAATAAATTGATTCTCGATGTTCGAGTAAAGGGGTAGCTCATGGATTTCGACTGATTTTCATCGATCCAAAAAAAAATGAGAAAAAGCATGAACAAGTAGCTGCTAGCCAAGAGCAATTGTTTGGTGCAATTCTAACAGTCTGAAACAGCTTCCAGCTCGAAAAATCACTCGCTAAACACATCCAGATTTGGCTGTGTTTTAGTATAATATAAAGTAACAAGGGGTAATGTACGTATGATGACCACCTATACATCAATCTTTTTCCATTGATATACACCTGATGTATCGTAGAAGAGTCATATCCAGAGTTACAGGTAAAGATATGAAGGTTTTAGCGCAATCCCAAACGTCGGTTAGCACTATAGCAACTATATAATTCAGGTATATATTGAAACAAATAATTGATATATATACAGACAAGGCTATCTTTATTACAACATGTTCATCCAGCTGAATCAAAGCCCTTTATGTAGCAAACTTTATCCGTATCACTAAACCAGTCAAGCCCTTTCTGCTTGGCCTCTTCAAAAGTGTATAGATCGCTCTTATTACCAACCCAATGACTGATATCATAGGTGATTGATGCACATTCTTTCATATACACATCGCGAATGGTTTCCTCGTCTTTTTCCAACGACATGTGTGGATTTTGAGTCAGTGCCAGGTTATGAATAATGACGTTTTTTAAGGATTTGCCACACGTATTGATCAGAGTAGGGATGAAATCTGAAGACACGACTAACCGTGAAGCTGAAATATACAGTAGTTGTAGTAAAGGTAGCTGTTTTGCCAAGGCAGTCCAAGCAGCGGATGGCGCATGGCATGGTAGTGTATCGCACTCTTTGGTGACTGGATAGAACTTTTTGAATCCTAATGACAAGGTACATAGGCTCGACAGTCGAGATACACTGGCAAGCGCTTGTTGCACACGGTACGGGTTCAATTCATGCAATAGTATAGACAGTTTTTCCAGATGAGGTGAGGAAAGCGTCATTTGCTCTAGCAAAGATGATGATATGGAGTCTGTGGTGAGAGCGAGCTGAGAAAGGTTGTTGACGGCTAGCGATTGGAGCAATCTCGGCGGTATAGCAGTTGCTTGGGTATCTTGGTAATGAAAGGGATGTAGAAATGCTTGGTTTGTCGTATCTATTAAATGGCTGTTTGTTTTCGGTTTGGTGGGAGGCTCTATCAGCACTTGCTGTAGCAGGATGAATGTTGGCTTGAGCGTGGTTGTCAGTTTCTCTAGTGTAGCTTCTTTGATGGTACAATTGGTCAATGTGAGCGATATCAATGGTGGCTGATACTGCACTAGCGATAGAAAGTCATTGAATGTATCACGACACTGATTCAAATAGAGTTCATTGAGCTGTGGACAATATTCTGCAAAATAACGTAATCCATAATGATCTGATCTAGCCAATGGATGAAAGTCTATCCGTAAAGCACGCAAGTTGCAGACGAGTTGAGCCATTAACTTTGAATTTAGTAGATCAAAGTGAGGCCCACTGGTCAAATCTCGACTCAGCGAGCGCACATAGTCGCCCAGGTAGTAGTCTTGCTGAAACAGTGCTTTTTTAGACAGAATGTCTGTCGCCATTTGCACTGCTGCGTTGGCGCTCTTTTCATCGTCCTCGCGAGGTAGAATAAACTCCTTGTCTTTCCACAGAAACGGCGCGCACAAAATGTACAGCCTTCTACAGCACAGCGCTATTGACTTTAGATGGACGTAGCTGTGCTCTGGATACGACCACCCCAGAAACTGATGCCCCTCGTCTTTCCTCTCCTCTATCATTGACGATAAATCAATGATCTTTTGCAGCACTTCACTTGGTAACTTTAATAAATGCGACTTTTGGTGTTGAATGGGTGCCATTTTGAGTACTGATAATAAAAAAGAAAAAGAAAAAAAGGGAAAGAACAAAAAAAAAAAAAAGAGTCTATGTAATGTTGTTATCTATCGTCGTGAGAATATCAAAATAAAGGGGTAGAAATAAGACACATGACTGATTCGCATTACGCGATAAAGGGCATTAACGTAGGTGTCTTTGCTTTGTAATTGATCCATTCCTGGCCAAAGAAACGGTGCAGTGTGTGCTCTTCGTATTCAATGCGCTCAGAAAAGAACTTTTGGAGCCAGTAGACGAACAAACCAAGGCAGACGGGGTTGATCAGCAGCACTTGGACGCCAATAGCCCACCAGTAAAAGCCAAAATAAGAGGGATGTCGCATTACGCTGTATGGCCAATATGAGACACAAAATCCCCCAATACCACTGTATTCTGCTTACCTGTAGATGCCATGCTGCACCAGAACATGGTCTCTCTCCTTGTAGTCGACAATGTGGTGAGAAAAGTTGTGTCTGCAAGAAAACATGGCAATCGTACGGCAAGCTTGGCCGACAATGACGAGGATCAAGCCAGCGTAATTGATCCAGCTAAATGTCTTGTACGAGGGGAAAAAGTAATACTCGACCAAGAACTCGATCAGTGCAGCAGCATGTGCAGCGTGATAGTGGGCACTGTGATTGATGAGATAGGCTGAGCAGAGGGATTGAGAATCGGGGTCTCTGCGTGGATGATCTGATACTTACAATCAAGGGACAGCTTGTCAGCGTTGAACAGAGCAGTTGCAACGTATTCTAAAAAGTGGAACAGCGAAAGAGCAGCGAGAAATATACCAAACTGGGGTATGTTGGAGTCACTCAAGATAGCAAACATGATGCCAGCACTGCACACCATGCCCAGCAGGAAGCCGTACACTGAAATGTTCTGAGGGGTGTTTTTTCCGTCAAAGATGTGAATCTCATCCTTTGCTGAATATTTGCTGGGAGTAGACGGCTTCTTTGGTGGTAGCAGCTGGATGTTCGGGTCTGAATCCGTCTCATCTCCAAGAACACGACGAATATTCAAGCTCGGTGTGCTCATGACGATTAGGGGGGAACAAGTAGAAGAAAAAGAGAGAATGAAAATCTTGCTGCTTCCAAATAGACATGTAGTAAAGCCCAATCACGTGTGGCAAGCGCTACTATGGAAACAATGTCGGGAAAAGGCGAATGTTTTCTCTTTTCTCTCTCCCCTCTCTCACTCTCTTTCTTCAACAAATGTATAATCCCACTCGACTCAAGGTACAGCTTAAACTAAGCATCAACAGACTCAAGATGCTACAAGCGAAAAAGACCTCGCTGAATCAACAAAACAGACGAGAAATCGGTACACTTTTAGAAAAAGGAAAGGAGGAGAGTGCTCGTGTAAGAGTGGAACACATTATCCGCGATGATCTTTTAATTGAGGCCATGGAGAACCTGGAGCTGTACTGCGATTTATTGCTGGCTCGCTTTGGGCTGTTGGAGTCATACAAGTAATATAGTCGTGCGTTTGCATTATCGTCATGAATACTGATTGAAACTGCAACCCCAAAAAGGACATGCGAACCAAGCATTTTCGAAGCTGTAAACACAATCATCTGGGCTGCACCTCGTGTTGGTGAAGTTAAGGAACTTGGACTGGTATGTTGTCTATAAACTACATGTCTGTTGGTAGTAACTGTGTATAGGTCAGAGATCAGCTCGCATCAAAGTATGGCAAGGAGTTCATGATGCAAGCACTGGAGAATGAAGACGAGCGAGTGAATCCCAGAGTAAGGTCATCCCACACAAAAGTCTGGCTGATACAGATATTGACACTGTCAGAGTAGATTGTCATGAAACTGCAGGTGAATGCTCCTGATTCATATCTTGTAGAGCGCTATTTGGAGGAGATTGCTCGGACCTACGATATCAAATGGAGATCGAATCTTATTGAGCATGAAGAAGAGTATGACAATGACCAACAAGATGAGTTGGACGGTGACGGAGGAAGCGGAGGAGGAGGAGGAGGAGGAGGACAAGCAGAGGTAAATACCAGTGCCGTATAGAGTGCATTACCTAATCACCGATGATAGTTGCTACCTCCCTTACAGAACCCTACTATGCCGGATGAGGATGAATCTCAGTTTGATTTACCCGCTATCCCAACCAGTTCACCCTTGAAGAAGAAGCCAACAAATGCCAATACCAGCAACTATGCTGCAGGACTGCCACCACCGCCGCCACCACCAGCAACATCCTCGTCTTCAGCAGCCAACACTGCTGCAGCAGAGGACCCAAACGACTTTGATGCGTTGGCCAGACGTCTGGATGCCTTGAAGAGAAAGTAATCAAGAGACTGCTTTTGAAAGCTTATTGCAAACCCATTGAATTAAAGCTGATTGATAAAATTATAACATCATGATTTTTTTTTATTGCATTTCTTTCTCTTTATTAGCAAAAAAAAAAGAACATTTTTTATTATATGAGTGGTTATGATATGAATAACGACAAGAATAATGCCATAACGATTATACAAGAAGCAGAGGAAGAGATACTAGATGATGAAGCTGGCAGTGAGGTTGTTGAAGTATTACCGGAAGTAGCAAAGGCAAAGGAAGAGACAGCAGCTACTGCCGTAACAGAAGCTACCTTCAAATCAACCTCGGTGGCCTTGATAGAGAAACTGTTACAATTCAGTACGCCTCGCCTGGATTCCAAGATTGTCAATGTTTTGTTTCTCGAAGGTGAGTATGGATGATGTCGGGTATGAAAAGAGGGCTCTTCCATTTACATATGATTTAGGCATGATGGACATCTTTATGACGCACGTGTCTCGCTTGGATCTGGAGCAGGAGAAGGTTGATTTAGAGACCTGTGATTTCGAGACAAAACTAATGTACAGCAAGCACAAACGAAACTTTGATGATATGGATGCGCTCAAGAGGTCCTATCATGCTATGGAGTTTCTATCGGGAACAACAGCAAATCATCTATGGGTACAGAATGCCAAATTCTATGATATTGGTAAGTTATCACCGTGCGAAACTCCTGCTGATCACTTATGCCGCTGTATAGTCAATCATCTGTTTGAGATGTTTCTACCAAACTCACATGGTAACTTCAACCACTTTTTCAAGATATTCCAGCACCTAGTCAGACGCCATCCATGCGACATGCTGGATTTTGTCATTATTCGGGACAATGCCTCTATTATATTCAACTACATGCTGCCATATTTGACTGAAAGCTCTGTCATGGACTCCATCTTGAGCCTGATATTCGTGCGTGACATCAACCCCGAGACCAAGCAAGATCGCGAAAAGAGCCATGAAAGGCTGTATCAGTTGGGATTTCTAGAGTGGATTGTGAGCAAGATGCAAATGAAAGGTGTGTGTATCGCTATTTTCAGCTTTGGGCAGGCACTGATACACAAATAACAGAACACCCAGAGTATGTAGAAGCAGCGCAAGAATTTTTTCTTCGAGTGATAGAAGAAGCATCGCAAGTGGACAACGGAGACGTTCTGTTCAAGGCACTGAAGGAAGAAAAGGGAGCAGAGATCATTCAAGTCTTGGTAAAGCAGGTGATAAATAATCCGCCTTCCGAAGAGAGAGAACGTACGATAAATATTATAAAACTGCTAGTAAAGAGGTAAGGTTTGATGGTAGCATTTGAAATGAAGGGCCCTTTCTCATCACGAGAAAAAAAATTACATAGTGGCATGTTGACTACAAGAGCGTCTTCGCTGTCTCAGCCTGTGCAAGGTCCATTGTATTATATATCGCTACGCTCGCAAGACCTGCTGGTGAAGCATATCCCGGATTTCTGCTCATTGTTTGTGAATGATCGACAGTCTATTAACACTAAAATGTAAGCTTGTTATAGTGGGCCCCACAAAGTCTTACACTAACACTGCATATAGCGCCCCTTTGACAACGTCAGACATGGATCTCCTGGACATCATCTATCAAACACTGTATAATGCAAACGAAAAAACACAGATGCTGGCATCTACTCCTACTGCTTTCTGGAAGATTCTCGTCAACTCCTTCTTTGAAAAATCCTCCAGCAATATTTATCATACCTTATTTTATAGAATTGTTTGTTTGACGTTAGCCATCAATTACGAACCAACTTTAATTGTTCTTGTCAGAAAGCAGAGTTTAATTACGAGACTTATTGATGAATATCAAGACAAAAAGAGAATCACAGGTAAGTCGGCGGGAGGGGGATGGTCTATTCAAACAGGAGGAAGATGCTGATTTCTTTCTTTCTCTCTCAAAAGAAACTCGTGGCTTCATCTTGTTAATTTTGAACCAGCTAAGATTAATGGCAGATGCACGCCATTCAGATCTGATTTCCCGCATCATTTCTGTACATCCCCGTTACCAAGAATTCCTGCCCACATTGCGAAAAGACACTCTGGCACAGACGGAACCTATTTACGCATGGAAGTTGGAGGCGTGTCCCAGACCACCAGCGCATCTTGGTCCTACACCGCCTATTCAAGCAGTGCACTTTTCTCCTTACAGTGGCACACTGCCGCTGATGAGCAATGCAAACGATAACGACGATGCATCTGGCATTGATTTGGGCAGTGATTTTGCCTTTTGTCTTGGATTCAAAGAAACAGAAAAAGGAACCGAGACCCCCTACGAATACTTGTCTCGCAGAAACTCTGACTACTCGTCATCTCAGTCTACAAACGAAGGATTTCCGATGGACATTATTTGGGGCGAAAGCCTAACAGCGAATGATGAAGACGACTCTGATGGATCATCCAAGAGTAAAAGCAATAAGAAGAAAAGGAGATGAATAAACGGCTATTTGATCAACCGAGTGCTTTTAAAAAAAATACATTTTTTTTCTCTCTTTTTTTTTCCTCTCTCTCTCTCTTATTATTTTCATTATATACCATGTATTCTAGCTCTGAAGAAGAGGAATATGATTGTCCACTCTGTATGGAAGAGTTGGACATTGCAGATAGAAATTTCAGACCTTGTCCGTGTGGCTACCAGGTTGAATTTGGTTCATTTCTCACTACATGGAGACTTACATCATTCACTAGATTTGTCGTTTCTGTTGGCATCATATTCGTGAAAACCTAAACGGTCGATGTCCAGCATGGTATGTGTGGTATTGCCCTTCCCCCTAGTCGAACTTATTACTTAATGTGCCACTTGTTAGTCGTAGAGAGTACTCTGATCAGAATGCAGAATTTGAGCCTATCAGTGCTGATGAGTAAGTTGATCAACGAGACAGTCGACAATGGGATATTCACGTATCTGTAGAATATCTCGTATCAAGCGTGAAAAGAAAGAAAAAGAGCGACAGCAGAGAGACATGGATCTAGCAAACAGACGACATTTAGCCAATATGAGAGTGGTTCAAAAGAACCTTGTGTACATTATCGGCCTTCACCCAAAGTTAGCGACAGAAGAGACCATTAGATCAACCGACTACTTTGGACACTTTGGCAAGATTGCAAAGATTGTCATTAATAAGCGACAGATTGCACCTACTTCACATGCCAACGGAGCCACTTCAATGCAGCCTAGTGCAGCTGTTTACGTTACCTATGTTAGAAAAGAGGACGCAGCGAAAGCAATACATGCTGTGGATGGAAGTGTGATGGCTGGGAGAATACTGAGAGCCTCCTACGGTACAACAAAATACTGTACATACTATCTTCGCAACATGAATTGTCCAAATCCAAATTGTCTGTATCTCCATGAGCCAGGAGAAGATGCCGACACAATATCAAAGGAAGAATTGGCTACTGGAAAGCACCGTATGAGAGATCAAATGGCCAATGACGATTCAGACGATGGACACGATGAGGATGATATGGATGATATGGATGATGACTTTAGATCAGCGCTATCGGCTTCCACCAAAGACGAACGGTCTGCATTACCGGCAACTGCTTCCTGGGGTAAGACTAGCACACCAGGCACGCCTATCGCCAAGAGTAGTCAGCTACCAGAACGTGCACTGACGCCTGATGCATTTGGCCCACCATTAGCAGTGGCAGTAGCTCAGCAGCAGCAGCAACAACAGCAAAAGCAGCAACTATCACCTAGTGTATTAAAACGAAAATTAGAAAAGAAAAAGAGAAAGGAACTGCTTCGACAAAAGAAGGAGGAAGGGCTGCAGCTTAAGCAAAAGTCTGTGGAAGAGGAGCCATCTGGATCCACGTCAACAGCAGCACCTCAAAAGGAAACATTTGAATTTGACAATCTCGTTAGTTTTGTTCTGGGAGATGCCTTTGACCAAGTGTGTTTACCAGACATGGACAGCGTGGATGAGGATAGGCCAGTTGGTGTATCTGGTCTCTATTCGTCTGATGAGGACAATGCTGTTCAAACACCTAACAATTCCAGCAATCAGATGCAGGACAGCTTGACGGAGGAATTGGATAAACTCAATTTTGATACCATCTCACCACTTGAATTCTTGACACAAGCTGTGGCAACACCGGCTTATACAGGCACATTTAATCCATTTGCACATCAACTGTTAAGAACTTCACCACCAATAGAAAACACCAGCTTATTTGATTCTCCTGTTCGAAAAACGTCTCGATTTGGCTTTGCACAGTTTTAATTTTTTTTTCTTCTCCTCCCTTTCTCTCTCTCTCTTTCTTCAACAAATAAAATAAAGCATGAATTACAATAGTAACGATACGAGTGTGTTTAGATGTGGCCGAATATTCTGTTGTTTTGGAAATAAAGGAAAACAAATAGGTGTTTATTTTGCTGGTATTTTGGTATACTCAAACCTGCGTTATTACTGCAGAAAGCCGACACTCATGATATGGAGTTGTAGTTTGCTCTAGGTTGGTGGATATTTATTGATGGTTTGGCGGTTCTTTGGAATTTACAGGATCGAAAGATTGCACCGGGAATAGAGGATTGGGCGCCTGGTATCATAACGACGTTTGGCATGATCATGTAAATTTAGCCGCGTATGCGTTGATTTATGCAATTTTATATTCATGTTTTACAATAGTGTCAACTTGATTGATAAAGAGACTCTGAGGGGAGGGCAATTTGACGAGCAGTATACCTGGAGAGCACGATTATTTTTATTTTTGGGATTCGCCTTCATGGCAGGAGGCTTCTCTGGCTCTGTGGTGAGTGTCTACAATAGTGAATGATATTATATGTTGCTGATCAGGCGAAATAGGCTGTTTTGATTACAAAGTACATTTACAATGAAACTCTAGATTTCAATAATATTTATTTGGGTATAGCAGATGTGGCTCAAAATTCGTTGATTATGATTAGCACCGGTATATTATGGTTGGCACAAAGCTCACAGCAAGGCTCACAGTACTACCAAATCTACTAAGAAAATGAAATAAACGACATGTCAGTCTTACCGAATAATGAAATGCTTTCTCTGATATCAAATATTTGTGATTGTCGAATGTGCCCTTTTGTTTTGTTTGATCTAAATCATATTACCATCTTGAATAAAACTTGATTTTTAGAATGAAAAGAGTGTATAAAAAGGCGTAGAGATGCTCTTTGGTGTTGTTGTTCCTTGCTATATTTCTTTTACATGCAACTAAGACAACGACAAGTACCATCGAGTTCTGGTAATAATAGAAAAAGTGAATTGAGAATATCAGAAATGTATTATTGTTAATCTGGTTTCATGCTTAGTAGACGTACAATGCCAGTATTGTGGTCGAAGAGACTTTAAGAATGGTCGAGGATTAGCTATGCATGTAAAGCGCTCCAAATGTGCAGAACAGCAACAATCACAAACATCAGAAGCAAATACAATTCCTCCCTCTTTACCGATCGATACTGCTACCAGCTTCTTTATCGCTCAACCTCTTCTTGTCACAGTAGAAAACCTTTTTGCAATCTTCATCAATGTTCCAAATTTGCTGAACCTTGCGAGGGAGTTCTTTCTGATACCGTGCAACTACGTAAACTCCTTTGTGGACATACCAGGTCTTTTAAGCAGCATGTACAATGGATGTATATTTCTTTGGACATTGTGCACTGACCCAGACAACATTTCAACACCTTTCTTGCCAAATTCGATTCAGCCATATTGGAATGGCGTATATGGATTTTTGAACAAGCATGTAGATATGGCCCTTTATTCTGGCCGATTATTTGGTGCTTGGAAGTTTTTAGTCACTCCCATCAAAATAGATCCTGAAGTGTTTTATTCCAAAGTGAACGAAAATCCGAGCCTACCATCATGGATGAAGGCCAGTTTCAGAAATCTAGGCAAACTGGTGGAGTTGTTGATAGGGTCCTATCTTTTCGCACAGTTGCTTTCTTGGAGCTTTAATGCACTTATTGCTGTAACTCTGCTCATTTTTACTCTTTTTAAAGGAAAAATGCTTTCCATTGAGTGATTAAAAGCTCTTTTATACTATAATAAACGGACAGATTTCGTCATCTACGCAATCAAGAGTTATTTGCTGCTCAACTATTACTCCAAGTATAATTATCAACTGCTCTTCACACAATTATTATACGTTTCTCCATTCATAATTTTATGTTGCGCTCCAACGTCCATTATGGGCAGCAAAGCGATTTAAGCGCTGAGACATGCCATTACGGTGACATCCAGGGCCACAAACTGCGCTAAACCTCCACAACTTTAATAGTAATTCTGGCTATGATTCTTCTACGGCGTTCCAGATCTAAACCGACGGGAACAATTCATATACTGGTAGACGGCATACTTACATTGCCCCTTGTTACTCTATATTATACTAAAACACAGCCAAATCTGGATGTATTTAGCGAGTGATTTTTCGAGCTGGAAGCTGTTTCAGACTGTTAGAATTGCACCAAACAATTGCTCTTGGCTAGCAGCTACTTGTTCATGCTTTTTCTCATTTTTTTTTGGATCGATAAAAATCAGTCGAAATCCATGAGCTACCCCTTTACTCGAACATCGAAAATCAATTTATTGCGTTTTTGACCTCAAAAATGAAGACTTTTACTATGGTGCATATAATATCAAATGGGTTCTACTGATCCAGGGCAGCATATGAAATACCTTTTGTGAGACCTTTCTATGAAAAATCGCGTGATTTCGGCACTAAACCATTTTACATGTTTTCGATAATTACACGATATTCTTGGTCAAAACATATAATATAGCTAGCACCACTAGACACACCGTACAAAACTGTCTATAAATGTGTTAGAAAGTAGGGTACGGTAATGACATTCTATATAGCTGAAAAAGGAAAAAACGACAAACAAACTTCTTTTTGGTCCTGAAACGAGCAAATGATGAGTATAGGAATTTCCTCCGCTGGGAAAAATAGTTTAAACCCAGTTGCCGCCGCCGCTGCTACTCCTGCTCCTGCTGCTTTTAAGCTGATAAAATGCGCTGTATTCTGATGTTTGCAGTCCTTAATTCTCCACGGATGTCATCTGGCGCTAATTATATATAATAGCCATTGTATAAAGCCGGTAAAACACAACCAGTACTATTTAGAGGATGATTAGCTGTGCACAAAGCAATAATTAAGTATGCATAGAATAGAAAATGTCCAGGGAGTAATATATATGGCGAATAACATGTAGGCACAATCAGATCATCGTTCACAATATATACATCATAATACTAGATGCCCAAAGACGTATTAAGCTCTCAGGCTGAGAACTCAAATGAAGAATCCAAACCTCAAGTACACAACGGGACCTGATCCGGAACGTGCTGATGTGAGAGCCTCTTCTCGAGTATCACAAACGAAACTGGCTGACTCAATATCGCATAAAAGCATCTGGTGGAAGGTTACTCCCAAGTGCATTTCTCCCCACACAAAGAATTGTAAAGAAATTGAGTCAGGTAGTCATTCAATATGCGCATTTCTTTTACGAATGTAGCCAGTATGGAGCATACATAAAGTGGCACAAGGTAGGAGATGCTTACGTTTTTTCTTGACATTTCAAATTACATTTCAAGAGCAAACTTGAGAGATACCTGTCATATTCTCTGTAGAACTATTTTTCTTGACGAAGCAAATTAATCCCTTCCACCCTTCATACATCACTTGCCTACATACCTCAAACCTTGATTTACAGGTTGTAAATGAATCATGATGTTTCCCCTTTTTGCGAGGAAAAAAGCGGAAAAGATGTACATGTACATTTTTTTGGGACAAGAGGGAGAACCACACATGTACACGCATAAGATACGACGAACCATCAAAGTCTGACAAAAGGAAAGATCATGCGATTACTTAATAGCGGTAAGAATGGAGTTAGTTTGTATGAAATGAAAGGAAAAATAAAAACAAGCCGACACCTGTTTTATACTTTGGTACAACAATGAACTGCTACTGCTACTGCTACCATCACAACGACGTTTGCCAGATAGATAGTAGCCCCTCTTTTTTTTTCCAACTTACATATATTTACATCAGACATTTCTTTTCTTTTCTCTTCCCTTTTTTCTTTCTTGCTCTTTTATCTTTTCACTTGTACTGCTATATAATGGGATTTATTGACAAATTAAAGACACAATATGATTTACATCAAGTAAATCGATACACCAAAAGAAGAGAGGCACAATCTGATTTTGAATTCAAGGACAAGGATTATTATCGAGCTACATACAGAGATGGTGTTTATTCAACTGTGGACAATTCACCATCGTTCTCACGCAGATCTTCTTCGTCTTCACGTAGATCTGTTGCTTCTTGGTTTGCAGTACCTGAATTAATCAAAAAGACTACACAAAAGAAAAGAAGATCGCTGGCTACTGAACAAAACAAGACATCAGAGTCATATACACTGGGTGTATAAAGCAAATACAAACAAACATACATACACACACACACACACACATCTATACATAAACATGCTACTCCATTCACTCACTCAAAGCTGCAATTGCTTTGTCTCGCTTTATAATAATTTAATGTTTATAATAAATGTATCTACGTAAGCATACCATCAGTCTTATTTTTAGCAGCATCCTTATGATATGATGATGATATACATGGCCCATTAGCCTGTTTATCCGAAAGACATAACTTTTTGCTTGCACGCCCCCATTACATTTGGAGGCAAAAAAAAAAATACAAGAAAGTCCAATACAGGATTCCTCCCCCATCTCCTACTAATGGCCTCCTATTTCCAATAATATTCTCTATCTTTCATCATTTCCCAGGATTGAATCACATTACACAAGAAAAAAAGTTGGACTTATACAATTAGCAAAAGCCTACACTTAACAACCATGTGGCCGTATGATATGGATATATACAGTGTTTTTGGACACTTCCAGGTGATACATGCTCCCAGATCTCTCAGCATATGTTGCCCCAAGATTTTGTATAGTAATTTTGAGTGAACTACCAGATTTCTCTCTTTTCTTCAATAACAAAATGAAGTGAATGGATGATAGACGACACACTGGCTTGCGTTATATTTACACAAACAAATTTGTATCATTACTTTTTATATACTATCCTCAGCAATAAGAGAAAAAAGAAGCTTTTATGCACAATTAAAATAGATGCGCCGTTGATCTGCTACTATTGTAAAACTCCTAGAGTGGGCAAAAAAAAAGGGTTTTATGCATATTCTTCAATCAACATTTCGAACCAAATTAACTAATCTGATGGGAATATTCTTTGTATTAGAACAATTGTTTCCTTGTAAAATCCCAAGTTATACAAGAAAAAGTACCAGGAAAGGTCATATGAGCATGATTGATCCAAGTTCAGGTACAATTGAACGAGAATTAGAATTTCGACATTTGAAAGAAAATACAGCATTTTTCAGAGGTTTTCGCACTGCATTACTGAATTATGAGCTATAGAGTGTATTCTTTCAACTTTGGCATTGTCTGTTATCATATGTTAATTCCGAGAACAGAATCGCATCAATATGAAGTGAAATTCACGGTATGGTTCCGCATATAAGAAAGCTCCCCCCGACAGCTGAATAATGAAACATAATGAAATTTATCAGCACGAGGCAAATCAGACAATACCATCAACAAAGTATGGAAGAGGATCCAGCTCACCTGAATCAGAAACTTATCATTGTTTACGTGGACGCTTGATTTGGCTTGGCGATTCACATGGTAGATAATGAACAAAGAGCTGCATGCATTTTCGAGCATGATGTACTGACAGACAATCAATTAAGCTGTGGAAATGAATTAAAACGATATTTTTTCAGCACAAAGTGTCAATTAAGGTGGGCCCAATAAATTGTGTGAATCTATATGGATCTTGTATACCTTCTAATTATACATTCAATTCATCAATTACAGACAAATGTGAATAATAAGGGCGATCATTTTTAGCTAATATCGCGAAACTATTTACGGTAATCTGGAAAAAGGAAAGCAATGTCAAAAAGCCATATTTGAGCAATCCAATTTACGGGGTGCTAAAAAAAATCTGTGTTGTGCAACTACGGGTCAAGAAGAAAGATGTCTAAAGTGATAATTAATTTAGTGGCATATACTAGACATTTGCAGGCAATTGCCAGCGTATTTCGTTGATGTGCATGCAGGCAGCTCTAGCGCTGTATCATGAGATGAATGCAAGATGGACATGGTGCCAAATCAACCTGCTTCGTGCAGTATTGGAAGTATCCAGTACTGAAATACAACGCAAGCATACAGAGGGCAAATTGCGCAAATTAAACAAGCGCACAAAAGATGTGCAATTTATACTTGATTGATTGTGTTCATCATGTATAAATAAACATTGGCGATGAGCGTCCTTCTTTCTCTCTCTCTCTCTCTCTCTCTCTTTTCTTTAGCTCTACTCAACCCAACTACATTCCTTTTCTCGCATTCAAAAATGAAGATTCAAACCATCATCATTGGAGAATACCAAATTTCACCCGCCGTATCGTTTTGTTTATATCAATTACCTTCACCACTGGTAACACCGCCCAGATCACTAAATACTCGAGATCATCAGGATCAGTACTTTAACTACTTTTGCTTGGAGGATTTGTTTGCAATCTTCGATCTTCACCTAATCAATCAAGATTTGGTTCGCTCCTATCAGCGCTATCCTGGTTTCTTTTGCAAAGATGAAGCAGGTCGCTCCTATATTCAAACACATGTCATGGCAGACATTGCTCAAAAGAACAACAATTGCGCTTTGGCCGACCTTTGCCGTTTGCGAGACGATGAGCTAATGGCAGGCGGTGCTATTCCTCTGTTGAAAATGACTACATTTGTTCGTCTGTTTGGTAAGCCTGCTGTCATGTCACTCGATTTTGAAGCAAGACCATTGGAGGGTATCGAATGGTTCTTTCAACAAAACAAGGTGAAGTTAGAGCCCTTCTCACCCACGCTACCTGCCTTTATTTCGCCCTCCAATTCACCACATCCAAGGTAAATATTGCTTTCCTCCTTTTTTTTTTTTCTTTCTTTCTTACTGTTAGTACAATATACAATGTGCTACACCAAGTTTATATAATTTGTGTGGCCTCGGTCGATCCAAAATCGAATATATTATACTTTTTGTACGCCATTATGAGTAACCAGAAATTAATTATTTTAAATAGAACACATCGCCTGTCATCCGATGTATTGTCAAACGCTTCTTCTTCTCTTTCCATTACTTCTCAAATGGCTTTTCCTCAAAAAGAAGACAATACAGCCATCAGATTACCAAAACCCTCTTCATTGCTGCTAAAAAGACTTGCTCCCAAGCATGGCCATAAGAAGAATTTAACGATATTGACACCATCTTACAACGACGATGACGAGGATGACGCCCATCTCAACAGCATCCAATCTGCTCCTCTCAAGAGATCAACCATTCCGCCTTTCCACCACGTCCACAGCGGCCAGAAGAATAAAATTGCCAAGCGAATGTCTCCTCCTTCATCTTTCCTGACCGTCAAGAGCAACAATGCTCGTCGTTTAGCTGTTCCTGCTACGGCATCTGCTGTATCAGCACCATGGCCAAAGACAGCCGCCCAAGCAAGATTCCCTAGTCCTCCCATTGTGCCCTCTCAACAGCCAGCATGGGGTCAATACCGTCAACAGCAACACAACAAACTCAAGCCCACCATTAAAACTGCAACTATGCCATATTTCCCTCGCACGCCTAATCACACTCATACATCTGCAACTACACCCACCACCTCTTCTTCTTCTTCTTCATTAACTCAAAAGCAAAAGTTTCTACAACCATTTGAATTTCTTTACGACCACATTGAACAGACTCGTGCGCTGAAGACAACGCTGGATGATCAGATTCGTCGTTCTTCTTCATTGATGCAGACATTGCAATCCTCTGGCACCATGGTCGAATCTCTAGTGCGTCGTCAAGTGCGCGACATGGTGGATCAAAAGTTTGAGAGCAAATTAAAGGAATGCACTGAAAGGATCTCACGATTAGAATACCGTGTGCCAGCCAAAGATATACCAATTTCTCCCTCTGTGTCTCCTTCTCCTACTCGATCCAAAACGGTGTCCACTGCAACCAAAGAGCCTGTGCAAGACTTGCTCTCTCAGCTTATGAATCGCATCGATCAATTAGAGAGCAAGCTGGAAAGACAAGCATAAACCTGTATACACAAAGTAGCGTCATTTCCTCCCGTGTTGAAATTACATACAACTTGATACCCTTAGTAAAACTCATATTTGTAGAATTAAACTAATAAACAAACCAATTTCCATCAAATACAAACTAAATTATATCTTGGTGCATTACCACGTTACGCAGATATCACTTTAAGAATTATATTTTTAGACTTGAGACATATTCAGGCACAGGTATAAGCTCCTCAGGCACACACATATGTATATATATATATATATATAATGATTAAACCCACATTTGAAGACCATAATGGCAAATATAACTCTTCATCACGACTATAATGCACGTATATATATATGACCATACTAACTGCTCGTCATATTGCAAGGCAAAATAAACTGCTCTCAAAGACCTCTGAAGGGGCTCCAATTGATACGCGACAAATGTCTAGATTTTTTTGATTTATTTATAGAAAAAGAGTGTAAATATCCCTGGTAAAAAAGACTAATCAAAGAACCCGCTGTTATCCTCGTCGTACTCCTCCTAAAACGTTGATTGTTAATTTCTCATCTTAATTTGCCAGACAAAAGCTAAACTTACATAGGTCGTGTTGCCATTTGGATCAACATGAGTAACTATACGTTGCATTGAATTAGTCGCTTGCAAGCACACACGCTGCCTCTATTTGCCGTACCTTCAACATCATTGTCAAACCAACCGTCTTTTCTCTCGGTAATTGTTTGTCCTCCATACTCGTCTATACGTAGCATCAATACTCCCTATTCTGCTATATGCAGTGCATTATTATATTTCTTTTTACGTACCAGTGGTAATCACAGTCTCTCTATCTGCGCCAAACCATCCACCGTCTTCACGAATAATGGTAGTTTGAGTGTCTCCTCCGCCGTCTTGTTGCTGGTAATCTCCAGGATTGTAGTTGCCGTATCCTCCGTCATAAGGCTGTTGCTCCATGGGAGGTGGAGGAGCATTGTATTGCTCTTGTGGAGGTGGAGGAGCACTGTAAGAAGGTTGCTGGTTGTATTGTTGTTCTACAATAGATTTTCTTCAACACATGATCAACCCGCTCTGTAGAGAATCACACTTACGCTGCTCTAATTGACGCTGCTCTTGTTCAAGACGCTCAATACGATCACTTTGCTCCTCTTCATGATGCATGATACTGCCAATAGCAAGACCACCAGCAACACCTACTGCTGCTGCACCTGCCATTTTCATACCTGAAGACATACCACTAGGCTTGGATTGAGGTACAGCAGGAGCATATTGCACTTGTTGACCAGGATAACCTCCTTGTTGAGGGTACTGTTGTCTTTGTTGTTGGTGAGGTGAGCCACCATAAGAAGATGCTTGAGATGGAGGAACAGGAGGATAGGAACTGTTGCTGCCGTAAGATGCTTGGTGTTGGGGAGGGGGAGGATAAGCACCACCACCACCATAGGAAGAAGCTTGCGAGGGAGGAGGAGGAGGAGCACCTTGTCTTTGTTGCTGTTGAGGAGCAGGAGGGTAACTGTTACCATAAGGTGATTGCTGAGGCTGAGGGTATGGGCTGCTATGATTGCTTCCACCCCCATAAGGAGATTGAGAAGCAGGAGCAGGAGGGTAAGAGTTGTTGCTACCATACGATGGTTGCTGAGGTGGATAACCAGGATGTTGCTGAGGAGGGTATGCACCTCTATCTTGTTGAGGTGGTTGAGGAGGGTATCCAAAGCCTTCAGGACGTGATGCTGGAGGTGGTGGTGGTGGAGGAGAACCGTACCCACCGTAGGCAGGTGGAGGAGGAGCAGGTCTCTCCCAATGTGTTGATTTGGTGTTGTGATCAATGTAGTAACTGATACCATGTTAGCACCTAGTAGATGGCTAATTGAGTCTCTCTACTTACGGTCTACCTTCTGGAGTCCATTTTTCTTCCCATCCTACAGACCCCTAGGTTTAGATATATAGGGCATGGTTACATTTGAGTTTACACAAACCTTGAGGTAATGGGCCCGACATTTTTGGTGGTAAAATTAGGAATTGCAAGAGAAGAAAGAGGAGGGAGAGAGAAAAAAGAGCGTGATAAAGTATTTTTATATGTGTATGATTAAGGTTTTACCGAGCTTTGTCTATATTGCCATTGCCATCATGATCATTTATTCGGACTCGTAATGTACACGTTTCAACACAAAGTCTATTCTGTGCGCTACCCCCCCCCCTCCCTCCTCCTTGCTTTATTGCTAGCGTCTATTTTCAACTGAATCCCTTGTTTTGTTTATTAGTGGTATTAGAATAATGTCGATACGTATTGATAGAGACACTTTGTTCAAAAAAAAAAAAAAAAAAAAAAATGTAGGATATTAGGCATCTTGTTTTGGCTGTATCACTTTAAAAATCCACAATACAGAAATCCCATATCCTTATTGTACAAAGAGTTTATACTCAGTAGCTGCTTTCAAAGCCGAAATTTGGTTCTTGAGTTCACTGATATCAGATTCTGAGGACTTTTTCATGTTGCCGTTTCTTGATGCGACTCTCAAACGAGACACGTCGTCCCGCTGATGCAGTAACTCCTCTTTGAGACGTAGCAATTCCTTGTCTTGAGACTTGATCTTGCTTATGGAGGACAGATATTCTTGCTGAAGCGAATCACGTTGATTGCGCAACGTTGACCAACTATCATTCGTAACAGGTTTGACAATGGTTTCCTCGAGATCCTTGGCCTTTTGATCCAATTTTTCGTATTTCTGAATCCAGGAACGCACTTGATTTTCCAGTTCAATGGCCTTCAATTTGAGTCGAGATTTCTCTTCGCGTTGCTGTGTCAAGTTCTCAATCAAGTCAACCACTCTAGATTCTAATTTGTATGACGCTTCCTTCAAATGACTGACACTGCGGGCCTCTGCTCGAAGAACCACTAATTGACGGCGAGCCTGTCTGCGTCGCACACAAGACTGTATACGGATTACATAATTGCGAATGGCCTGGTATCGTTTGCGTGCCAACCATCCTCTAGCAATCTTCTGGATCAAAATAGCGGCATGCTCTTGCTTGAGTGTTGCATGTCTCTTTCTGGCAATCACACCACGGATAGCTGTGTCTACGTTAGTTACTGGCTCTAAAGCGTGCATTGCTCTACATACCTGCTTGTGTTTGAATGATAAAGGCACGTGTTTGCAAGTACTTCTTTCGTGCAATGTATCGTCTCCAGTTCTTTTGAATCACAATAGCGGCCTTTTCTCTACGCAGCAGCTCCATATCGCGCACAGCAACTTTTCTTCTAGCAATGCTTTGCAGCATCAATGTCATCTTTTGAACTCGCAAGTATCTCAATCGAGCAAGGAAGCGACGCACGTTCTTTTGGATCATTGTAGCGCATGAATTCAGCTTGTCTGATCTCAACTTTTCCATGTATGCAAGCTGTCCAGCGCGGAAGAAGATCTTTGTAAGACCCACTTGGTACTTGTCGGTATCCTTGATATTTGTGTCCAAAATTTGCGAGCAGATGGCTCTGGTCTCTGGGTTGGTCTTGGGGTCCCAGTGTGCGAAATCGATCAGTGCATGATATCTAGTCATCAAATTGAGTTTTACGGCATCCTGATGCTTTCTTTTTTTTTTTACCTTTCTGAAAAGTCTTCAAAAGTCCAACGAGTAGGGTAACCTGCACAACTGATGCGAATTGTCTCCAAGACACCGCACGCACGAAGTTGAGATAGCACGATATTAGGCTGGAAGACCCAGGCAACCTTGGCTTCATTAGGTTTGATACAACGGATGTAATGAACGTTGGTTTCGCCAATGGTATCCATCAAATTGATCAACGACAACTATCGAGGGCCACTTTAAGTACATTTGGTTCTATCGTCATAGTGTGCGTGACAAATTCCTTACCTTGAAAATAGAACCCAAGGTGGGCTTCTTTGCTTGATTCATGGTCTTTTTGGGAGCTTGTTCAGTCTATCAAACGGGGGTGAGTACCCTTTTTTTTTTTTTTTTTTTTTTTTTACTAGCTTGTAGGTGCAAACCAAACTTACCGTGGGTGTTGAGGGAGCGGGAGGTTGAATCATTTCTGACAAGAAGGACGATTTGGAGCCTTGCAATAGGTTCAAAAGCTCTTCAGGTACGGTATCCTTGTTTTTATCCATGAAACCTTCAGCTTCATATTGCACATCATGAGCGTAGTGAGCGACAACAAACGCAGCGTTAGAGAATCGAGGCTTCTTGAAATAGTCTTGGTATGTAGAGTTGAAGTTTTGATACAGCTTGTTGCAAAAGCCTTGATCTGAACCAGAAGGCAAGCGAGACTCTTCATCCAATAACGACAAGATACCCATCTTTGCCTCGATCATTTCAATACACTTTTGATTGTCGCTGAATGAGATGAACTTCCAGTCAATTTCTTCCTTGATATACTCTTCTTGCTCCAATTTAAATACGTGTTGGTTGAACTGCTGCTGAAGTTTCTCGTTGGCATAGTTGATACAGAACTGCTCGAAAGAGTTCTTTTTGAAATGCTCAAAACCGTAGATATCCAAAACACCGATAAAGCTCTGCACGAGTTCACTGTTGGGACAAGACAAACTGTCGTTGATGTTGCTGACAAGCCAGTCGAATAGATGAGCGTAAATGTACTTTGCGACTGAATCACGAACAACTTGAGCTTGAGTAGGGGAGAGATTGGTGACAATCTTTTCTGATCTAGTGACAATTTGCTTTCGCACAATCCACTTTCTGAATTCAAAGGCGTCCAGGCCCAGTAGCTCGGTAGCCTTTTGTAGAGAGGGCTCGTCGTCTGCCAACGTAGCATCGTTTCTCCCGCCAATATCGATATTACCCAAATGCAATAATGCTGCCAATAGACGGAATATCTCTGACTGGATCTCATCATGAATGCCGATGGTGTTTAATGCTGTGCGGGTCTCTTGGAAATCCTTGGCATCGTCTACTGAGGGGATGACGCCTGTGCCACTTTGATTCAAATAGTGAAATTCTGACCATTCCTTCAGGGCTAACTCCTGTCTTTCAGTTTCGCTTGCACCTGCACATAGCTTTTTTTTGCCAGTGTAAGTCTTTTTGGGGGGCATTATGAGCTATAAATATACATAACGTACCTGATAAAAGACGTGGTAGTTTCTCTCAGTCTCGGGCTGGAAGATGAGACGAGATCTCTCGAGCAAGTAGGTCTTGATTTTGGCACCCACAATGTTGCGTTGCTTGTCAAACTGAATCTCTATGTATTTACCAAATCTTGAAGAGTTGTCATTTCTTGTGGTTTTTGCGTTACCAAAGGCTTCCATAATAGGATTGGTGGCTAAAGAAAGATTATTGATCAGTACAACATGTAAATATTAAGGAGTCGTATGTTGCTACTGTACCCAAAATTTGCTCTTCTACTTCAGTCATATTCTCGCCCTTGGCCTGCTTGCCAAAAGCCTCTTGATCATCAGCTGTAGCGAAATAGCGCATAATGTACTTTGCACTGACAGTTTTACCAGCACCACTAAATTTCAAAATGTCAACTACTGAGTGCTCTGTTACCCCGCATGTGTCATCCATACCTCTCTCCTGACACAATGATTGTTTGGTTCTTATTATCTCTGATCATGCATCTGTAAGCATCCTCAGCAATTGCGAAAAGATGGGGCTCAAGATCTCCTCGTCTGCTGCCAGAGTACTTTTGGATGATCTCGGGCTCGTACAATGGCACACGAGCAAAAGGATTTGCCGCAATCAATACGATGCCAGAATAGGTATAAATGTTCTTTTCTTCGTAACGAGTCTTGATGGTATTCAATACTATGTAAAGAGGGAGACATGGTGTTAGAAAAGGAGTTGATCCGTTTGGTGATTTCCTGTGTGAGTATCCCATCAAAAATAGGAGTAGCTCATATGTGTTGTATCACATAGACACATTCAGCACAAAATCCCACAGCAAATACTGTACCTGAAGGCTCGTTGAGATAACTGAGGTTGGTTAAGTCGTCGGTATTCTCCATTTTAGGAGGGTTTCGAAGTGGTGGCAGACTCACTTTGTTCGATTCGATATCTGTGATACTCGCTTCAAACACATGTTGCTAGCAAACAGAGCAAAAATCAGCACATTGCTGAGCTGTCGTAAAAAAAATGTGTTTGTAGTTTACCTTTTCAGCATCCATGTCGTCTTGGAACGAGATCTTTGCAGACTTGGCGTCCACTTGCTTGCTGACGACTGAAGCAGATACCCAACCGAGCTCTTCATCGGGGAACCAAGCTTTGATGCCTTCAGAATAAACTTCGATTAGTTCCAAGTTGCTTCCAGTCATTTTGTGTCAAAAGAGTTAAAAAAAAAAAGATGGTAAGAAGAAAAAGAAGCGCTTTTTTACTTTTTGTCGACCTATTTTTCATTTAAACTTCCAAACTTGGATAAGGCACGAGTCCCCAAGTAAGATTTACCTTTGCAAGCTGAGTTGATACTTCAACAGGTAATAATGAATAACTTGTTTGCCCTAGAGTCGCAATACACTACGCCTCCGTAGTTTGTCAACATGTAGGGAATACAGACCCTTTGCAGATCTTGGTTTGTGCGTTTCTACTGCTGAAATCGCCTTGGCTGCTGCTTCAAACTACATAATGTTGCGAGACATCCGAAGGAAGATCTGAATCAAAAATTTAACGTTTCAACTCAGTTGAATATGATCCATGGTAGCAAATGGAGCTCAAACGACGAGATTGCCTTGTCAAAAAGTAGCCCATGCTATAATGATGATGGGAAGCATGCTTGTCAGCATATTCGTCTATTAGGTAGTTGGATGTACTCGATCTTTCTCACCAACAACACATGTCGATAAAGTATCATTTTAAGCTCGCTTCTTAATTAGCACTCAATTTATCAATGGCTGTATATGGAATTCACATTTATTGCTATTTTTACTACTCCATCTTGCTTAGATATTCAGCCAAAAGGCAGCTGTCAAATTATACTTATTGTCAAATATTTACGTGACAGAACTACATTGATGAAACTTTCATTTAATAGTGTCATATCCATCCAAAGCACCTAGACAGAACGTGGTATTGTGCTACAAGACAATTAATTCAGAAGGTACAGCATTAGTTCTCAGACTACTTTGCTGTATGCCGATTTAGTACGTATGTCCAGGTAGTCAAGATCTGCCTCAGCTTGTTTATCACTACTGATGTTTTCAGTATCTGACGGTCCAACGGTCAGTAAACAGTTTAAGGCACTTGGTTGAAGCAAGATTTACATCACCAATACGGCATTAAAACACTTTGTTACACACTTTCAGAGACATGAGATACTCTATTTCAATGTTTGAGTCAGCATAGATGATTGTGGAAACCAAGACAGCAAGAGCCTCGGTAAATCTTGCTGATTACGCCTTGCGCTATTTGCGCAATCAAAAATCATTCCCAACACAGCTGTTACTCTTTGCACAACTAGCCATTACTCAGGCACATTATACCAATATCATATTTTGATGACTATATGGGTTTTCTTTATAAGACAGACAAGAGTTTATCAACTGTCAAAAAAAAAAAAAAAAAAAAACAGCTATAATATTAGATAATGCATCGAGCTAATCATAATCACTAGGTAGTCTTGCCAGTTCCTCGATAGCTTGATATATAGTGTTTCGTATATATACTTGATATAACATAAAATCTGTACAGCGTTAGCTGTTCATGAAAACATTCACTGCTGTCATCGATTATGCATTTTGCTGCAGCAGTATTAGTAGGTTAGTATTAGTAGCAGTAGAAGTAGATGTGCTGGGTTTAAACTGGGTTTCGCACTGGAAAATTCTTCTCATGATTTGCTCGTCTCATGTATAAAAGGAAATCTTTCTGTCGTTTTTGCCAAATCCGGCTATAAAAGTTGCGTTCATCGTGCCCTACTTTCTAATACATTTACGCATAACTTTCGACGACGCATCTAATGGTGCTAATTATATTGAGATTTTAGAATAGAAATTGCAAGCAATTCTTAATATTGTAAAAAATGATTTATCGCCGAAATGTCGAGGTATCGCATACAAAGGTCTCACAAAAGAGATTTCATATGCTGCCCTGGATCAGTAGAACCCATTTGATACTATATGCACCATAGTAAAAGTCTTCATTTTTGAGGTCAAAAACGCAATAAATTGATTTTCGATGTTCGAGTAAAGGGGTAGCTCATGGATTTCGACTGATTATTATCGATCCAAAAAAAATGAGAAAAAGCATGAACAAGTAGCTGCTAGCCAAGAGCAATTGTTTGGTGCAATTCTAACAGTCTAAAACAGCTTCCAGCTCGAGAAATCACTCGCTAAATACATCCAGATTTGGCTGTGTTTTAGTATAATATAGAGTAAACAAGGGGCAATGTAAGTATGCTGTCTACCCGTATATGAATTGTTCTCACTAATGTAGACCAGCAGCACCATAAAAAGGTCTTATTCACAGTTACAAGTGAAATTATGGAGGTTTAGCACAGTTTATCACACTCGATAGCACAACGTAAAAGCTTAACTGAGCAGTTGAATTGCGATGCTGCCCATAAAGGACGATGGTGCACAAAGTGAAATTGTGCACGGCTCAATGTACAATGTGATGTACAGATAAATTAGAGCTACAGAGCATATTGCTCTATATCCACAAGACAATATTTTTCAGTCTGAATATACTCGATAACCAAAAGTTACCCTTTTTGAAAATTGTGCAAATAGTAACATACCTCTTGAATAGTTGTAAATTTAAGCGTTATTAGCTTCCAGAGGCATATCATTATAGATTTAACAAATGGCTACCCTATTATCAGATAACGACAGAAATATCTAAAAGCTTTTGATATAGTAAGACAGTTGAATATTCACTGATTTGCCCCCAACAATATGTAGCCATGCAAGCATCGGCTAGACAGACAATAGGGTAGAAATCGAACAGCGCTATATTATATCAAAAAAGACTGTGGAAACAAGCATTTTCTCTTTTTTTTTCGTTTCTTGTGAACTATTACTGAAATGACGGATTACACAAATCTTCGAAAGATTGTTACAGGCGATATTATTGTAAAATGTATAGCAGAGTCATGTCTACGTACTATTGTGCTTTGATTAACGCCAAAGAAATAGGTCGCTTTGGCAATGATATACGTCGTATACCCATTAATGGCGTACCTACCTATGACGAGTAAGTATTGGAACCATGTAGAGAACCTTGGCTTACATGATACAACAGGTTATGCCTAATGATGTACCGCGTGTATAAGCAGGATATCAAATCCTCTCAAGACATTACGTTAAAATATCAAGATGAAGGTAAACTCAAAGTGCATGATTTTCAATCAGTGTTATTAACACCCAGCCTTGTTTCGTACAATGTGTATAGAAGGAGACATGATTAGTTTGCTGGGTATGTAATACGTGAATACGATGATTTGATAATGAACTCATATAAAACAGATGATATTGATATCACACATGCCATCTCTATTAGCAACTTGCTCAAAGTAACAATATACGATAAATCAAGTCAAGCTACGCAACAACAACAACAACGTCAGAATGCAACTGAAGTATCCACTTTGATGGAGATTAGAGATAAACTGAATCAGTTGATTCAGTCATTGGATGTCCAAGACAAGGACGAAGAAGAAGCCAAGGAAGAGCAAACCAAGAAGATCCATCGTCTGACTCCTGCTGAATTAGGTAATACGACTCTGGATTCAAACTGTGGTAGTTTATATTAACTCATTCAGGGGAAATAGCTTCTTTCTTGACAGACGATTCAGAAAGCAAAGAGAAATCTTCTGTCAAAGAGCTGACTAGTTTATCTCCAAAAGCTCCTTCTTCTGGTACAATCCCATACTATCCGCCTCCAAGCAGTGGTGCTAATACTAGCATCAATGGCACTCTATCTGCAATGACAACGCCCAATGTTGCTGCAACTAATCAAGCACAAACTATTCCTCAGCAACAACAACAACAACAACAACAACAACAACAACAACAGCAACAACAACAACAACCCCATCCTTCATCTCAACCACAAATCCATCATTCCTATATCCAAACACCCCCTCCCGTCAGCCAAATGCCAGTATCTCAACAGCAACAGCAACAGCCCAGACCTCCACAGGCTCAACAATCATTTGGCCATGCAAATCAAAGCGGCGGGTTCATTCCTTATTATCCTCCTCCCAAGAATGAGGTCAGACCTCCTCAGCAACAGCAACAACAACCGCAACAACAACCGCCACCGCCACCACCACCACTTCAACAGCGACAAGGTTACTTTGTCCCTCCACCCCCTTCCTCTATGAATACGCCTCAACTGCCTCCACAGCCATTTCGCCCCCCTCAACATTGGTGAACTGCAATGAATAAATAAAAAGATATTTGTTTTGCCATTTGATCAAGTAAGATCGCTATTCATTTATTTAATATTGTTCAAGTACACAGGAATACCATAGACAATTGGAGCAGCACCGATAAGATAGCCCAACTTGCACTGATTCCTTGATTCACTGACTGCCTGCACAAGCGATTTAGGTGTTTGATTTGACTTGTTTAGCATCCCCCAAGAATGCAGCATGTATTTTGTTAGCTTATCAATACTTCTATCCGTCACATCCCAGAGATTAGCCACAACAGCAGGACTTCCAGCCAGCAAATAATTCAGCACGTATCCATTGAGGTCAAATTCACCGTTTGCCTCCATGATACCACTGCTGCATCCCATCAAAAGAGATACAGCGCAGTTTGGAAGCTGTCTTACTGTTGTACCTCTCATAAACGCCTGTCCAGCACTATGGCCAAAATACATGTAAATGTCCCTCGATTGCAGAGCGTCTTTGCATTGCAACTCCATTGGCATTGACTCAATGACGCCATCCCACTCGGGTACACTTTTGAAGATAGGCTCGAATTCCCTTTGAGTGTCCTTCAAATCGCCGCCAGGATTCAGCACGTAAAAGGCACTGCGCTTGGACACAGTGAGATCAGTCCATTCGCTCGTTGCTGTCAGACCAAAATCATCATAGGCTTCTTTTGAGTTGTGGAATTGTGTATATAGAATGCGGTCCCTGAGGAAAGAGAGACACGGTAATCGAGAGACGGATTGTGGGCGAAGCGCGGGCATAGATTCTATTGGGAACATTTGAAGATGCTTGTCTAGGATGAGGATAACGTGGTCGTTGGGTATATTTTTCGTCGAGTCTACGCCTGCCATGACGGATCTTTCATGATAGCGAGTGATTAAAAGTCGAATGTGTTCAGTTAGCTAACAAAGATATTAAAAGTTAGTACATGTCTGGTTCGCTTAGCCGTGAGTTACCTTTTTGAAATCAATCTTGGTATAGTCAATTGAGATGTCCTGCGCTTCGTAGCATGACAGAGCAAAGTAAGCAACATCCTCCAAATCGCGTTGAGCAGGGTGCCGACCTAGCCGCACTGCAACACGACTGAAAGCCAAGCTTAGCTCCACTTTGAGTTTGGTTGTAGTGACACTGTTCACCGTCTTGAAGATAATCTCGTTCATGGCCTTTTGGAACTTTACTAGCTCTTCCTTGTATTCTTGACAGCGACCAGTCAAAAGGCCCTTGAACCCACTCAACCACTGATTTTCCATGTTGTCCAGTAGCTTCTTTAGCCTAGCATCGAGACTTTTACGCGTATTCCACCAATGTTCAATCTCGCCTGCTTGATGGCAGTTTGCGCTGTTGGTGATGGTCTCATCGCTGCCTTGAATGATTGCTCGTAGTTCATTTACAGCATCCGAATACTGCACAGTATCTTCGGTAGCTTCATCACTGGGACGTTGGCTGGCACGATTCAAGGGTAGCTTGACGGCAAACGGCTGCTCTTTTGCTCTCAATTGGACTAGATAAAGGTCGCTATTGACAACATCCAAACTGAGCGAACAGACGGTCCAATTGGTGGGCAAGATATCAACAAATTTGGCTTGGAATGAAGTGTCACCTAGTTCTGATTCTTCTTGATAGAGGTCTTGCAGTGTCTTTAAATGGCCTTGAAGCCAACTGGGGTTGCGAGACATTCTGGAAAGACGATCATAATAAGATTGCTTTTCTTCAGTGTTCATGGGCCATTCCTTATCACTAGGAGCATGTCCAGCAAATGTTTGGTTGAGCTTGATACCAAGACAGTATTGCATTTCTCGGCGCATGTTAATACCGTTTGCCATGGACATGTAATAGGAGCTTCGCAATGAGTTATCGCTGGCTGTCATACGGTTGTTGATAGACAGTTGCTGATTCAATATGGTAGCATAGCTTGTTTCTCTGCAAAGGTTCTCCATGGTGACAGGACGCTCTCGAGTCCAGCCATTTCGATATGCTTCATACATGTGGTTCAGTGACTGGCCCAAGGCATCTCGCATGGCACGCAGTTCATGGTCCATAGCAGGCTTCTTTAATAAACTTCCACGAGAGACCTGTGATTTCATTGCAGGCAATGCTACAGCTTCGCTAAACAGCAGTCTTTGTTCAGGGCGCATGGCAGAATCTTGACGGATCATGCGTAATCTTAAATGGCCCACTGTAGCTATCAATTCGATTTCGTTTGAGGCGCTCAAGGTCGACAGATCAAATGAATCCAAAAGTTCTAGCCCATCCTCAATTCTACCTAGGTCAGCAAGTGCCATGGCTAATTTGAAGTGTGAGAATGCGTGATTTGCTGTTATTTACTAAGAGTTTACCTTTGTAAATTTCGTTGGAAATAATGAGCTGTTGCAGTGGGTAGCAATCATACTTGTCGGAATCTACAGTAGGAAAGTATGAGTTGTGTGCGCACACGAATTGCCAGTGCAAAAACCCTGCTTACCGTCAGCTTCGTCAGCAAATGTCACTTTGTCTCGTTTGCACTCTTCGTTTGAATCAATCAATCTCTCCAAAGCAGCAATCTCCTGCTTATCTGAAAGTTGTGCCAGTTGTTCATTTGCCTCGTCGTAAGATTCCACAGCTATTTCAAAGTATGCGTTGGCCACAGCCAGATTTGCCAAAGCCACCTTGTACTTTACTTGGGCTAGACCAGCAGGCTCCTTGTAGCGCACGGCCATTTGTATTTCATCCTGCGACTTGTCTACATCACCAAACCTCAAATAAAACTCGCAAGCGTTCAAGTGAGCATCAAACAGCATAGCAGATGAATTCACCTTTTCAGCCAACAGAGGAGCTTGCTTGACAAAGTATTTTGCTTCGTTTGGCGAGCCCTTTTTGACCAGCAGTTGAGCAAGTGTGTGTAAACTGCTGCTAATCTTTTGTGCCATGGTCCATTGCGATTCACGAAATACAATTTTGCGAGCTTCCTGCTGTTCGGGTGGAGGCGAATTGAAGGGATCTTCCAGCCCTGTTTTTTGCTTTTGCTGCTCTTTTTCTTGTGATTTTTGTACGATTTGAATACATTTGTTGAGGAGCTGAAGAGAGGCTGTAGCGCTGTCAATGGCCGAGTCAACGTCTTCTGTATTGGCCTGTATAAGCGACAGTGTAGAGTAAATGTCGGCCAGAAGCATGCAGCGTGTCGTGTACGACTTGACGGTGGTCAGAGGGTCTCTGTGGTCTACAGCTGGTGTGTTTTTCCATACAAATTTGGCTGATGTAAAGATCTCCATGCTATATTGTATGCTATCAATTACTACATTCACTGGGCTCTACCTTGCAAGCACTCACCTGGTATCGTAGTCTCCAATACACGCTAGATAATACGAATAATTGACAAGATACACCAACTCGGCATGGTTGTTGCATGGCTTGCTTGACACGGCCTTTTTGGCGTGGATAAACTCGATTGCAGCCTTTCCAGTGTATCCCAACTCACAGTACAACTTGCCAATGGTGGAACTCAGGATGATGGACTCAGAAATATGATCCACTTGAGCGTCCCTTAAACCGTTGTTTAGCTTCAACAAAATTCGCAGCGCACATATTTGATGGATACGCTCTCCCGTGATGCCAAACAAGTCTGCAAGCATGCGCATGTGGTCGTAGAACTGGTCCAAATCATCAATTTCGTCGTACACCTGCTTGACATCCAATTTCGACGAATCACCGGAATAGTAGATGGGTTTAATCTTCTTTAGCAAGATGCCCCATTGTTGCAGTGTGGATGTGAATGTGTTTGGCGACGGCTCTTTTAGTTCTCGACCACAGATGGCCATCCATGAATTCGACAGTGCTAGATAGTGGCGACGGTAGTTCAGCAAGTTGGTATCTTGAGCATAGTCTTGCACTTTGAGTAGACTGCTCGCTTCTTTGGCGCAAGCTAATGCTGCTCTGGTGCATTCGTCTCTGTCACTGGGCTTGTTTCTCTCTATTTTCACTTGGCTCAACAACACTCTATACAATGGGAGGGAGGGGGGAGATGAGTGCTTCCATCAACGCATCTGTGCAGCTCGTCTTACCTTGCTCTGCGGAGAGGAAAGTGTTCAGCGTCGTATACCTGAAGCAATCTCTCCATAATAAACAGCTCGTACTTGAACAGCTTCATCTTTACAGACAACGCATGCCATACCTTTAGCTCACACTCGTAAATGAAGCATTTCTGAACAGAGTTGATGGTAGACAGGTTGATATGCTCACTGGCGAATTGGATGCTCTCTTGGTCAGGATCAATCACAGATGCTCTCAGGAAGCGATCGATCAGTTTGGGTATCAGCGTATCCTGCTCCATCACTGTGGACACGGCTGTTGTATCTGCTTTGCTGACAAACTTTTCGATTTCAGACACGGGAATACGTTTGAGTGCCAGTCGAAAAGCTGAAATGGCGTCTTCGAAGCGTTTTGTTTTCTGACAGCAAATACCCAGCACTTCGTATCGTTTGCATAGCTGCAATCGCCCGTCATTGGTGTTGGCTCTTTCGGTGTCTTTTTCCAGCAAGGAGCTTGATTTGCGTAGAGGAAAGATGGCCTGTGCGTACATGTCAGTCTTGATCAAGGAAGTACCCAAATTATAGTAGGATCCTGATAGCCAGCGATAGCCAGAGGGATACTTTTTGTCAGCACACATCTCTTCCGCATTGGTGAGATGGTCGTAGGCCTGAGCATAGCTGTCTTCGTCTTTGATGTTAAATTGTATGCGCGCCAGTAGGACCATAATGTCGATATAGGAAATCATAATGTCCTCCTGCGTGGTACTTCGTTTGGTATCAGAAGTTGCTTTGGCAATACACACAGTTGTGCGCAATGTTTCGCTGCATTGCTGGAGTACGTTCTTCATGTAGGCCACAACAGAGTTCCATTGGCCGAAATCGCTGGGTGTAACGAGATCTTCTTGACGGGGCGGTGTCTTGAAGGGTTCGTTTTTGCGCTGGATCAAGGCTTGTTTTGTCTTGTCAGAAATGAATTCGAATAAGCGTTTGCAACTGAGGCGGAATCCTTCGATGCTTTTGCAGAGGTTGTACAGTGCCTGCTCCAAATGGTCATCCTGTGGCTGGTCTGCTGAGGGTTTTATCAATGCAAGACACGCAATCGACTCATTCAACGTGGTGGTGATGTCGGCAAATGTGTCGTTGAGTACCATTTTATCCATCTGAACTGATCCAAGCGCTAATTTGGCATTTGCAGCATAAGCAGCATAGTAAAAACTACACGATGATGCGCTCTCCATCATGTCTCGCAACGGACGGATCATGTACTTGTAGGCGTAGAATGCACCCTTGTAGCTCTTGGCCTTTCGAGATACATAGGCAAAGTACTCGCATAGCACAAAATACGAGTCCATCTCTGCTAAATTGTTGACATTGGGCTGAAACTGCTCCAGAAAACCGTTGCAGCACTTTTCAAGGTGACTGTAAGATGCTGTGTGGATCTCTGTTAGTGCACATGATATGCTATACGTAGATCAACTTACTCTGTTTTGTTGATTTCTCATATGTGATGCCAATACGCACCAGACGGTCCAGCACTAATTTCATGGGCACAGATCCCGAGGTTGCTAATGCCTTTAATGCAATGATCTGGATGCTGTGAGAATGATGAGCAGCCTCCTCTGTTGTAAAACGTCAGCTTGTCTGTGGATGATCTCCCCTGTCTTTGCTTCAACTTACCTGTTAATGGAAGCTTGTTGGCGACTTTGTACAAGAGTTTCTGTAGTGTATCCAGCTGCTTTTTGGCTGTTGTAGCATCCACGTTGAGCAATTGCACGCACCAGTCAAAGAAATTTCCAGACTTTTCCATGAAATAAGGTATATACTACAGAGGGGCAACGTCAGTGCCTGAATCTCGCCACCACTACCACCACCATGCCTGGTCCTCTTACCTTGGCCAATGCGCCTTCCTGCAATTCGCACCAGCATCTAATTGCGTTCATTTGATACGCCAAAATCAGCAGAATCATGGTGCGATCATTGATATTGGGTTTTATAGGAAATTGGAATAAATCTGCGTACTTGTTGAGCACATCGTCCTCCCATTGGTTTGTGATGATGGGGTCAGACGCAACAGCAGGTCGAGTGACGGATAAGGGCTGTTTGTTGAACGATTCTGTCAAGACGCCTTTGGTTGGTATCACAGGCTGTGTTGGCGATGGCTTGCCTGCTTTGGATGAGTTCGTGGTCAATTCGACTTTGGCTACACTTGCTAGCAATGAACGAAACTTGAGTAGTTCATCTAAAGCTCGGTTGTACTAATGCAGGCCGATAAGTCTGTGTGGTATGGCATGACATTCCAAGTATCTTACCTCTCCCAAATCTACCATTTTGCCAATCAAGTTTGAGGTCGTTTTCTCTATATCCAAAGGCTTCAAAGCAGTAAATGTGTTCATGTGTCTTAATGCGGACAAAGCGTAAAAAGAGGTATCCACTAGACAATTCACTGCTACTGTATAATTCGAGGTTTTTGCACTTTTCAAGCCAATGAGGGCCTCAATGTTCTGATTGACAATCCTCATCGCAACGGGCGCCAGCTGAGTAGCCATTTGCTTGAAACGAGCAGGCGTAGGTGGTGGTTTACGTATGCTGTCTGGTCGAGTTACGTCCACCTGGAATGGCTCCAACACTGTTCTCCGGATATGGACGGCGAGATCATCATTGCACGTGGCGTAATCTTTGAGTTGTGTCAGCAATCTCGACGTCAAATCAGTCATGTTTGTTTGTATGTTGTTGGTATGAAAGAGAAGAGAAGCAAGTTTTCGTGACGAGGTAAAATCACCTGCCTTTTATATGTCCTGCAAAAAAAAGGCACGTCTCATCCTTAATTGGTAAGTGCTACCAAGAGTGTATTAGAAAAGGCTGATGTGCGTTTTGCGCGCTACTCTTTCTTTTTATATTCCTTTATCACAACAGCCTAACATGGAGCAACCCAGGGCGCCATCTACATCTGCCACAGACTCACCAACACTATCCATATCCAACAAGCCCAATAAACCGCTTGCATCCAAGCTGAGCAAAGTCCTCAACTCGTCCGCATCCGAAGACGCCAGGATAAAGGCTGCTCTCACTTCGCTGTCCAACATACCCGACCTAGACGAGATCAGCCTTCGACGCAACTTGCGAGGAACCATTGAAAAGAAAGAGATTGAAACCAACCGAAAGTTCTTGCTTGCATTTGAGAAAGTAGTCCAGGTAAGCGGCACGAGAGGTCAGAGAGATAGAGAGAGAGAGAGAGAGAGAGAGAGAACGGGATGATTAAAAGGATGCACCACAGCAATTCGAGCGCCTGGAAACACAAATGGGGCAGATGGAAAGCGTATGCAAAGACATGGAGCAGCGTATTGTCAAAGCAGAATCGCATACGGCAGATATGATTGAGCAGGCTGATATAATGCAAGAGCACAGGTAACAGAATGAGCTGGGATGGAGTGGTATTGTGATTGACATATGAGCAGTAATGCTTGTTCTACGCAGATTGCTATTGTGGACAGATTTCTGGCTAAATTCACTTTGAGCGAGCAGGAAATCAAGATACTCAGCAACATGTCAGAGCCTGTGGACAATGAGTTTTTCGATGCACTGCAACATTTACAGCAGATTCACAGCGACTGTCAGCTATTATTGACAACGAAAAACCAAACAGCTGGGTAAGACTTGCCCAAGTTGGCATGCACAATGATCCTCACGCTTCTCTAGTCGGGAAATCATGGAATCAATGGCACTGTATCAAGAAAACGCATACGACAAGCTATACAAATGGACCCAATACGAGAGCAGAACGTCGTTTGGCGGGGATAGCATCGATGTGAGCTCACTGATGACCAAAGCACTAAGAGCATTGATGCTGCGACCCGTCTTATTCCAGTGAGTTGTCTGATAGTATTGTACACAGAGAAGGCGTCTAACCTCGCTATAGGACTATTTTGGACCAAATTGCATCTGCTCGACATGACGCAGTGGCAAGAGCCTTTCTAAATGCACTGACAAAAGGTGGCCCAGGAGGCACACCTCGTCCTATAGAGCTTCAGGCACCAGACCCGCTACGATACATTGGGGATATGCTGGCATGGGTACATCAGGCCTGTGCTTCAGAAAAGGAAATGTTGGAGAGCTTGTTTCAACGCAACGTAGAGAAATACGAGGATGTCAGCGGCATTACAGTCAAAGTAGCAGATACAATCAGCGATCTTTTGGATTGCGCCATGGAGGGTACGTGCAGACCGCTCAAGTCGCGTATGGAGCAAGTGCTGGTGCTTCAGCCTGGCGCCATTACTTCCTATAAGGTGGCAAACCTGATACAATTCTACACAATGACGTTGAGCAAGCTGATGAGAAAGAATGCTACCTTGGAGAGAATCTTATACGAGTAAAGTATGCTATTGGCCAAGAAATATCAGTACGACTCATGTGTGTATAGAATGACTGAACTTGCTTACAAGTACTTTTTCAAGACACTGAATGCTCAAGCGGATAGACTAATGCAGTCCACAGAGGTACCATCAGCGATCGAAACAAATAACAGCCATGTCTCATGTAAACCTTAGGCGCCAAACAGAAGTCTGTCCATTGCCCCTACAGTGCGAGATATGACGATCCAATTAGTAAGTGCACCATTGATGCTGACAGGCCGTTTTACTCAATCCAACATGTAGAAAGAAATCTTAGCGTCGTATGATTCGTCTTTGATAGTTGCAACAAACAGCACCGAAGGATTCCCTGAATTTGATTTCTCAGAGACACTAGATGCTATTATAGAGCCACTTTTAAACACGTGCCAGCTGTCAGTAGCCAAGCTCAGCAAGATAGACCAAGACATTTACATGGTCAACTGCCTATATCATATCCAAGCAGTCATGGTTCCATATGATTTTACCCAGCAAAAGCGAGATAATGTCACTGCTCGCATGAATGATTTACTAGACGATATAGCACAGGAAGAATACAACAAACTGGTAGAGCAAGCCGGACTGACTCGGATCAAAGAGACATTGGCAACAAAAGACGCAGAGGTATGTATCATCATGGAAATCAACTTGAGACGTATTAAGCAGCTGTTCTACAGACGCCCTTGTCCACCTTGCCTCACATGGATGCAGAATCACTTGCGCAAGCCATGTCTAAATTTGATTCTTTCCTTGTATTGATCAGTGCGGATGTATCGCCGCAATTAGAGAAACTGTCCTCCAGACAACATTGTCAGCAAGTTCAATCAGGCGCTATTCGACTGTTACTGGATACCTACCGTGACATCAGCAAGGCAATAGAGGATCCAAGCAGCGGTTACCAGCACCCTGATCTCATACTGCCAAGAACAGTAGAAGATATGGAAGCCATCTTTTCTTTTGCATTGTAATAGAGTCAACTGATCAACGTAGCCTCTGTCAAACAATAATGAAAATGAATACAATCTTTATTAAATGAATGTGTTTCGATAAAAATTATGACTGCAGTAATAGAGAATGAAAAGAGTGTAATTAAATGGGATGTACCTGCGATGGATTGGGCACTGCTAAACTTGTCTCATTAAATATCAAGACTAGGGGTATTCTAAAGCATGAGCTAGTTTTGAAGTGTTATTTGGTGTGGGAGGGCACTGTCTCTCGTCGTGGCCATCTTCTTGAGCACTCAGAGGCAAGGCAGGTGATACCAGGTTTTGGTCCCGCCAAACTCGTGGTACAGACTTGAACCCATCTAGTGTGTGTTTATACCACTCTTTTAAACCTAAACGTTGCATAGACAACAAAGCAGCTGAAACGAGGCCCGCACAGAAACCAATACCATCATTCGAGTAGGCCACCAAAGAACCAGTCGTCAGAAGCATCACTGTAAAGTTCTCTCTCTTTCTGTACTCGTCATCCGTCAAATCGTTTACAGATCTAGCAGCACAACCCAGCTCAATGCCCGAGATAAAAAGCATGACAGCCAGAATTGATGTTGGGAATACTTGCAGTAATCCCACAAGCGATCCACCGAATAGAATACCCAAAAACAATTTACAGGCACCTAATAGAATAACAGACACTTCAGAGCGAGCACCGAAACGGTATTGACCAGCAAGACCTCCAGAGCCATGGCAAACGGGCATAGCGCCAAACCAACACCCGATCAAGTTCATCATTCCCACGCTCACGGCTACATGAGATGTCTTTGCATGATGATCTGGGAACAACTCGTCGATGAGAGCACATAGAGCAATGACAGAGTTGAGCGTAGTAAGCGGTAATTGCCCAAGACCAGCATTCAGGAACCCGTTTTTGAACTGTTCTGGTGAGGGCACAACGATGGTATCGGGGTAATGACCTCCTCCTACGCTGGGATGGGGCACATCTCTGCCTTCCGCAAACATGAGTACAAGAGCAAAGATCAAGCCGATCAAGAACAAGATCAGAGCAGATGGGATCTTTGTTCTATAACAAGCTACTACAAAGAGAAAACTCAAGAGAACCCAGGTATTGTTATCAGACCAATTAGCAGCAGTGATCTTCCACTGTAGCTTGGGTATCAGATTGTGTGCCTTGATGATCAACTGTACAGCCGTACCCAGTTGTAGTCCTACAAACCTCAAGTGTTACAAGATGGTGTCATATGGCGAATATTACGATTGAAACAATACCTTTGATAATTGCAGGGGGAGTGAATGTACCAACAAGGTGCACGGTTCGTGTTATGCCGAGGAATGTGATGAAGGCGGCAACACTGAGACCGGCTGCCATGTTTTCTTGGATGGGCATGTTTTTTGTCAGCACCACGGCCGCAATGGCTATCGTTGCGTCGGGTAAATACGTTTATCAGATCTTGGCTGTAGTACACTTACCTTTCATCGGCTGAACACACACAGGTACTTGGAACAAGACGCCTGACAGTATATTCCATATGCCTGTAAACCAAAGTGTGCTTGTGAGGTTGATCTGACCCGAGATGGCCAGAGACATCATAATAGGCAAAAGAGTGCCTAGATCACCCAGACTGCCAGAGATCTACAGGGATGTCAGTAGTCCACTCAAGCTCCACTTGTTGCATAGATTATACCTCATGTAGTGTAAAGTGCTTCTTGAATCGATTCAGCGACTCCCTGGTATATTGCATGTTTGGTTGTTCAAGTGAATCAAGATGGAAAAACAAAAAAGAAAATTAATGCCATCTCAATTTATATCTGATCATTGTTGCAGAAAAAAAGACTGTTCTTTTCTGCATTTGCTACACAAACATATGATTTCGGTTGACTGATATCGCTTGAGGCTACACAAAGAGATTAGCAAAAAAAAAAACACAATCAAATATCAAAACGATAATGAAAAAGGATAATATATACTTTATTAAATCAAATGGATTTATCTATACAACAAAAATACCATAAAAGGCAACAAACAAATGATAAGCTACAGTTACATCATTGGTGGTGGTGGTGGACGAGAATCATCCATCTGGCTTGGTTTTCTCTTCCAGATAACTTCTAACTTATCTCTTTCGGATAACAGTCTTTCCAACGTAGCTTCCCATTTCTCAATTTCCTTATCTTCGACGTTTCCACCCATTTCGAGCAAGCTTAATTCAGGCACTCCCTTGTTGAGTAAAATGTGTACAATAGCCTCCACATCTTGATGAACAATACCGTTGCACCCAATATCTAATCGACGTATCTTGCTCGACAATAGTTCTGGCAATGCACTGGGATCTGATCCAAATCCACTCACAGCGTTACTGAATAATCCTAGATAATCCAGCTGGGTATCTAACAAGGCTCCAAATCCCTTAGCACTGATTCCGTTTTCACCCAACTCCAAATGCTGTAATCCATCAATAGCACTTGCTAAAGCCAATGCTGCTGTGTCATCAAGACGGTTTTGACGCAATTTGAGCTCCAGAAGACCACTCTTGGTCAAGTTTCCAACCAAATGGTTCAAAGAGATGGATTCGATCGCATTGTTGTCCAACCAAAGATGGGTCAAAGTAGTATTGGCCTCAAGTGCTTGTCCAACGGATTCTGCTAATGCGTTACCGTGCAAAGTACGAGTTTGATCAGCGTTCTTCTTTTTCTTTTGCTCTTCTTCGTCTTCTAATTTACCACCCTCAATGCCATCACCCAAGGCGGGGGGAGGTAAACTGGTCAAGTCTTGTTCATTACTGACGACATCCACCATCTTGAGTACACGCAAATGACGATTGCTCTTCAAAGCAGCACCCAACACACTAGCACCGTTCTGCAATGGATTGTCAGATAACTCCAGTTCCTGGACTTGGCTCAGAGGGGCCAGCACTTGTTTTGCAATGATCTTTGCACCAACAGGGCCGATATTGTTGATGGCTAGATTCACCTTTTTCAGTCCTGTCAAAGAGGGAGCCAAGATTTCAATGGCTTCATTATCCAACTCATTGCGAGATACATTTAATTCTTCCAGATGCTTGTTTCTTGCCAGTGCTTCAGCCAACAAGTGAATAGTGGCATGCTTGAGTCCCTTGTTTTCCAAATCAAGCTTTCGTAAACCTTCATTAGCGGCCAAACCTTCACAAAATAATCCAAAAACATCAGTATCGAAGCCAAAGCTGGTATTTCCAAGATTGAGTGTGCGCAAAGTGTCGTTCAATGTCAATGATTCACTGAGTTGGTCCATACATGTAGCATCAAGCGCATGGCCGGAAACATAAAGATCACGCAAAGTAGTGTTGGTACTGATAGCGCGGAAAATACGGCCAAGTTCTGCTGTGGAAATACGACGAAAGCTAAGAATGTGTAGCGAGACAAGTTTTGGGTCGTTTTCTTCAAGCTGCTTGACCCATCGGTCGACTGCTCCATCATTGCCTCCCCAAACCATGTTGTGTCTGTGTTGAATGATAAAAGAGAATCAAAGAAAAAAATATTTTCTTGTACGGAGATTTGCTAGAGGGCAAAAAATTTCGGTTGACATAGTATTAGAGTTTGGTTGTTTCAAGACCAGTAAATCAGTAATGTTGCTTGCAATGTGGTATGAGGTCTTAGACTACGGTGACGCTTATTATCGTCTGATAAGATCGATTTGAGCTAGATGCCGCAAGAGAAAAGATTCGTTGTGTGGACCGTTTGTCCTTTGAAAATTGCTTGTTATCCAGTGATAGTTCGATTTGGTGGAAAATTGTAGAGGGGGGTACACTATATGTTAACGATTGGCATTTAAATATTTGTATAATGTTGCAAAGCAGAACAAGCAATTGAAGTGGCTGCTGGCGCACTCTATAAAGCTCTATAGATTCAACGCATTTACATTGGGATATATAACTTTTTTCTAAATGAGTTTATAACAGTAGTATGCCAATACTGTTGGTTGCTTGGTGACGAAGCAAGGAAATATTTTATCAGTAAGTAAAAGTAGAAACGAGAATGAAAAGCGTGGTGGAGAAATGCAATGACGATTAGAAACGTATAATACTAGTGAGAATAATATTTTTAATAATGGTACAGGTGTAATAGGGACCACCGGTTAATGATCACCTAAAGAATATATATTCAAAGTTATTGCGTTAAATAAATGTATTCTTGTGTTGAAAATCACAAGATTGTGAAAGAGAGCTGTTTAGGTTAATTGTCAATAAACTGAATGGGGACCATCAGTTGGTATGTTGAGCAAAACTGCATATACACGTAGGGTATATGGTCCATTACTTGGCAGCTCAATGTGGTGGCGACCTGCTGCCTAGGTAGCTCAAATTAATGGTTGGTCCCATCTAATTAGGTATCTTTGAGCTACTAGGAGGTCCCTAACTGGCGATCCTTATCATATCACATAATGGTATGGGATAGCAGTTTACAGGTAGGCAGTGGAGAGTTTTGTCACTCTCAACTTAATTGCTGCTTTGATGGATGCGGAAAGTCCGTTCTATATAATGTTTCGAAGACTTGGATAATCATCGCTGACAACTGTTGTCAGGTCTATGGGTGATTTGCACTTGGTGGTTTCCTCCATAAGGTACTGTTTCTCTATAACAATATTCACTAAACCACCAGATTCCCTAATTTCAACCTCGAAATTATTATACAATTTTTCGGCTGCTTCGATTGTAGAGCTTGCGGATACCATCTTGAGTCTTTATCAAGAGAGAGACACAAGGTAACATCCTCCTTTTTTGTTGCACCAGATACATATGATGCTAGTATTCTTGAGTCGACTTTAGCTAATATATTTTTATTTGTTGGTGGATGCAAATATAGAGAATGAGTAGCTATAAAACCCAATAATGCGTACTTCTTGCTGATGATAGCACATTTTAATCGTGACCCCGTAGATAGCGTACTCGTTCAAAGAATTCAGCTGGGTGGTATAATGTAAAGCATTTTGGCTCCTCAAGACAATATGCATCATACGGTAATAATGAATCGAAAGAAGACGCAAGATGTCCATCTTGGTATATAATACCATCCAAGGCTAAAAGTTAGTAGGACTATTCTGAATGCTAAATTCAACCCAGGAAGCTCTTCCTTCTTGCTTCCTGCTCTTCTCCAAGGTGTATCACACTGTATTTAATTCATCAAGAACAACATACCAAGAATTAGATTCTTCAATACCGTGATCTTGGGCTATGCAACGATCCTGGGTTGTAGAATTACCACAGCTAAACAACATCTCTTGGTTTGCCTTTTCTCCTGATGCAAGGCTCTTTGGTGCTTGCTTTTCAAACAAAAAAAAACATGTATGATGGCGCTAAGGCAAAAAGAAAAGTATAATGGGTACAGAGAAATACAATGAAAAGGAAGAATACATACTCTACATATCTCATATAATAGTTAGATCTCCTTTGGTTCATTTATCTATTTCATTCTATTTTCTATAAAAGTATTCATACCACACTACCCTTAGGCAACCCAACAATAATAAAGATTATTTTTATATATTCTTTTGTATACATTTATTTAAATCTACTCTAAAAAACTATATCTCTACTTACAACTACGCAGAAACTTTTAAACGTCTCACTTAAATGAGAAAAGTAGCAAAAAATCGAGTGTTTCCAGCCGGGCTCGAACCGGCGATCTTCACTATGTGAAAGTGACGAGTTAAACCACTTCTCCATGAAAACCTCGGATGATGTATAAAATTTTACAGCAATTATAAACCCTAAAAATTAAATTGCTTATGTCACGTGCTTCTATCACGTGATGTTGATTTTTTGGTTCACTGGGAAAATCTCTGTTTTAGGATATTATACTGTTAGATAAGGGATAGATGCTGGATTTGCATTTTGAGCCAACCGTTTAAACAAATAGGCATCGTCTCGATAAATTTACGCATAAGACCAACTTAAACATTAAATTATCTCAATTGAAGAGGTTTTATTGTATGCAATTAACCCTGTTAAGTATGAATACAAGAAACACATCGATAAATTCGATTGTTGAAGCTGTCAATGTCATTCCGATCAAGTGATTTTCAAACGTCATGGCTATATTTCTCAACCTTTTTTAAATGGCCATAATGTCAACCTAACTCTTGCTTGTAGATAGATATTTTTATTTTATACTATCTAACTGCTCAATTGTAATACATTTGCTCTGTTTTAATGAAATGATCTCTCGTTTACATGACGGTTCTTGTAGGTAAATGACTCAAAAACCCCGCCTTATCTTATATTTTCGAGATAACGAAGATCTCTCGATCTTTTTCTCTTGTTCTCTTCGTAATTTTCAGCATATCCTTGACCGCTTTTCATTTACATTGAGTCAAATATGTCTGCAAATACAACAACACCCACCATGGATTTAGGTTATGTCACAAACAGTGGCGACACTGGATGGGTGCTGGTCTGCACAACGCTTGTTTTTCTCATGGTAATTTGCAACATTTACATTACAGTTTGCAATATTTTGACATTTGCCCAAGTCTCCTGCATTGGGTTTCTTTTATGCAGGACTTGCCCGAGCTAAAAATGCATTATCACTCATGTATCTGACAGTTATGTCAGTGGCAGTTGTTTCTTTTCAAGTAAATTATCAACTTGGAGATTTCCACATTACCATAATTTTAATTTTTTCATCTGCTTATAGTGGTACTTGATTGGTTATTCACTCACATTTTCCGATACCGGATCCTCCTTTATTGGCGATACTAGTAAATGTCATTTGATAGATTCGTGTCAGTCCTTTTTTTTTACTAAAGTATTCAATATAGAAAACTTTCTATTAAGAGGTGTGGGTAGAGAGCCTCAAATTGCGGGCCAAACGATTCCAGAATCTGCTTTCATGCTGTTTCAATGCATGTTTGCAGCCATCACTCCAGGTATTCAAAATCTTTGTGTCAACTAGACTCCAGATATAGAACTAAAATTTCAAATACCTAATTATAGCATTAGCCTTTGGATCTGCCGCGGAACGAATGTCAGTAAGTCCTGAATGTTTGTCATTTGATTTACACAAGAAAAAAATCTCATATTTGCCAATCTAGTTGGGTCCAGCTATTTTGTTTATCTTTATTTGGACAACACTGGTTTATGGTAGGCACTTCTTTTATATAAAAAGTACCATCGACTAAAGATAAATTTAGACATAATTACGAATTGGGTGTGGAATCCAAAGGGCTGGCTTGCTGTTATGGGTGTCATGGATTACGCTGGGTATTTTCAAACACTGTGTATTGCTGAAACTTTTGCTAATTTCAATTACATGGATTTAGAGGTACTCCTGTGCATATTTCAAGTGGTTTGGCAGCAGGTGAGTAGCATGTGTGGATGTCAGCTTTTTTCTTACAACAAGCAGCTGATCATGTTTACAGTTGCTTACGCTATGGTGGTTGGCAAACGCAGGGATTACCACGAAAACGTCAACGTTCCTCATAATGTGTCGTTTGTGTTCTTGGGCTTGGCGTTGATGTGGTTTGGATGGCTAGGATTTAACGCCGGCTCAGCTCTTTCTGCCAATGCACGTAGTGTTCACTCCCTTGTTTGTACACACTTATCTGCCTGTACAGCTGCAGTTGTTTGGGTACTGATGGATTATCAGCATACTCGCAAATGGAGCATTATCGGGTTATGTACTGGAGCTGTTGCAGGGTTAGCTACAATTACTCCAGGTTCTGGTTTTGTAAGTCAAGCTAGTTCGCTTGCATTTGGCGCTCTTGGTTCCATCATCTCAAATATCATTATTCGCTACAAGCATCGTCTTGGCTTCGACGATGCCCTGGATGTATTTGCTGTGCACTACATTGGTGGTTTAGTGGGATTGGTGTTGACTGGTATCTTTGCTGAGCAATGGGTGATTGCTTTAGGATATCCTGTGGGTACTGCGTCTGATGCAATGCCCAAGGGAGGCTGGTTAGATGGTAACTGGCTTCAGGTGCCTGTTCAGTTAGCAGCTATCGGTAGTGTGTCTGCTTGGTCGTTTGTTGTAACATACATTATTTTGGTTATTCTCAACAAGATACCATCCCTTAAACTGAGATTAGCTGATGAGGATGAGATTATCGGTACTGATTGGGCTGAAATGGGTGAGCGTGCTTATGGTTACTTACCAATGGACGAGGAGCATGCTCAAATTCAACAAATGGAAGAAGAAAATAGACGTCGATTGGAAGAAGCAGAGGAAGAAGCCATCAGTCAAGGTCGCGAAGTACAGCTGGATGAACATGTGAATGGCACACTTGGAAACCAAAACAGAAATTCAAGTGGCATTGATTTACATCTCAACACAGTGCCGACCGGGACTAGTTCAGCTCATCGTAAAGGCTTTAAACAAAACCTTCGTCATTTGATGATGTCTCGTGGTGCACATAAAAAGAAGAGCAAAGGCAATACAGTGGGCGGTGCGTTTGTAATGGAAGAGCCTGTAGTGCTGAACTATGGACAGGACAAAGATTTTGGTGGCAGTGTATCCAAGGAAATGGATTCGTATACTCAAAAGAGTATCCAGCAACAAAAGGACGTGGAGTTGAGTGATCTGACACATCAAAAGAACTTTTTCTATTACGACACAGATGAAGCTGGCCCAAGTACAACAGTGAGTAGTGGACAAAACACGCCAAAGATTGAGTTTCGTGATTCCGATACAGTGCTCAATATTGAGCGAGTAAGTAGTAACAATAGCCCGTCAAGCGAAAAATAGAGTATATTATAACAATAAAAAAGAAAAGAAAGTATGCATATATATATGTATAAGATATCAAACATTAATTTACAAAATCCTCGTAATCATCCATGACGTTCATACTCTCCAGATCCAGGTTTTGAGAATAAAGCGGATTATCCAAGCGAGTTTCAGGCTCATAAAGACATGAATATTCAGGCTTGTGATCGGGCATCATACCAGGCGTGTAATTGTAGTTGTATGTTTGTTCATGGAGCTCCCAAACACCACGACGCACCAAGGGTCTGTCATCGCTGGGCTCGGTGAAAGTGGTATCCTTGTCAACTGCCTCAGGAGCGCTCAATGTAACACCGTCAGTAGCAGTAACTTCAACATAGATGGTATAGCTACGCATATCATTCACAATGCAGCGCATCCAGCCACGAATCTTTTGATTGGCATTAACAGCCAAAGGCTCTTTGAATAAGAAACGTACTTGTTGCCAGTGAGTGCGCTCAGCGCTAGGTCCAGTTGACATTTCTACCGTGGTGCCTAAATTCTCTGGATTGGGTTGATCGTATGGAGGAGGCGCAAATACCAGATCAAACCAGCCAGCAACGCCATGCATCAAACCTGTATATTGAGCGGTCCAGCTAAATGGAATGGTGATATCTTGCAGCTCTTTGACAGTGACAGTGGAGAAATCGACACCATACGTATCAAAGATTGAAGGTGTCGTAATCAGGCTGCGAGGATCGAAATGACCTACAACAGGCATGCCAAACATTTCATCGCGGGCATCTTTATAGAGTGAAGTCAAATCAATGCCGTAGAATGACTGTTGCTCCCTATAGATCACTCAGTTACGGTGTGCTTCTTCTTTTGTGTGATTTACCTACCAGAAACGAGCTTTGCCCATTGTTTCACTCCACAAAGTTGCGTCAGTAAATGGTGCAAGATAAATGTTACCCTTTGAAGGGAACAATGCTCCTCCAGGCTTCAGGTAATGGTCTCTAGCATAGACATAACTCTCCAACTATAGCACTGATTAACACATGTGCATCCACATTGATAAACCTGTGTTTTACCATTCTTTCATGAAACAAGAGCACACCGATAGGTTCTGAAATAATTGTATCGACTTTTGGGATAGGTAAATCAGGATCCTCGATTTTGGCTATTCTCCATGATATGAGTACGATACATACCAACTACACTGCCTGGAGCACATACCATTGACCACTTGGATCTTGTCCTTCAAAAAGGCGTTTTTACCTTCATCAGCAGCCTTGACGAGCTTCTCCATCTTTTTTGCCATACCAGATGCTTCAACAGCGTAAACTTTTTTGGCTCCAGCTTGAACGGCGAAATAAGAAAGAATACCAGAGCCAGAACCAACATCCATAACCAGCTTGTCTTTGAATGATTTGGGTCCGTTCAATAAGATGGAGGAACGGTAAGTAGAAGTACGAACAGTGTCTTGAAGCATATTTTGCTAAAACAGGCATGTCAGTCATGACCGCGTTTACCTTTTCTAATGCACTTACCTGATGCTGAAGTTGGGCATAGTAGCCAAAGTATTGCGGATCTCTGTGTTCTACACCAGGCACGTCAGACATATTCTTTTTTTTTCTTGTGATGATGAAAGGAAAGAGAGAGCGAGAGAGCGAGAGAACGAGAGAGAATCATATCAAATGGTTTGGAATACCGCTGAATGGCTCAAAATTTTCATATTGTGGAATGACAGCTCTGATCAGTTGTACCACAGTCTACCTGAGGCCAACTTATAGAGGAAGTAAAAAATCACATTACGTCAAAAAAGCCAGTAGTATACGCATATATATATATAGGGAGAGTATCTAATGAGGTCAGTTTATCACACGACCAGTGCATCGATCAATCAGTGCACGCTCAAATCCACGCTTATATCAATGATGCGTGGACTTGCTTGTTTTGAGGCCTTTTAGGATCAAGATAGTTTTAATAAGAGATCAGTTTGGTATGATTGACGCTATTCGATTGTATCAATACATGTATTGCATTTGGGAATATTGAGATGTCAACACTTCATCAAATGCACTGGTGGTATAATAACAAGAACCAGCAAGGAAAATCATCCCATTCCGTCCTTCTTGAATGGCTATCGATGAACAGACATGCTACCAATATTGTTCTCAAAGACAACTAAGCTCAATTAAAGTACAACGAGCATGTGCTGAATGATATGGTCGCTTATTTAAGCTCCAATGGCATCAAGGCAAACAAGAAAGCAGTGCACAACAAGATCAGATTGATGTGTGTAGATTTCACTTGAACGTGGGCAGTGCAGGATTGGCGGCAAACCTATGATTTGGATTTTGGGGCAGACGAGACAGTTGAATGTAAAGCGATTGCTCCACCAGCACCTGTTGAATATGCAAATTAACTAGATGCGATAGACAGAGTAAATCTGCTTTGTAGGGATTATTACATACTAGAAGATATTCTCAATCTAGCAATAGGAGAGCAACATCATCCCAAACATCTTGCAGCTGAAATCAAGCAAGAATCCATGCCTCGCAGATCAAAGCACAAGGCCAAGGTCCCCGGAAACATGAGCACAATGTACGCATTGTTAAAGTAAGCTAGAGTGTTCTTTGATGAAGGTATCTTTGAGAAGAAAGAGTACGATAGAAAGTGATTGTTGGTATTGGAGAAATACATTAAATAAAAGCGGTGTCTCTGAGAGCAGAGAGAAAGCCACCGGATTTTTGGTCACGATTGAGGCATTGTTGATAAAGTCAAGTGAGTGATTAATTAGCTTTTGCAAACTAGAGGGAATTTTTCCTTCTTTTCCTTCCTTTCTTCAATCAAAGTCTCTAATAAGACCATGAGTGACAATGAACGCACAGGACCTAATGGCGATGATGAGCTTTCGCTCCCCAAAGGTAAATATACTACACCACTTGGCAGAAAAATTCACTAATATCTCCTTGTAATGTAGCTACTGTTCAGAAACTAATAAACGAAATGATGCCTGATGATATTGTGTGCGCTAAAGACACACGCGATCTTTTGATCGACTGCTGCGTTGGTAATTGCTTTTTGCCAGTTGATATAACCATCACCATACTCACTATGTTTTTATTTTATTTTTTTTCTTTTTGCGTAGAATTTATCCATTTGATAGCGTCTGAGGCTAATGAAATTTGCGAAAAGGAAACCAAAAAGACCATTGCAGGAGAACATGTCGTTGCAGCATTACAAGCACTTGGCTTTGAAGAGTATGTTGAGGAAGTGGACGAAGTATTCAAAGAGCACAAAAAGCAGCAAAAGGTAGATTTGAATTTATGTGTGTATATATATGTATGTGTGTGGTTTATTAACAAGCTGTACATAGGACCGAGATAAGAAGAGCACAAGACTAGAAAATACTGGCATTTCTGAAGAAGAGTTACTACGACAACAGGAATTGCTCTTTGCTCAATCACGTATCAAATTCGAAGCTCAACAACAGTAATCCACATTATCACACACACTATTTACCTTTTTGTACAGTTCATTCACTACACAACGCCAGATTCAAATAATCTCTTTTTTTTTTCTTATATACTTTTAATAAAGTTCCCTCTATCGAATCATTCATATTAGGCCGAGAAAGCGCATCTGGTAGACGTCCTTCCTTCCGAACGAGCGCGCGCTGAGGGGAAAGATGGCCTACATCATGTCAGCGCTGGGAATATAAAAAAGGGCCTTCTTCTTTTTTTTTTTTCCTTTTTCAATTCATCATTCCTCTTCCACTCCAATGTTTCGCACAACCACAGCAAGCATATTCAAAAAGAGCAGTATCTCAAGATTCTATTCGACGCATCAGATTCCGTTTGACAAGAAGCCATTTCCGTTCTCCAGATTCGAGGCATGCTGTCCAGATGCTGAAGCAAAGCAAGCAGAAAATGGATTTGTGCCTTGCAAAAGCCATCCGTTTCCTCCAGTCTTAGGCAAGAAGATTGATATGACAGACCCCATGACGAGGCCTACTAGTATCCGTCATTTAGTCGGTTGCATTGGATCTGATGCAATGGAGTGGACCCGTGCTAAAGTAGAAGCAATTCCTGGCATTATGCAATCCATAATGACAACTGAAAACCAATGGCTCAAAGAGAACCGACCTCAAGTCCCTGGTGATAAGATTGTGTTGGCAACAGTTTCTGAGCGACCTGCTGTATCCAACAAACCCGATGTAATGCTATTTCCAGAGTTCAAGGTCTTTCAAGGCGTATCCTCGTCAAACGGTGTGATTGATCATGATTCCTCGTTCTATCATGCATTGGAGTCAATATGGCAGAATCCTTACAATCCATTGCCACCTCTGGAAGACTGGCAAGACATCAAAGCGGACACAGTCGTCCTTGTTTGCACGCATGCTCGTCGAGACCTGAGGTGCGGAAAATTGGGACCTTTGATTGTTGATGAATTCAATCGAGTTATTCAAGAAAAGGGGCTGCAAGATAGAGTGGAAGTGTGGGGCACTAGTCACTTTGGAGGTAAGAGCAAGGCACACAAGATGTGCTTGAAAGCGGGGAGAGATGTCTAAATCGATTTGATAGGTCATAAATTTGCAGGTAATCTTATTATCCATCAGCGAGGTTTGGGAGGACATGTCTATGGCAACGTTAGACAGTGCCATGTGCCGGCAATCGTAGACAGACATATTCAACATGGCAAAGTAATTCAAGAGATTTGGAGAGGGGAAGTAGCCCCTCCATCTATCTAACTCATAGACATATCACGTGTACTGTATTCGTAGCGAAATAAAGCCCTATTTATTTTTTGTTGTTCTTTCCCTTTTTTTTTCTTCTTCTTTTTCTTCATCTTTCTTTTGTTCACTCTTTTGGATAACAATCTACACATCTCACATGGAGCCAATACAGCAAGAGAAACCGCAGAAGCAAAAGGACATTGCTCATCTTTACACCAGTTTACAAGCACTTGGCGACGGCAATGTGAATTCCGAAGCCAAATTTATCCCACTTCCACCTTCTCTTCCAATATCACCTAGCTCTTCTTCTCCTATCATACCCAGCAAGCCAAAGCCTTCTCCACTGCAGCAAATCGACAGCAATGTCGAGAAAACAGACCATTCAGACTGCCCATGCAAACATATACTAAACCAAGATGATATCACCATGTGCTCTCTCTGTAATAATCCTATCCCAATCATTCAAGAGCTCTTAGTGGAGAAGGCTCAATACGAAAAAGAGATCGAAGCATTACAGGAGCAGCTGCAAACAGAACAAAGAAACATCGAGGAACAATTAATCAAAATAGGCCAGCTTAATACCCGACTAGAGCAAGTAATGGGCGAATTAGATGATCAGACAGCAAATTTCCAGGCTTTGCAGAATGATATGGAACTACTAAACGACAAATACGTGGATGAGATTGAACGAGTGGCCGAAATTCAACATTCAAAGGACATGGTCGAAAGCGAGTTGGAAGATTTATCGAGAAGGCTGTTTGAGGAAGCGAATGGCATGGTTGCCAATGAAAAGCGTGAAAAATACAATCTGGAAGTCGCTCAAAAACATTTGGAGAATCAACTACAGGAGACAAGAGATCGTTTAGGAGCGGAACAAATGCAATTGAAGGAGTTGCGAAAGCGTATGGAGGATATGATGGAGGTTGAAAAGACAGTGATGGAAGTGCCAAAGACACCAGACCATATCAAAGACATTACAAGCCTGTTGGCCGAACGCATGAATCTACTAGATCAGAAAAATGCACATATTGATACCTTGATGTTGGATGAATTCCAAGAGTTTGTGAAAACTGGTACTGCTGTCAGTCTCAAGAAAATTCACACAATACCGTTCATGAAGAATTGCCTAGAGGAGGATGTGGAGGCCTGCTTAAGATTTGGTCCAAATAGCAGATTATCAGCTCGTAAAATGAACGAGGCCATTGTTTTGAATACTTGCTTTATCGAGGAATCACCACAAGGCTTTGCTGAAGAACAGGCTAAACGTGCCATTAGCGAGCTGCCGCTCAAGATCTCGGGTGCCAAATCAATGATGTGGGAGAGGTTTAGCAGCAATAATCAGACAACTGTATTTAGTGGATGTCAAGCATGTGGAAGAAACGATGGCACTGCATTACCCTACCGCTTCAGAATTTCGTATTTTGATGATTGGGCTTGCATTGATCGCTTCTGTCGAGACCGTCTGGTTGCTGTCTGTGAGTTTTATGTTTTGATCCGCAATATCAGACAAGGGCTATACAGCAATAGAAGCATTCCTGATTTATACCATGAAGCGATGCGACTGAGACTGCAGATGTTTTATGCAAGGTAATTGTTATCACTGAAAGGAACCATTCCATGCCTTTATTAATGCATATTAGAATGGGAGCACTTCCCTGGACGCTGAGAACCTCTGGCGTTGTTGCCGATGAAGAGCCTAAAGTAGTAACATCAGAATCATCCCCTTTGCCTAAGTCAGTAAAAGCTGTTGCAAACGAGCAAGAAACGCGTAGGGGAAGTTTGGATGACATTCATCATACCACATCATTAGGCGGGACTCCCATCTCAATGATTAGCGATGATCAAGCGAAGCCAAAAACTCCCTCAACACTACCACAGCAACATGAAGACACTACACCTACAAATGATAGTACAACAACCAATGAAACGCCAAATACCGACACCGATACTACTACTGCTTTACCCACCACAGAGGACTCCAACTAATTAATTCAATATCTGTCCTCTTAATATGTAATCCACGACTATGGAATAACCTAATTACTGTACCATTAATTAATAAACACAAGTATAATTTAGTTCACTAGTACGCATTTCAGTCTCTAGGTTCATATTTCTAAATTACAGAGTCTTTTTTTTTATTAAAATTAATATTTGAGAAGGGAATGTGATACAAGTAGGATGTGCATTGTTTAGCTTTTAGCCTCAGAAATAAAGGACTACAGCAAACAAGGTTAGAAATATGTCGATTTTTCTACATCTTAGCGTGCACTTACTTGAAAGTACTTTTTGAATTGTCTGCCTTCATACTGCTGCACAGCCTGACAGTATCTTTCCGCTGTATCAGGAGGACATTGAATAGAAGGGAGGAAGACGCCTTTCATGTATTCAATAAAGTCTGCTCCTTGTTTGACACACATGGCCTTTTGGATGCTGGTCATTTCACCAAATACCTATTATCATTCGTGTTAGACATATCATATATATATATTGGCATTGTTCAACATACCAAGATGGACTGTCCATCAGCCAAGTTGAAAGCCGCACTCATTGGAACAGAGAATGTGATGGGTAAGAGTTCATTATATACAAACCGATCAAATCCAGCAACGGTAGGGCCTGGAGCAGCAGTGTTGGAAGCCCAAGAGTTCACTGTCTTTAAGAATACACCAAATGACATTTTTTGCGTTGTGGGGTCAGAATTGTCCTTTGCAAAATGCAAAAACGTCTGTAAGATGGTCTCTAAAGATTCTATATTGCGTTCACTGACAAAGACCTTTTCTAAATTAGCATTGAACAAGCTCAATACGAAATTCAAATAAGATTTGCGCAGATCCAGCAACAAGAAGGCTTCGTCAGTTCCTGATGGTGTTGTATTTAAAAAGTCAAAGACTCGTCGGACCAGAGGCAATAGGAGTTCATCAATGATGGGCTCAATCATAGGCTTGTATTTGTGAGCGATAAGACCGATGAAAGGTAAAAAGTCGACCAATTCTGTAACTTGACATTCAGTTAAGAGACCATTGATGAGCGAAGGCAAATAGGGCAGCACTTGAGTTCCAAGACAGGTAATGAGGCGAGCAAATGTGTATCTAACAGCATCACGGATGACAGCCATTTGGTTGTAACTTTGTAGGGCACTCAAGATGATTTCTGTAGCTTGAATGAAAACAACTGTCCAAGGTTGCTGTGCGCTCTCTGCGGGATTGGCCAACGTAGGGAATCCTAATGTCATTATATATTATCAGTAAACCCTGTTTAAAGAATGCTTTTGAGACCATTTACCTTTGGCAACGCTACCAATAGCCATGATATAATGATGCAATTGTAGCAAAAAGAGCTCATCATCAGAAACTGCTTGAGCCATGGCCTTTTGAATACCTTCCACCAAGGGCTCTAAAACGATTTTGAGGTACTCTGTTTGCTTCATAGGATCAATGCCTTCCAACGAGATCAACAGACCGACAGTTTCAAACAGATATAATTGGCTGTCAAAAGTTGATGCAGCAGGAATAGGCATACCATCCATAGTGTTGGTTTCGACAACAGGTTCGGCTTGAATGCTCAGCAAATCTCCAAGTGACGACAAGACGTTTTCGACATAGGGAGTCATTTTAGGCTTCAAGTTCTTTACAAAGCGCTGGAACAAGTACCAGCATCGGGTGCGAATCTGCTTGACAGGATGGTGCAAGCCTCTTGTATCGACAAATGCAGCTAGCGCTTGAGGAAGGTGGTCAGGGCGGTGTTCAAAGAATTGATAGTAGCGAGTGACATTTTCAAAGTATTGCATTGCACATGAGGGATGAGGATAGGCAGAGATATCTAATGAGAAAATAAGCGTTAATAAAGTTTGTATCAAGACAAAATAGCAGCCATGTTTACTTGAATTAATCATTTCAGAAACCAATTCGCCCAAAGGAGATAAAGCATCATTTGGAGTAACAAAAATCATAGCAGCCTTTGAAAGAGCTTCGCCATAACAATAAAGCACATACAAGCACAACTCAACATCACGCCAATTCAGCTCTGTCCCAGCCTTATATTTATTTATAGTCTCCATGACAAATGAGTGAATATAGCCCACATACAGCTCTTCATTAATCATGGCAATGTGTTCTGCGAAAATTCGCAAATTCTACCATAGACCCATTGTTTAGTGCACACAAAAATAGTCAAGCTCATCCTCCCCAGTCTTACCTTTCTCATTTCAAAGAACAGGGCCTCTTCCTCTGGCTCGTCCTGATCATCGCTCCATTCCGTATCTTCATCGTATCTCAGCTTGACAATGACAACGTTCAATAGAGAGGCTAAGAATTCATGCTGACCCTGTGAGAATGCTTGCATTTGCTTTTTTTGTCTCTTGTACTGTATGGACAATGTTAGAAAAGAGCATCATGAGCAGATATTGTGTACTTACGATATACAACATGTCGTTTACAAAGGGGAAGACACCAGCAGAAGTATCATCATATTCGTTGGCTAAGAACTTTAGCAGATAGGGAGTTGCTTGCTCAAGCATAGTCCAAGCTGCCTGCTTTCCTTCATTGGGAAGAGATGTATCAGCGTATATCTTGCAAAGCTCGGTACCCAAAGCATTGATCAAACGAGCGACATGTTCAACAAACTCTGGCTCAGACTAAAAATAATAATAATCAATATTAGCGGTATTACTCATACACACAATGTAAGCCTTACCATATCCAATTGGCCCAATACCTCGGTAATATTCAACATTTGAAGCATGTTCAACTTGTCCGCAGGCAACATGCCCTTGCTAATAACGTCAGCCAAACATTCGCAAGCAGAGATGCGCAAATTTGTGTCAGATAATAGCTCGTACAAGACGTTCATCACTTGATCGTTGACTACAAGGGAGATGTCCATCCAAGCGATGAAAGATCCAATATTTTTCAAGGCTAATTGAGCAATGCTGGGGTTGGTGGATCTGAATTCTTGCAAAAGATCAAACCAAAATGACGCTAATAGCTGAATATCACCCAAACGCATAGTGTCTTTGATGTTTGTATTGCGGATGACTTCTTCGCGAGTTCTAGGAATGTCCATTCGAGCAATTTCTTCGTCGATGCTGATGCAGAGTCTCAGGAAAAAATCAGCGGCTTTCTCATGACTTGGTGTTCCAGAGGGTGTTTTAGCAACTGCTATCATATCCTTGAAAAAGGAGGGCCAAATAGTTGGGTATACATGTGTAAATAATAGAGTGAGTGATTGAGCTGCTTTATTTCGAATGACTAGAAAAGCATGTTAGTTAGTAGGAAATATAAAACTTGGACATGATGCATACAAGACTCTTCTGATCCAGTAGTGTTGTCAACGAACTCTCTGCGAAGATATTCCATCATTGTCTGTTGGATGTATTCTACTGCGGCATTGTCCAACGTTTCAAATCTAGGCGGATTAAGAGCAGCTGTTAAGTATTGAGATAGCGGTCAGTATTCATGTATCCTTACTTGTTTCGCAAGGTGTTCTCCAACACTTGAAGTGAGAAAAATCTTGCTTCTGGAAGTCTGTTCCATCAAGTTTCAGTTAGACACGCAGTTAAAACTTTTTCATGTTGTTCTGGTACAACACTTACGCTTTAGGTTCTTTCATAAACAATTGCACACATAATTGCCAGCCGTCGTTGGAATTCTTAACTTGCTCACAGTATTCATTGGCCTAGTAGATGTAAACGCGTTTAGCAAATGTACGTAATCCATCCGAGTAAACAGTCTAAATCTACCTGAGCTTTCAAAGTTGGCTCCACTTGAGGACCAAGTGCATACATGACAGCTTGTTCAATTTGTTCCATGTTGAAAGTCTATAGGATTTAAGTGCTAAAGTCGAGTTGAGTCCCTTTTTGATGCAGAAAAAAAAAAAAAAGTGTTGAAAAGCAAAGAGATGTAGCGAAGTTTAGGTTGGGTTTCTTTTTTTGGGTTGGTTGTCTGACAGGGCAGGATGTTTCTGATCTTTCTGGTATGTGTGAGGTATCAGCTCTTATTTCTCGTAAGTCTTCAAATACGACGATGCCTAGATTTACGACAAAACCAAAGTGATGATAAAAGAGAAAAGAGATTCGAAGCAAAAAATCCTTCAAAATGTTCATGAAAGATTTTTTCAATAGCCGAATACTAGGCAGTTGATGCTCCAAAAAGCACCATTCACAGTTGAACTAGACCTGGAGAATTACTCGATTTGGAGCTTTGGTACGTTCTTGCTCGCCTTTTTGCGTCTTGCACCGCATTGCATTAAAGCTGCCTCGCAGAAGTGAATTAATTTGAACACTGGATAGACATTTGTGACCCTCAATTTCTCGCTGTATCTTGGATTCATCAGCCCTCCTGTTGTGTACTAAATCTCTATGCACAACTCCGCCTTATATTGGGTGATAACTCTATACCATTCATTGCTTCGTTCCTCTTTTTCATTATCGAAACAAGATTATAATGATCGGGATAGACGAGATTCTTAAAAAACGTAACGTAAAAGCATCTTTTACGGCCCAAATCCTCCCCCACATTTAACACCGAGAGTAGGTTTTTTGGAACTAATCAAGACTGTAAATCCCACGGGAAGATGGAAGCTGGTTGTAGTGGATAGTCTCTCATCAAAGATACTGAACTCTGCGTGCAAGATGTACGATATTCTCGAGGAAAATGTAAGATGAACATACTGAATCAAGTCAAGAACGTGTTTATTGATATGACTACTGCTAGGTTACATGTATTTATCGCCATAAGAGCGCACAACAACCGCCTTAACATAGCTTGCTAACTATCCCTCTTAGTGGTAGAAAACATTGAGAAACCAAGACAGCCTTATCCCAGTTACGAGGCAATCTACATTCTGACGCCTTGCATCGAGTCCTGCTCTCGTCTAGTGGATGACTTTTCACGCAAAGAAGGAAAGATGTATGCTGCAGCTCATGTTCACTTTATCAATGGTAACACTTAAAATGTCTTCAAATATCGCAAACTCATCATTTTTGTATAGCCTTGGAGAACAACACTTTCAATGAATTCACACGTCTTTTGAACGCAGCTAATGCAGCTAATGACATTAGAAGCTTAAAGGAAATGTACGTCGACTTTCTAGGTAAGATTTATATCATGAAATCAAGCAGCTGAACTCGCTGATCTAACAGCTGCTCTAGTTAGAGAGAATTGTGTCTACACGTTGGACGATCAACGAAAATTTCTTGGATTATTTGGAGGATTTGATACAAGCCCAGGACAAATTGAGCCCCAGTTGGATGATATAGCTAAACAGGTACCAAATACAGAAAAAGTCAATGAGAGCTAAGCCTAACTATTGTGGATGTTTGGTTTTAGCTTTTGTGCGTCTGTGTCACTATTGGCGAAAACCCTTTGATCAGATACCATCGACCTTTGGACATTAAAGAAACTATCAATCGAAGAATTCCCGAGCATTTAGCAAAGCTGGTCCAGTCTGAGCTTGACAACTTTTGCGCCACTAATCCCGAATTTCCTGTAAGTTAGAGTATGCCTAACGAGACTTTAGTGATGACTTATGATTTTATTTGACTTTTGCAGCCTCCCAGAGACCCTCCACTTCCTAGCGGTACCTTAATTATTCTTGATCGTACTATTGATCCCATTTCGCCATTCTTGCATGAATTCACTTATCAAGCAATGATTGCGGATTTATTGGAAGTAGAAGAAATTCCTGCAGGTCTCAAATACGAATACAAATACACGCAAGAAGACGGCACCACTCAAGACCAGGAAGTTACTCTTGTAGAGCAAGATCCAGTTTATACCAACATCCGCCACATGCACATTGCCAACACAACAGAAAAGCTCATTAGCGATTTCAATGCATTTATCAATGAAAACAAAATCTCTGGCACTGGCGGTCCCACTACCGCTGTCAGTTTGAACGACATGAAGAATATGATCAGCAATTTGCCTCAGTTCCAAGAAATGAAAACTCGCTTCTCTGCACATATGAACATTGCCAGTGAATGTATGCAGGAATTCAAGAATCAAAATCTGGAAGAAATCGGTTTGTTGGAGCAAGATATGGCATGTGGCGAAACGCCTGAAGGTGAAAAGCCTAAAAATTTGGTGGAGTCATTGACGCCTATTTTGGATGATCCATTGACTTCCCAAATGGTGAAAACTCGGTTGATCTTGCTTTGGATTGCAACATCTGATACTGTTGATCCGGAAGACCTGGAGACGTTACTTGCCGTTGCCCGTCTAGAACAAGAATACAAAGACGCCATAGAGAATATTAAGTTACTGGGTGTTCAATTGTCTAAATCAGCTAATCGACAAGGCAAAAAAATGAAGAAGAGTTGGAAAAAGAAGGTCAACCCTCAACAAGAGGTGCCCTTTGATCTGTCTCGCTATGTACCTGTCGTCAAGCGTATCATGGAAGGGCACATTGACGGAAGCATAGATCAAAGCTTATTCCCGAATAATATCCGCAATGTCAAGCAGCATCACACTAGAAAAGATACAACTGAAGCAGTTAAAGAAGTACCCAAATTAAGAGTTTATAAGACTCAATGGCATAAAAAATCTACTGGGGCTAATGTAGGTGTATTTGATATTAAAACAGCCCATCGTCAAATGACTTACACTTGTTACTGAAACTAGGCTGTTGTTAAACCACCTTCTGGACCACCCATCATCATTTTCATTGTAGGAGGCATGACTTACTCTGAGATCCGGTCAGCATACGAAATTGCAGAGACATTTGATCGAGAAGTTTATATTGGTAATGAAAACTTGACATGTCAGAAAAAAAAAGCTGTTATCTAACGTGATCTCATATATTTTTAGGTTCAACTCACATTATCACACCCGACAAATTTGTGGAGGATATTGGTAAATTAGACAAAAGATTACCAACACAAACAAGCGTTGTTCCACCTTACAAAGGTTCAATTCACAAGTCAAACGTTAATGCTGGAAATGTGAACAAGACACTTCCACCTCGAACAACATCTTCGATCAGTAATGCAAGCAACAGCACATCAAAAGGGCATAAAATACTAGGCAAATGGTAGATTGCTGACGAAGAGAGAGGTGTTTTCTGAATTAATGCTCTGTATGTTATGCAGGCAGATAAATTTTCAACTTTAACATGTTCAAAATGATTTGTATAACAAGGAAATGAAATGGAATGAAATAAAAGAATATGCTGCAAATGAGATAATGTCTTAAAAATTTTTCAAAGATACCTCTGTTACACACTCTGCTTAATTAGTTTCGAAATTCAACTAAAAAATCATAAAAGGTATTTTATAAGGATTTCTGAATTTCCAATGGGACCCAAAATGCCGGCTATTTGCCCTATTCGCCTCCAATTGTGACCCTTTTCAACCACGTTTGAGCCAAAAACCTAGCGAGTGAGTTCGGCCGAGTGCGGACATCTGGCCTCTTTATCTCATTACTATTTTATATTTTTCATTTCTTCTTTTTCTTCTTCTTTTTTGTTTTTGTTTTTCTACATTTCATTCACTAAAAAAAAATGACTTTCCTCGCAACTATTAACCGTATGGCTCCTACTGCCATGAAGCGTGCTGCTGCCGTTTCCATGAAGCCTACTGCTGTTGCCTTTGCTCAAAAGCGTTTCAACTCCACATCCGGAACTGAGGTTTGATTTACTTGATGACAATTTCAAAAAATCAAATTTTAAATTTTTGAATCAAACTAGATGACTGTCCGTGAAGCTTTGAACCAAGCTATTGAGGAAGAAATGATTAAGGATGAGACAGTTTATATTCTCGGTGAAGAAGTTGCTCAATACAACGGTGCTTACAAGGTACATTTGAAAAATCAAAACAAAATCGCGTATAGTTTGTTAGGGGTGGAGGGGTGGTTTTAGTGCTAGAGTGAATGGGATATTCCGGGAAAATAAGAAAAAAGATTGGGGTAGATTCGGGTTCTTTCAAGGGGGGAACATCCATCGGAGGTGCAAATGCTGATACCCCGCAATTTTACTACCTAGGTTACCAAAGGTTTATTAGACAAATTTGGCCCTAAGCGTGTCATTGATACTCCCATTACTGAAATGGGTTTCGCTGGTATTGCTGTTGGTTCTGCTTTCAGCGGTTTGAAGCCTATTTGTGAGTTCATGACTTTCAACTTTGCTATGCAGGTAAGAAAAAAAAAATACGGGGAAGCAAAAATTTTTTACTAAATCATCCAATTGTAGGCCATTGATCAAATCGTTAACTCTGCTGCTAAGACTCATTACATGTCTGGTGGTATTGTCAAGTGTCCTATTGTGTTCCGTGGTCCCAACGGTGCCGCTGCTGGTGTTGGTGCTCAACATTCTCAAGATTTCTCTGCTTGGTACGGTTCCGTTCCTGGTCTCAAGGTTGTCTCTCCTTGGAACTCTGAGGATGCTAAGGGTTTGTTGAAGGCTGCTATTCGTGATCCCAACCCCGTTGTCGTTCTTGAAAACGAACTTGAATACGGTACCTCTTACCCTATGTCTGCTGAAGCTCTCAAAGACGACTTTGTCATCCCTATCGGTAAGGCCAAGATTGAGCGCGAGGGTAAGGACATCACTATTGTCTCCCACTCTAGAACTGTTGGTTTTGCCATGAAGGCTGCTGATCTCTTGGCCAAGAACGGTATTTCTGCTGAAGTTATCAACCTTAGATCCATCAAGCCTCTCGACACAGAAACTATCTTCAACTCTGTTAAGAAGACTAACCACATCATTTCTGTTGAAAATGCTTGGGCTGCCTTTGGTGTCGGTTCCGAGATCTCTGCTCAAATCATGGAGAGTAAGTATTTTCTAAAACAATTGGATTGGGTAAATATGAGATATTAATTGCGTGTTATAGGCGACGCTTTCTGGCACTTGGATTCACCCATGAGCCGTGTCACTGGTGCTGATGTTCCTACTCCTTATGCTGCCAACCTCGAAGCTCTTGCTTTCCCTGATGAGAATGTCATTGCTAAGGCTGCCAGAGATAACTTGGACAGAAAAGTTGGTTTCTAAATCAGTTTCTAAGAAAATAGCTTGATTTTTCTCTTTTCACACTTTTACCATATTTTATAGATTAAATGCTTTTTTTTTTCTTTTTCCTTTTTTTTTTCTTTCACTCACTCTAGCTAACTGAAATTCACATTTTTTCACACTGTCATTACATTCATCTCGAATACACCATCTAGTTTTTTTTGATAAAGAAAAGATATCGTTATTATTTATACATAAAAAAAAGAAAACTGATAATTGTTTGGGAGTATTTAAATCATTACATATTATTCTGTAATGTGCCTGAGAAGAAATCATTCTGCTATTTACTCTCCATGGAATAAAGTATTACTCTTTGCGGCGTTGTTTTTACTTTCTGCACAACTGGCCATGATTCAGGCACATTGTGCAATCAGTGGTTTGTCAATAGAATATTTTGTTGATTGAGAGAATCCTCTTTATAAGGTTGACAGAAGCTTGACAACTGTAGAGAACGGCTACAATCTCGGACAATGCATCATGTCAATATTGATCAGTGAATAATGATAACAGCGACTTAACAACTTTATACACAAAGGCTCTTATATATAATGGACACCAAATAGTATTCACGCAGGGTAAGCTACTGTAAACATCAATTACTTTTATGAACAATGCATTTTGTAGTAGTATCATAGTTAGGCACTGCTGCTGCTGCTACTAAAAAAATAATTAAAACCCCGCTTTCAGTTTGGATGTTATAGGACCAAAATTGTGATGAAATGGACATCAAAATACTTTCTTTCGACGATTTCTTGAGGAACACTATATCTAATATACTTGATGTATTAATTCTGTTAGATAATTATTTAAATTCTCTATTGAATGGTGCTAATAACTTTTTCATGTTTCACCAAAAGTATTTCCTAAATTGGCAAAAACAAAAAAGACGTTTTTAGTCGAAAACTCAAATTTAGCATAATTGATTATCTAGAATAGCAATTATACATTATAAATTAGGTTCGTAGCTCCTTTTTCACTATGGCATGTCATTATAAAAAACTTCGTTTTGGAGGTGAAAAATGCAATTTTGTGATTTTCAATGATTTCTCCTTACTATGACACATGAAAAAATGGGGATTTGAGTCGATCTGTCATGACCCAAAAAATTTTGAGATTAAGCATCAGAAAGTAACTACATGTTGAGAGTAATCGTTTGGCACCACTCTGACGCTCTAAAACGGTCTATATAAAAAGATATAGGAGGCTCAATGTCATCGAATCTTGCCATATTTTGGTATATTATTGGCTTTAGAGTGATGGAATCGTTATCGTTTGTAGTTTGAGTATGCCACATTCATTAATCTAGATATTATGCGTCTAACGAAATTAAAGACACGCTTTGTAACTTGGGTTTAAAGTGAATCAGTTAGGTATTTAGCACTGAATTGCTGTTTGAGCAGTACATTGAAGTCTCAATGAGCATTTTGGCTGGTAAAAGGTCTTGCCCTAGAGAAAATACTCACTACGACCCTTTTATCATGTTGCAATGTGTTGAAATCTGTATATAGCATACCGTTTATACATAAAACAAGTAACAAGTGTGCTTTCCCTACCTTAATTTCTGGTGCGTGGATGTCAGTTGATTGTTCTCGAAAGTACATGTTGGCATACCTCTATTGTAGATTTTGTCTTGGTTTTCTTCATCTTTTTGAGCAATTTCTGATAAATTTTAAAACCAAAGCAACAATAGATATAATGATATGAAAAGGGTATTTATTTAGGAATGGCAACGAAAAAAAAACAAAATAAAAGAGGGGGTATCAGTTGTCTTTTATCACTGATCCAATAGTAGGGCCACTGAAAGGAGTCAAACCAACATTTTCTTTAATGAGCTGCTTTTGGATCTTTTGGTTTTCATGACAGGCGTTCTAAAAAGTATGGTGAGTTCTATAAAAAACGTTCTAGCTTATTTCCTGTAAACATACATAAAGGGTTGCTAGAAGCTCCATATATTGCAAAAGTCCAATTCTATCACTCCAAATAGTTGGCAATTTGGCGCTTCTTAGTTCAATGCATTTCCAGTGATTTTCATCATTGAGTGAGATTTCTGACAGTGTTACCTGTGATTTGATAACATGAACCCCGTAGACCTTCAGTTTCAAGAATGTAGACAATGATGCGTCATTGTAGTGGGCTGCTTCTTTTCTCAATGATGATATTCCACATTCTAGTATCTTGAGAGTGTCTTCGATTGAATGGGTAGTATTTTCTTTGAGTTGTCCACTGAGTAAATGAATGAGAAATTGGTTATTTCAAATAAATGCATTAAATGTATTACCTAGATGCCTCCACGATGATAAGCTCCATATTATTCAGCGTAGTTAGCGTACCAAGAGCATCAATGTATTTGCTTGTAACTGATCGAAGGTCGTAGTCAGAATTTTTTTGATTCAGCATTTTGGATGAGATGAATTCTGATTCACACCTAAAGAAGCATAATTTAGTACGCTTTTTATGCTCTTTTTTTTTCTTCTTTTTTTTTACCATTTAAATTCAATGAAATCCAATAACTTTCCAAGTGCTAACAAAGATGGTATGACATTTTCGACAAAGTGTGTTCTTTCATGATTTGAGATGTTGACTGGCGGGGATCGGCAAATAAGGTGGAACGTTGTCAAAAAGTACTTGACAATATTCAAGAAAGTGTCTTTGCGACTGTCTTGGTTCTCATTAAGCTTGGAGGCCCACATTTCTTCAACAAATGATTCATAATTGGTTTCACTGACTAATAGGTCAACAACATAATCAAACAAACCCAGGGCCTTGAGAGAGCGATTATCTTTCTGTTCATCCTTGTATTGATGGTATAGAATTTTTGATGCAGCGTGATCCCGAGAAAATGAGGTGCCAAAGTGGATAACTTGTTTTAAAGCTTCAATTTGAAGTTTACGTAACTTGGGTTTATGGGGGCGTTCAACTGGTGCAGACGGTGGATTGATACTATACATTGATGAGCCTTCACCCACATCTGTTTCAGCCTTTGGAAAATCAGTAAGGTTTAGTAATCGGTTGAAGATAAAAGAATGCCAGTGGAAAGTATAAATACCTGATTCGTTATTTCATGAAGATTACGTCGTTTAGTAGGCTTAGGAAGGTAGTTAATACTCACGTATCTGGTTTTTGTTTTTTATATTACTTACAGGTTGACTCATAGTTATGTTATTGACACCAGCAACATTCACCTGTTCGTTCTGTGATATATTGTTGACATTAACTGTTGGGGTATCTTCATTCTTCAACTCTTGAGATCCTCTTCTAGTAGCTTCTAAACATTTCAACTGCAAAAGCTTCTAAATGTAAACTAAAAGCTTAATTGACCGTTTGCTGTTTGAGAATAGCTTTTTACTTACATCAACCTGTGTTACCGCTTTCAACACGTATCTTTTCAAGCTTGTTTGCGCTTTTCCTATTGTTTTGAGATCACTTTTGATTGTCAATAGAAGCCAATTTAAGCATGCTTCAGGCGTGCTGTTATTCTTGTCATAGTGTATAATGGCTTCAGCGATATCCCACTCTTTTGCAGACGTTCGAAAGAAGTAATTAATTGACATCTTTTTGTGGTGAAAAGCGAATGATTAAAGTTTGCCTGAAAAAAAAAGTTACCGTTTTTTAAAGCCAACTTTTTTTTAATTTTTTTTTCAAGGTTATCATCCCTCGCATAAACAGCTCCCTCTTTCCCTCAAACAACTTATTCTTAAACTTTTAAAATATCAAAAAACACTATGTCTAGCTCAGGTACGCAAAATAAAAGAAAGCAGCATTCTGATTACGAATTAGGGATGATCACAGGCATTTCAAAATCAGGCATCACACATCCATCAACAATTTCCGTAATTTAGGGAATTCCAGTTAGTACCATTAGGGACGCTATAGCCCGATACAACAATAATGGCACTACACTGTATGAAAACAAACGAACTGGACACCCTCCAGCTATGTCTCAGCGGGAAATAAGATACCTGAAGCGTTCCGTGAAGTCTCAACCCTTCCAACCTTTAACCAGCCATCTAGCCAATCTTCATTCGGCCGGCATTGATGTTTCTCGCCCTACAATGATGAAAAATCTTGACATTTTAGGGTCTCACTCTCGCGTACCAGCTCGCAGACCAGCTATGAGTAGCTCTCACGTCGACGATCGCTTGGCTTGGGCTGAAAACAAGAGGAATTGGACGTTAGAACAATGGAAGCAAGTGATTTGGTCTTGTTGCGGGTCGATTTAATTGTCCTTGTCATTAAGCTAAGCTCACCACTTTGTTGTACTTCCCCATCCCCTATAAATAATATACTCAAGCTTGCAAGCACCTTTTCTTCTCTTGTTCGTTCAAGAGATCTAAATCGTGCCTTGCAGTTGCAATTTACAGAAAACGGATCAAAGCCTTTTATTTTAATACAATTCATATCCCAGCGACTGAAATCTACGTCCAATCATCTAATCAAGACGTTGCCGTAAGAGTCTGATGAGTCTAAATACTGAGTAGCAAAAAATGACAATGGCCTACGCATTATCAGACTCGTCAACGAGAGATACAAGCCTGGAAACATAGTACCTGTTGCGAAGTTCGGAGGTGGGTCTGTGATGATTTGGAGTTGCTTTGTGGCAGGTAGGCTGGATCCTCTTGTCTTTCTGGATGGCTCAGTTGATCAAGACGCTTATGTCAATTGCTTGTCGCAGAATTTTGTTCTATGGCTTGAAAAACTTAAGTCTGACAATCCAGGCAAGGAATACATATTCCAAGAAGACAATGCGACTCCTCATACGGGGTCTTACACGACATGGTGGAAAAAAAAGAGCCATGATTAAAGGGTTTGATTTCTGGCCATCTAACAGCCCAAACCTTAATCCTATTGAGCACGTCTGGGCTATACTTGGGAATGCACTTGAGGAAAAAAGGCATTTGATAAACAACACAAAAGACCTTAGGGAGCATCTTGAGTTAGAATGAAAGAAAATTAATATGGAGGCCCTAAACAATCTGGTTCAATCAATGCCTAGAAGAACTGAAGCAGTTATTGACGCAAGTGGCGGAATTACCTGTTACTAACCCCTTCCTTTTACTTCTCTTTATTTTCTTTTATATATGATAATTCAATACAATACAAAGAAGCTATAATCAAGTTTTTATTATCTGTTTGTAAGTAAGAGCTCATAAGAATGATAAGCTTTCTAATGGGAATCTTCCAAAAGTTGATCGCTGACCTGTAGAAAACGGTAACCTTTTTTCAGATAGTTTATATGTGTATAATAATTCTATTTAAATGCTGTCTTTGTTATATGGTATCAAGTTCTTTGCTTGCTAGCGCTTAGCCCACCAATTAATGCCAATGTTATGACTCCAATTCCAATCAATGATACAGAATTATGAAGAATATTGAGCAAAAAGAGAGAAATCAGGCATCTTTGAGTAAAAAAAAAAGTACAACTGTTGTATTTCACATTACCTATCCAAATATAACCAGCCAATTATGCTAAATCAACAAACCAGTTTCGACTAGTTGGATTGTGAAGAATGTCGCACTGGCAGGACCATGTTTTATGGTGGGAGGTAAATGAGTTGTGGGTCGATATTCGCACCATTACAGTGGGAGATCGCAACATCACACTTCGCATACATAAACCACTGAAACTAACACTTTGTGGGAGGTAAATGGGTTGTAAGCCAATGTTCGCACCGTTACAGTGGGAGATTGCAACACCACACTTCGCTCAAAGATTAGTAAAGCCAATAGAGAATCATACTTTCAGCAATAGTCAAATAGCGAGACTTGCATGTCAAATAACATATTGACCAGCAGTTGTGGAAAACAGTGATAAACATGGAAGAGCTACGACTAAAAGAGCAAAGCTAGAAAAAACAAATCAGGCATCTTCGAATAAAAAAAAAAGTACAACTGTTGTATTTCACATTACCTATCCAAATATAACCAGCCAATTATGCTAAATCAACAAACCAGTTTCGACTAGTTGGATTGTGAAGAATGTCGCACTGGCAGGACCATGTTTTATGGTGGGAGGTAAATGAGTTGTGGGTCGATATTCGCACCATTACAGTGGGAGATCGCAACATCACACTTCGCATACATAAACCACTGAAACTAACACTTTGTGGGAGGTAAATGGGTTGTAAGCCAATGTTCGCACCGTTACAGTGGGAGATTGCAACACCACACTTCGCTCAAAGATTAGTAAAGCCAATAGAGAATCATACTTTCAGCAATAGTCAAATAGCGAGACTTGCATGTCAAATAACATATTGACCAGCAGTTGTGGAAAACAGTGATAAACATGGAAGAGCTACGACTAAAAGAGCAAAGCTAGAAAAAACAAATCAGGCATCTTCGAATAAAAAAAAAAGTACAACTGTTGTATTTCACATTACCTATCCAAATATAACCAGTCAGTTATCCTTCATCAAAGTTATTTGATTAAGAAAAACGAACTTTGCTTCATGGAAATAGTATTGTGAAAAACAAAAAAAGAAATGTTGAAGCTTTTCATTATGTTAACTGTTGCGACGACGTCATCAGAATATTTCTAATGTGGTGACGACAAGGCCTCTTTGACCAGCATGTTTCACAATGGCGTTGAAAGAACACAAATATAATAGATAGACTACTACTGTATCTCGAGACGAGTTGAAACATTTCAAATCTCTAAACTGAGAGGGTAGAGATTATTTCTGCATGTATATTAGCCACTACTAGATAATGTGCAGTGTAGAATGGCAGCCCAAATCATTAGACGTTTTGAGTGCAAGAATATGGCTCATATGACAAGAATTTCAATTGATTACCCAAAATAGCAATTTTATATTTGTAGATCTGTTGTATTCATAAAGCAAACCTGCGATCAATCCAAAGCTTGTTGGCGTGATACAATTAATCTGCAAAAGGAAAATATCCTGTTGAGAAAAAGTATAGGACACCTCTCAACGAAATTGGTACAAACGTACGAAGTACAAACAGCTTGTGCTTAAAAGCATATTATAAACAGATTATGTAGTTAAACCTTTGTCAGCGCTGGACATGGAGCTTCAGGTAGATCATTATCTAAACTGTATCTGCAGGCGAACATATAAGATGCACCTTCCTGAACCTAGCACGTGTGTATCAATGGAATGCACCTTGAGAAAGCCACAAGTAAATGCAGCGTTCTGGTGAAGCAAATGGGCTGATGCTAAACCAATTTGAGATGCCTTCTTTCATCTAATCGCTGTTTTTCCTGTGTTATGACCATTGCAAGCCGCTAGGACTTCAGGCATGTGCAGCAATGATGAATGCTGCAAGGTAGAGTATCCTGATATTTACAATTATGATCTTGTAAATTTGGTAATATTCGGGTTAGTGCGTTTATAGCTGAAAACCTTAAATTTTGCGCTTATGTGTAATAAAGAGTAACGTGGACTACAGTTATATGAGTGATGCGAGTGGATGATTCATCTATAGAAAGGGAGAGGGGAAGGGGGGGTAATATACAGTCATGACACTTGTATATCTCGGAACGAATCACGGATATAGCCATTAGTTTATACATGAATCTACGTTACTAAATTGTTTGGTTTTGTGTACATTAAACATCAGTGATCTTTGCACTACGCATCTAGCAAGTATTTCTGACATTTTTTGATACAATCTAGGAGCTAATCATTCTTTGTTTACCAGTAGCTTATTTACAGTAGAGTATATGATGTAGCAATGTTCTCCTTGATTTTATAATGACAAATGCATGAGCGCATGAATTACACCATCACGAGTGAGATGAGATAAAGAAGTAGCCTGCAAAATCAATTCTAAGCTATTCGAACTAATCAAATCAAACCTCACCTGTCGTCATGGCTATATAACCAAGAAACTAGCCCAGTTTTTTTTTTTTTTTTTTTTTTTTTTTTGTTCTTGTTTATATAAAAACCTTTGCATTACAGCATTTCTATACCTCTTTCTTTGTTTCTTCACTTTTGGATCTCTCTCATTTCTTTAATTTTTTTACTTTTCTCAAGGTAAATTCATAAAAGAGATGCTATCACACATCAAAGATTTATTTCGCCAAAGAAAAGAGAGACAACAGAGAAGGTTTTTTAGTAACACACATTTCATCAGCAGACAACAGACGAAAGCCATGGACACTAATAACAATGCCGTTCTTGTTGAACAACCAGTCGCAATCCCAGCACAGCAGCAAAACCACGTCAACCAGAAGAAACGTTCAAAGCAAATGTCCACTGATACGATTGTTGCGCAACCAGCCGAAAAGGTTAATGCCGCTGATGAATTGGCCAATTTATTGGTCGAAGCTGATAACAAAAGAAGGAGTCAATTGCCTCAATACCCTGGACTGGAACGATTTGAAATGATCAGAAAGCTTGGAGAGTATGTAGCTATTTTATATATATATATATACTGTACACTATACTGATTCAGTTGAACAGTGGTGCTTTCTCCAACGTCTTTGAAGCTCGTGATCTGAAAACCGGCAAAAAAGTAGCTATCAAGGTAGCTCAAAAGTCGCACCCCAACGACAAGGTAAATGATTCAAGTTTTCCTATTACAATGTCACTAGTGCTAATCGAAATAATAAGAACACTGGCCAGCGTCATTTACACTCTAGTATAGTTAAAAAGCCTAGAGTGACAGAGGTAAGTAATGGGCTATGATATCATGCTTATGTAGCGTTTAAATTTTTTTTTTTTGGAATATTCCTTTGATTTAGCGAGCCAACATCATGAAAGAGGTTGAAATCATGCGTAATGTCAGACATCCAAACATCGTACAGCTGATTCACTACATGGAATCATACGACAACTACTTTTTGACGCTGGATCTGTGTCAAGGCGGCGAGCTGTTCCATCAGATCGTAAAGCTGACTTACTTCAGCGAGAATTTATCGAGACATGTCATTACACAAGTTGCTCTGGCCGTTCGTCATTTGCATGAGGAATGCGGCGTAGTTCATCGTGACATCAAGCCTGAAAACATCTTGTTTGACCCTATCCCCATCATACCATCCAAGAAGCGCATTTACCGCCCAACTGATAGCGCTGACAAGGAGGACGAGGGCGAATTCATACCGGGCATTGGTGGCGGCGGCATTGGCAACATCAAGCTGGCTGACTTTGGTCTCTCCAAAGTCATTTGGAATAACTCTACACTGACTCCTTGTGGCACCGTAGGCTACACTGCACCAGAAATTGTAACCGATCAAAAGTAATGAATGCCCATTTATATTCAAATGATTAGCACGACTCACAGTACTATAACACCTTCTTACAGGTACTCCAAGTCAGTAGACATGTGGGCTATTGGCTGTGTTCTCTATACCATCTTGTGCGGCTTCCCTCCTTTCTATGACGAGTCTATCCCTGCACTTACAGAGAAGGTAGCTCGCGGCCAGTATACTTATTTGAGCCCTTGGTGGGATACCATATCTGACTCTGTCAAAGACTTGATTTCGCATTTGCTGTGCGTCGATGTCAGAAAACGCTATACCATTGATCAATTCCTCGATCATCCTTGGATCAAGCAAGAACCATTCATTCGAAATGACCACGTACCAGTGATGCCTGTAAAGAAGAATCAGCCACTGCAAGCAATTGCTGCCACTAATCGATATGAGCAGCATAAACAAGAGCAGAAAGAGCAGCAGGAAATTGAAGCCATGATTCAACAAGCAGCTAAATCTAACATTTTAACGCCACCAGATATTGAAGAAGATGAGGATCTCGTTATGGATGATGACAATAGCTTGATTCATACTACTCCGGATGCAGCCACTCTTCGAGGCATCTTTGATATCACCTATGCAGTCCAGCGCATGGAAGAAGAGCAATCATTAAATAACATATCCAAGAAACAGCATCAGCCAGTAAAGCCAGTGCAACAGCCACAGCCGCAACGTAATATAGTGCAGGTGCCATTAGCACAGCAAACCCATAATTTGCCCATGGCACAACAGCTTGCAAAGCATAGCAGAGGGGTGGCAGATCCAATCAATTATCGTAACCACAAGCCAAAGAACCAGCAGCCAGCGCCAACAAACATGTTTGGTGGGCCATCAGGTTTTCAATTAGACATGAACAAGGCGACACTCTTAAAGAATCGTCAGGCCATGAACATGAAGGCGTAACCAGCAAAATAGCATAGTGTACATAGATTCATAGGAGTTGTAAAAATTACGTAATAATAAACACAAAATTTCATGCAAAAAACTATTTACACACACTTTTTCTCTTTATTTTTTTTTAATACTAAAATGTCATATATCATAGCACCCGGAGAGAAACCTCAGGATTATTACAGCACGGAAATGTAAGTTGCTCTATCAAAGGCAAGGTTTATGAATCAACAACATGTCATAGACAAGAAACAGAGTTCCCCGATAGGAATGAGCCGCCAGCAACAAGAGGCAAAAGACGTGTTTCCACTGCTCACATTGAGTCAAGCGGCATTTTGCAAAGCACTCAAGCAAAGTTTGCATATGACGAGCTGGTATCTGCCTGTGCGGATTTCTTGGGGAATGCTTCTGTGGTAGACAATAATGTGATACACTTTGCCGAATCTATATTAGCAGTGGTAGGATCGCCCACGACGTTGGATACAGCCGAGGTCAAGCGCCGTTTGGAACAGGTGCTCCCTGTCAGCCATGAGTTTCGCCATCATAGAGGCATGACCATATCAGACAAAGACTGTACTGTACTGTGTAGTCTTGCTGATCGAGTCATCAATTTGCCTTTTGGACAGGAAAGCAATGTAAACATTGTGGATAACGATGATGCACAAGAAGAGGAGCAAAGGCCTGACAGCAGTGATGTCTATTACATCAGACATGACGAAGCGACTAAATTTGAAGAGCCACTCCCCAAACAACTGCCCAATTTTGTGGAAGTCAACTCAGAGATTGGAGAGAAAGACAACATTGAATACGACATGGATGTTACACCGTACGATAGTGAAGTAGATGATGATCCTCCACTTCAAATGAAAGCATAGTAAGCTACAAGGTGGCTTATCAAGCTTATATCCATAAAAAAAAATAAACCTTTTATTTTCCTTTCTTTCTTTCTCTCTCTCTCTCTCTCCTTCTTTCTTTATATTTCCCATGAGCTGTCATTCATGTGGAGGTTGTTTTACGGGAACAGGCTGCTCAACAATCAAGCTATCCAAGAAAGAAGCACTGAATGATTCCACTCGATTCCAATCGCTGTTGGACCTTGCAACGATGCAGCAGCAATCAATGCAGCAAGATAAAGAGCATGACCATGTAATACCCACCATCATGTCTGAATTATCGAAAAACGTTTATGCATCACAGACTGTTCTCTTCAAAGCCTTTGACGAATTGAAGTTGAGTCAGTTTTTAGACCTGGCAAAATGCTTGTATACAGCAAATATTGTTGGTGTTCATATCGCTTGGGCAGCAGAGTACTGTAAAGGAAATGTAGCAGAATTGTTGCGTATATTGTCAGCCGGAACAGAAGAGGAGCAGACCTTGGTATTGCAGCATTGCGACGATTCAGCTGAAATGCATGAAATGTTTGGTCAATTAGCGACGGGATCTGTAGGAAGAGTGAGCAGGACAAGCGTATAGTTTGCTTATGATGTACTGAGGAATGAGCTTTTAGTAGAATGTAACTGGTGCACGCACTTTTTTTTCAGTAGAATTCCTGTTCTTGTATTATAATAAACCTGGTGGATTTACTATTAACAATGGATGAAGTAGAGTTTTCAGCATTGTATCATAATGATCTATATACATTTATTTCATATGGATTGCAATCAGTAGCTATTGATTGCGTCGCATTCAACATGGTTTCAGTAGAACTCGAGTCTTTTTGGATCGAACAGAATATATATATATACGGTAGTCCCCAACAACATATTGCTCTCGGCCAGTGCTGTATTATTTCAGTCAAGCAGGAGAGTAAGATGAACAGCCAACTGTTGCTGGTGGTGGTGTGCTTGATTCAAACTCAGTTTTTAATCTTCAAGACAGTGCATCTTCTCTAAGAATCACTTTCTCCTCCCTAGAAAAAAGCCATGTATGGATCACCACGTAGCTCTTTCCAGAGCTCCGAATATACCAATAATCCACCATGGCAGAAGTTATTATGGGTCAAACAAAACTATCCAGATAACTATGTAGACAGCACATTTTTGGAGGAACTTCAGCGCAACGGTAAGGTTTGATGAACGTTTTCTCCAAGCGAAAAAAAAAAAAAAAAAAAAAAAGATAGCTAAATTGTGATACTGTAGTCAATGTTCGCTCCTATGATTACTGGACCATGGTATATGAATCTGGGGTGATTACACAGCAAGTCAGCAGTGTTGTTATCTTCATTGCTATATTCATTTATCTACAAGTACACTCACTGTCTGGAAACCATTTGATATGGACAGGTTCCTTGCTTACTGGTATTGGATACATATCTTGGGATTTGATTATACGAAGCAATTACGAGTTCAAGCGTAAGTCTCTCATGAGTAACATGATAGATCAATACACTCAACGTCAGATGCAGGGCAACGCGTGGCCAAGAGTGCATTTTTTTTCTTTATTACTCTCTTGGGGCTATCCCCTATCCTCAAAACATTAACCAGTCAAACCAGCGATGATACGATTTGGGCACTGACCGTATGCTGTTTCCTTGCCAATGTGCTATTTCACGACTACAAGACGCAAGCCAAAAGCATAAAGTAACGGACACGCTTCCTGCCGCGATACAGCATACTAACATCAGTATAGGATACCAGGCTCCCTATCCACCAATGCAGCCATTTTTGCCTCTGTATTACTGGCATCTCGCTTGGATACCAACGTAGACGTCTTTGGTCTACTGTCATTTGCAGTTGAATGGTTTTCGCTGTTTCCTATTTTTAGACGACATCTTAAAGACTTAAATCCTCTGATACAGATTGGTGTCACAGTAGCAATGTTGCTTACTTGTGTAGCATTGTTTATTCAAATCTCAAAAGCAGTGGTATTTTTGTACATTTTGGGGTTCTGCTTTTTAACCTTTATTTGTCCCTACTGGCTTATATTCATCCAAAAGTACAAAAAGTAAGTAGTCTGGAATGCAGTAATGGCTAGCAGTGCACCTAACAGCTCGTAGTGAAATCCATGGGCCATGGGATGAAGCAAGACCCAGATTGCAAAGAGCAAATAGACGTAACATGTATAGAAAGAGAACCAGCAACTAAACTCATGCTGTAATACATTGATTTTCATGTGGTATTAGATGAAAAAAAAAAAAAAAAAAAAAAAAGAGGGTCTTTTTTTTGGGTAAAAGATTGCCGGTAGTAAACTATGCTATAAATAAAAATCAGATCATTTTGGATACTACAATGTCTCCATCAAAAAGGTCTTTTCCTTCTTTACAGCGTATATGCATAATGTCGTCATGTTAGCAGATTGATTTTATGATATAAACTTTGCAATGTGTTTGTATTATTAGTAAAGAGAAGAAGAAGAAAAGGGGGGTAAATACAGCTTATATATGTGGAGTGTAATATATACAATCATCTTTTCGTTTAGTTCACTTGGTAATGAGGGTGGTGATGATGGGATGTTGAGCAACTGGGCGAAGTCGGTGAAGATGAGGCAACTGCAGCTACATCTGCGGATATAGCCGGTGTTGTTGAATCATTAGATAGCTTTCGAATGCTTTTTGAAGTGGCCTTTGGTTTATCATACAAATGGCATTTATGTGCGTGGCGATACCAGAGCATGTAGTTGTTCTTCTTTTTTCCATTGCAGGCAGATACAAAACGGTGACATTGGTGACAGAGACCCTCAATCATGTCTCCCTTTCCCATGCGTTGCTCCAGTGGTTTCATGAATGATTTACCCGATACAGAAGAAATGCCATGGAAAAATTGCTTGTGGTACCTTTGATGCTGTTGATTAGTTGTTCATTGCTAACGATCTATTCTAGTATAGCTTACCAATATGCACTATTTTTAAGCTGTAGCCATTTACCAGGCTGGCAACTATCACAGTAGCCTTCTTTTAGGTGACCAGTAAATCGGACCCATTTGGGAGTATAATTATCGCCATCATAGCGCAGCTTCTGTCGACGTGGCATCGCTGCTAGTAATTGGTTACTGTTGTCATTCGTAGATGTACCAGAACTTGGAGTATTGAAGTCCTCGTAATGAAGCATTGGGTCGGATGGGATCATATAATCTTGACGCTGATGATGCTGATGCTGATGCTGCATGATATCATTGTCCATTGGCGTTGAGGATGGCACAATGAATTCAGGTATATTCAATATGCCTGTTGCTACAGATGTAGTCGTTGGTGTGGCTGGACTAGGAACAGAGTCAGCGGCAGAGTGATCATCCGTCTTGCTGGAATTGGTATGGCGAATAGACTTGTTTCTTTTTCTAATCATCCATTGCTGCGATGATGGGATAGGTTCGCTCAGGCTTGAAACGACAGAAGGCATGTATTGTTCATTCATTACTTGATCAACGAGGGATCTCTTCTTGGCATGTTTTTTGAGTGGCGAAGATACAGACGAAATAATATGTTGAGGCTGATAATCTGGTCTTTTCTGCAATAATGTGCTCTGTTGCCATGACAACTGACCCTGCTGAGAAATTGGAGCAGCATTAGCAGTAGTAAGGTGTTCAAATACGTTTGGCATAGACGATCTCTCCTTGTGGTTGCTGGTATAAACAGGAGTCTGCGAATAGAATGGCATCAGATTTCCTAATGCGTCTGCCTCTTCCAAGGAAAAACGACGGAATTGCTCGGCTCCTTTGATAGATGGTTGTTGTTGAAAGTGACCTGTTGCTGCTGTAGCTGCTGATGTCGTTACTATTGCTGAAGAAGAAGAGGAAGATTCAGACGCAGTTACACCAAGCTCATTGCAAGTGAACAAGACTACGATACATACTATCAATACAAAGCATACCCTACAACATGATATACTCACAATTGATATCTGCTTGGTATTCGTCGTCTCCTCCTCTCAATTCCAGCGGCCATTCGTTAGACATGTGTTGATCTAGAGATAGATTTTCCAATGGAATAGATGCTACAGCTTGAGGAAAACACTCAAATTCTGATTGATTCATATTGATCTTGTCATTATTGCATAGACCTTGATGATGCTGTTGTTGTTGCTGTGGCGGTGCTGATGGCTGCAATTGCTGTGATTGCGCTTGCTGTGTGTAAGTTGGAAAAAAGCTGTCCATTGCGTATGCATTTTCTAGATCACAATTTGTGTTTGATGGAGGTCTGGCTGCTGTTGTATATGAAGACATTTGAAAAAAAAAAAAGGGGGGGGGGGGAGAGCGAGCGGAGAAGCGGAATGATTTGAATGTTAATGTAGATGTTTATAATTGATGATTTTACGTATATTGAAACAAGACAAAAGCGTAAAAAGAGAGAGGAAAGAGAAAAGAGGAGCAAAGAGAGACGGCAGCAGATGTTAAGGACCCAAAAAAAACCATTAAAAAAGTTTAATTGATAAAGTAATGGTTATTAAACCCGGCTAGTGTGACTCTAGCATGCTGATTTTAGGAGACACGAGAAAAAAGAATAGATCCAAATCGTGTTATCCTCATTATGTCCTCAATGAAATTGTGCTAGGTAGGTATCACCTGCCACCATCTATGTTCTAGCTGTGCTTATCAAGCATGTAGAAAAGGATTACCCAAGCGATACTTTCGTCTTGTCGAACTGACTCCTATATTTGTAGCAATGCAGCCGAACGGCTGTCAAAATACCGAATTGTGAACATTAGAAACCTTGACAGTGGATAAAACGCTTGGAGCAGCCTTTTCAGCGTATGGCAAATCAGAGGCAAGAGGGATCAGGGTATGCCCATATGCCTGATTTTGATTTCAACTCAAGGTAACTGGGGCAAACTGGACATCGATTTCGAGGTATAACAAAGCTACGGTAATTCAATCGGTACCAATCTTTTTTTTTTTTTTTTTTTTTTTTTCTTGTGCTGCCACATCGAGTGAAATTGTATTATATATTATATAAACCAACAGAAGCATAATATTAAATGTGTGTATATGTGCATTGAGTTACACATATAACTTAAAAATGTAAATATCTCACAAATAAAGAATAAAGTTATATTGCTTTCTCTGGCGTATTAAAACGGTTTCTACTACGGGATCAAGTAAATCAAGGAACGTTAAACGGAAAAGAGAGAAAAAATCAGAAACGTGTAAACCACATGTAGCGTCAGTCAAATAGGAGGCGATGATAAAAAAAAAAGGGGGGGGGGAGAAGGGGTTAAAAGCTAAAGTTTGATACCAAATATGCGCACAAAAATATTTGCTCTAGCGCTGTATTCACCAGGTCTACATAAACTTTTTATGTAATAGCGCAATGTCGAGTCTTGCAAGATGAGAAGCTGTAGTATGTATAATTCTACATGTATTTCATTATTTGTTACATGTGCAGTGTCACACAAAAGCACAGACAAAAAGAAATAATCTTCCCCCCGTCTTTCTGTAGAACATTGAAACATGCGTCTTTCAAATGGTTGGTGATCAAATTATACCACCTAATCGTTCGACTATTTGTTAGTCTTTTCGAGTCAAACAAGAGAATGCGAGAGATGATCAAAAGCAACCTTAAATCTAGGCCCTGAAGTCAGCTATGCTTCGGCTCGGCCCGCCTACATGCAAGAGCCATGTAAAGACAAGTGCGCTAATAAGAGAAACAATTAAAATACACATACACAGGGTTTGGGTTGCTCAAAAACCAACTAGTGTCCCATTTCCTTGGTTACCAAGGGACCTAAACTGGGCTATTTTGTGCGTCCCAAGTAGGCGCTCTTCTTTTATCCGATTAGCAAAGCGAGCACAATTAAAAAGAAGGATTTTTACAGATTTTATGATAGGTTGTAAATTTTTCTCTTGGTCGAGAAAATCATAAGATTAATAATAATAATAGCATTAATAAATATATAAAACAGTGTGTTTACATTTGTACAATGAAGGGAGAAGAGGTGGTAGTATGTATGTGTGGGGGGGGGGGAATACACGCAATATATAACTTTTCTAAAGATCAAGACATCTTGTATTCAACTCATGTGCAAAATCCATGATGAGTATCTTTCTATCTTGACTCGAACTAGTTGGCGAGTTGAGTACAAGTGTTTAACAGGGACCAGCCACTACATACCTAATAATTCGCTTCTTGTCAAAATGCACATCAAAAATCCAGCTTGTATGGCCACTTTGAAAATTGAGCAAACATGCCCCAGAACTAAATCAAGACGTTTAAAATTAGAAAAAAATAGATTCGATCATCATGGGTCTTTGTATAACTTTACTTTATGTCCCATACGCGGATGCTCTGATCGTAACTAGCACTGACGATCTTATTACCATCAAAGCGAAGGTTTCTCACAAGTCCAGTATGGCCTTGAAATACACGAGTACATAGACCAGTCTATATTTGTCACTGAGGGTGTTAACAAAATACATGTATTTTTAATCATCTAATTTTACCTCAGCATCCCATACGCGGATTGTGTGATCATTAGAACCACTCACAATGGTTTTACCATCATATTGAACACAAGCTAATCCATGCCTATGCCCTGCAAATTCTCGAATCAGTTCACCGGTGGACACTTGCCATAATTTGATTAATGCATCACTGGAAGCCGAAACAAGGTAGTCGCCTTTCAATTGTATCGCATTCACGGGGCCCTGATGGCCCATTATCATACGAATGGGTTGAAACGTGCTGCTGCTCCAAATGCGAATCGATGCATCTTTTGACGAACTGACAATGTAACGGTTATCAAAAGAAATGTCCGATACACCAGACGAATGGCCCTATCAAAAGAATAAGTATAAGCATTTCGCATACATATATGTAATACAATTTAGATTTACATGGAGCCGGCCCCGGATGCGCTTAGTCTTCATATCCCACACAATTACAGTGTGATCTGATGACCCAGAGATAATGACTTGGTCATTGTATTGAAGACATAGTACGCTTCCTTGATGTCCCTCTAAAGTATCAGTGCATTGATACAGATTCAAATTCCAAATCTTGATTGTGCGATCTCTACTGCCAGTAATAATCTTTTCATCGTCAAACTGCAAGCAATAAACGCTGTCATGATGGCCTAGCAAGTAATGAGAGGCTACTTTGCCGACATTCCATCGATGCTGCAATTGATATCTTTGCTTGAACCAGTAGTACCAACTCTGTTCCTCATCAGACAAATACATGTTGGGTGGTATCTTTAGCTTCCAATTGTTTTCTGCCATTTTTAGCTTCCAGATCTCATCAATGTAGAATAAACGAGCCCATAATCGCGACACTTTGGGAATCACAAGCAATGTGTCAAAATCGAGTAGTGATACGATAAATGTACATAATTCAGATGGTAATTTCTGCGTAAAATCTTGATCTGCTATATTAGCTTGCCGTATTTTTTTTTCGAATGCCAGGCCTTGCATACCTATTCTTTTCAATGGCTTTTTTATGTGGTTGATTTCGGGTTCTAAACTGTGATAATAGACAACTCTTTTTCCTGGTGATGATCTTTGTTTCATTAACTTTCCGGCATGATTATACTTGAGCTGATGTCGATGCTTTGGTTGAGTTTCTGTCATTTCAGTATCTCGATTTATATAGTAAAGAGGCGCAACTGGTATTCCGTCATAGTTGCTTGCGTTATTATGGTTGTGGTTATTCATTAGGATAAAGAAATGGAGTGGCTAATATATACAAGGGATACTAAAGTGTTTATATCAAAATTTTGAGGAGAGAAAGAGCAAAAGCATCTAAAAAAGAAAAAAAAATTAAAAAAGTTAAAATATATGTATTCTCTCTTTTGGACTCTTTCTAACGTCGAAAACGAATGGATGTTTTTCAAAGAGTCCAAAATGGGTAACTCACTATTTGAATAAGGTATCAACAAACGTCACGTGTTGAACAGGTCAACAACATCTACAATCTCTTGAAGCTACTCTATTACATGGTCCTTGGGCCATCATACACTTGCTGTTTAATTTCATTGGCAGCCAAAATCATCTCCATCGCACCTACCCTGAATGAAATAATCATGTTATTGTAGGATCTTTTGATCCCCAGTTATTCAAGACAGCTTGATTTCTCTCTGAAACCCAAACAATCAAATCACTTTAATCGTAGGGCATACACCAGGTGTAACAAGGTGCGCAAGAACAGTTTGCTGTACCTTAATTCAAACCTGTTATGAAATGATTTCATTTACCAAAAAAAGTGATTTGACCTTGGAACATAAATAACAACATTTCAATTCTTTTTACCGTTGTGACCGATTTGGTCCTATAAAGTTTTGATATGGTAGAGTCAGATATTAAGTGCATACATGTATGTTAATGCGCAGTGATTTACTCACCCACAGCGAGCTTTTCTGATTCATCAGCACTCTATCCTTTCATCCTTTACTGAAATGTTCTCAGAACAAAAGGTTACATCCTCTGCTCCAGTGTACAACCTCATGAGTATTTCACATTGTACTACAATTTTTAGAATGTAAAAGATTATCGTTGGCATCTTCATAAGCACCATTCTGTTTTTTTTTCAGATAAAAAAAAAAAGAAGTACATAGGATATTCTTGGTTGAGTTGTTAAATTGGTGTCATGTATATAGACTACATCATTGCCTATACATGAGGAGCAAGCTTAATCTGAAAAGCGATAATAGCAACAACAACAACAACATTGCCTACGACACCCATATCTGTATAAAAGTAAATAATGAACTGTCAGTTGATTCTTGAAATGTTACATTTATTTTCGCAAAAGTGACATTTTAAAAATACACACTTGAAAGATCAACATTTAATTTTTTCGAATGTAACGCTTGGTCCCTGTGCTACAGTCAGGTATTGTATCGACACTTTAGTAAAACCTTCAATCATCACTTTCTACTCTTTTTCAACTTGCAGTATTTCGGCGTTTTGTTGGCAGTGACGATGCGAAAATTAAGGTGGTTGCTTTTTCATTTTCTTTTTTTTTTTTTTTTTTTCTTTATAAGCGCTCGAATGTTGCATCTCGTCTGATACTACGATTTAGTGTTCAGATTATTGTTACGTCCATTGTATAAATGGATGTAAAAGGTTTGTGAAGTGGCAATTCATGAAGAGTGATAATCTAACTGTGCTAACATCCTTGCTCATTGATGTGTGAAGTACGTAGCATGTAGCAATATGTTGAGCTTTTTACAAATACGTAAGAACTCTTTGGCGGATTCATGCTGAGACAGGATGAGCAAAGCTATCAATTAGGGAGAAGTTCAGCATCTTCCAAGCCAAAATTAATAATAACATTGCATTGTAACTGTGTTTGAGAACTTCATTATTACATTTGGGTTCATAGTAGAAACGCAGAACAGGTTAGGCATGACTTTAATATTCGAGAAAGCTCTGCAATGGAGGACTTTACCAAGCCTCGCGACAATGTAAAAGCGTAGTATTTTTATGTTGCAAGGAGAGAGCATAAAAACATTCGCATTTCAGCACGTACATTTATTATGTACATTGTTATTAGATAGGTAGTATTTAATGGAGCTTGAATGCTTGTAGCTATTGAAGCTAGAAATCTTATTTAATAATACCATAATACTAGAGTCAATCAAAGCAGCATCAAACTAAGAGCTTCAACATTGGTTTGTTGTACCTCACCTTTGTATCAAATTAATAGTGCATGAACATCAGTTGTATAGAGAATGATGTATAGCCCGGACGCATTGTAAAGTAATACTAATTCAATTGAGACAGCCCTTTATGATTTAAGATGGCATAAGCTAATTATAAAAACTGTTATAACCAATTTTCATTCACTTGGTTGAAAAGCACTTATGTAATAATATCACGTACTCTGGCATTATTTGTTGAAAAATATAGAATTATTGGCTTAATGATCGAAAATCACTTTTAGTTAACTTGATAAAATTCGAAGCAATTAATGGAGTAGCTTCATCATGTACGACAAAAGGTTGCATTGTTTTTAGAATATCAGAAAATAAATGTAAAACAACTTTCTGGATGTGTAGCTATATGGCTAGTGTGAATAGTTACTATTAATTATGAGGATCATAGCAGAAGAAATGGAGTACCGGCCAGCCTACAGAATACTAAAATTTCGAATTATCGAACGTTTGTTATCGACCCCCCATTTTAAAATAATATAAAAACAAATTCGTACCTAGTGTTTCTCGCCTACCATTTCTAATGGAATAGCGCCCTCAAAGCAATGGCACTGAAATATAAAAATTCATCAAATACCACTCATAAGCGTTCATGGTATTCGAGTCTAATGATAGATCTTTCAAATATACATACAATCAATCTCCAAAAACATTAAAGTAAAGACACCACGTTGATGTATCACTTCCAGACCGGATTATTTCTATATAATACAATTTGCAGTGAAATCAGGTTTTAAAGAGATTTCACAGAAAAAAATATAAAAAAGCAAAATGATAAATACAATTAAAATCAACTGTATTTTATTTGGTTGTTAAAATAAAACTGAAGATTCCTGGATTTGAGTAAAAAAAGAAGAGTAGTTATAACAATTGAGTATTAGCTCGTAGCATGAGTTTGATAGAGAGCAATAGGTTGTGCTATTGCGGTATTCAGCGTTTGTTATTGATGCTGTGGAATACATCCACTATGATCTGCATTCCGTACACAGTTCATCCAGTTACCATATTCTGATATAAACTATGATGTACACTTATGAATTAGATGTACGCTACAGATTTATACCATATACAAACATAGGCTATAGATGGCACCATTAGCATGGATGGCGCTATAGACTGATGCTTGTATCCCGACATTGACTACGGATATTTCCCATATTTGGTTAAATGCCAAGATCGATGCAATATAAGATGTATGCATCAGATGTGCACCACTTGAAGATCCACACTATATGACATATGCTTATATCCTTGGTACTAGCTACGGATACATTATGTACTACAGATACATTATCTACTATAGACTTGTACAGTATATGTTATGCTATAGACATGCACATAATGACGTGCTATAGACATACCATATATCCAGATATGTGCTAAGATGTATACAGAACAATGATAATATACACTCAGACACATACTACTAATATAGACTAAGAGACTGTACTTATAGGATACATGCTACTAGATCGATATTAATGATCGTCATATAGAGGACAACAGATCAGGGTACTTCGGATAAGAGTCTATTCATTCATCCAGATGAGCTAAAGTATGTTTAGCTTGCTGAGTTTTCTTTTAGCATGAATCCATATGTTGATTGATCTGAATTGACTTATATGTCAGTCCTTATTAATAGCAGAACTTTTATCCTCCATTGCTATGGTATATTAGGAGGATCATCTACCTGGCCAGTAGAGATTCTTCAGTCTATTTTACACCTGTCAGTTTGATAATAAAGATATGCCTTTATCGAGTTGACTTATTGTTTTTTATTCTTTTTTTCTGTGAAATTGTACTTATATCAAGCAGCTATAAATTCCACACTCACATCAGATCATAAAATGTCAACATGAAACTGGATTCAGTTACTGATTCGTTATTAATCGTATGTTTATGACAATAGAATATATCTATTGTCTTATCACCCACCAGATCTTCCCATTCAACACCTTATTCTCACATAGAATACCTCAGTTCGAATAGTATATAAACCCTCTTATTTTTGTTAGGATATAGATCAAAAAATCATAGCAATGAACAGGTGTTATGTTGCGCATAATACAGCAGGAGTGAGCAAGGCTGCGTAGTAGAATGCAATAGCTTTATTAAAACACAGCAAGAAGATTGTGGTAGCCTATGGCATTGCGTTTACGGAAATGGGTTTCAATCTTGATGAATGTTTGTTCTTCCACCAAATTTAGTCTGAAGAACATTCTATCCATTATTGGAATCTTGATTTCTGTCTAATTGGTGACCTGTCAACTCTTATCCACGAAGCCTTTGTTTACTGGTTTAATGCTTATACAATTATTATCCTCTATCCTGGATCAAGGCCCTATTGCTGCGACACTGTCAAAAAACTATAAATACCTTCTTCGATTCTTACACTAGTTTTGATCCTCATTCAATCTTGGAATAACCTAATAGATATATTCAGTGCAGTATAATAGGGTTGAAAAAAGCAGATAGAATACTGTTAAAATCCTTCTTTATTCAAAATTAGGATAATGTGCAATAAAATGTATATTCTATGTCTCTATTTATAGTATTTGGTTTATAACTCTTATCTGGCGGTTGTTTAGCAACTGTCAGTGATTCCATTATTTTGAATATAAATGTTGGGTTATTTGGTTCTTGATCTTGTGGATCAAAGACGGTATTTCAAAATATAGCTTGTGGAGCATGCGTTGACAATTACTCTCATTGTTGACCATGCAACCTTTCAAGGTTTATATATGTTATTACAACACATTACAATACCCTTGGTATGTTACTTTCGTATATGTCATTTCTTATTCGAGTAGCTTACCCTTGCTATCATCATGCAACTACTATTATTATATACATCTTATCTTTGATAGCATGGCTCGAATGAAATGACATTTTTATTTTGGGTATTTTTTATGATGGGAATCTAGTCTACTAGTTCACTTCATTCAGTTCTAATTGTATTTTTTCTGTCTATATTTCCTTATTCTAAACAATTTTCCAGTATAATAAACGATATTTTCAACCTGGTCTGCTATTGTGTCTGAGACCTCATCATATCTGCTCATGGATGTTGGAAACGATTTTCAAATTTTGACTTTTTTGGACTTTTGGACGTTCGAACATCGAGATTTTAAATATTGATGCTACAGCTTTGAGCTTAGCACATTACTATAACGGATTTTTGCCTAGAGTGCGAAACTGCAATCCAAATTTACGTAGCTATTCTGGCTGTTGAGATATCCATGATTTCATGATTTCATCGATTCTGAGCAGATACCACTAGCAAAAGTCATTAGATTGATATATCAATGCTGGATGTATGTATAGTAAAAGTTGTTTGGGGTACTTTGATTGACTAGTACGTGATAAATTGGAGATTGTGATAGACGATCTAAAGCAGTAATAAGGAAAAATGTGAAAAATGAAGCAACTTTGAAGGGATATTTGTCTATGATTTACTAAGTGAGTCGATCTTGCGTAGTGCTTGACTTTTGTTTCTCTTTTAATTTTCTATAGGATGGTATGGTTATTGTTAGTATTTTCAAAAATATGTCTGGTAGTGCCCGCTTGAGGCAAATTAAAATACATGACTTTGAATTATTTCATGAAGGGAACGTCTATTAGGTGTTTTTGGCTTTTAGATTATGTTGGGACTAATGTAGACCTATTGAATGGTCTTTGTTTTGTTCAAATCTGATTAGTATTGACCGAGATATCACATAAAGTTATCTCCTTACAAAATTGGCCATTTTTGACCAATTTGACCTTACTCTCACAGGTTAAAAAATTAGCTGACAATTTTTGGGTCAGACGTTTTTGCTCATTTCTCTACGTAGAGTCAAGTTAGAACTTCCAGTAAGATCTCAAATGATAGGAAATTTTTTGCTTTACAATAATAATGAATGCTACAAGTAGGTTTATTTTGACAGAGATGGAGATATTATTGAAAAAGCATAAAAATTTGACAAAAAATGTTCTGCCGCTTTGAAACACCTAGTGTTGATCAAACCAGACAGGATTAGTACCATTCGATGCGCCTTTTAATTCTGCACAAGTTTGATATATACTTGAACAACTGTTGATTATCAAAAATTGCCAAGTTTAGGTCATTACAAATCTCTGAATGCATACATCCTCATTTTAAGCAGTAGGGTTTTCAATCTCAGTTCAATGTCAGCAACTATGCCTGGAGAAAGCTTCTCAATACATCATTCTTTTTGAATTGGGAGCGTTGTATAACGCACATAATAAGTTTGTGGAATACATCCAAAATAATCTGCATTCCGTACACAGTTCATCCAGTTGCCATATTTTGATATAAACTATGATGTACACTTATGAATTAGATGTACGCTACAGATTTATACCATATACAAACATAGGCTATAGATGGCACCATTAGCATGGATGGCGCTATAGACTGATGCTTGTATCCCGACATTGACTACGGATATTTCCCATATTTGGTTAAATGCCAAGATCGATGCAATATAAGATGTATGCATCAGATGTGCACCACTTGAAGATCCACACTATATGACATATGCTTATATCCTTGGTACTAGCTACGGATACATTATGTACTACAGATACATTATCTACTATAGACTTGTACAGTATATGTTATGCTATAGACATGCACATAATGACGTGCTATAGACATACCATATATCCAGATATGTGCTAAGATGTATACAGAACAATGATAATATACACTTAGACACATACTACTAATATAGACTAAGAGACTGTACCTATAGGATACATGCTAATAGATCGATATTAGTGATCCTCCTCATACAAAGGACAGACCAGGGTACTTCGGATAAGAGTCTATTCATTCATCCAGATGAGCTAAAGTATGTTTAGTTCACTGAGATTTCTCTTAGCATGAATTGCTAGGTTAATTAATCTGAATTGACTTATATGTCAATCCTTCATAGTAGAACTTTTATCCATTGTTAGAATATATAAGAAGAATCATCTACCTGGCCAGTAGAGATTCTTCAGTCTATTTTTACACCTGTCAGTTTGATAATAAAGATATACCTTTATCAAGTTGACATTTTGTTTTTTTATTCTTTTTTTTTCCGTGAATTTATATCTGTAACTAGCTATAAATCCCACTGTTACATGGCGTTTTGCCCACTACTATCTTCCTGTCTCTTTTGCTTCCCTTTCCAAAATAAAACAACCTATTATCAATAAGCGTATCATTCTCTCCAGACCAAAATATCTAGAATCATATTACCATACCTACTGTATTATCCTTTTTTGGCCAAAAGATTTTTTCCATAATCACATTCGTATTACTTTATCCGGCTCATCTTCATTCAATCTTCCTTTTCACCCGCCAGTACTACTCTTTCAACGGCGCCTAGAACCCATAAACTGTACCTGTAACACTTCTTCAAAGTCAATTTCGCGTATTGAAATCAAACGGATAAATCAAGGATATCAAAAAATCTTTGTTAAACTCACTCAAAGGATTACCCATACAAATCTCAATTGCCATCAAGAAATCGTTCTACCACATTCTATATCGTTCAAATCAATTATTATTCACATATCTTATTTACTTGTTCCTTGCAATTGCCACGCAATCACTCATAACAAAACAACCATCAAAGAATTTATAGACAATATAGTAGAATATCATACATAGAAAATTAGTATAGAAGACCATCAATTGAATAGACAGAATAAAAGATCATCTTATTATTACCTTAAACTTATTCATATAGCTCTATAGCTCTTTATATTCTTTATTTGAACTTATATATCTTTGTAAGATCCCTTGAATCTGGCATTTACTACTATTGATCTTGATTCATTGTACTTTATTCTTATTCCTCTTTCATATTATTATACTTTACTAGTTGGACAACTATAAACCTGGTGCTCATTTAATAGTTAGATCTGCTTTGGCTCATTTATCTATTTCGATCTATTTTTCTATAAAACTATATACACTACCACTCTTACGCAACGCAACAATACTGTTACAAGTCGCATGGTTGTCAACCATTACTTTTCTCTTTTTGCTGTTCCTGTCTCTCCACCTACAAACCATTATCCAATAAAATATCCATCACTCCTACTCTTCTTCGTTGTATACATATCAATTACCTTTTTTCCCCTTTTTGGGATAGCTGCTCATATAATCACCATTCAATATTACCTTGATCCGTAAAGTCCCATTTCTTTCAACGACGATGGAAACTCTCCTATATTGTACCTGCAGCTTTTATTTAAAGCCAATTTCGCGTACTGAAATCAAACGGATAAACCAAAGACAACAATATTACTGTTAAACTCACTCGAAGGATCATTCATACAAATCTCAATTATCATCAAGAAATTATTCTACCACATTCTATATCGTTCGAATCAATTGTTATTCACATATCTTATTTACTTGTTCCTTGCAATTGCCACGCAATCACTCATAACAAAACAACCATCACAAAAATTTATAGACAATAGTATAGTAAATATCACACATAGAAAATTAGTATAAATACCATCAATTGAATAGACAGAATAAAGAATCATCTTACTATTACCTTAAACTTATTCATATAGCTTTATAGCTCTTATTATTCTTTAATTGAACTTATATTCGTGTAAGATCCCTTGAATCGGTCAATTACATTTGTTGATCTGGATTCATTGTACTTTATTTCTATTTCTCTTTTATATTTCATTTGTTACTTGTATATTTATTATACTTTACTAGTTGGACAACTATAAACCTGGTGCTCATTTGATAGTTAGATCTGCTTAGGCTCATTTATCTATTTATTATCTCTCATATTAAAACTACATACACCTTTTTACTCTATCGCAACGTAACAATACATTTATTCAAGTCTACTCTAAAAACTATATCTCTACACACGACAAAAGTCCGTGTGTACCTGTGTCGTGACTAGAGATATAGTTTTTAGAGTAGATTTAAATTGATGTATACAAAAGAATATAGATGAGATAAAAGATGATCTTTATTGTTTTGCAAAATGATTTGATATTTATACTAATTAAAAGGTTACACACAAAGTCAGTGTGTACCTGACATTACCTTCCTCCCAAAAAAAAGTACGGGTAGGCAACAAGAAGAAAAAAAAAATTACTTTGCTCTAGCAACACGAGGAATATACCAAGATTTTTGTGGTTTGGCACCATCATATTGGACAGAATGTAGACGATCGGTGTGAACCCAGGAATTATAGACCTTTCCTTCAATCTCTTGAATTTGGTAGATGTTGTAATCCAAGTTTGTCTTCAAAACCACATATGGACCCATCCAGTTGAATTCCAAACCCTTCTTTGATTCATGCCTCAACATGACATAATCGCCAACGTCAAAGGTTTGAACCTTGTTGTTCTTGACAGCAGCATCCCAGCGTTCCTTGTCTTTACGCGCTTGTAGTATCATCTGCTCTTTAGCTTCAAACCGCTTTTCCTTCAGATCACGAATGCGCGCAAGAACGTCTTCTGCAATCAACTCAGGATCTTCTTCTGTTAACGGATCCATAAAAGGCCGACGAGAGTCTCCAGGCAAAACAGGTTCTTGACCATACACCAGGTAGAATGGACTATACCCCGTAGTGGCATGCTTGCGGACACGGCAAGAGAACAATGATGAATCCACGTATTCATCCCAAGAATGGATCAGACCTTTTACGTATTTTGTCAACATATGTTTAAATGTCTGATTCAATCTCTCGCATTTGGAATTGGTACGCGGATGGAATGCAGAGGTGAACATGTGCTTTGATCGAATCTTGTGCATATACTGCTTCAGAATTTTGCTGAGAAAATTAGCGCCACGGTCACTGACAACTTCAACAGGACAACCAAACTTCATCACAATTTCTTCATATATGAACTTGACAATTTCATCCGCAGTAGCAGACTTGAGAGCCCGAGCAATGGGCCAATTTGTCGCATAATCCACAGCCATTAGAATCCACCGATTACCATTACTTGTAGTAGGCAACTCGCCAATGAAATCTATATGCCACCGGGCAAAAGGAGCAGGAACCTCTAGTGGTTTCATAGGAGCATGATGTACAGATTTCTCATTTCGAGAATGTAATTGACATTCAGGACAAGTTTTCAACCAGTAGTTGATATCCTTACGCATAGACGGCCACCAGACACGCTGCTTCATCAAATGATAGACAGTTAGTTGACCCGAATGACCAAAACCACGATGAAAATCTTCTATCAAATCAGCACGACGAGCAAAGGAAATAAATTTCAACTTTGAAGCCTCTCTACCAGTGGGATTTGGATTCAAACGATATAGCACATTATCAATCACTTCGAAATTAGATTCCTCCTTTTCTAGTTGAGCACGCCATTTATCAGGCCAGTCTTCCTTCTTCTTCTTGTAAAATATAGGCCAATCTTGACACGGATCCGTGAGTAATGAAGTATCAGACGGTTGTAACACCTTGTTCAAAATGGTAGTAGACATTTCATATAGTAATTCAGGTTCCATGGACACAGGATCAGGCTCGCAATCAGGACCATCACGACGACTGAGCAAATCAGGAATGACATTGTCCACACCTTTTTTGTAAACTAAAGTGGGTTGAAATACCTCTAGATCTTGCATCCAGCGAACCAAACGAGGAGAGACTTTGCTTGACGACTTGTAGAATTTCAAAGGACGATGGTCCGTGTATACTTCATAATGAGTACCTTCAACAAAACAACGCCAAGTTTTGCATGCGAACAGTATAGCCAACAATTCTCGCTCTTGAGTAGGATAGTTCCTTTCAGCATCAGACAGCTTTTTCGATATGAATGCAACCGGCTTCCAGTCATCATTATAAGCAGGATCTTGTTGCAACAAAACAGCACCAACAGCATAATCACTAGCATCACATTCAATGCGAAAAGGACGAGACATATCCGGCATTAGCAACACAGGAGCAGAAGTAATCAGAGATTTGATAGTTTCAAATGCTTTTTGACAATCATTTGACCAATCAATCTTTCGATTCTTGGGACCAACACCTTTAGTTAAATCCGTAATACAAGCAGCCACAGAAGCAAAGTTAGGCATGTAAGTTGAGTAGTATTGACATAGACCCATAAATTTTCGCACATCTTGAACAGTTTTAGGTACAGGCCAAGAAGCAATGGCATCCACTTTTTGTTTTGACGGCTTGATTCCTTGACCAGCGACGATATCATGACCCAGAAATGTAATTTCCTTACGGTTAAATTTACATTTTGCTTTTGACACCACGAGACCAGCTTCTTGGAGCTTCTTGAATACCATATGGAGATGTTTCTTGTGCAATTCAATATCGTTGCCCTTTGTATATATCAGACAGTCATCAATATAGCATATAACAAAGTCATCAATAAACTCTTTCAAGACATCATTCATTAAATACATCCACCTAGCCCCAGAGTTTTTCAATCCCATGGCCATCACAGACCAAGAAAATTGACCATACCTAGTGTTTATGGCACTTTTGAGGGAATCAGATGGAGTCAGTCTTTGTTGCCAAAAACTACTGGTCAGATCAATGGAACTCATAAACGTAACACCATGTAGCTGCTCTAGACATTCATCAATACGAGGCAAAGGCACCCGTTGAGCCACCGTCTTGGCATTCAAAGCACGATAATCACAAACCATTCTAAGAGAACCGTTGGGCTTCTTGACAAACAAAACCGGACTACCCCATTCAGACACACAAGGCTCAATAAAGCCTTTGCTTAGTAGATCATCTAACTGTCGACGCAATTCCTTCAATTCCAATGGAGACATCCTATACGGAGCACGAGAGATAGGCTTAGTACCCGGTTCCAATTCGATCATTTCGCCATCAGTGCGTCTGACAGGAGGCAGAGTATCTAAAGACCCTTTGAATACATCAGGATATGCCTTTGCAAATTCAGCACACCAAGCTTCATTCTCCTTTTCTTGATCAAGCAACACTACATCCACATTGTTCAAATCCAGTAGATCATGCAATTGCCTAGGAGACACCAGAAAACACTCTTCAACTTGTTTCTTCCTCAACAGTCTCTCAAATTGTCTTGCAGTAATCACAAAATCACATTCATCAACATCATCCATGCCCTCAGATCCAACCTCAACTTCAACATCAGCACCATCACTTGCCCCAGAACCATCCATAATATCCCCAGATCCCATGTTAGTTGTACTATCAACTACATCTATACCACGAGCAGAACCAATCATAGCAGCATCATTATCAACACCAATAGCAGCAACCCTAGCAGCACCAGCACCAGAATCCAGAACCTCATCATGGACATTTAGCACAGTCTTCGACTTCATCTCCTGTTTAATTGGCGTGATTAAAGTGAAACCACCAGTAGGAAGCGTAATAGACCATGAACTACGGAACCAATCAGGAATAGGTTGTACCTGACGCAGCCATGAATTACCCAAAATTAAGTCAAATTTTGTATCAAATACATAGGCTTCCATATCATCCTTATAATCACCCAATTGTAGAGAGAAGGTAGCAATAGACGAGATAGCCGATTGATGACCATTCGCTGTTTCAACAGCTTGACCATTGACAGCTCGAAGTTGTGTAACAGACGACACCAAATTTGGAGAAATGTAATTAGCCGAAGCACCCGAATCAATCAACACCGAGCACGAATGACCATTCACCAAAGCATTGTACAAAGGCAACTTAGTATCAATGCGACCTGCCGTTAACACAAAGTCCAGATCCTTCTGGATTATAGAGTCATCAATTCGGAGAGGTTCGATGTAAGATTTAGACGAAGGTAAGACGCAATACAAATAAGCAGAAGAATCCAAATCTTTATTGACATCATAATCACCATCAAAGTCATCGCTATCAACAACATTCTCCGTATAGTGCAATTGCTCACGAGGAGGAGAGGGACACTCTCTCATAAAATGGCCGTAGCCCTTGCAGTTGTGGCATTGTATATTGGCACGATCACCACCACGAAAACGACCACCCCGACCACTACGCTGTTGTTGGCCTCCACGACTTGCACGACCACCACGAAAACCATTGGAATTACCACGAAAACCATGTGCACCGCCACGAGCACCACGACCAACAGAGCTATTCCATGATTTCATCATGTTATACAGTTCACGGCGTTCTGCAACAGACAAATCCATTGGATCATCCACCTGATGATTCCTAGAAGACCCAGCCGAAAAACCACGAGGAACCGCAGGACTGGAATCCATACGATTGCCTTCATAATTGTGAGCAGCGCGAATAGCTTCATTCAATATAGGCTCTTCCATGTCAATGTTGTCTTTGATGTGAATGCGAGCATTGGGATCCCGAAGACCAGCCAAAAACTTGTCCACTGCTTCTTCATCGGTCATTCTGGGAATACTGAGTTTTACAGTCATAAACTCTTGTACATATTGAGCAATGCTTGATGTTTGTTGCAAGGCGCGCATACGATCTCGAGCAACAGCAATCGAATTGTCAGGCTTGAAGAATGCCCGCAATTCCGCTTTAAAATGAGTCCATCCAGTGGGAGCAGAGTTCAATAAACGCAGATTTTGATACCAGACCTTGGCTGCACCTGTCAGAAGTGTGATACCCAATTTGGCAGTTTTGTCATTATCATAGTTCTTGACAGACGCAAAGTCCTCGAGAGTCTGGATCCAAGACTCGATAATGAAGGGATCCCTGGAGCCATTGTAGCTTTTTGGTTTTTCCAAAAAATCGAAATCATCATCCTTGGAGTTCTTGGCAAGGATTACTTCCTTCAGTATTTCTGCCAGCTTCACAATATCGCTACTATCACCAGTAGCCGAGGATGAACTTCCACCTTGTTCATTCATATTTGATGTATCACTTCCAAACCGGATCTCAAAATACAGTAAAACATTTAGTTTAAGCACAGATCACATCAGTTCATAAAATGTCAACATGAAACTTGATTCAGTTACTGATTCACTCATCGTATGTTCAGGACAATAGATTGTATCTATTGTTCTATCACCCAGATCTTCCCATTTAACACCTTATCCTTACATCAAATCCCTCAGTTCGAATAGTATATAAACCCTCTTATTTTCCAATGTAATAAACGACATTCTTTACCTGATTAATTTCATACTCTTTTACAAATAATTTATTTCTGATAAATCATTTTTTAATCCGTATTTACCAATCTCGTTTATTACACTTACTCTGGATCTCTTATTACTCAAGTCTATCTCTTACTATGGCTCCTACTACCAAGAAATCCGTTACCAACAAACAATCTGACTCTCCTGGTTCTCCTACTATGAGTGATCCCTCTTGTACTGGATCGATTGCTCCTGCTGCTGCTTCTACTTCTGCTGCTTCTGCAAATCAGGGTGTCTCTTCTGATGCTATTGCATCTTGTTCATCTTCTCCAATGGATGTGGATGAATCTTTTGGTGATAGTGCAGCTGGAACTCGAAAGAGTACAGTGAGCATTCCCTCATCTTCTTTGGTTGTTGCAGAACCTTCTAACAGTGGTATGCGCAATCTTGTTCAAGATGGAGCTCAACAGAGTGCATCATTGAATTTGGGTAGTTTGTCTAATGATAATTCCACTGTCAATTCAAGCTTCTCTTCGAATGTCAATGTACCTGAAGAATTTGCTTCATCTATCACTACTGACGAGCGATTGATTTTGTTGGAGGAGATGGAACGTCTCAAGGCTGCAGTTTTTAGAGCAACCGTTACTAGCATCAAGTGTCCTCAAGGCACCATTGTTCCCGACAATCTTGGAGTTTTGACTCGCCAGTTGGAAACAGCACAAAAAACTTATCAACTCGTCTTCGGCAATGTCGAAACAACAGTAGTACCTAACGAAACACCATATTTTCAATGGCGTGGTCATCATTTCAACAAGCGTAGAGCAATTTTTTCAACTCCCAACGACTGTCTAGACCACTTTGAACGAGTCATGCAAGCTCACCGTCTTTCTATCAACGAAAACTGGTGGGAACGTATCGTACCTGCCAAGTTGTCAACAGGCATGGCCAGATGGTACGCCAACCTTATTGCCAGCAAAGGAAGATTGAATTGGTCACAATTTCGTACCGAAGTTATCAACAAGTATGGCAAATCCATGGTAGACATGCGAGATGAGGCTCGTGAACAGCTGGAGAGATTACTATATCAACCTGGTGAAGCATTCAACGCATTCATGGACAAATTTCAACAATTACGTGGTCAGGCAGAGATACAAGATGAGGATTGTGTTGTTCGCTACTTGATAAAAGCTTTGCCAGAGGAACTCGCCAACCACACCAAGTTTTACTTGAACACCAATGCAGATAGAGGAGAAATCAACGTCGATTTTGCTGTCACCAAGATCACCGCGATTTACAACGCACTCTTCAAGGACAAGTGGGAAAAGGAAAAGCAATTTTCTTCATCAACAACAACAGCTGCTTCGTCATCTGCACCCAGAATAAAATCTCAATACAGCAGTAACAGCAAAAGTGACAAGCATAAGTTGAAGTGCATCTACCACCCTCAGTTCAGCAACCATTCAACAGAGGATTGCAATCTTTCAGAGGATAGAAAGAAGCGTAGACTTGCAGCCAACAAAAAGCTCAGTAACAACAACAACAGGCCTTGCATGTATTGTAAGGAACCAAATTGGACTCCTGAGCACAACAGAGTTTGCAAGAAGCTCAATAAATCCAAGCAAAAGAAGAGAGCAATTGTTCCAACTCCTACTACCAGTGATGGAAACAACTCGGATGACAACATGGACACTGACACCGAGGACTCAGAGGAGCAAAACTTGACTTTTGCAGCGATGAATATTAAAGATTGTGAGTATCAATATATGAAAGAACCACCTCGCAATTTACTAAACAAAAACTCTATTATTTTGCCCATTACTTTAGAAAACAATAGCATTAAGATCCGCACCTACTTTCTGTTGGATACCGGATCGTCTTTCAGCTGCATTTCCCCTAGATTAGCAAAATTATTAGAAGTATCAATAAAGAAAAGTATTACAGGCACTATAAAAACTTGCAAAAAAGATGCTGTTGTTGATAGAATTGGTTCTACAGAAGAGGCAATTAAACTTACATATAATTCTCGCCAATGTCATTCCAAATTTGAGATTTTCGATATCTTTGATGACATTGATGTTGTAATCGGCATGGATCTTATCATGAAAATAGGCATAACTATCTCTAATATGGCTATGGATTGGGATGATAATAACAATCCTGAAATTCCTCCAATTGATCCAAATCCATATATTCCTAACAACTCTCCCTATGGTACAGAGGCTGAAAGAGAGCACTTTATGAAAGAAATTGAGCCTTACATTGAGGCAAATAAGAACATTGATCCCAAAGCATACTGCAATATACCTGGTAGCACATTGGAATTGCATATCTTAAAGGATCATGAAAACAAAATGTACAAACCTCAATGGCCTCTTGAGGAGAAATTCATACCTGCTATCAAAGAGCAAATGAGTACCTGGATTAAAAATGGTGTCATTCAACCAGCACCACCAGGTACACCTTACAATTCACCCATCTTCTGTGTGCGTAAGAAAACTAGCACAGGTGAATATGCTCCAGGCAGTTATAGAGTGGTAGTGGATTGCAGAGCTGTCAATGCCGCATTAGATCCAGACAAGTCGGATCGATTCCCATTACCTCTGATTAGCACCTTACATAGAAAGATGTCGAAGCATTCTATTTTCACAGTACTCGACTTGTCTCAATGCTTCCATAGTTTTCGTATCATGAGTTCATCACGCAAGTATCTTTCATTTGTTGATCCAACAACTGGCTTGCAGTGGAGTTTCAAAAATTGCCCCATGGGGTTATTACCAATCAGTTCATTTGTGCAACGACATTTGACACATTTATTCTCCGATTTAGGCTCTGTGACTACTAATTTTATCGATGATATCACGGTACACACAGAATCAGACATGGAAACGCATTTAAAATACGTTAAACAGGTTATTGATCGTTTAACAAAGGCTAATCTTAAGATAAATCATGCAAAGACTCATTTTGCTCAGCGCAGCATCAACATTTTAGGCTTTTGCTTATCAGAGAAGGGGTTAGCTCTTGACTCGCGCAAAGTCAGCAATGTTTTGGAATGGAATCCCAAAGTTTCTAATTGTAAAGAATTGCAATCACGTTTAGGACTCATTAATTATTTTCGCAATAATTTACCTTGTTTGTCTACCTTAACGGCTCCTTTAGATGCTATAAAGAATGCACCTAATATCGATAAGGTATGGACAGATGAGCACACCATTGCTATGAAAAATATCCAACAATTGCTAGTCAGTAGCCCAGTTCTTTCAGCACCCAATTTAGCATACCCATTTTGTCTTGTCACTGATGCCAGTGCATATGGCATTGGTGCTTGCTTATATCAAGTTATTAACAAACGTATCTTTTATAACGGCTTTATTGCACGTAAATTATCACCTAGCGAACAGCGTTATGGCTCTTCCAAAAGAGAACTCCTTGCTGTGGTTTATGCGTTTACCAAATTTCGTCAATGGCTGTGGGGAGAAAAGTTTCATTTATTCTTGGATAATCGTGGTCTGTTGTACCTTCATTCACAAGAGAAACTTACCCGCATGATAGAAAATTTCTATGAAACTATTTTCGAGCTTGACTTTGATATTACATATACAAGTGGTATGAATAATATTCTAGCTGATCGACTTTCTCGCATCTTTGTCCCCGATACAAAGAAGCTGGAGGGGTGTGGAACTCTCGCTAGAAGAGCTACTGTCATAAAAAGAACACTTAATTCAACAGAGTCTATTGATAATCCTCAACATGCTAAAAAGCAAAAAAGGATTGAAAATCCAACAGAAGAATCTATTCCAGATATTAACAATCAGAACGCCACAACTGTGTGTAACAATTTAACTGACACTGAGAATAAGATTCAAGAGACTTGTAACAACGATGCAGCCGTGCATCTACATAATGTGAATGATTGCAAATCTAAAGCTACATCTCCTGATAGCAAAAATGAGACAGATTTATTCATTTATGCATCCCATTTAGAAGTCTATGAGACACCTACTACAGAGGAGCAGAAACAAGAATTACTAGAAAAATCTCATTTATTAGGACATTATGGTATAACGGCTATGGAACAAGTGATACATGAAGACTACCAAATGCATTGGAAAGGACTCAGAAAAGACATTGAACAGTATGTAAAGAACTGCAGTAAATGTAGAGTATTTAATTTGGGAAAACATGTATACCATCCACCAAAAAATCATACCGCAAATTCAGTTGGAGATCATTGGGTTTTTGACTTAGGAACCTTTGATATTACTACTCCAAGAGGCAATAACTACATATTAGTTGCAATGGACTTGTTCTCGCGCTTTATTGTATTACGAGCATTGCCAGATAAGACTGCTACTACTGTAGCTAGGGAAATGGTTTCAATTTTCAGTCTTTTTGGATATCCTAAAATTATCTCGCATGATAATGGAAAGGAATTCAGTTCCCAACTACTGGAAAGCATTGCTACCAATGCACAGATAGAGCAAAGACTCTCTTTACCGTTCTGCCCTCTAGGAAACAGCGCCTGTGAAGCCGCGGTCAAAAGCAGTAAGGCGATCATTGTCAAGATGCTTGATGGATGTGCTGAAAATTGGGATTTATTCATAGATGGTACAGCTTACAGTCTAAATTTACACAAATCAAGGTTACACGGCATGAAACCATACGTGGTCATGTTTGCAAGATTGCCAAATGAATTGAAGGACTACTCTGACATAGAGGTTAGTCTACCAGAACAGACTTTAGACATAAAAGCATTAAAGGACAAAATCAAAAGAATCGATAGAATTCTTGTACCTGCTATTAAAGAACAAATTGTTCGTACACAAAAAGCAGACAATGCTTATTTCATGAAGCGACACAAAATCCTAAAGAACCCTTTCCCAATAGGCGCTTCAGTCATGATAAAAAATGTTGAAAATAGAAACAGCAAAACAGATCCTAAATATGAAGGAGTTTTCTATGTTCATGGCTATACAAAGAATGGCAGTTACATTCTGAAGGATAAGACTGATACATTCTTATCAAGAGATGTTCCCACATCACACATTAAATTGATTAGTGAAAATCCACTTCCTGAAAAACCAGCTGATAAGGAATATGAAGTTGAAGCTATCCTCAAGCATAGAGGCAAGGCTCCAAATTATGAATACCTTGTACACTGGAAGGAATACGATTCAAGTCATGACTCATGGGAACCTCCACATTTGTTTGATTCAAAAGAACCAATCAAACTATACTGGTCAAGAGTAGGTGCATCTGAAGGCAACTCAAAGAAGAAGCAAAGAGCACCCAAATCAGTCAATAAGCGTAAAGTTGCAACTCGTGAGGAGAGATCTTCAAGGAGACATGCACGCCTGATTGAAAATAGACGACCAACACCACAATAGTCATCTGATTGACATATTCTGCCTTTTTCCCTTGTAAACTACATTGGTCTTTTTTCCATTTCAAAAATATTTGGTTTTTTCAATGTATAGAGGTTTTTACTGGCGAATCGAGGATTTTATCATGTAGCAAAATTACTTCATCAATGCATCAAAATCACTACTTTTATCTTCTTTTTTCTTTTTTTTTTTTTCACGGTTTATCGCTCAACATCACATGCACGAATCAAGATGTGCAATCCTATGGTTTCGCTATATCGACATACTGTCTCTAAGCTGGTGTGGGGTAATGATGTATCACTTCCAAACCGGATCTCAAAATACAGTAAAACATTTAGTTTAAGCACAGATCACATCAGTTCATAAAATGTCAACATGAAACTTGATTCAGTTACTGATTCACTCATCGTATGTTCAGGACAATAGATTGTATCTATTGTTCTATCACCCAGATCTTCCCATTTAACACCTTATCCTTACATCAAATCCCTCAGTTCGAATAGTATATAAACCCTCTTATTTTCCAATGTAATAAACGACATTCTTTACCTGATTAATTTCATACTCTTTTACAAATAATTTATTTCTGATAAATCAATATTATAGTTATTTGTCTCCTTGATGTTATTTTCTCCAAAATATTTCAATGCAAATGAGTACGCCAAATTATTCCAATGTTGGTTTCTGGCCTTGTTTATTTTTAATCTGTCTTCAGTAGTAAATTGACCAGATGTTGTTCTTCTTAATTTCTCAGTAAAGTACTTGATATGTTCTTCAGACTTTAGTAACGATAAGACCCGTTCTTCAATTTCAAATTGATTCTTTAAATTCTTGAGTTCTTCAGATGTCAAATTATTCATTCACAAATAAATAATTTCAATAATTAAACGATCAATTGGTTCTGCTGCTACCAAATGTCGTGACTAGAGATATAGTTTTTAGAGTAGATTTAAATTGATGTATACAAAAGAATATAGATGAGATAAAAGATGATCTTTATTGTTTTGCAAAATGATTTGATATTTATACTAATTAAAAGGTTACACACAAAGTCAGTGTGTACCTGACACCTGACATAAGCAAAAAACAAATCGAGTCTAGGAACACTACGCATAACGAAAGAGGTAAAATGCGCGGTCGGGGAATCGAACCCCGGCCCTTCGCGTGGCAGGCGAAGATTATACCACTTAACCAACCGCGCTTTTTGATAATTGTTACGATAATAAAAGATTTCTGTGGTGCTGATTTTTCAAGAAAGCCACTGCAACTTTCTGGCGTATTACTCCCGTTTTAGCCTGGTGTAAAACGGTGGATATATTTTAGGCTGTAGAAGGGTGGAAGATAGAGTTTATAATACGCCCGATTTCTAGACAGAAAATAGTATTTACAAGTTGGGATTTTAAGCGAATGTAAAAAATGATAATTAGAGTAGTAATATAGATTAAAAAAGGGATAGTAATATTCAACTAATCCATCATTTTACTCAAGTTAATATACCAACGTTTTACTCTGTGGGGTAAAACGCAGGTAAAACGCTCGTTTTACTCCCGTTTTACCGGCGTTTTACCATTCAAAAAGTTGCAGTGAAAAAGCACAACGCCAATAAAAGAAGAGTATTCAAGCCTATCATTCCTGTACGTAGACAATTTAGGAAGAAGCAGAAGCTGGCAGTAATAGATGACGTCAATACATACATGTAGCTAGGGTATAAATATTATTCCGTTTCATTTTAATAAACCTTATCTTTATCATCTCATCTGGAATCGTATACAAATATACTGTTTATATATCTTGTACACGACAGATTTTTAAAGCCTTATTTTTATCAATGAGAAATGGTCTCTATCTTGGTCACGTGACACTCTCTATAGTCAGTCTGTGCGGCCACCACCTGGGTTCGAGTCTCGATGATTACAAATATGTTTTCATGAGTATATAAACTCATGACTCAGACATTCAATAAACATTAACTTCTTTCCAATAAATATTACATTTATTATTGTTGTTCCTTATAGACATCCTATCTATCATAACTATAATAACTAAACTATCTATTAGCCTCTGGCTATAGATATACATCACAGTTATGACAGATTTGTCAGATGCAAATATGTAGATTTAGTATTTGCAATCTGAGATCTGCTGATCGAGATAATAGAGATAGTGTATATAAGATGTGTGCAGGAATATATATATATAGCCTTTTAGTTAGATGGGTAAAAAGGTGACTTTTTTTTATCATTAGAATTAGGGATTCATTTTATCCAATATACTTTGTGTAATGTTGTGGGCTATCCACGTTAATCGCTGTTTGATATTTCTGGAAGCTGGTGCTCTAGGTTTAAACCTACGCTTCTTATTCTTGTTTGTATTTAACCTTTCAATGCTATCCTGCAGATCTACTGTAAATCAATGTCAGAATAACCTTCAACCCTGACAGATTCGATAAGTGTCTAGTTTATAATAGGTTAATGACTTTACTTGTGCTTAGCTTCTTCTTAACTTCTTTTTCAGATCACGTGCATAGCTAGGTACAGTGGTGTTACTAATTGTTCAAGTGTTTGCGAAAATAGCATATATCGTTTTATAAATCAAACGTAAGCCATTTAACAGACCAATATGAGATAGCAAAAGAGAGCCTGAGATCTGAGCTTTTGAATGGTGTGCGTTTCAAATGTATCCAATAAGATTTTAATGTTGGCGAGCCATTTGAACTCAGACATCCGTAAAAGCCAAAATTAAAGAAAGGCTAAGTTTCGAACTTAACTTATAATATCTTCCGTGATATGTATTGGAAAGCTATAAAATTTTAAACGACAGTTAGCTGACATCTGGAGTATTGGAATATGCTGTCAAAAGTATGAAAGAATATCAAAATTTTCCCAAATGCCTGTATATTCTTCTTCGATTAAGTTTTTTTGTAATTATCATTATAACCAAGCCTCTTCCCATGGGTACTCAGAGTTCCTTAACGATTTTACTTCAGAAGAAAACGCCGTACGTTGAAGTTATGAATATACTGTCAAACGTTTCAAAGATTATAATTAGCAGGTATGACAATAGATTTTTTGATGGTGCCAATCTTACCCATGTCGGAAAAATGAATCGAATCACCGAAAAAACTCAGCTATACAATGCCAATAGTATTTGAAACGATAAAATAGACAGACTCTAGGCTGCTGTCAAGTTTTTGGCTTCTTAGGGTGTCACTATAAAAAATGATAGTGTAAAGAAAATGCAAAAAAGAAATGGCGGCTTTAAAGCTAGAAGAAAAATCAGGAGCAACATAATAAGCAAAACTAATACGAAACTCCGTTTAGCATGGGCTAAAACTTGTAGACACTACAAGGTAGATGGGTGTTTTATTAAGAGACTAGAGTCTCTATATGGGGTTCTGACGGTGTTTCTTATTACTGTAGCCTTGAAGCGATTTCTTCGTAGCATTTTTTTTACATCATCATTTGTCATAGGGATACCCTAAGAAGCCAAAACTTTGACAGCAGCATTGTATTTATTTATTTTATTGTATCAAATACTATTGGCATTGTATAGCTGAGTTTTTTCGGTGATTCGATTCATTTTTCCGACATGGGTAAGATTGGCACCATCAAAAAATCTATTGTCATACCTGCTAATTATAATCTTTGAAACGTTTGACAGTATATTCATAACTTCAACGTACGGCGTTTTCTTCTGAAGTAAAATCGTTAAGGAACTCTGAGTACCCATGGGAAGAGGCTTGGTTATAATGATAATTACAAAAAAACTTAATCGAAGAAGAATATACAGGCATTTGGGAAAATTTTGATATTCTTTCATACTTTTGACAGCATATTCCAATACTCCAGATGTCAGCTAACTGTCGTTTAAAATTTTATAGCTTTCCAATACATATCACGGAAGATATTATAAGTTAAGTTCGAAACTTAGCCTTTCTTTAATTTTGGCTTTTACGGATGTCTGAGTTCAAATGGCTCGCCAACATTAAAATCTTATTGGATACATTTGAAACGCACACCATTCAAAAGCTCAGATCTCAGGCTCTCTTTTGCTATCTCATATTGGTCTGTTAAATGGCTTACGTTTGATTTATAAAACGATATATGCTATTTTCGCAAACACTTGAACAATTAGTAACACCACTGTACACTTTTTAAGTGGATTTATACAAGGAAATAGATGAATGGAATACATTAAACTGAATGAAGGAGAATAAGTACAATACTAGATGGATAGTTGATGCGGATAAATCAAGGAAAGTTAGATTGAGTATGGATGCGTGGGCATCGGTAAAATACAACAACATGATTGCAACAGTATCCATTGGGTGTATTCAGCTTATCAAAGTTATTATCAGCAAGTTAATGTGGAAATTCATGGGCAATGTGCATCAAATCTCCAAAAGTATAAAGGCATGTCAACCGACACAACAATGATGGACAAGAACACCAACGCCTGCCTCATAGAATCAGCGAATCATATATCTCCTCCCATATATAATCCATTGGATATCCTGAACTATTACACTCCTCCATGCTAATGTCTTCAATTGCATCATCATTGTCAGTTTCAGCGCTACTTTTAGCAGCGTCATCCTTGGTAGCATCATTAGACCCTGAAGAAGAGCCAGTACTGTTGGAACCAGTCGAACCAGAAGCAGGGCTACCTTCAGCAATGGTTTGTACGGTATGTACATTGATGTTTTTCTTGGCTTCCCTCTCTTTCTTCCAATCATAGAATTCTTGACACTTGTGACTGTAATGAAATTAGCGCCCTCAAAGTAATGTTACTGAAATACAAAAGCATTCATGCTATTTGAATCACATAATAAACCTTTCTAAATGTAGATACAAACAATCTCTAAAATACTAACATGAAGAAACACCCTTATCACTCCCATCGTGTGAATGAATCACTCTTGATCACAGTGTATCCATTCTCACTAATGATTTTTGTCATAAGTGTGTGTTCTCTTTATCCAAATTAAAACCAAGAAATCAATAACAACATATTCGAATTCGTCAACTATGCCCAGATGCCATAGTTGTACAGCATCCTACATAAGGAACACTTTCTATATAATAACAAAACAACACACCTTAGAACACAAGGTTACATTATTCATGCTGCTATGACGAAAGCACCTCAAAGCCCAATCAAGGCTACGCAGATCTACCTTTATAGTCAATGCTCTACAGCAATTACCCCTTTAATCCAAGGCATCAATAACAAACGCTGAATACCGCAATAGCACAACCTATTGCTCTCTATCAAACTCATGCTACGAGCTAATGCTCAATTGTTATATATAATCTTCTTTTTTTACTCAAATCCAGGAATCTTCAGTTTTATTTTTGAACAACAAAATAAAATACAGTTGATTTTAATTGTATTTATCATTTTGCTTTTATATTTTTTTCTGTGAAATCTCTTTAAACCCTGATTTCACTACAGTGACCAAAAGTACGAGGTTTGTGGCAATAATTACAGAAGATGTTGGTAGAAGATGATGAAGATTTCGTGCCACAGAAGGGAGCAGCAGAAGTATAGCCCTGTTGGGTCTATTCTCAGAACCAAAATTCTTCACACGAGAACGACAATCAATGGCATTATGGTTTGCAGTATCACCACCATGCCTTGGGTAAAAGAAACCAGTATTGGCCACTTTAGCGTTCTTAGGTCGAGAAGTACCAGCATCTTCAGCCTTGCGTTTGCCTTTCGAATCTACCACCTCAGTTTTGCTCGTCAGCCAAAAGCAATGGAAGTACACATTCGTAGTGTTATGTCAAAAAGTCAAAGATAATTAAATCTGCCAAAGAATTACACTTTTATTCACAATGCATCCAGAGGATGCATTTATATACTTTTCATTATACTGGGGTCTACAGTATAATGATGAACTATCATACCATGCGATTACTGTACTATCTACCAATAAGTGACATGTAAATCATGCTTCTCATGATTTAGCCAAAGGTGGTTAAGAATAGCCTAAGACCTTGAGTGTGAGACTTTACTACCATATTTGATATACAGTAACACGTAGATCTCATTAATTATCCAACGATGCTTAGAGTCCTTCTTAACTACTAGCATTTGATTCACCATCATTTGTTGGTTCTTCTTAATAAGTGAACATTGGTAGAACTTGGCCAGAGTGTTACTCTCGAGGGGAAAGCCAGCTTCTTCTTCTACAGACTTCATGAATCTATTTGTGTAGTTCTGAAGTGTATCAGAAGTCTTCATCCTCATGTTAAACAGCCTGGAAATCAGATCCATAGAGCTGACGGGAAGACCATAGTGCATCACGTACAGAGCTTTGGCATTCTTCCAACTGTGGCACTTGAGTCGATCATTGTTTACCCAGGTCTTGTAGGTAAAGTGCATGGCAACGGGAATGCATTGCTTCCAGACTTGCTCAACATCATTGCCTGACGCATGCATCACAGCTTCAAAGGCATTGAAGAAGTGTTCCAATGACGTATAGCTTCGATAACCTTCATAGGCTTAGCTTGACCCGCAATTTGGAAACGAGGAATTTCTCTTAAGTTGACAAATCTCAACTGTTTGTCAGCCTTACTTGTCAGTTAGAGCATTCGGATGATTTTTGTAGCTAGAGATTCTTTTTGCGATTTTATCTGCAGCCTCTAAAGCATCATCGTCTGGACAAGCAACATCAGAGTAGATGTTCTCAAGCTCTTGTCTTGCTTCTTTGATTCTGGTCTGCAATCTTTCAATAGCAGCAGATCCAGAACAAGATGAAGGGAAGTCTTGATCATGGAAGCAGATCCAGTATCAGATCCAATGAAAGAGCCAGTGTCAGAACCAAAGGTCTCATCGATGGGGTCTTGACGACCACCAGCAAATTCCTTCGTGATAATGTCTCGCTTTTCAGTGTTGTTCATCATGGTGATATCTAGAAATAAGAAGATAGAATAAAGGTGGATAGTATAAAGTAAAGTGTATAAAGCGGTAAACTTTGAGTTGAAAAAAATGTGGAGTTTATAGCTTGATATACGGTACGCTTCCATATCATCAGAATAATCACCCAGTTTCAATAATGAAAACGTAGCAATGGACGAAATGGCAGATTGATGACCATTCGCAGTTTCAACAGCTTGACCTTTGACAGATCGAACTTGTGTAACAGCCGATACTAGTTTTGGAGAAATATAATTTGCAGAAGCACCAGAATCAATCAACACCGAGCACGAATGACCATTCACCAAAGCATTGTACAAAGGCAATTTAGTATCGATGCGACCAGCCGACGACACAAATTCCAAATCCTTTTGGATTACCGAGTCATCAATAAAGAGGGGTTCAACATAAGATTTAAATGTAGGCAAGACACAATACAAGTAGGCAGAAGAATCAGAGTCTTTATTGTCAAAATCATTACCATCGAAGTCAATGTTGTCATCTCCAGCTTCAGCATAGTTCAACTGATAGCGCGGAGGAGAAGGGCACTCTCTCATGAAATGACCGTAGCCCTTGCAATTGTGACATTGCAGATTGTAGTAGCGATCTCTACTTCTACGAGCATGACCCCCACAACCAGCACGCAGTTGTTGGCCACCACCACGGCCACCACGAAAACCATTGGGACCACCCTGGGCACCACCACGGAAAGCACCACCACGCGAAGTACCACGAGCACCATTGTAACCACCACGGAAACCATTACTACCAGACGCATTCCAAGATGATTTCATCATGTTGTATAATTCACGACGTTCCGCAACAGACAGATCCATGGGATCATCCACCTGCAGATCACCAGACGAGGAAAAACCACGAGACACAGGGACAGAATCCTGACGATTACCTTCATAAATGTGAGCCACTCTGATAGCTTCACCTAAAACAGAATTTTCTATAAAAATATTGTCTTTGATGTGTATACGAGCGGCATGATCCTTGATTCCCGAAATGAATTTATCAACGGCTTCTTCGTCAGTCATTCGAGGAATACTGAGTTTAAATGTCATGAAGTCTTGAACGTATTGGGCAATCGATGAGGTTTGACGGAGATTGCGCATTTTGTCTCGAGCCACTGACATTGCGTTTTCAGGCTTAAAATAAGCTCTCAATTCAGTCTTGAACTCCAGCCATTCTCCGGGATGATGAATTCGAGATTTGACAATAAAGCAATTGATAACACGAGGATTAATCAGGTTTCAACTGTATTCAAAAACGAAAGCAAAGAGCCAAATTTATTACAGGGCAACGCTGCTCATATTATATTTGATCTTATTATGAGCTCCCCTCCTGGATCATGACTACTGCGAATAATATGTAAATGACGGAGGGCTAAAGATAAACTTGTGTAGTAGGCTGATTTTGATAGGCTGATCAGCCAGGACTCTACACAACGGTTACAGCCAATTAAAGACAGGCCAAGATGTGCTGCATAGCTAGGATGGACTGAGGCGAAAGTGATAATGACCAGTGAATGTATGCTTGAATACAACATTACCCCCACCCAGCTTTCGACCAGCCAGAAAAAAGCCAGAAAATCGAAGCGGCAGCGAATAAAAATCAGAGACAGACAATAGAAATAGACGGAGAATAGACGGAGAACAGCGACAGAGGCAACAAATATGGAGAACACAAAAGAAGAGAGACACAATCCACAACCAAGATACCAATTGGGAGAAAAAAAAACCATCATGGGAGCCAAAAATAACAGACAAAAGTATACTTGTTGAGGGTAGAAAGTGGGAGAACAGTAATAGGCAGAGACAGATATAACAGCGGATCGAAGAAAAACCTTAAAAAAAACCTATTCAGGTCAAAAAAAATAAAATCAAGGACAAAAAGATCACTGTTGTTGTTGGTGTGAAATATTGAATTCACGAGAATTTGGGGTCGACGGAAAACGCATATTGAGAGAAGGACCTGCGTGCTTTCGACGACTGTAAGTTTTGCGTTTGTTGACGGTATTGGGCAATGGACGATGAGGATTGCTGTGATCGGGAGAGAGACGAGCCCAATAATCACGGATGGGACCTTTTGAATCGAAATCACTTTCAAACTGCCATGTGTTATCCTTTGGATCAGGATAGCCTACCCAATTTACCAGGAATTTAACCTTGCCTGTCTTACGATCAGTGCGATGCTTGACAATTGCCTGCACTTCGTAATGCTTGGGGTGTAATCCTTTGGTGGCATGATTATCAGAGTAATCGACTACACGAATGTGTTGTGTTGGTACATCACGCGGAAGTAGCTCGCCTGTGATGTCGGCTAAAACGTAACTACCATTGCGAGTGTAGTTCTTGATAAAGTACGGGCCTAGCCAGCGAGGTTGCAGTTTCGAAGACTTGAACACATTTAAAAGCATAACCTTGGAATTGATTGGGTATTTATCTTGCACAATCTTGTTATTCTTTTCGAATCGCTCATGATCTCGCAGCTGTGTTTCTTTGATGCGCTTGTGGATTGCAGGAATGACAATTTCCTTGATGTTTTTGAGACGTTCATCAATCACTTCTTGTGTAGGATTTGGAGGTGCCGTAGACGATTGAGGCATTTGGGAATAATCCTGAAAGAGATTGGCTGCACGACCAAACATGATGGAAAACGGTTGAGATTGATGCAAACGGGCATATTGAATATTCATTGAGTATTGAATCACATCTAAATACTCATCCCAGGATTCAGGCTCGGCAGCGTCGTGTGTGAGAGACTTGATAATGGCTCGCTTCGAAATACCTACGTAGGCTTCGACTACACCATTTGCCTGGGCTGCATATGGTAGAGAGGTAAGACGGTCCATGCCACATAGCTCGCTGAATTCTCGCATGAATGCACTGACAAATTCAGAGCCATTGTCACTGGAAAGACGTTTGAAAAAACCAAATAAACAGCACACACTGAGTAATGCCTTCGCAACGGTTATTGGACTCTTATCAGGAAGAGCTCTTAAAATTGTAAAGCGACTAAAGTAATCGACGATAACCAATATAAAATTGTTGCCTGAAGTAGAGGTTGTAGAAAAATCCCCCAAGTCGATAGCGACATGGTCAAACACATTATCAGGTAGCACACTGCGAGGTGGATGATAGCCCACTTGGTAAATGCCATGAGACTGACAAGCATGACAATCCTTGGTAACCTTGGCGATATCATCTCTCATGTTGGTCCAGTGCACCTTGTAATCATTATGTAGAATTTTCTCTATTGAATTGATGCCGACATGGCCGAGTAAGTGCACTCGCATGATGAGCTCTAAACGATCTTTCTGTGGAGGAGTCATGTAATCTGCGAATTTCAGAGCACGAGAAATAAGCGCATTGCTTGATTGCACATCAACTTTCCCTGAAGAAGGTGAAACAGATGGTTGTTGTTGGGTGGAAGCTTCTTGATTTTTTATATCTTGGGCACTGACAGATGGCATGTCATATGTGCGAGCATCAAAAATATCAATCTCGCTATCAGCTAACTGTTTCGAAAAATAATGAGGATCTGATTTAGTTGGAACAACAAATGAAGACTGAAACTGCTTGTTGTTATTGAACTTTTGTTTACGCTTGAAAAGCATGCGGTTCGCTTTGTTTTGCTTAGGAAAATGACGACCATGAGTGTCCTGTGACTCTTTACTAGGCAGCAGACCAGCCCCATTTTTATTCCACGTAGGTTTACGTTTCTTTTCTGCAACCATGATGCTTTTGTTGTTGACACGATTACCCCCACCCAGTTTATCATCACCCTCGTCGGCATCGTCAGAGGTGAATAAACGACTGAGAGCATCCGGCAAGACATTGCGCGTACCGGGAATGTGAACAATCTCGTACTTGTAATCAAAGAAGATCTTTTCATACCAAGTAAGTAACATCATGTTAGGTGTAGACTGTGTCTGGAGCCAGATCAAAGAACGATGATCAGTGTGCAAGACAAATTCAATACCAAACAACCACTTATGATATTTCGTAAACATGTAGACAATGGCCAACAATTCACGCTTGGTAGTCGAATAAGCCATTTCAGAAGGAGAGAGTTTACGGCTGGCCATGGTGACATAGTGCACGACATTATCCTTGATGTAATAGATGATGCCACCAATAGCAGTAGCCGATGCATCAGTAGCGACATGCAGTTTGTAATGAAAATCAACTGGACTCAACGCAACAGGAGATGAGAGCGCAGCTTGCAAGGCTTTGAAAGCTTTGGTGTGTGTGTCAGTCCATAAACCATTGAGCGATTTATAATTACGCAACTCATCCAGAGGAGCAGCCAATTCACTAAAGCCAGGTATGACATTTCGAAAGTAATTGCAAAAGCCCAAATACTTCATCACTTGCTTACCAGTTGTTGGAATAGGCCAAAGATGAAAATTGGTTAGCTTGCGAGCGTCAGGCACGAGGCGATTCTGAATTATACTCCAACCCAATACATGAGTAGAACGCTGAGCAAAAACAAATTTGTCCTGATTGATTTGGAGGTTAGCTTTGGTTAAGCGACGAATAACTTCAGCAACGAGAGCAGTGTGCTCAGACAGAGAATCAGTGTACGAGAGGCAACCTAGATCATCAATATACAGCGATACGTTATCCCTCATGTCAGAGAAGAGATCAGAAAGTAGACGCATACTGAGATTGCCCATGAAATTTACCCCAAAACAAATTTTCCTATGTACCCATTGGATTTGCGTAAAGGGGTCAGTAAATGCAAGTTTGTGGCGATGTTTTTTATCCACTAAAAAACTGGTGAAAAAACTCTTTATATCAACGGAACTTGTGATAACAGCACGGCTATGACGAGCGTGGATCTCATCGATGCGAGGCATGATGTATTTGTCAGTAGAAATCAAGATTTGATTCAGCAAGCGTACATCACTCACAATACGTGGTTTGGCAAACGAATATTCACCATCCGAATTTTTCTTGGCAACGACAAGCAAAGGGGAATTCCAGCCATTATGACTCGGACTACGCTCAATAACACCATCTCGTTCCCATTCCAATATTTGCTTTGACACAGCGTCTTTATACACAACAGGGATTGGATAAGGAGCACGATAGGCAATCTTACCAGGGATTGTCTCTAGTTGAACGATCGCACCAGGTAAATTGCAATGAGTGGTAGCCAGATCAATAGCAGCATTTTCTTTCAATAACGTTTCAATAGGTTTAAAAGCAGCTGCGCGCTCGGCAGGCGAACCATAAGGATCCTGATTAGGTTCAATGTCTGGATCGACTGGATCAGGAAGTCTGGGTCCTGTTTCTTCATACCACGTCGACGTGAGGCCAGTAACGCCAATTTGTAAATCAGGCATGATGTCAAGACCAAGTAGCATGGGACAATCATCTGAATCGGTAAAGAAATCAAATATCTCAAACTTGTGAATAAATTTACGTTTATTGTAAGAGATATGAAGGTGACAAGTGCCAATGCGAGGTTGCACACTTTCTGTATGGCCTAACTGAACATGACCATGCTCAACATAATTGATTTTAATACCAAGCTGGGTTGCGAAGCGAGGCGAGCAAATTGAGAACGTACAGCCCGTATCTAAAACACCATACACTTTGTGTGATTCTACAACAAGTGGAATAAGGAGTGAATTAGTCTTATTGACAGGCAGACTAGACTTTTCATTGTGCTTACATTTGTGAGCCTGAGTAGCAGTATGGAGATCAATATCCATTGCTTCAGTCACCAAAGGAGGATCAACTGGGTTGTGACTCTGGTTGGCAGCAGGTACAACAGGAGAAACAGAATGAGGTTCACCCAAACCAGCTCTACCTTGATCATAAATGCTTTGAACAGGCACAGATGCCCCAACAGCAACAGGAGATGGCACAGGAGACGACAACAACGACAAAAGAGCACTACGGCTACTTTCATTGCCTTGAACAACATTACCACCAGACGAGCGAGGGAGCTTCTTCGACCTGAGACGAATAATGCTATTACACTCTGCAGAGTCATGGGTGGATACCTGATGATAGGCACAGTACTTTGCCGCGTTAGCAGTTGAGCGAGAATCAACAACTGCACCACTACCAGCATTGACATTGGAAGCAATGGGCGCAGCAGCAGCAGCAGGGAAAGAAGGACTAGTAGAGGAACTAGCAGCACCAAGGGAGACATCATCATGAATACGTAGCATACCGAATCTGTGGAGTTGACTAGTGGGAGCATCACCAGTACGAACAGCCGTATTACATTCATGGGTGCCATTGGCCGCAGAAAAGTTGTGAGCACCACACTTACGACAGCGATCTTGAATTCGTGCATCCTTCAAGGACAATGCATGCTGTTGTTGTGGCGGTTTGTTCATAACAGAAACAAAGTTGGCATTACTACCAGACGGTTTATGCTCAGCCATCATCTTTCGAAGATACTTATTACACTCCGTGGTATCATGATTGTGCTGCGAGCCTCTATGGTAAATACAAGATTTTGTACCCTTTGACTCAGGCTTATGAACCCGACCTGCAGCAACAGAACCAACACGAGAAGAAGGACCAGACGATGGTCGACTAGAAGAAGACGAAGGAGCAACATTTGCCCAAATGGAAGCTGCAGATCCAGCAGCAGTTGGCACAAAAGTCTGGACCATGATGGCCCCAATCTCATTTGCTGTCATGGATGATAAAAGCTGACGGGTAATGTTGATGACAATATCAACATCAGTGCTTTCCATGATTTCTTTACTTTGGCGAATCAAATTGACCTTCTCTTTCAAAACAGGCGGGATGGCCTTTAAGAAGCGTTCTACTAGCAAGAACGAAGGGGGAAGTTGATCAAAGGATCTGCGACGCAAAGAATTGAAACGATCAATGAAATCAGCAACAGATTCATCGACCTTCAACGTGATGTTAATGAGATCTGAGGCACAACGCTGGCGCTCCTCAATAACACTGACACCATATCGACCTTTGAAAGCCGACTTGAATTCTGCCCATGACGCAGCGACAACACGCGATGCCACAAACGATTGATACCAGGTACGTTGCGGGTTGGACAACATGGGAGGTACGAGACGAGCATACTCCTTATCCAAATCCAAAGAGAATTGATCCAAGATGTCTTGGAAATTCAGTAGACAAGCATCAATGGTGACGAAGATGGGCTTGTTCGGCATAAACACAGCACCTCCTTCCCACTGGAAGTAAGGTAAGTTAGGGGGTACAATCGAAGGATTGACCGGAGGAGCGACTGCAGTAGCGACAGAAGGCTGGCAATCGTGTGGGGAAGCAACAGCATGGACAGCGGCAAGATGATTTGTGGCAGCCACGGAAGCCATCAGGCGCTCCAACATGTTGGATAAAATTTGCACAGCTTTATCCAGCTGTGTAAGACGGATAATCGCCTTTTCACGAGCTTGCTCATCTTGCTCAACGAGCAAGCTATCCGAAATGAATCCGGATTCAGCCAACGTATTGTCAAGAGACAACTTCAAACGATCGATGCGACCTTGAAAGTCCACATCACCGGCTGGCACATTGCGACTAGGCAATAAAGAGGAAATGGGTGATTGATCAACCTCCATGGCATCATCGCGTGTGGAGATACCAGTAGATTGACCATCAAAGCTGGACGCTTCATCAACCTGCTGCGCAACTGAGGGAGTAGCAGACGACGAACCCGCACCAGATGTACCTTGGCTTTGGATAGCATTGGCATCTGAGCGATGCTGCTCAATGTTATCAACAGCGTTGGTAGAAGGAATATTGGTAGTAGAATATGATGTAGACATAATAATCAGCAGTAGTAGTAGTACTAATAATAAATACACTTGAGGTTTTGATTAAAAAAAAATGATGAATTCGAGATTTGACAATAAAGCAATTGATAACACGAGGATTAATCAGGTTTCAACTGTATTCAAAAACGAAAGCAAAGAGCCAAATTTATTACAGGGCAACGCTGCTCATATTATATTTGATCTTATTATGAGCTCCCCTCCTGGATCATGACTACTGCGAATAATATGTAAATGACGGAGGGCTAAAGATAAACTTGTGTAGTAGGCTGATTTTGATAGGCTGATCAGCCAGGACTCTACACAACGGTTACAGCCAATTAAAGACAGGCCAAGATGTGCTGCATAGCTAGGATGGACTGAGGCGAAAGTGATAATGACCAGTGAATGTATGCTTGAATACAACACGGGAGCAGAATCCAATAAACGCAAGTTCTGGAACCAGACCTTGGCAGCACCCGAAATCAATGTAATACCCAATTTTGCCATCATTTTGGCATCAAATCCCTTCAGTTCGGAATAGTCTTCTACTGATTGAATCCAGGCCTCAATTAAATGGGGATCCCTGGATCCAACATACTTGCGAGGCTTCTCAATGAAGTCAAAGTCATTATCCTTCTTGGCCAAGATCACCTCCTTCAGCAATAATTCAGCCAGCATCTTGATATCATTACTACCACCTTGTAGATCGTTCATCTTGTTGTTGATTGTTTTTATATGTATATTATATCTAATCCAAACCACTTCTTTGCAATAGATGATGTAGCTAGTTGATTCCAATGTTCTTGTCTAGCTTTTGTCGATTGAAGTCTATCTCCTTCCTTAAATTGACCAGGTATTGTCTTTCTAAACTTGCTGTTGTATGTCTTAATATCAGCTTCAAATTTCAGCATTTGAACGACTCGTTCTTCTATTTCAAATTGGTTCTTGAGTTTCTTGAGTTCTTCTTTTGGCAGATTATCCATTCACAAAAAATAGATAATTCAATAAAATAAACGATCAATTGGTTCTGCTGCTACCAAATGTCGTGAGTAGAGATATACTGTAGTTTTTAGAGTAGACTTGAATAAATGTATATAAAAGAATATATATGAGATAAAAGATGATCTTCATTATTTTACAAATTGATTTTATATTTAAACTAATTAAAAGGTTACACACCAAGTCAGTGTGTACCTGACATTACGAATTCGATTCGTAACACTGCTTACAAACTCAATTGTAACAGTATTTTGTGTAGCCAAAAAAAGAGTTTTAAGAGAATTACGGATTCAGTTCGTAACACTAGTCACCAGCAGGATACGACGTCGATTCAGTATCACAAATGTCTACAGACACCCTGTTTTCAGAGTGGGGCAAAAGTCTCTCCGGCGGGGAATTGAACCCCGGTCTCCCGCGTGACAGGCGGGGATACTCACCACTATACTACCGAAGAGAGACGTTATTGTCAGTCTAGAAGTGGATGTACCTTGGATTGTACGCAACTGGAACAAGAACAAGAAGAGAGTATTCAAACCCAATAAGCTAGTGACAAGATTAAAGAAGAAGCTGAGATCCAATGAGTCACGTGTAGAATAGTCGTACTATATAAAGCATCGTTAAATAAATAAATACATTACCTTCTCTTTCGCTTATTTTACATACGCTATACAGTGGGTGAAAAAACTGTTCACGTGTTTTCCACTTTTGAGCTAAATCGACTATATCTCAATGAATAGTGGGTATATCAGCTTTGTTTAAAATATGTTTAGGAGCTGTACATGTATGCTTTATGATGTTAAAGTTTCATTATTGTAGCTTAAGTTTGTTCGGAGTAATATACGATTATATAAGCGCGATACACGTGAACAGTTTTTTCCCTGCCAACGGAGTATTGCTAATCAATTAATACCCATGCCATTACTAATCCAAATATGCTTAACAATAAATTTAAACGCTTTCTAAGTTGCAGGGGTCCGCCAAAAATATAAATATGCCAGCTTTTGTATGTAAATTTTCACCAGCTTGCTCATTATTTTCACTACTATTATTTTTATCATCGATCACCTTAAACATGACTCGTGCTTTATCTGTAGAGCTTCAATCTGACATCAAAGCATCTATAATTAATGGTATGTCTACTACAATGATCTCTGAGAAGTTTGGCGTTTCCCGGGGCGTGCTTTCCAAGTATAGACAGAAGTGGTTCCCTGATGAGCTTCGTAACCCTGGTGATTGACCTGTCATTGTCGGGGTCAAATCAAAGTCTTTGGTTCACCAATTACTGCTAGAAGGTAGCTTACTGACTGCTTGTGATGCCTATAAAAAGTTTTTGTCTTTGGGGTATTCCTTAGGCTATAAAACAACCCTAAATGTCTTAAAGTCTATGGGCTTTCATAGCCGTATCAAGCAAAGGAAGCCTATGATCAGTCATACCAACATGGAAAAGCGTTATCGATGGGCCAAAAAGTATCAGTATTGGACAGTGGGCGACTGGAAACGTGTTGTATTCTCTGATGAAACCAAAGTCAACGTTTGGGGCTCTGACGGGTGCAAATACTACTGGTCTAGACCTAACGACCCTCTGAAGCCTCATCATCTAGATGTTAAAGTCAAGCATGGTGGGGGTCATATCATGATCTAGGGCTGTGTGACTTATTGGGGACCAGGATACGCATGTCAAGTCTACGATGGCACCATGAAATCCGAAGACTACCAGCAAATCTTGGCCACTACACTTAGGGATACCTTGGAATACTATGGTTTGTCATGGGACGATGTTTACTTTCAGCAGGATAATGACCCCAAACATACTTCCAATACTACCAAAAAGTTGTTTCTAGATAACAAGGTGACCTGGATCGACAATTGACCAGCTCAAAGCCCTGAACTGAACCCGATTGAGCACCTCTGGCATCACTTAAAGTTGAAACTGAGCGCATACGAGACTAAGGCCAAAGGTGTCCACGAATTATGGGATAGAGTTGATAGGGAGTGGAATACCTACACCGAAAACAAATGTAGACGCTATATTGAGAGTATGAGAGCCCTTATTCAAGCTGTACTTGCCACTAAAGGGGGCCCCACCAGGTATTAAGCTATCATGGCAATAGGCGGAAAAAACTGTTCACGTGAAGTCCTTCTATTTAGTCTTTATTTACTTATAAGTCTACATATAAATAATAACTAATTTTTTTATGGTTTATAGAGAAAGGTATTGGCTCTCTAACTGTTTTAGTTTTGTTTGAATATACTAAGTATGCGTGGAGTTATTGCTCGAAAACCAAAAAATTGAAAAACACGTGAACAGTTTTTTCACCCACTGTATATATCTGTTTAAACCGACATTATTTGTCGGTTTAAACAGATATATATAGCGTATGTAAAATAAGCGAAATCATCACTACAGCCCGCAGTGGTTCTAGGACGTTTTAGGGAACCCTAAAACGACCAAAAGAAATTATTAAAAAAATAAAAAAATCAATTTTACTAGTAGGAAAAAATTTAGAGCCTTTGAAAAATTCAGGTACAGAACCTTTTTTTTTCTGTGTGTATCTTCATTTCTAATGCATGAGAAAGGGTAAGCACTGTAGAGTATGCTTGCTCTAAACTTTCTTTTTGTATTGGTTAGTTACCCTTTTATTAGAAAATTATTTGTTCGGGCATTTTCACGTAGGCATTCATACCATCTATATAGTCTGGTACAATAGCGATTGGTGAGTGGATAAATTCAGGAGCACGGGATTGTCTTCTGGCTGCTTGAGCAGCATTATTGGAACTGGAGAATAGTGTGGCGGTGGATGCAACAATTGGAGGGCATCTATTGCTTCTAAAGTTGTCCATGGTAGTTACAAAAAAAAAAAGGCTTAATGGATAATAGCTAAAATGACATGACAACAACTGGCAATCATCAAACAGTTTATACTTTTTTCTTTGTTTTGGTATTTCTAAATTGGGTGTTTTTATTGTGAATAAAAAGATTATCGCTTCGTTTTCTTCTATTTTCTTCTTTCCTTCTTATTTTTTTTTGTTCAAACATAAAAGCGTTTGAAGGTATGTACAGACGGTTGCTTGTGGTTAACATCACGGATGTATATGTATGCTCAAATTAATAAGTTTATGTTTTCTTTGGATGATGCTCGCAGAAGGCTATTGTGAAATGCCTTTTCTCATGAAAGTCATGACATGATTTCAGCAGTAGGTTCCATAATAATGTTGTGCTCTTCTAATAAAGCTAATTGTTGCGAACAACCTAGTACCAGCTGGCCAAGCTCATGTCTCATCGTCGTGCGTTCATGCTTTATGAGCTCTTGTATCCGCGTTATCACACATCTTGGTCTACACATCGTCGCGCTAAAGGTATTTGAAATGTCCTCATTGCTCAACTTCCATGTCTGTTGGTATGCACATTTCATATTAATTCTTCTTACACAAACAGCAGGAGATACATCTGTTACAAGAAGGCTGCTAATCATTTCTGCTTCTGGTTTGGCTTCTTTAAGCTGCTCCTGATATCCGCTGTGTATAATAGTAAGTTGTTGCAAATACACTCCTTTACATTAATTGAAGCTGATCATCAACATCTCATTTTCGTTGTTTACTGTCATAGATATAAATTAAAGCCATATTACATGATGCCAAATGTCATAAGCTAGCACGGAATTTCTTTCGCTTTACCGTTGGTCATTTTTCCTCCTGCCACCACAATATTGCTGATTTAGTTTCTTTGGGCTTTGATGTTTCGTGATCATCAGCATGTTTCCTGCTTTAGCCTCGTTTACAGTATTTACAAAAGATATTATCTATTCTATTCGACATTGCTACTTTTTATCCACTGTCTCTCTGCTATTTTTCACACCATAGAAATGATGATTCACGCCATTTTGCAGCAGCGTATCATACATGTCAATATTGCGTAATGGCAATGTATTTGACCCAGTAATAAACCTCAATTTAACAATCAAAAAATCTAAATGACCCAATAGATCCATATTTCAATGATTTAAGATGTGTTAAAAGCCAATAAGCAAAGTAAAAACGATGTGTCATGAACATGGCAGACCAATGAATGCATGCCATCATTTGCAATATTTAAGAAATAGATGTTTATCGAGCCAATGGATGTACAATAGAAAGTCCCTAATACAGCTGCCATGGAGCACTAAGTGATGCACAAGACGGCCATTCCATGGACGTATTGAGGTATGATTAAATGGCCATACCAGGTTTCGAATTAGGGTAGTCTATATATGGCCATCTAAGAAGCAGTTTAAGGAAGCCATTAAATGGCTAATTTTGGGACCCTGAGATGTCACTAATCTTGGAATAATAGAAGCTGTATCAGGAACCATTATACAGCCGTTATGGAGGGCGTTCAAGGGTTGTATCTAAAACCTCCAGTTCGGGGTTTCCCTGATACGCCCTACAATATCGCCATTTCAGGGTCGTTTCAGGGCATATCAGGGTAACCATAGGGCTGTAGTGAATTAAACCAAACAACAAAAAGAGAAGGTAATGTATTTATTTATTTAACGATGCTTTATATAGTACTGCTATTCTACACGTGACTCATTGGATCTCAGCTTCTTCTTTAATCTTGTCACTAGCTTATTGGGTTTGAATACTCTCTTCTTGTTCTTGTTCCAGTTGCGTACAATCCAAGGTACATCCACTTCTGGACTGACATATTGATACATGGTATCTTTTTATTTGATTACTTGGTACAATTTCGATTTAAATATTTTTTAATTTCCCAAAAAGGGAAGATATTATGTAATAGTAGTGATAACAATGAATGATTCAAGGTGTGGATCTACATTTATTTTTGCTATGATTTATTTGAAGGGTGTATATTTGTGAATACTCAAGATGTCTATTTGGTTTCGACAAGTTATCGTGATTTGATCTCGTTGGTTCTCTCATACAAGGCTACATTGTTCTCATTTTATTCGTACATGTGATTTACCGTGCACTCTATTCCATTGTTTCAAGGTCAAGGTGTATTTTAGACGGTTAAATATGCATACATTTTTGGTTTACCCATTCTGATATCAAGTTTATCCGATTTTTAGTTTGGTTAAGGCAAGGCGCGCTCTAATCTGTTAGTTTGGTATTTGGTCTGGTCTGATTTGTACATGATGAAGGATTGGAAGAATTACTATTTTGAACTGTGAATTGACTCTGGAATCTGACTCAGGACTACAACAAACCAATTGAACAAGATGCAAGTCTATTTTAAACTGGAATTAGAATGAATTGACATGGATATATGATCATGACATTGAATTGAAGGATACTTAGTTCATGTGGTTACATTTTGATCTGGGCACTGACAACATTTGAACTTGAATTACTTTGACAGGTGAACAATAGAATTAATTACACAAAGCACTCAATTATCGATACATATAAATAGCATTCTGAATTACATCTAAATAAAGAGCATCCATTTTCTTCTTCTTAAATCTGGAGTCTAGTTATTACTAGTGCCAATCTAGTACGAACATACCTAAAGAACACTTTAAATTCATCTCTCATAACTATTGGGATCGTTTCTTACAGTCTTCCTTTCCATACAACAACAATATTTATATCTTGATTACCAAATCGCAAAGGTAGTCATTAAAGAGAGCTTGATATTTATCATTATGATAAGTGTCTAGTTTATTATAGTAGTAGCTTGATGGCTTTACTTGTGCTTTTCAGATCACGTGCATAGCTAGGTACACTTTTGGGGTGGATTTATACAAGGAAATAGGTGAATGGAATACATTAAACTGAATGAAGGAGAATAAGTACAATACTACATGGATAGTTGATGCGGATAAATCAAGGAAAGCTAAATTGAGTATGGATGCGTGGGCATCGGTAACATACAACAACATGATTGCAACAATATCCATTGGGTGTATTCAGCTTATCAAAGTTATCAGCAAGTTAATGTGGAAATTCATGGGCAATGTGCATCAAATCCCCAAAAGTATAAAGGCATGCCAACCGACACAACAAAGATGGACAAGATACATCACTATAAAAAGCAACAATACACAATCAACTTATAATTAGCAACACTCACAAACATTTTATCTCTACTGCTGCTTCAATTATCCAGCAAGGGTTCATACGAAATTACACTAAATTCAATGCAAATCACACACTCAACAAAAACAAACTCAAGGTTCAAGACAACTCTACACATTGTTATCGATTCACCCTCATGCTATGTTAGTATCTTGACAACGCGTGTTATTAGAGAAACATAAATATTGCCAAATGTCGTCAACATCACAAAACCAAAAGATCAACATGCTAAATATTTCACGGGTAACCAAATTCCAAAATAACAAAGTATGGAATTCATGCGAAATCACAGAAGGAAATTGAAACTATAAATAATTTTGACAATTGACTGAATAAACATCATCATTATCTTTACTAAGAAATACTTTTATTTCGAACATCCTCAAAAGTCTTTTCATTAACTCTGCATTCGACATCTATATTATTGGTACCTGTTATTGTAAGTTGGTTTTTTCAGCCGGCCAAGGTGCTACAATTGAACAGAAGATTAATTAGCTGTCAAATTCCTAGACTAGTGATCTGAACCTTTGCTCCCTCAATTTTGCTATATCTATCACTTACTGGTTTATCAGTTAGTTGTCATTGAGGAAGTGAATCTACCTTGGATTGTCCGCAACTGGAATAAGAATAAGAAGCGGGTATTCAAACCTAAGAAGAAGCTGAGACCCAATGAGTGATGAGCACTGTCATTGTATTTAGTATAGCTAGTCATATAAATAAAACATTACCTTCTCTTTCGCTTATACATATTATATACGCTATATACATCTGTAGTAAACTGACAAGTCTGTCATGGCTGAAATAGTATATGTGTTGTGCCAAAATCGCCACAACTGTCTATATAAGATTAAGGCACTCTTTGATAGGTAATTATTCCAAATATAATGGAATATGCTACTAGGTTACATCTCAGTTGATGGGCAGATTCAGCTGCAAGTGAATAACATTTGTTACTGTCTTGTGTGATGACTCATAAATTTAGTATAAATAGCCCTTTAATTTCATTAATAAACTTCAGTATATTTGCGTCTTGTTCAATTACTATACTATCTTTCGCTGTGCTGGTTACTGTATACGCTGGCTCAACAATATGGTAGTTTGAGGTGTCTATAGCTAAGGTTGATGACCAGTTATAGTCATAGCAATGTAAGGAATAGCAGTTTATAGTCATAGTGTTAGATGTGATAGTGTTAGTAATAAGGTCATGTGATCTGAAAGTAGTATACTGTATATATTTCGCCTCTTGAATTATTTTAATAAATAGCTTTCTTTCTGGTTAATATATATTTGGCACCTTAGTAATGGTATAAATCTGTAGCGTACATCTAATTAATAAATGTACATCATAGTTTACAGTATATCAGAATATGGTAACTGGATGAACTGTGTACGGAATGCAGATAATTTTGGATGTATTCCACAAACTTATTATGTGCGTTATGCCACGCTCCCAATTCAAAAAGAATGATGTATTGAGAAGCTTTCTCCAGGCATAGTTGCTGACATTGAACTGAGATTGAAAACCCTACTGCTTAAAATGAGGATGTATGCATTCAGAGATTTGTAATGACCTAAACTTGGCAATTTTTGATAATCAACAGTTGTTCAAGTATATATCAAACTTGTGCAGAATTAAAAGGCGCATCGAATGGTACTAATCCTGTCTGGTTTGATCAACACTAGGTGTTTCAAAGCGGCAGAACATTTTTTGTCAAATTTTTATGCTTTTTCAATAATATCTCCATCTCTGTCAAAATAAACCTACTTGTAGCATTCATTATTATTGTAAAGCAAAAAATTTCCTATCATTTGAGATCTTACTGGAAGTTCTAACTTGACTCTACGTAGAGAAATGAGCAAAAACGTCTGACCCAAAAATTGTCAGCTAATTTTTTAACCTGTGAGAGTAAGGTCAAATTGGTCAAAAATGGCCAATTTTGTAAGGAGATAACTTTATGTGATATCTCGGTCAATACTAATCAGATTTGAACAAAACAAAGACCATTCAATAGGTCTACATTAGTCCCAACATAATCTAAAAGCCAAAAACACCTAATAGACGTTCCCTTCATGAAATAATTCAAAGTCATGTATTTTAATTTGCCTCAAGCGGGCACTACCAGACATATTTTTGAAAATACTAACAATAACCATACCATCCTATAGAAAATTAAAAGAGAAACAAAAGTCAAGCACTACGCAAGATCGACTCACTTAGTAAATCATAGACAAATATCCCTTCAAAGTTGCTTCATTTTTCACATTTTTCCTTATTACTGCTTTAGATCGTCTATCACAATCTCCAATTTATCACGTACTAGTCAATCAAAGTACCCCAAACAACTTTTACTATACATACATCCAGCATTGATATATCAATCTAATGACTTTTGCTAGTGGTATCTGCTCAGAATCGATGAAATCATGAAATCATGGATATCTCAACAGCCAGAATAGCTACGTAAATTTGGATTGCAGTTTCGCACTCTAGGCAAAAATCCGTTATAGTAATGTGCTAAGCTCAAAGCTGTAGCATCAATATTTAAAATCTCGATGTTCGAACGTCCAAAAGTCCAAAAGTCAAAATTTGAAAATCGTTTCCAACATCCATGACCAGATATATGATCCCATACACAATATGAGATAACCTGAAACTATTGTAGTACTATGAAAATGAGGCAACTTTAAGCTGAGGACATGGTATTAGAAATGCCTTGTTGTCGAGATAATGAACATTGGAGAGTGCACAATTTAGCTGGGAGTAGATGCATGCCTCATTTTGGAATACATAAACGAAACAAGAAAAAGTAAGCTACAACTACCAAGTCATGAAAACAATACTCATTAACAAGTAAAGTATCCCTCTATAACAATAGATTAGCAACTTATTATGTGCGTTATGCCACGCTCCCAATTCAAAAAGAATGATGTATTGAGAAGCTTTCTCCAGGCATAGTTGCTGACATTGAACTGAGATTGAAAACCCTACTGCTTAAAATGAGGATGTATGCATTCAGAGATTTGTAATGACCTAAACTTGGCAATTTTTGATAATCAACAGTTGTTCAAGTATATATCAAACTTGTGCAGAATTAAAAGGCGCATCGAATGGTACTAATCCTGTCTGGTTTGATCAACACTAGGTGTTTCAAAGCGGCAGAACATTTTTTGTCAAATTTTTATGCTTTTTCAATAATATCTCCATCTCTGTCAAAATAAACCTACTTGTAGCATTCATTATTATTGTAAAGCAAAAAATTTCCTATCATTTGAGATCTTACTGGAAGTTCTAACTTGACTCTACGTAGAGAAATGAGCAAAAACGTCTGACCCAAAAATTGTCAGCTAATTTTTTAACCTGTGAGAGTAAGGTCAAATTGGTCAAAAATGGCCAATTTTGTAAGGAGATAACTTTATGTGATATCTCGGTCAATACTAATCAGATTTGAACAAAACAAAGACCATTCAATAGGTCTACATTAGTCCCAACATAATCTAAAAGCCAAAAACACCTAATAGACGTTCCCTTCATGAAATAATTCAAAGTCATGTATTTTAATTTGCCTCAAGCGGGCACTACCAGACATATTTTTGAAAATACTAACAATAACCATACCATCCTATAGAAAATTAAAAGAGAAACAAAAGTCAAGCACTACGCAAGATCGACTCACTTAGTAAATCATAGACAAATATCCCTTCAAAGTTGCTTCATTTTTCACATTTTTCCTTATTACTGCTTTAGATCGTCTATCACAATCTCCAATTTATCACGTACTAGTCAATCAAAGTACCCCAAACAACTTTTACTATACATACATCCAGCATTGATATATCAATCTAATGACTTTTGCTAGTGGTATCTGCTCAGAATCGATGAAATCATGAAATCATGGATATCTCAACAGCCAGAATAGCTACGTAAATTTGGATTGCAGTTTCGCACTCTAGGCAAAAATCCGTTATAGTAATGTGCTAAGCTCAAAGCTGTAGCATCAATATTTAAAATCTCGATGTTCGAACGTCCAAAAGTCCAAAAGTCAAAATTTGAAAATCGTTTCCAACATCCATGACCAGATATATGATCCCATACACAATATGAGATAACCTGAAACTATTGTAGTACTATGAAAATGAGGCAACTTTAAGCTGAGGACATGGTATTAGAAATGCCTTGTTGTCGAGATAATGAACATTGGAGAGTGCACAATTTAGCTGGGAGTAGATGCATGCCTCATTTTGGAATACATAAACGAAACAAGAAAAAGTAAGCTACAACTACCAAGTCATGAAAACAATACTCATTAACAAGTAAAGTATCCCTCTATAACAATAGATTAGCAACTTATTATGTGCGTTATGCCACGCTCCCAATTCAAAAAGAATGATGTATTGAGAAGCTTTCTCCAGGCATAGTTGCTGACATTGAACTGAGATTGAAAACCCTACTGCTTAAAATGAGGATGTATGCATTCAGAGATTTGTAATGACCTAAACTTGGCAATTTTTGATAATCAACAGTTGTTCAAGTATATATCAAACTTGTGCAGAATTAAAAGGCGCATCGAATGGTACTAATCCTGTCTGGTTTGATCAACACTAGGTGTTTCAAAGCGGCAGAACATTTTTTGTCAAATTTTTATGCTTTTTCAATAATATCTCCATCTCTGTCAAAATAAACCTACTTGTAGCATTCATTATTATTGTAAAGCAAAAAATTTCCTATCATTTGAGATCTTACTGGAAGTTCTAACTTGACTCTACGTAGAGAAATGAGCAAAAACGTCTGACCCAAAAATTGTCAGCTAATTTTTTAACCTGTGAGAGTAAGGTCAAATTGGTCAAAAATGGCCAATTTTGTAAGGAGATAACTTTATGTGATATCTCGGTCAATACTAATCAGATTTGAACAAAACAAAGACCATTCAATAGGTCTACATTAGTCCCAACATAATCTAAAAGCCAAAAACACCTAATAGACGTTCCCTTCATGAAATAATTCAAAGTCATGTATTTTAATTTGCCTCAAGCGGGCACTACCAGACATATTTTTGAAAATACTAACAATAACCATACCATCCTATAGAAAATTAAAAGAGAAACAAAAGTCAAGCACTACGCAAGATCGACTCACTTAGTAAATCATAGACAAATATCCCTTCAAAGTTGCTTCATTTTTCACATTTTTCCTTATTACTGCTTTAGATCGTCTATCACAATCTCCAATTTATCACGTACTAGTCAATCAAAGTACCCCAAACAACTTTTACTATACATACATCCAGCATTGATATATCAATCTAATGACTTTTGCTAGTGGTATCTGCTCAGAATCGATGAAATCATGAAATCATGGATATCTCAACAGCCAGAATAGCTACGTAAATTTGGATTGCAGTTTCGCACTCTAGGCAAAAATCCGTTATAGTAATGTGCTAAGCTCAAAGCTGTAGCATCAATATTTAAAATCTCGATGTTCGAACGTCCAAAAGTCCAAAAGTCAAAATTTGAAAATCGTTTCCAACATCCATGACCAGATATATGATCCCATACACAATATGAGATAACCTGAAACTATTGTAGTACTATGAAAATGAGGCAACTTTAAGCTGAGGACATGGTATTAGAAATGCCTTGTTGTCGAGATAATGAACATTGGAGAGTGCACAATTTAGCTGGGAGTAGATGCATGCCTCATTTTGGAATACATAAACGAAACAAGAAAAAGTAAGCTACAACTACCAAGTCATGAAAACAATACTCATTAACAAGTAAAGTATCCCTCTATAACAATAGATTAGCAACTTATTATGTGCGTTATGCCACGCTCCCAATTCAAAAAGAATGATGTATTGAGAAGCTTTCTCCAGGCATAGTTGCTGACATTGAACTGAGATTGAAAACCCTACTGCTTAAAATGAGGATGTATGCATTCAGAGATTTGTAATGACCTAAACTTGGCAATTTTTGATAATCAACAGTTGTTCAAGTATATATCAAACTTGTGCAGAATTAAAAGGCGCATCGAATGGTACTAATCCTGTCTGGTTTGATCAACACTAGGTGTTTCAAAGCGGCAGAACATTTTTTGTCAAATTTTTATGCTTTTTCAATAATATCTCCATCTCTGTCAAAATAAACCTACTTGTAGCATTCATTATTATTGTAAAGCAAAAAATTTCCTATCATTTGAGATCTTACTGGAAGTTCTAACTTGACTCTACGTAGAGAAATGAGCAAAAACGTCTGACCCAAAAATTGTCAGCTAATTTTTTAACCTGTGAGAGTAAGGTCAAATTGGTCAAAAATGGCCAATTTTGTAAGGAGATAACTTTATGTGATATCTCGGTCAATACTAATCAGATTTGAACAAAACAAAGACCATTCAATAGGTCTACATTAGTCCCAACATAATCTAAAAGCCAAAAACACCTAATAGACGTTCCCTTCATGAAATAATTCAAAGTCATGTATTTTAATTTGCCTCAAGCGGGCACTACCAGACATATTTTTGAAAATACTAACAATAACCATACCATCCTATAGAAAATTAAAAGAGAAACAAAAGTCAAGCACTACGCAAGATCGACTCACTTAGTAAATCATAGACAAATATCCCTTCAAAGTTGCTTCATTTTTCACATTTTTCCTTATTACTGCTTTAGATCGTCTATCACAATCTCCAATTTATCACGTACTAGTCAATCAAAGTACCCCAAACAACTTTTACTATACATACATCCAGCATTGATATATCAATCTAATGACTTTTGCTAGTGGTATCTGCTCAGAATCGATGAAATCATGAAATCATGGATATCTCAACAGCCAGAATAGCTACGTAAATTTGGATTGCAGTTTCGCACTCTAGGCAAAAATCCGTTATAGTAATGTGCTAAGCTCAAAGCTGTAGCATCAATATTTAAAATCTCGATGTTCGAACGTCCAAAAGTCCAAAAGTCAAAATTTGAAAATCGTTTCCAACATCCATGACCAGATATATGATCCCATACACAATATGAGATAACCTGAAACTATTGTAGTACTATGAAAATGAGGCAACTTTAAGCTGAGGACATGGTATTAGAAATGCCTTGTTGTCGAGATAATGAACATTGGAGAGTGCACAATTTAGCTGGGAGTAGATGCATGCCTCATTTTGGAATACATAAACGAAACAAGAAAAAGTAAGCTACAACTACCAAGTCATGAAAACAATACTCATTAACAAGTAAAGTATCCCTCTATAACAATAGATTAGCAACTTATTATGTGCGTTATGCCACGCTCCCAATTCAAAAAGAATGATGTATTGAGAAGCTTTCTCCAGGCATAGTTGCTGACATTGAACTGAGATTGAAAACCCTACTGCTTAAAATGAGGATGTATGCATTCAGAGATTTGTAATGACCTAAACTTGGCAATTTTTGATAATCAACAGTTGTTCAAGTATATATCAAACTTGTGCAGAATTAAAAGGCGCATCGAATGGTACTAATCCTGTCTGGTTTGATCAACACTAGGTGTTTCAAAGCGGCAGAACATTTTTTGTCAAATTTTTATGCTTTTTCAATAATATCTCCATCTCTGTCAAAATAAACCTACTTGTAGCATTCATTATTATTGTAAAGCAAAAAATTTCCTATCATTTGAGATCTTACTGGAAGTTCTAACTTGACTCTACGTAGAGAAATGAGCAAAAACGTCTGACCCAAAAATTGTCAGCTAATTTTTTAACCTGTGAGAGTAAGGTCAAATTGGTCAAAAATGGCCAATTTTGTAAGGAGATAACTTTATGTGATATCTCGGTCAATACTAATCAGATTTGAACAAAACAAAGACCATTCAATAGGTCTACATTAGTCCCAACATAATCTAAAAGCCAAAAACACCTAATAGACGTTCCCTTCATGAAATAATTCAAAGTCATGTATTTTAATTTGCCTCAAGCGGGCACTACCAGACATATTTTTGAAAATACTAACAATAACCATACCATCCTATAGAAAATTAAAAGAGAAACAAAAGTCAAGCACTACGCAAGATCGACTCACTTAGTAAATCATAGACAAATATCCCTTCAAAGTTGCTTCATTTTTCACATTTTTCCTTATTACTGCTTTAGATCGTCTATCACAATCTCCAATTTATCACGTACTAGTCAATCAAAGTACCCCAAACAACTTTTACTATACATACATCCAGCATTGATATATCAATCTAATGACTTTTGCTAGTGGTATCTGCTCAGAATCGATGAAATCATGAAATCATGGATATCTCAACAGCCAGAATAGCTACGTAAATTTGGATTGCAGTTTCGCACTCTAGGCAAAAATCCGTTATAGTAATGTGCTAAGCTCAAAGCTGTAGCATCAATATTTAAAATCTCGATGTTCGAACGTCCAAAAGTCCAAAAGTCAAAATTTGAAAATCGTTTCCAACATCCATGACCAGATATATGATCCCATACACAATATGAGATAACCTGAAACTATTGTAGTACTATGAAAATGAGGCAACTTTAAGCTGAGGACATGGTATTAGAAATGCCTTGTTGTCGAGATAATGAACATTGGAGAGTGCACAATTTAGCTGGGAGTAGATGCATGCCTCATTTTGGAATACATAAACGAAACAAGAAAAAGTAAGCTACAACTACCAAGTCATGAAAACAATACTCATTAACAAGTAAAGTATCCCTCTATAACAATAGATTAGCAACTTATTATGTGCGTTATGCCACGCTCCCAATTCAAAAAGAATGATGTATTGAGAAGCTTTCTCCAGGCATAGTTGCTGACATTGAACTGAGATTGAAAACCCTACTGCTTAAAATGAGGATGTATGCATTCAGAGATTTGTAATGACCTAAACTTGGCAATTTTTGATAATCAACAGTTGTTCAAGTATATATCAAACTTGTGCAGAATTAAAAGGCGCATCGAATGGTACTAATCCTGTCTGGTTTGATCAACACTAGGTGTTTCAAAGCGGCAGAACATTTTTTGTCAAATTTTTATGCTTTTTCAATAATATCTCCATCTCTGTCAAAATAAACCTACTTGTAGCATTCATTATTATTGTAAAGCAAAAAATTTCCTATCATTTGAGATCTTACTGGAAGTTCTAACTTGACTCTACGTAGAGAAATGAGCAAAAACGTCTGACCCAAAAATTGTCAGCTAATTTTTTAACCTGTGAGAGTAAGGTCAAATTGGTCAAAAATGGCCAATTTTGTAAGGAGATAACTTTATGTGATATCTCGGTCAATACTAATCAGATTTGAACAAAACAAAGACCATTCAATAGGTCTACATTAGTCCCAACATAATCTAAAAGCCAAAAACACCTAATAGACGTTCCCTTCATGAAATAATTCAAAGTCATGTATTTTAATTTGCCTCAAGCGGGCACTACCAGACATATTTTTGAAAATACTAACAATAACCATACCATCCTATAGAAAATTAAAAGAGAAACAAAAGTCAAGCACTACGCAAGATCGACTCACTTAGTAAATCATAGACAAATATCCCTTCAAAGTTGCTTCATTTTTCACATTTTTCCTTATTACTGCTTTAGATCGTCTATCACAATCTCCAATTTATCACGTACTAGTCAATCAAAGTACCCCAAACAACTTTTACTATACATACATCCAGCATTGATATATCAATCTAATGACTTTTGCTAGTGGTATCTGCTCAGAATCGATGAAATCATGAAATCATGGATATCTCAACAGCCAGAATAGCTACGTAAATTTGGATTGCAGTTTCGCACTCTAGGCAAAAATCCGTTATAGTAATGTGCTAAGCTCAAAGCTGTAGCATCAATATTTAAAATCTCGATGTTCGAACGTCCAAAAGTCCAAAAGTCAAAATTTGAAAATCGTTTCCAACATCCATGACCAGATATATGATCCCATACACAATATGAGATAACCTGAAACTATTGTAGTACTATGAAAATGAGGCAACTTTAAGCTGAGGACATGGTATTAGAAATGCCTTGTTGTCGAGATAATGAACATTGGAGAGTGCACAATTTAGCTGGGAGTAGATGCATGCCTCATTTTGGAATACATAAACGAAACAAGAAAAAGTAAGCTACAACTACCAAGTCATGAAAACAATACTCATTAACAAGTAAAGTATCCCTCTATAACAATAGATTAGCAACTTATTATGTGCGTTATGCCACGCTCCCAATTCAAAAAGAATGATGTATTGAGAAGCTTTCTCCAGGCATAGTTGCTGACATTGAACTGAGATTGAAAACCCTACTGCTTAAAATGAGGATGTATGCATTCAGAGATTTGTAATGACCTAAACTTGGCAATTTTTGATAATCAACAGTTGTTCAAGTATATATCAAACTTGTGCAGAATTAAAAGGCGCATCGAATGGTACTAATCCTGTCTGGTTTGATCAACACTAGGTGTTTCAAAGCGGCAGAACATTTTTTGTCAAATTTTTATGCTTTTTCAATAATATCTCCATCTCTGTCAAAATAAACCTACTTGTAGCATTCATTATTATTGTAAAGCAAAAAATTTCCTATCATTTGAGATCTTACTGGAAGTTCTAACTTGACTCTACGTAGAGAAATGAGCAAAAACGTCTGACCCAAAAATTGTCAGCTAATTTTTTAACCTGTGAGAGTAAGGTCAAATTGGTCAAAAATGGCCAATTTTGTAAGGAGATAACTTTATGTGATATCTCGGTCAATACTAATCAGATTTGAACAAAACAAAGACCATTCAATAGGTCTACATTAGTCCCAACATAATCTAAAAGCCAAAAACACCTAATAGACGTTCCCTTCATGAAATAATTCAAAGTCATGTATTTTAATTTGCCTCAAGCGGGCACTACCAGACATATTTTTGAAAATACTAACAATAACCATACCATCCTATAGAAAATTAAAAGAGAAACAAAAGTCAAGCACTACGCAAGATCGACTCACTTAGTAAATCATAGACAAATATCCCTTCAAAGTTGCTTCATTTTTCACATTTTTCCTTATTACTGCTTTAGATCGTCTATCACAATCTCCAATTTATCACGTACTAGTCAATCAAAGTACCCCAAACAACTTTTACTATACATACATCCAGCATTGATATATCAATCTAATGACTTTTGCTAGTGGTATCTGCTCAGAATCGATGAAATCATGAAATCATGGATATCTCAACAGCCAGAATAGCTACGTAAATTTGGATTGCAGTTTCGCACTCTAGGCAAAAATCCGTTATAGTAATGTGCTAAGCTCAAAGCTGTAGCATCAATATTTAAAATCTCGATGTTCGAACGTCCAAAAGTCCAAAAGTCAAAATTTGAAAATCGTTTCCAACATCCATGACCAGATATATGATCCCATACACAATATGAGATAACCTGAAACTATTGTAGTACTATGAAAATGAGGCAACTTTAAGCTGAGGACATGGTATTAGAAATGCCTTGTTGTCGAGATAATGAACATTGGAGAGTGCACAATTTAGCTGGGAGTAGATGCATGCCTCATTTTGGAATACATAAACGAAACAAGAAAAAGTAAGCTACAACTACCAAGTCATGAAAACAATACTCATTAACAAGTAAAGTATCCCTCTATAACAATAGATTAGCAACTTATTATGTGCGTTATGCCACGCTCCCAATTCAAAAAGAATGATGTATTGAGAAGCTTTCTCCAGGCATAGTTGCTGACATTGAACTGAGATTGAAAACCCTACTGCTTAAAATGAGGATGTATGCATTCAGAGATTTGTAATGACCTAAACTTGGCAATTTTTGATAATCAACAGTTGTTCAAGTATATATCAAACTTGTGCAGAATTAAAAGGCGCATCGAATGGTACTAATCCTGTCTGGTTTGATCAACACTAGGTGTTTCAAAGCGGCAGAACATTTTTTGTCAAATTTTTATGCTTTTTCAATAATATCTCCATCTCTGTCAAAATAAACCTACTTGTAGCATTCATTATTATTGTAAAGCAAAAAATTTCCTATCATTTGAGATCTTACTGGAAGTTCTAACTTGACTCTACGTAGAGAAATGAGCAAAAACGTCTGACCCAAAAATTGTCAGCTAATTTTTTAACCTGTGAGAGTAAGGTCAAATTGGTCAAAAATGGCCAATTTTGTAAGGAGATAACTTTATGTGATATCTCGGTCAATACTAATCAGATTTGAACAAAACAAAGACCATTCAATAGGTCTACATTAGTCCCAACATAATCTAAAAGCCAAAAACACCTAATAGACGTTCCCTTCATGAAATAATTCAAAGTCATGTATTTTAATTTGCCTCAAGCGGGCACTACCAGACATATTTTTGAAAATACTAACAATAACCATACCATCCTATAGAAAATTAAAAGAGAAACAAAAGTCAAGCACTACGCAAGATCGACTCACTTAGTAAATCATAGACAAATATCCCTTCAAAGTTGCTTCATTTTTCACATTTTTCCTTATTACTGCTTTAGATCGTCTATCACAATCTCCAATTTATCACGTACTAGTCAATCAAAGTACCCCAAACAACTTTTACTATACATACATCCAGCATTGATATATCAATCTAATGACTTTTGCTAGTGGTATCTGCTCAGAATCGATGAAATCATGAAATCATGGATATCTCAACAGCCAGAATAGCTACGTAAATTTGGATTGCAGTTTCGCACTCTAGGCAAAAATCCGTTATAGTAATGTGCTAAGCTCAAAGCTGTAGCATCAATATTTAAAATCTCGATGTTCGAACGTCCAAAAGTCCAAAAGTCAAAATTTGAAAATCGTTTCCAACATCCATGACCAGATATATGATCCCATACACAATATGAGATAACCTGAAACTATTGTAGTACTATGAAAATGAGGCAACTTTAAGCTGAGGACATGGTATTAGAAATGCCTTGTTGTCGAGATAATGAACATTGGAGAGTGCACAATTTAGCTGGGAGTAGATGCATGCCTCATTTTGGAATACATAAACGAAACAAGAAAAAGTAAGCTACAACTACCAAGTCATGAAAACAATACTCATTAACAAGTAAAGTATCCCTCTATAACAATAGATTAGCAACTTATTATGTGCGTTATGCCACGCTCCCAATTCAAAAAGAATGATGTATTGAGAAGCTTTCTCCAGGCATAGTTGCTGACATTGAACTGAGATTGAAAACCCTACTGCTTAAAATGAGGATGTATGCATTCAGAGATTTGTAATGACCTAAACTTGGCAATTTTTGATAATCAACAGTTGTTCAAGTATATATCAAACTTGTGCAGAATTAAAAGGCGCATCGAATGGTACTAATCCTGTCTGGTTTGATCAACACTAGGTGTTTCAAAGCGGCAGAACATTTTTTGTCAAATTTTTATGCTTTTTCAATAATATCTCCATCTCTGTCAAAATAAACCTACTTGTAGCATTCATTATTATTGTAAAGCAAAAAATTTCCTATCATTTGAGATCTTACTGGAAGTTCTAACTTGACTCTACGTAGAGAAATGAGCAAAAACGTCTGACCCAAAAATTGTCAGCTAATTTTTTAACCTGTGAGAGTAAGGTCAAATTGGTCAAAAATGGCCAATTTTGTAAGGAGATAACTTTATGTGATATCTCGGTCAATACTAATCAGATTTGAACAAAACAAAGACCATTCAATAGGTCTACATTAGTCCCAACATAATCTAAAAGCCAAAAACACCTAATAGACGTTCCCTTCATGAAATAATTCAAAGTCATGTATTTTAATTTGCCTCAAGCGGGCACTACCAGACATATTTTTGAAAATACTAACAATAACCATACCATCCTATAGAAAATTAAAAGAGAAACAAAAGTCAAGCACTACGCAAGATCGACTCACTTAGTAAATCATAGACAAATATCCCTTCAAAGTTGCTTCATTTTTCACATTTTTCCTTATTACTGCTTTAGATCGTCTATCACAATCTCCAATTTATCACGTACTAGTCAATCAAAGTACCCCAAACAACTTTTACTATACATACATCCAGCATTGATATATCAATCTAATGACTTTTGCTAGTGGTATCTGCTCAGAATCGATGAAATCATGAAATCATGGATATCTCAACAGCCAGAATAGCTACGTAAATTTGGATTGCAGTTTCGCACTCTAGGCAAAAATCCGTTATAGTAATGTGCTAAGCTCAAAGCTGTAGCATCAATATTTAAAATCTCGATGTTCGAACGTCCAAAAGTCCAAAAGTCAAAATTTGAAAATCGTTTCCAACATCCATGACCAGATATATGATCCCATACACAATATGAGATAACCTGAAACTATTGTAGTACTATGAAAATGAGGCAACTTTAAGCTGAGGACATGGTATTAGAAATGCCTTGTTGTCGAGATAATGAACATTGGAGAGTGCACAATTTAGCTGGGAGTAGATGCATGCCTCATTTTGGAATACATAAACGAAACAAGAAAAAGTAAGCTACAACTACCAAGTCATGAAAACAATACTCATTAACAAGTAAAGTATCCCTCTATAACAATAGATTAGCAACTTATTATGTGCGTTATGCCACGCTCCCAATTCAAAAAGAATGATGTATTGAGAAGCTTTCTCCAGGCATAGTTGCTGACATTGAACTGAGATTGAAAACCCTACTGCTTAAAATGAGGATGTATGCATTCAGAGATTTGTAATGACCTAAACTTGGCAATTTTTGATAATCAACAGTTGTTCAAGTATATATCAAACTTGTGCAGAATTAAAAGGCGCATCGAATGGTACTAATCCTGTCTGGTTTGATCAACACTAGGTGTTTCAAAGCGGCAGAACATTTTTTGTCAAATTTTTATGCTTTTTCAATAATATCTCCATCTCTGTCAAAATAAACCTACTTGTAGCATTCATTATTATTGTAAAGCAAAAAATTTCCTATCATTTGAGATCTTACTGGAAGTTCTAACTTGACTCTACGTAGAGAAATGAGCAAAAACGTCTGACCCAAAAATTGTCAGCTAATTTTTTAACCTGTGAGAGTAAGGTCAAATTGGTCAAAAATGGCCAATTTTGTAAGGAGATAACTTTATGTGATATCTCGGTCAATACTAATCAGATTTGAACAAAACAAAGACCATTCAATAGGTCTACATTAGTCCCAACATAATCTAAAAGCCAAAAACACCTAATAGACGTTCCCTTCATGAAATAATTCAAAGTCATGTATTTTAATTTGCCTCAAGCGGGCACTACCAGACATATTTTTGAAAATACTAACAATAACCATACCATCCTATAGAAAATTAAAAGAGAAACAAAAGTCAAGCACTACGCAAGATCGACTCACTTAGTAAATCATAGACAAATATCCCTTCAAAGTTGCTTCATTTTTCACATTTTTCCTTATTACTGCTTTAGATCGTCTATCACAATCTCCAATTTATCACGTACTAGTCAATCAAAGTACCCCAAACAACTTTTACTATACATACATCCAGCATTGATATATCAATCTAATGACTTTTGCTAGTGGTATCTGCTCAGAATCGATGAAATCATGAAATCATGGATATCTCAACAGCCAGAATAGCTACGTAAATTTGGATTGCAGTTTCGCACTCTAGGCAAAAATCCGTTATAGTAATGTGCTAAGCTCAAAGCTGTAGCATCAATATTTAAAATCTCGATGTTCGAACGTCCAAAAGTCCAAAAGTCAAAATTTGAAAATCGTTTCCAACATCCATGACCAGATATATGATCCCATACACAATATGAGATAACCTGAAACTATTGTAGTACTATGAAAATGAGGCAACTTTAAGCTGAGGACATGGTATTAGAAATGCCTTGTTGTCGAGATAATGAACATTGGAGAGTGCACAATTTAGCTGGGAGTAGATGCATGCCTCATTTTGGAATACATAAACGAAACAAGAAAAAGTAAGCTACAACTACCAAGTCATGAAAACAATACTCATTAACAAGTAAAGTATCCCTCTATAACAATAGATTAGCAACTTATTATGTGCGTTATGCCACGCTCCCAATTCAAAAAGAATGATGTATTGAGAAGCTTTCTCCAGGCATAGTTGCTGACATTGAACTGAGATTGAAAACCCTACTGCTTAAAATGAGGATGTATGCATTCAGAGATTTGTAATGACCTAAACTTGGCAATTTTTGATAATCAACAGTTGTTCAAGTATATATCAAACTTGTGCAGAATTAAAAGGCGCATCGAATGGTACTAATCCTGTCTGGTTTGATCAACACTAGGTGTTTCAAAGCGGCAGAACATTTTTTGTCAAATTTTTATGCTTTTTCAATAATATCTCCATCTCTGTCAAAATAAACCTACTTGTAGCATTCATTATTATTGTAAAGCAAAAAATTTCCTATCATTTGAGATCTTACTGGAAGTTCTAACTTGACTCTACGTAGAGAAATGAGCAAAAACGTCTGACCCAAAAATTGTCAGCTAATTTTTTAACCTGTGAGAGTAAGGTCAAATTGGTCAAAAATGGCCAATTTTGTAAGGAGATAACTTTATGTGATATCTCGGTCAATACTAATCAGATTTGAACAAAACAAAGACCATTCAATAGGTCTACATTAGTCCCAACATAATCTAAAAGCCAAAAACACCTAATAGACGTTCCCTTCATGAAATAATTCAAAGTCATGTATTTTAATTTGCCTCAAGCGGGCACTACCAGACATATTTTTGAAAATACTAACAATAACCATACCATCCTATAGAAAATTAAAAGAGAAACAAAAGTCAAGCACTACGCAAGATCGACTCACTTAGTAAATCATAGACAAATATCCCTTCAAAGTTGCTTCATTTTTCACATTTTTCCTTATTACTGCTTTAGATCGTCTATCACAATCTCCAATTTATCACGTACTAGTCAATCAAAGTACCCCAAACAACTTTTACTATACATACATCCAGCATTGATATATCAATCTAATGACTTTTGCTAGTGGTATCTGCTCAGAATCGATGAAATCATGAAATCATGGATATCTCAACAGCCAGAATAGCTACGTAAATTTGGATTGCAGTTTCGCACTCTAGGCAAAAATCCGTTATAGTAATGTGCTAAGCTCAAAGCTGTAGCATCAATATTTAAAATCTCGATGTTCGAACGTCCAAAAGTCCAAAAGTCAAAATTTGAAAATCGTTTCCAACATCCATGACCAGATATATGATCCCATACACAATATGAGATAACCTGAAACTATTGTAGTACTATGAAAATGAGGCAACTTTAAGCTGAGGACATGGTATTAGAAATGCCTTGTTGTCGAGATAATGAACATTGGAGAGTGCACAATTTAGCTGGGAGTAGATGCATGCCTCATTTTGGAATACATAAACGAAACAAGAAAAAGTAAGCTACAACTACCAAGTCATGAAAACAATACTCATTAACAAGTAAAGTATCCCTCTATAACAATAGATTAGCAACTTATTATGTGCGTTATGCCACGCTCCCAATTCAAAAAGAATGATGTATTGAGAAGCTTTCTCCAGGCATAGTTGCTGACATTGAACTGAGATTGAAAACCCTACTGCTTAAAATGAGGATGTATGCATTCAGAGATTTGTAATGACCTAAACTTGGCAATTTTTGATAATCAACAGTTGTTCAAGTATATATCAAACTTGTGCAGAATTAAAAGGCGCATCGAATGGTACTAATCCTGTCTGGTTTGATCAACACTAGGTGTTTCAAAGCGGCAGAACATTTTTTGTCAAATTTTTATGCTTTTTCAATAATATCTCCATCTCTGTCAAAATAAACCTACTTGTAGCATTCATTATTATTGTAAAGCAAAAAATTTCCTATCATTTGAGATCTTACTGGAAGTTCTAACTTGACTCTACGTAGAGAAATGAGCAAAAACGTCTGACCCAAAAATTGTCAGCTAATTTTTTAACCTGTGAGAGTAAGGTCAAATTGGTCAAAAATGGCCAATTTTGTAAGGAGATAACTTTATGTGATATCTCGGTCAATACTAATCAGATTTGAACAAAACAAAGACCATTCAATAGGTCTACATTAGTCCCAACATAATCTAAAAGCCAAAAACACCTAATAGACGTTCCCTTCATGAAATAATTCAAAGTCATGTATTTTAATTTGCCTCAAGCGGGCACTACCAGACATATTTTTGAAAATACTAACAATAACCATACCATCCTATAGAAAATTAAAAGAGAAACAAAAGTCAAGCACTACGCAAGATCGACTCACTTAGTAAATCATAGACAAATATCCCTTCAAAGTTGCTTCATTTTTCACATTTTTCCTTATTACTGCTTTAGATCGTCTATCACAATCTCCAATTTATCACGTACTAGTCAATCAAAGTACCCCAAACAACTTTTACTATACATACATCCAGCATTGATATATCAATCTAATGACTTTTGCTAGTGGTATCTGCTCAGAATCGATGAAATCATGAAATCATGGATATCTCAACAGCCAGAATAGCTACGTAAATTTGGATTGCAGTTTCGCACTCTAGGCAAAAATCCGTTATAGTAATGTGCTAAGCTCAAAGCTGTAGCATCAATATTTAAAATCTCGATGTTCGAACGTCCAAAAGTCCAAAAGTCAAAATTTGAAAATCGTTTCCAACATCCATGACCAGATATATGATCCCATACACAATATGAGATAACCTGAAACTATTGTAGTACTATGAAAATGAGGCAACTTTAAGCTGAGGACATGGTATTAGAAATGCCTTGTTGTCGAGATAATGAACATTGGAGAGTGCACAATTTAGCTGGGAGTAGATGCATGCCTCATTTTGGAATACATAAACGAAACAAGAAAAAGTAAGCTACAACTACCAAGTCATGAAAACAATACTCATTAACAAGTAAAGTATCCCTCTATAACAATAGATTAGCAACTTATTATGTGCGTTATGCCACGCTCCCAATTCAAAAAGAATGATGTATTGAGAAGCTTTCTCCAGGCATAGTTGCTGACATTGAACTGAGATTGAAAACCCTACTGCTTAAAATGAGGATGTATGCATTCAGAGATTTGTAATGACCTAAACTTGGCAATTTTTGATAATCAACAGTTGTTCAAGTATATATCAAACTTGTGCAGAATTAAAAGGCGCATCGAATGGTACTAATCCTGTCTGGTTTGATCAACACTAGGTGTTTCAAAGCGGCAGAACATTTTTTGTCAAATTTTTATGCTTTTTCAATAATATCTCCATCTCTGTCAAAATAAACCTACTTGTAGCATTCATTATTATTGTAAAGCAAAAAATTTCCTATCATTTGAGATCTTACTGGAAGTTCTAACTTGACTCTACGTAGAGAAATGAGCAAAAACGTCTGACCCAAAAATTGTCAGCTAATTTTTTAACCTGTGAGAGTAAGGTCAAATTGGTCAAAAATGGCCAATTTTGTAAGGAGATAACTTTATGTGATATCTCGGTCAATACTAATCAGATTTGAACAAAACAAAGACCATTCAATAGGTCTACATTAGTCCCAACATAATCTAAAAGCCAAAAACACCTAATAGACGTTCCCTTCATGAAATAATTCAAAGTCATGTATTTTAATTTGCCTCAAGCGGGCACTACCAGACATATTTTTGAAAATACTAACAATAACCATACCATCCTATAGAAAATTAAAAGAGAAACAAAAGTCAAGCACTACGCAAGATCGACTCACTTAGTAAATCATAGACAAATATCCCTTCAAAGTTGCTTCATTTTTCACATTTTTCCTTATTACTGCTTTAGATCGTCTATCACAATCTCCAATTTATCACGTACTAGTCAATCAAAGTACCCCAAACAACTTTTACTATACATACATCCAGCATTGATATATCAATCTAATGACTTTTGCTAGTGGTATCTGCTCAGAATCGATGAAATCATGAAATCATGGATATCTCAACAGCCAGAATAGCTACGTAAATTTGGATTGCAGTTTCGCACTCTAGGCAAAAATCCGTTATAGTAATGTGCTAAGCTCAAAGCTGTAGCATCAATATTTAAAATCTCGATGTTCGAACGTCCAAAAGTCCAAAAGTCAAAATTTGAAAATCGTTTCCAACATCCATGACCAGATATATGATCCCATACACAATATGAGATAACCTGAAACTATTGTAGTACTATGAAAATGAGGCAACTTTAAGCTGAGGACATGGTATTAGAAATGCCTTGTTGTCGAGATAATGAACATTGGAGAGTGCACAATTTAGCTGGGAGTAGATGCATGCCTCATTTTGGAATACATAAACGAAACAAGAAAAAGTAAGCTACAACTACCAAGTCATGAAAACAATACTCATTAACAAGTAAAGTATCCCTCTATAACAATAGATTAGCAACTTATTATGTGCGTTATGCCACGCTCCCAATTCAAAAAGAATGATGTATTGAGAAGCTTTCTCCAGGCATAGTTGCTGACATTGAACTGAGATTGAAAACCCTACTGCTTAAAATGAGGATGTATGCATTCAGAGATTTGTAATGACCTAAACTTGGCAATTTTTGATAATCAACAGTTGTTCAAGTATATATCAAACTTGTGCAGAATTAAAAGGCGCATCGAATGGTACTAATCCTGTCTGGTTTGATCAACACTAGGTGTTTCAAAGCGGCAGAACATTTTTTGTCAAATTTTTATGCTTTTTCAATAATATCTCCATCTCTGTCAAAATAAACCTACTTGTAGCATTCATTATTATTGTAAAGCAAAAAATTTCCTATCATTTGAGATCTTACTGGAAGTTCTAACTTGACTCTACGTAGAGAAATGAGCAAAAACGTCTGACCCAAAAATTGTCAGCTAATTTTTTAACCTGTGAGAGTAAGGTCAAATTGGTCAAAAATGGCCAATTTTGTAAGGAGATAACTTTATGTGATATCTCGGTCAATACTAATCAGATTTGAACAAAACAAAGACCATTCAATAGGTCTACATTAGTCCCAACATAATCTAAAAGCCAAAAACACCTAATAGACGTTCCCTTCATGAAATAATTCAAAGTCATGTATTTTAATTTGCCTCAAGCGGGCACTACCAGACATATTTTTGAAAATACTAACAATAACCATACCATCCTATAGAAAATTAAAAGAGAAACAAAAGTCAAGCACTACGCAAGATCGACTCACTTAGTAAATCATAGACAAATATCCCTTCAAAGTTGCTTCATTTTTCACATTTTTCCTTATTACTGCTTTAGATCGTCTATCACAATCTCCAATTTATCACGTACTAGTCAATCAAAGTACCCCAAACAACTTTTACTATACATACATCCAGCATTGATATATCAATCTAATGACTTTTGCTAGTGGTATCTGCTCAGAATCGATGAAATCATGAAATCATGGATATCTCAACAGCCAGAATAGCTACGTAAATTTGGATTGCAGTTTCGCACTCTAGGCAAAAATCCGTTATAGTAATGTGCTAAGCTCAAAGCTGTAGCATCAATATTTAAAATCTCGATGTTCGAACGTCCAAAAGTCCAAAAGTCAAAATTTGAAAATCGTTTCCAACATCCATGACCAGATATATGATCCCATACACAATATGAGATAACCTGAAACTATTGTAGTACTATGAAAATGAGGCAACTTTAAGCTGAGGACATGGTATTAGAAATGCCTTGTTGTCGAGATAATGAACATTGGAGAGTGCACAATTTAGCTGGGAGTAGATGCATGCCTCATTTTGGAATACATAAACGAAACAAGAAAAAGTAAGCTACAACTACCAAGTCATGAAAACAATACTCATTAACAAGTAAAGTATCCCTCTATAACAATAGATTAGCAACTTATTATGTGCGTTATGCCACGCTCCCAATTCAAAAAGAATGATGTATTGAGAAGCTTTCTCCAGGCATAGTTGCTGACATTGAACTGAGATTGAAAACCCTACTGCTTAAAATGAGGATGTATGCATTCAGAGATTTGTAATGACCTAAACTTGGCAATTTTTGATAATCAACAGTTGTTCAAGTATATATCAAACTTGTGCAGAATTAAAAGGCGCATCGAATGGTACTAATCCTGTCTGGTTTGATCAACACTAGGTGTTTCAAAGCGGCAGAACATTTTTTGTCAAATTTTTATGCTTTTTCAATAATATCTCCATCTCTGTCAAAATAAACCTACTTGTAGCATTCATTATTATTGTAAAGCAAAAAATTTCCTATCATTTGAGATCTTACTGGAAGTTCTAACTTGACTCTACGTAGAGAAATGAGCAAAAACGTCTGACCCAAAAATTGTCAGCTAATTTTTTAACCTGTGAGAGTAAGGTCAAATTGGTCAAAAATGGCCAATTTTGTAAGGAGATAACTTTATGTGATATCTCGGTCAATACTAATCAGATTTGAACAAAACAAAGACCATTCAATAGGTCTACATTAGTCCCAACATAATCTAAAAGCCAAAAACACCTAATAGACGTTCCCTTCATGAAATAATTCAAAGTCATGTATTTTAATTTGCCTCAAGCGGGCACTACCAGACATATTTTTGAAAATACTAACAATAACCATACCATCCTATAGAAAATTAAAAGAGAAACAAAAGTCAAGCACTACGCAAGATCGACTCACTTAGTAAATCATAGACAAATATCCCTTCAAAGTTGCTTCATTTTTCACATTTTTCCTTATTACTGCTTTAGATCGTCTATCACAATCTCCAATTTATCACGTACTAGTCAATCAAAGTACCCCAAACAACTTTTACTATACATACATCCAGCATTGATATATCAATCTAATGACTTTTGCTAGTGGTATCTGCTCAGAATCGATGAAATCATGAAATCATGGATATCTCAACAGCCAGAATAGCTACGTAAATTTGGATTGCAGTTTCGCACTCTAGGCAAAAATCCGTTATAGTAATGTGCTAAGCTCAAAGCTGTAGCATCAATATTTAAAATCTCGATGTTCGAACGTCCAAAAGTCCAAAAGTCAAAATTTGAAAATCGTTTCCAACATCCATGACCAGATATATGATCCCATACACAATATGAGATAACCTGAAACTATTGTAGTACTATGAAAATGAGGCAACTTTAAGCTGAGGACATGGTATTAGAAATGCCTTGTTGTCGAGATAATGAACATTGGAGAGTGCACAATTTAGCTGGGAGTAGATGCATGCCTCATTTTGGAATACATAAACGAAACAAGAAAAAGTAAGCTACAACTACCAAGTCATGAAAACAATACTCATTAACAAGTAAAGTATCCCTCTATAACAATAGATTAGCAACTTATTATGTGCGTTATGCCACGCTCCCAATTCAAAAAGAATGATGTATTGAGAAGCTTTCTCCAGGCATAGTTGCTGACATTGAACTGAGATTGAAAACCCTACTGCTTAAAATGAGGATGTATGCATTCAGAGATTTGTAATGACCTAAACTTGGCAATTTTTGATAATCAACAGTTGTTCAAGTATATATCAAACTTGTGCAGAATTAAAAGGCGCATCGAATGGTACTAATCCTGTCTGGTTTGATCAACACTAGGTGTTTCAAAGCGGCAGAACATTTTTTGTCAAATTTTTATGCTTTTTCAATAATATCTCCATCTCTGTCAAAATAAACCTACTTGTAGCATTCATTATTATTGTAAAGCAAAAAATTTCCTATCATTTGAGATCTTACTGGAAGTTCTAACTTGACTCTACGTAGAGAAATGAGCAAAAACGTCTGACCCAAAAATTGTCAGCTAATTTTTTAACCTGTGAGAGTAAGGTCAAATTGGTCAAAAATGGCCAATTTTGTAAGGAGATAACTTTATGTGATATCTCGGTCAATACTAATCAGATTTGAACAAAACAAAGACCATTCAATAGGTCTACATTAGTCCCAACATAATCTAAAAGCCAAAAACACCTAATAGACGTTCCCTTCATGAAATAATTCAAAGTCATGTATTTTAATTTGCCTCAAGCGGGCACTACCAGACATATTTTTGAAAATACTAACAATAACCATACCATCCTATAGAAAATTAAAAGAGAAACAAAAGTCAAGCACTACGCAAGATCGACTCACTTAGTAAATCATAGACAAATATCCCTTCAAAGTTGCTTCATTTTTCACATTTTTCCTTATTACTGCTTTAGATCGTCTATCACAATCTCCAATTTATCACGTACTAGTCAATCAAAGTACCCCAAACAACTTTTACTATACATACATCCAGCATTGATATATCAATCTAATGACTTTTGCTAGTGGTATCTGCTCAGAATCGATGAAATCATGAAATCATGGATATCTCAACAGCCAGAATAGCTACGTAAATTTGGATTGCAGTTTCGCACTCTAGGCAAAAATCCGTTATAGTAATGTGCTAAGCTCAAAGCTGTAGCATCAATATTTAAAATCTCGATGTTCGAACGTCCAAAAGTCCAAAAGTCAAAATTTGAAAATCGTTTCCAACATCCATGACCAGATATATGATCCCATACACAATATGAGATAACCTGAAACTATTGTAGTACTATGAAAATGAGGCAACTTTAAGCTGAGGACATGGTATTAGAAATGCCTTGTTGTCGAGATAATGAACATTGGAGAGTGCACAATTTAGCTGGGAGTAGATGCATGCCTCATTTTGGAATACATAAACGAAACAAGAAAAAGTAAGCTACAACTACCAAGTCATGAAAACAATACTCATTAACAAGTAAAGTATCCCTCTATAACAATAGATTAGCAACTTATTATGTGCGTTATGCCACGCTCCCAATTCAAAAAGAATGATGTATTGAGAAGCTTTCTCCAGGCATAGTTGCTGACATTGAACTGAGATTGAAAACCCTACTGCTTAAAATGAGGATGTATGCATTCAGAGATTTGTAATGACCTAAACTTGGCAATTTTTGATAATCAACAGTTGTTCAAGTATATATCAAACTTGTGCAGAATTAAAAGGCGCATCGAATGGTACTAATCCTGTCTGGTTTGATCAACACTAGGTGTTTCAAAGCGGCAGAACATTTTTTGTCAAATTTTTATGCTTTTTCAATAATATCTCCATCTCTGTCAAAATAAACCTACTTGTAGCATTCATTATTATTGTAAAGCAAAAAATTTCCTATCATTTGAGATCTTACTGGAAGTTCTAACTTGACTCTACGTAGAGAAATGAGCAAAAACGTCTGACCCAAAAATTGTCAGCTAATTTTTTAACCTGTGAGAGTAAGGTCAAATTGGTCAAAAATGGCCAATTTTGTAAGGAGATAACTTTATGTGATATCTCGGTCAATACTAATCAGATTTGAACAAAACAAAGACCATTCAATAGGTCTACATTAGTCCCAACATAATCTAAAAGCCAAAAACACCTAATAGACGTTCCCTTCATGAAATAATTCAAAGTCATGTATTTTAATTTGCCTCAAGCGGGCACTACCAGACATATTTTTGAAAATACTAACAATAACCATACCATCCTATAGAAAATTAAAAGAGAAACAAAAGTCAAGCACTACGCAAGATCGACTCACTTAGTAAATCATAGACAAATATCCCTTCAAAGTTGCTTCATTTTTCACATTTTTCCTTATTACTGCTTTAGATCGTCTATCACAATCTCCAATTTATCACGTACTAGTCAATCAAAGTACCCCAAACAACTTTTACTATACATACATCCAGCATTGATATATCAATCTAATGACTTTTGCTAGTGGTATCTGCTCAGAATCGATGAAATCATGAAATCATGGATATCTCAACAGCCAGAATAGCTACGTAAATTTGGATTGCAGTTTCGCACTCTAGGCAAAAATCCGTTATAGTAATGTGCTAAGCTCAAAGCTGTAGCATCAATATTTAAAATCTCGATGTTCGAACGTCCAAAAGTCCAAAAGTCAAAATTTGAAAATCGTTTCCAACATCCATGACCAGATATATGATCCCATACACAATATGAGATAACCTGAAACTATTGTAGTACTATGAAAATGAGGCAACTTTAAGCTGAGGACATGGTATTAGAAATGCCTTGTTGTCGAGATAATGAACATTGGAGAGTGCACAATTTAGCTGGGAGTAGATGCATGCCTCATTTTGGAATACATAAACGAAACAAGAAAAAGTAAGCTACAACTACCAAGTCATGAAAACAATACTCATTAACAAGTAAAGTATCCCTCTATAACAATAGATTAGCAACTTATTATGTGCGTTATGCCACGCTCCCAATTCAAAAAGAATGATGTATTGAGAAGCTTTCTCCAGGCATAGTTGCTGACATTGAACTGAGATTGAAAACCCTACTGCTTAAAATGAGGATGTATGCATTCAGAGATTTGTAATGACCTAAACTTGGCAATTTTTGATAATCAACAGTTGTTCAAGTATATATCAAACTTGTGCAGAATTAAAAGGCGCATCGAATGGTACTAATCCTGTCTGGTTTGATCAACACTAGGTGTTTCAAAGCGGCAGAACATTTTTTGTCAAATTTTTATGCTTTTTCAATAATATCTCCATCTCTGTCAAAATAAACCTACTTGTAGCATTCATTATTATTGTAAAGCAAAAAATTTCCTATCATTTGAGATCTTACTGGAAGTTCTAACTTGACTCTACGTAGAGAAATGAGCAAAAACGTCTGACCCAAAAATTGTCAGCTAATTTTTTAACCTGTGAGAGTAAGGTCAAATTGGTCAAAAATGGCCAATTTTGTAAGGAGATAACTTTATGTGATATCTCGGTCAATACTAATCAGATTTGAACAAAACAAAGACCATTCAATAGGTCTACATTAGTCCCAACATAATCTAAAAGCCAAAAACACCTAATAGACGTTCCCTTCATGAAATAATTCAAAGTCATGTATTTTAATTTGCCTCAAGCGGGCACTACCAGACATATTTTTGAAAATACTAACAATAACCATACCATCCTATAGAAAATTAAAAGAGAAACAAAAGTCAAGCACTACGCAAGATCGACTCACTTAGTAAATCATAGACAAATATCCCTTCAAAGTTGCTTCATTTTTCACATTTTTCCTTATTACTGCTTTAGATCGTCTATCACAATCTCCAATTTATCACGTACTAGTCAATCAAAGTACCCCAAACAACTTTTACTATACATACATCCAGCATTGATATATCAATCTAATGACTTTTGCTAGTGGTATCTGCTCAGAATCGATGAAATCATGAAATCATGGATATCTCAACAGCCAGAATAGCTACGTAAATTTGGATTGCAGTTTCGCACTCTAGGCAAAAATCCGTTATAGTAATGTGCTAAGCTCAAAGCTGTAGCATCAATATTTAAAATCTCGATGTTCGAACGTCCAAAAGTCCAAAAGTCAAAATTTGAAAATCGTTTCCAACATCCATGACCAGATATATGATCCCATACACAATATGAGATAACCTGAAACTATTGTAGTACTATGAAAATGAGGCAACTTTAAGCTGAGGACATGGTATTAGAAATGCCTTGTTGTCGAGATAATGAACATTGGAGAGTGCACAATTTAGCTGGGAGTAGATGCATGCCTCATTTTGGAATACATAAACGAAACAAGAAAAAGTAAGCTACAACTACCAAGTCATGAAAACAATACTCATTAACAAGTAAAGTATCCCTCTATAACAATAGATTAGCAACTTATTATGTGCGTTATGCCACGCTCCCAATTCAAAAAGAATGATGTATTGAGAAGCTTTCTCCAGGCATAGTTGCTGACATTGAACTGAGATTGAAAACCCTACTGCTTAAAATGAGGATGTATGCATTCAGAGATTTGTAATGACCTAAACTTGGCAATTTTTGATAATCAACAGTTGTTCAAGTATATATCAAACTTGTGCAGAATTAAAAGGCGCATCGAATGGTACTAATCCTGTCTGGTTTGATCAACACTAGGTGTTTCAAAGCGGCAGAACATTTTTTGTCAAATTTTTATGCTTTTTCAATAATATCTCCATCTCTGTCAAAATAAACCTACTTGTAGCATTCATTATTATTGTAAAGCAAAAAATTTCCTATCATTTGAGATCTTACTGGAAGTTCTAACTTGACTCTACGTAGAGAAATGAGCAAAAACGTCTGACCCAAAAATTGTCAGCTAATTTTTTAACCTGTGAGAGTAAGGTCAAATTGGTCAAAAATGGCCAATTTTGTAAGGAGATAACTTTATGTGATATCTCGGTCAATACTAATCAGATTTGAACAAAACAAAGACCATTCAATAGGTCTACATTAGTCCCAACATAATCTAAAAGCCAAAAACACCTAATAGACGTTCCCTTCATGAAATAATTCAAAGTCATGTATTTTAATTTGCCTCAAGCGGGCACTACCAGACATATTTTTGAAAATACTAACAATAACCATACCATCCTATAGAAAATTAAAAGAGAAACAAAAGTCAAGCACTACGCAAGATCGACTCACTTAGTAAATCATAGACAAATATCCCTTCAAAGTTGCTTCATTTTTCACATTTTTCCTTATTACTGCTTTAGATCGTCTATCACAATCTCCAATTTATCACGTACTAGTCAATCAAAGTACCCCAAACAACTTTTACTATACATACATCCAGCATTGATATATCAATCTAATGACTTTTGCTAGTGGTATCTGCTCAGAATCGATGAAATCATGAAATCATGGATATCTCAACAGCCAGAATAGCTACGTAAATTTGGATTGCAGTTTCGCACTCTAGGCAAAAATCCGTTATAGTAATGTGCTAAGCTCAAAGCTGTAGCATCAATATTTAAAATCTCGATGTTCGAACGTCCAAAAGTCCAAAAGTCAAAATTTGAAAATCGTTTCCAACATCCATGACCAGATATATGATCCCATACACAATATGAGATAACCTGAAACTATTGTAGTACTATGAAAATGAGGCAACTTTAAGCTGAGGACATGGTATTAGAAATGCCTTGTTGTCGAGATAATGAACATTGGAGAGTGCACAATTTAGCTGGGAGTAGATGCATGCCTCATTTTGGAATACATAAACGAAACAAGAAAAAGTAAGCTACAACTACCAAGTCATGAAAACAATACTCATTAACAAGTAAAGTATCCCTCTATAACAATAGATTAGCAACTTATTATGTGCGTTATGCCACGCTCCCAATTCAAAAAGAATGATGTATTGAGAAGCTTTCTCCAGGCATAGTTGCTGACATTGAACTGAGATTGAAAACCCTACTGCTTAAAATGAGGATGTATGCATTCAGAGATTTGTAATGACCTAAACTTGGCAATTTTTGATAATCAACAGTTGTTCAAGTATATATCAAACTTGTGCAGAATTAAAAGGCGCATCGAATGGTACTAATCCTGTCTGGTTTGATCAACACTAGGTGTTTCAAAGCGGCAGAACATTTTTTGTCAAATTTTTATGCTTTTTCAATAATATCTCCATCTCTGTCAAAATAAACCTACTTGTAGCATTCATTATTATTGTAAAGCAAAAAATTTCCTATCATTTGAGATCTTACTGGAAGTTCTAACTTGACTCTACGTAGAGAAATGAGCAAAAACGTCTGACCCAAAAATTGTCAGCTAATTTTTTAACCTGTGAGAGTAAGGTCAAATTGGTCAAAAATGGCCAATTTTGTAAGGAGATAACTTTATGTGATATCTCGGTCAATACTAATCAGATTTGAACAAAACAAAGACCATTCAATAGGTCTACATTAGTCCCAACATAATCTAAAAGCCAAAAACACCTAATAGACGTTCCCTTCATGAAATAATTCAAAGTCATGTATTTTAATTTGCCTCAAGCGGGCACTACCAGACATATTTTTGAAAATACTAACAATAACCATACCATCCTATAGAAAATTAAAAGAGAAACAAAAGTCAAGCACTACGCAAGATCGACTCACTTAGTAAATCATAGACAAATATCCCTTCAAAGTTGCTTCATTTTTCACATTTTTCCTTATTACTGCTTTAGATCGTCTATCACAATCTCCAATTTATCACGTACTAGTCAATCAAAGTACCCCAAACAACTTTTACTATACATACATCCAGCATTGATATATCAATCTAATGACTTTTGCTAGTGGTATCTGCTCAGAATCGATGAAATCATGAAATCATGGATATCTCAACAGCCAGAATAGCTACGTAAATTTGGATTGCAGTTTCGCACTCTAGGCAAAAATCCGTTATAGTAATGTGCTAAGCTCAAAGCTGTAGCATCAATATTTAAAATCTCGATGTTCGAACGTCCAAAAGTCCAAAAGTCAAAATTTGAAAATCGTTTCCAACATCCATGACCAGATATATGATCCCATACACAATATGAGATAACCTGAAACTATTGTAGTACTATGAAAATGAGGCAACTTTAAGCTGAGGACATGGTATTAGAAATGCCTTGTTGTCGAGATAATGAACATTGGAGAGTGCACAATTTAGCTGGGAGTAGATGCATGCCTCATTTTGGAATACATAAACGAAACAAGAAAAAGTAAGCTACAACTACCAAGTCATGAAAACAATACTCATTAACAAGTAAAGTATCCCTCTATAACAATAGATTAGCAACTTATTATGTGCGTTATGCCACGCTCCCAATTCAAAAAGAATGATGTATTGAGAAGCTTTCTCCAGGCATAGTTGCTGACATTGAACTGAGATTGAAAACCCTACTGCTTAAAATGAGGATGTATGCATTCAGAGATTTGTAATGACCTAAACTTGGCAATTTTTGATAATCAACAGTTGTTCAAGTATATATCAAACTTGTGCAGAATTAAAAGGCGCATCGAATGGTACTAATCCTGTCTGGTTTGATCAACACTAGGTGTTTCAAAGCGGCAGAACATTTTTTGTCAAATTTTTATGCTTTTTCAATAATATCTCCATCTCTGTCAAAATAAACCTACTTGTAGCATTCATTATTATTGTAAAGCAAAAAATTTCCTATCATTTGAGATCTTACTGGAAGTTCTAACTTGACTCTACGTAGAGAAATGAGCAAAAACGTCTGACCCAAAAATTGTCAGCTAATTTTTTAACCTGTGAGAGTAAGGTCAAATTGGTCAAAAATGGCCAATTTTGTAAGGAGATAACTTTATGTGATATCTCGGTCAATACTAATCAGATTTGAACAAAACAAAGACCATTCAATAGGTCTACATTAGTCCCAACATAATCTAAAAGCCAAAAACACCTAATAGACGTTCCCTTCATGAAATAATTCAAAGTCATGTATTTTAATTTGCCTCAAGCGGGCACTACCAGACATATTTTTGAAAATACTAACAATAACCATACCATCCTATAGAAAATTAAAAGAGAAACAAAAGTCAAGCACTACGCAAGATCGACTCACTTAGTAAATCATAGACAAATATCCCTTCAAAGTTGCTTCATTTTTCACATTTTTCCTTATTACTGCTTTAGATCGTCTATCACAATCTCCAATTTATCACGTACTAGTCAATCAAAGTACCCCAAACAACTTTTACTATACATACATCCAGCATTGATATATCAATCTAATGACTTTTGCTAGTGGTATCTGCTCAGAATCGATGAAATCATGAAATCATGGATATCTCAACAGCCAGAATAGCTACGTAAATTTGGATTGCAGTTTCGCACTCTAGGCAAAAGCGGGGTTCCAAAGCGGAACCCGAAATACACTTCGGAGTTTAAAATATAAGTACTGTTGGCTCAATGAAATTAATTTTAGTGAGATAATGGCAGAGTCATGGTAGATTAGCATAGGACATAGTTTTTAGCATAGAAAATAATGTTGTTGAATTCATAGTAACACCATTTTTTAAGTGGATCTGTTATGTCAAAAGTCAAAGATAATTAAATCTGCCAAAGAATTACACTTTTATTCACAATGCATCCAGAGGATGCATTTATATACTTTTCATTATACTGGGGTCTACAGTATAATGATGAACTATCATACCATGCGATTACTATCTACCAATAAGTGACATGTAAATCATGCTTCTCATGATTTACCCAAGGGTGATTAAGAATAGCCTAAGACCTTGAGTGTGAGACTTTACTACCATATTTGATATAACACTATCTACCAATAAGTGACATGTAAATCATGCTTCTCATGATTTACCCAAAGGTGGTTAAGAATAGCCTAAGACCTTGAGTGTCAGACTTTACTACCATATTTGATATAACAGGATCCATGAGAAGCCAAAGCGTTAAATAGAAAGAATATATCAGGAGAAACAGATTCAATCTATCGTAAAGATACGTTTTGCTTATATCAATTGCTATTGTTTTTTTTTTTTTTTTTTTTGGTTTGGTACAGCATGATCTCTGCTTGAAGCTAGTATTGCTTGTTTGCATTTTGGGGTTCGGTTCGGAAATGAAGCCCATACCGCCCCGTTTTGAGTTTAAAGTGACGAACACATTCACGAGCATCATGATATTATGCTGCATATATATAATGAGGTAATTGATCTGATATCAGATAACTCTTATTGACTCAATTTTAAATGGTCCAGAAACTAAACCTACGCACTGATTGGGCTTAACACAAGCATGATGCACTCTCTTTTGTTTCCATCCTTCAAATGCACTACTCCTTATACTATCCATCGTGCGCTATCTCGTATACTGTAGCTTTGTAAAAAAATGAAAATGCGCGCCGAACGTTACTCTTTTTTGTAATTTTTCTATAAAGTATATCCAGTCAAGTCTGTTTTTCCGATTACCTTAGGTGTTTTAGAGAGACGCACAAAATAAGCCATAAAATATTAACTGCAGTGCCTTTTATTATTTTAAATCCAATAATTGAAGATAGTTTGAGCCATTACTTGACGCTGTGGCATCATTTTTCACAGAGATGCAGAGGAAAATAGATCGGCTCCAGCCCCTCCAAGCCAAGTTTTGTGATTTTTATCCTCAAAGCTATTTCATAAAAATGAAAACCGTTTTCAATCAGACTTGTACGCCCGTATTTGTTAGCATAGGCTGTAATTCTTTTTTCAATAGTTAAGTAGTACCTCATAGATGTTTCTGTGTTGTAGTAAAAGAAAAACATGTTTTTGTCACTATAAACTTGAAAAAAAAGCGATTTTTGAAAGGAGGCGATGTAGATTGTCAAGCGTAGTACCATTGTGCAGAGTAAGTAGAGGGAAACAAAACTCACTTAATACAGATGATTGATTATATTAATAAGTTCAAGAAAGAAAACCGCTCGAACACTTGCGTAGCTGAAGCTTTTCTTTTATAGCTTTACTGGCTAAACTATTCAACAACAAAAGGGGACAGCTGAAAATCCGTTTATTTCGTTATAGACCTCCTCAACTGATCATATCACAGTCCTGTATTGATTCCTTTAGCATCATTATAACGCGAGAAACAAGTAAGTACTTTTGTCAGTAGTAGTACGATGAGCAGCACGTAAAAGGACGAATTTGAGCCTTTATTGCACAATAACGAAGTAGGATATGATCAAGCGGTTTTAAAAGCAATGTTCGCCAACATCTTATCTATTGATCCACTACTTATAATTAATATTATACACAGTAGATTGTAGTAAAGTATACATTCAAAGCGTACTAGCACTGATTTTCTTTTTGGAAATCAGCTATTAGAATAATATATTGGCTGGCTGACCAAATTTATGGATCATTAAATCTATCAATCGATTAAACCTTTGATATTAAACATGTGCTTTAGTATAAATAGAGCTTGTAGAAAATAAAGATGCTTGTCGAATGGTATGGGTGGAAATTGGTTTGGTTGGCGCTGGACGTTCTTGTCCGAACTGTGAGCAATTGACCATCCTAGAAAGAAGACAAAGCTGTCAGTAGTACTATGAAGAGTATCAACCAAGTGCTGTCAAAAATAAGGAAGAAGATACTGTTTATGGCTATAAGAGGTGACAAAAACACAAAAAAATAAAGGAATGAAGCATTTGACCCTACAAGCAAAGACAATAATGGTACTGAATTGCGAAGCCCTAAGCTCAAAAAAAAGGTACGATTCCGCTTATCCAAGGTGATTCTTTCCCCGTTAATAGGCAGCTACCTTAAGTGATAAAAGCAATTTTTTCTTGAGATATCTCTATTGAAATTGCAACAGGAAGATAACATTTAATGATAATATAGAAAAGAGATTTAGTCTTAGATGTCTCGATAAATTTCACAAAGAATCAACATGTCGAAAATAGTAGACAAAGCTTATGAGTATGTAAAGATGTATGTATGTTGATCACCAAATGCTTCGGTCTGAATCCGCAAAGATAGCCCTCTCTTTTTACTTTATTAGTGTAATAAATAAGGAAGAACTGGTAGTCCTATGCTCATCGTCGCGACCAGCGTCTACGGGCTTTGATAATCCAATATCATCCTTGATCTGTTTTCAATGCAAATGTTCATCTACAATTCGAATAAGATATACGAAAGAGAATAGTTTTTATTTTTGCAGATAGAGGCATTGTAGCAAATACATAATATATCGATCTTGCACTTTGTAATGCTTATGCTGGTATTCAGTCTAGGATCATGTTTCTGTAAACACCAAAGTGATAGCAATCTTATGCTGGAGACGATTAATAGACCTAAACCGGAGCCCTAATATAGTGACCTTTCACATTTAGACACACAATCCATTTGTGCCACTTTGCATTCTTCTTTTTTCACAACCAACATAATAAAACCACCATGGTCAACCTTTCTTTATATTCAATCAAGGCTGTCATTTTGCTCGATGCAGAGGGAAATCGCGTATTAGCTAAATACTATGGTGGAGAGAACACTACATTAAAGCAGCAAAAGCAGTTTGAAAAGGGTTTGTTTGATAAAACAAAGCGTGCTCAAGGTGAGTCAGTGGAAGGTCGAGTATCATCTACTCGATACTGATGTATGAAACGTGTTTTGTACGCAGGGGAAGTTATTTTATACGACAACCAAGTGGTACTATATCGCTCAAACATCGACATTTTCTTTTACGTTGTTGGTTCTATGGAGGAGAATGAGTTGATTTTGTTGAGCATGTTGAATGCCTTTTATGACGCCGTTTCTACTCTGCTCAGGTATATTATTGAGGGGAATGATGAAAGAGGAAGTAACAAAAACAAGGAATATTGATGGCATGATATAGATATCAAGTTGAGAAGCGCTCTGTTATGGATAATTTGGATTTGGTTATCCTCTGTCTTGATGAGACTGTCGATGGAGGGTAAGTTTGTGTAAAAAATGAAGAGAGAAGGCTCTTATCTGACGGTTGCTGTAGCATTATATTGGAAACCGATTCAAATGCGATTGTCAGTAGAGTATCCAAACCTCGTATGGACATGGTTGACATTCCCTTTTCCGAACAAACTTTGATGCAAGCTTATCAAACCGCCAAAGACAAATTTGCCAATCAATTATTAAGATAAAACTACTTCTGAATTACGCTCTCTGTTCTACCATAATCATTTTCTTTTACTAATACAAAAAAAAAGGGAACTCCTGAAAAAACCAAAATTTCATGTATGATTCCTTTTTTAAAGAATTGCCGTTTGTTTGATTTGTATATTTGTTTAGATTGAACAGTTATAGAATGGAATTTTCAGATGATTTGATATGCAAAAAGCTTAATATTGTTATACAAGAAGCAGGGAGTTTCTGTTGACAGCCAGCGACTTCAAAAAATAGGGGTTCGATTCTATCGTTTCTTCCATTGAACATGAAAGAAAGCCAAAGAAGAGGAACAAACAAAGCGGGTGGCGATATGAACATGACGAAATGAAATCCACAGCCCCTATTGAAACTGTAGTTCCCTCCTTTTTTTCATTATTTATATATTACAATATATTAAATTTCATTGCAATGTCTTTTTTTTTTTTTTTTTTTTTTTTTTACTGTTCTTCTTGATTTGATTACTTGTTGATTTGGTGAGCCGTTTCTTTGTTTTACCTGAAATCACAGCACAGCGACCAGAATTCACTCCAAGCCAGGCAAACACAAGTAATCGACAACAACAACAAAACAACAACAATAACAAATGCTGCATACAATTGCAGGTTTGCTACGCCAAAAAGGTGACTTTATAACCCTCGAATCAAGGGGTTCTTTTCGAGTCATTTCTTGCTCTTTCACCAGCGTTGTTTGTTTTATTTTGACCCTGACATACACTATCATTTCAGTACGAGAATCTCTCTACAGAAACTATCGAGGTACCCGCTCATTCTGCTTCCCCTAATATAAATACTGTTTTGATCGTAATCTCATCCTCTCCTATTTTTTTTTTTTTTTTTTTTTTTTGGCCTGACCCATTTTGCTTTTTGTTGACATCTTCTTATAACTTATTTCCAGGGAACACACTTTAGGGGAAAAGCTTAATATACCATGAGTCCGGAACATGAAGGATTTAATCATGAGAAACTTGCTTGGCTCTATATTGTTAATTCAATTCATTAGACAGAATAATTAGCCATTTCGAGCATTACTTTATGGATTCTTGTGGATAGTAAAATCATATTTCTATAATTGAAATCTTTTGTGTTTCATTTGATGGGCCTTGTTGATGTCCCTTAAGAACAGTAGTGTAGCGGTAATAAAGAAAACTTCCCCTTAAAAACTAATTATAAAAGCAAACCACTGATGGAATCAATTCCATCTCTCTCTTTCATTCTCTACATATCATCAGAATGGAACCAATGTCTTATTCTTCAAATAGCCCTTTTGCCCCTCAATCGTACATCTCATTTTCCCATAACAACCATACTTTGATGGCTTCTTCCCGCTCATTTTCGCCCGAGTTCCATCAGGTTAATTCTCCTACCTATAGCTTCTCAAGTAGTAGCAGCGCTTCAAGACTCCAAGATGAAAAATATGCTCCATTGTACCCTCCGCCCATGTACAATACATTGGAAAAGCAAGAGATCCTTTCACCGTTGCCAGACTCGTTTTATGATGCTTATCAAGGAGGAATGCCCCTATTAACGCCACCAGCCGACCCTTTCTATCCTTCACATCCACAACAAAATTACAGAGCTCTTCCACCACCTCCGGTAGACTATCCCACTGACTATTACTTTGATTCAAATGCATCATCCCCAATGCCAATGCAACCATGTTATACTCCGGGATGTCAATGTCAACTACCTACACCTCCAGCAACACAATCATCATCACAGTCATCCTTTTACAGCATGCCATCTAGCTTCTACGATCCAGCGCCCTACGCTCGCAGCAGCAGCGGCAGCAGTATGGCCGGCAGCAAGAGACAATACAAGTCTAGAAGCAGTATTGATTCGACTGCGAGCCATGAGAAAACAGCCAACACACCCAGACGATACAAATGCACCTTGTGCATCAAGAGATTCACTCGTCCGAGCTCTTTAGCCACTCATATGCATAGCCATACTGGCGAGGTAAGTTATCTAACGTTCATATTCCTGCTATTGATACTGACACGCTGTATAGAAACCCTACAAGTGTGTAGTTGATGGCTGTGGTCGTCGCTTCTCTGTGGTTAGTAATCTTCGCCGCCATGCCAAAATCCACTCGGGTGCTGCTCCATAAAGAAAGCCCCCCTCTCCTCCCCCTTCTTTGTTCTATTTTTCTTTATCCCTTTATTTCTCGGTAATTCTGGTAATTTGGTAAAGTACGGAAACCGATTGTAATTAATACAGAGTCCCCTATACATTTATACTTCTCCTCTCTTTTCTCTCCCCCCCCTTTCATGTAATATTCTAACATTAAAATTGCCACTCAATTCATCGTTCGACCTTAGAGTACATGTATTCTTTCGTTTTCCCTTTCTATCTGATCAATAAATATCACAAGTCAATATCTCTAAATTGCCTCGCTAATGACATTGAACAAGGGCTACTTGCACGTGATGAAATCAGTCAAGTTATTTCGAATTCATCCTTGTATCACAGACACCCATTGCCTTACATGTGCATTCGTATTTGTGTATGTTTTCTCTGTGATAACATGTCAAAATACAGCCGAAATAATAAACAACATCTAGCAGAAGAGACAAGCTTTGGCTCCTTTTCATTCACAATGAAATTGTCACTCAGTACTCAAATCAAGGGGCGTGTATATTTGTATACAAGTATATCTATCCAGGAGATCATTTGTCTATATATACCACGTTATTGCGCACATTGGATGCAAACAAGTTGTTACTGAAATTGTTGTCAATTATTGATGCCTTCCGATTGGCTTGTTTCGATAGGAGCCATGTATCACAGTAGCCATCAAAGCAGATGATGATACTAATTCACTTATAGTAAAGTTGGACTCCTGCATTGTACAAGTATCGACAACAACAAAAAAAGTCATGGGTATACACAGTGTTGGTTTATACGAATAAATTAATTCTGATATTGCTAGTATTATCATCGATGTCTCCTGATAAACGAACAGTAGTGGAAATGTGACATTTGCAATACTGTATCATTATCATCAAAATTAAATGATCTGCTGGTTGCAGTCTTGTTGCTGCTGCTGCTGCTGCTGCTGAAAAAAAAAAAACGATAGACTCGCGTGGCAGAAGACATTCAATATTGATGGGTTGGGGGGTGAGACGATCAAGGACGACGCCGCCAGGCCCTGCGATGCTGGCCTTTTTCATGAGGCAATCTGGCAAACTTGAGGACGCTGTTTTGCTTGATGCCCAACTGACTCACAACAGCATCCTCGTTGAGCAGCTTAGTGCTCTCAAATTCCAAGCAGTGCGATCTCCAAATGTACCGCCAACTGATCTTTTTGCGCATGGATTGCCTATTTACATGAAGTTTGATCATACGCTTGATATCTCGCACTGTGGATGATTGCCGCACAATGATACCTACACAGGTCAAGTGTCAACGCCAGAAAATCTTACATGTAGATGCTGATAGGTTACCGATAGAAGGTAGAGGCGACCGCTCAATGCTAATATTGTAGGCTTGGCCCTTTTCAACCGCAAGCAATGCTTCCAGCTCTTGGACAGTTGCATACGAGGGTATATTCGCCAGCACCTCGTCTTTGCTCAACATGTTGCTAATTTCGAGCTCCAGCTGGGTGATTAGGTCTCTGTCTGTGTCTGCTGCTTGAATGGACATTTGATGAAAAGGGAATGACGCGCGTAAATATACAACATAAGGGAAGGGAAGGGAAGCAGGGAGGGAGGGGAGCTTGAATATCCAGACACTCCTACAGACTCGACCTTATAGCTCATCATCTTTTTTCTCTCTTTCTAAATTGCGCAGAGGAAGAGTGAGTCGAGAGAGCTTTTCAACAAGAGGAGTGCTTCTTTTCTTTTATACATACATACCTCATATCCCACAATTTGTACATACTATTTCCACATAATGAACACATCAAATAACAGCTCAAATGGCAACCGTATCATTCCTTTAACTTGTTCTGGACATACACGTCCTGTTGTCGATATCCAATTCTCCTCCATCACGCCACAAGGCAAATACTACTTGATATCAGCTTGCAAAGGTAAGGTCATCTCCTGATGTACAGCACGGACATCTCACACACTTCAAAAGATGGCAACCCCATGTTGCGTGAAGGCGTTACAGGCGACTGGATAGGTACATTTCAAGGGCATAAAGGAGCTGTGTGGAGCGCAAGACTTTCTCGAGATTCTGAAAAGGCAGTGACTGGATCAGCCGACTTTAGTGCCAAAGTGTGGAATACGCACAATGGCCAAGAACTGCACTCATTTGTTCACAACCACATTGTACGTGCTGCTGATTTCAACGTAGATAGCACCAAGATCTTGACTGGCGGCAAGGAGCAAAAGTTGAGAATCTTTGATCTGTATCGACCAGAGGCACCACCTATGGAATTGCAGGGCCACGAAGGTATGATCAAGGCAGTTGTGTGGGATGAGGCACATCGCCACACTGTATTGAGTGCTGGCGATGATGCCACTGTTCGTATCTGGGATCTCCGAACCATGCGTCAAAGTGGCACTATCCAGTGCGAGGCACCTATCTCTACAATGACGTTTGATGGTAGTGGCGAGTACATTGCGTGGGCTGCTGGAAAAACTGCCAACTTCTGGAAGCCTGGATCCAGCTTTGAAGATGTCAAAACCATTGTCACCAAAGAGAAAACCTCTTCTGTCTCTCTTCATCCTGATCATAAAAAGTTTGTTGCTGGAAGCGATGAGGATCTGTGGGTTCGCATTTACGACTTTGAGTCTGGCCAGGTCTCAGGCAAGTGAACAGCATGATGTGACATTGGCTCATATGCTAATATTTCTTATAGAGGTTTACAAGGGCCATCATGGACCTATTCATACAGTCAGCTACAGCCCTGATGGCGAGATTTATGCAACCGGTTCAGAGGACGGCACCATTCGTTTATGGCAGACAGACCCAACAAAATCCTATGGATTGTGGCAAAAATAGCTTTTCTTTACTTGATGAATAAATTACACTGCACCTCTTTGTAGGACGACAATACTGTCCAAGCTCTTATAATGCCCTTGATTTGATCTATATTACTACCATAAAGCCTTCAAGACGACACAGTGTCCACGCCAACTACACACACAAGTATATATATATATATATATGTACCAGTTATACCTCGGAAATATGATTTTACAAATTCTAATATGATTATTTTCACATGCACTGTGCTTTCACGGATGAAAAAGGGGAAGGGGGAGTATTTCGGGCAGTTCAACTGAGCCTGTTTCCGGCATTTTCCGACTCGTTGACAGTGTAATTCATGTTAAAGAAGTGTAGATCCATTCACACTTTCACGAGCCAACCAACATGTATAAATAAGCGAGCAGGAATCCTATTTTTTTTTACCTTTTTTTCTCTTGTTTTTCATTATTTCACTTTTGTTAATTTCTCATTACAATGGTTGCCTCAAGACCCGGATCCCCTTACACTGGCGGTAGACCCTCCAGTGCCAATTCAGTTCATACCAAGGTCGAAGAAGATCTCCATGAATACGCTGGTATCGATTATGACAAGGTAAGCACACGGGCAAACAAACAAACAATGCATTATGTAGCTATGGGCACTGACTCTGTTTCAGGTCACCATCATGCGCAACCCTTCTGTCGCTGTCCTGTACGAACAAGCATTGACATATGAACAAGGTACTGTCATCTCATCTGCTGGTGCTCTCTGTGCCTATTCCGGTAAGAAGACTGGCCGTTCTCCCAAGGACAAGCGTATTGTCGAAGAAGAAACCTCCAAGAAAGACATCTGGTGGGGTCCCGTTAACACTCCTATCAGCGAAAAGGTCTTCTTGATCAACCGTGAGCGTGCTATTGATTACCTCAACACCCGTCCTCGTTTGTACGTCTTTGATGGTTTTGCTGGTTGGGATCCCAAGTATCGTATCAAGGTGCGTGTTGTCGCTTCTCGTGCTTACCACTTGTTGTTCATGCGCAACATGTTGATTCGCCCTACCGAAGAAGAACTCGAGAACTTTGGCACTCCTGACTTCACCATCTTCAATGCTGGTGAATTCCCTGCCAATCGCTACACTACTGGTATGACTTCTACCACCTCTGTTTCTGTCAACTTTAAGCGTGCTGAAATGGTCATTCTCGGTTCTGAATATGCTGGTGAAATGAAGAAGGGTGTAAGTAGTCAGATTAAGTTGTGGGGTAAAAACCTTAATTGGCCGAGATCTAATTTTTTTTTTTTTTCCAATCATAGATCTTTACTGTCATGCATTATTTGATGCCCAAGGCTGGTGTCCTTTCTCTTCACTCCTCTGCCAATGAAGGCCCCGATGGTGATGTATCTCTCTTCTTTGGTTTGTCAGGTACCGGTAAGACTACTCTTTCCGCTGATCCCAAGCGTATGTTGATTGGTGATGATGAGCACTGTTGGTCTGACAATGGTGTCTTCAACATTGAGGGTGGTTGCTATGCCAAGTGTATTGATTTGTCTGGTGAGAAGGAGCCCGATATTTTCAACGCTATCAAGTTTGGTGCCATTTTGGAAAACGTTGTCTTGGATGAAGAAACTCGTGAAGTCGATTACTCTGACGATTTCTTGACTGAAAACACCCGTTGCGCTTATCCTATCTACCACATTCCCAACGCCAAGTTGCCTTGTATGGGTGGCCATCCCAAGAACATCATCTTGTTGACCTGTGATGCCTTTGGTGTCTTACCTCCTGTTTCTAAGTTGACTCCCGAACAAGCCATGTATCACTTCATCAGTGGTTATACTACCAAGGTGCCTGGTACTGAAGACGGTATTGTTGAACCTCAAGCTACTTTCAGTGCTTGTTTCGGTGCTCCTTTCTTGGTGCTCCATCCTCAACGTTATGCTTCCATGTTGGCTCAAAAGATGTCTGAACACAAGGCTGATGCTTGGTTGATTAACACTGGTTGGATTGGTGGTTCTGCTGCTACGTCTAAGCGTTGTCCTCTTAAATACACTCGTGCCATCTTGGATGCTATCCACAACGGTGAATTGGCTAAGGCTGAATTTGAGGATCTCGAAATCTTCAACTTGCAAATTCCCAAATCTGTTTCTAATGTTCCATCCGAACTTTTGAACCCCAAGACTGCCTGGAATGGTACTGCTGAAGAATTTAATACCTCTCTCCGTAATGTTGGACAAATGTTTGTTGATAACTTCAAGACTTACGAAGACGAAGCTGCACCAGAGACTTTGGCTGCCGGCCCCAAGCTCTAAGAAAAAAAAAAAAAAAAAAAAAAAAGATAAAAATTGTACTATAATATCGAATAAATGATAATCTCATAGAATATAATAGAACATTTGTGTTTTGTTGGGTAGAATAGCCATGTGTTTGAGAATTAAAAAAGTTGCACATTTTATTGATTTGCAACAGAAAATTTAAAACCGATACATTATTCTTGTCCTTCTTGAGATTTCACAATAACAAAACACATGCTTTTGCATGCTGCTATATTTTCAAGGGGAGAGAGAGATCCAAACTCCCTTTTTGTTCCCATTTCATTTATGTTTATATTGATTTATTTAGGGGGAAAAGGGGGGGGGGGGTCTCGCTCAAATGATACTGTTGGAAATAATGCATCTTTATTATTATTATTTGTATAGCAAAAAAAAAAAAAGGGAAAAAAAGAAAAAAAAAAAAAAAAAGAAAAAATATAGAATAAAAAAAAAATAGTAGAGGGCAGATTATTGTAGATTTTACAAGTATTAAGTGGTATATAATTCATAAATATGAGCATAAAAGAAGGGAAGAAAATGCGTATTGTGAATAGATAAATAAGTCTATAATGTCAGTGTGTCTTGTTTGTGTGTATACAGTACAAAATAAGGTAGATGGATTTATAAGCGCAGCAGGCTTTGAAGAGCACCCAGTTGTCTTTGATCTTCAGAGGAAGGAATCTTCTCCCAGGCAATATCTTGAGCTGGTAGACTTGCTGTACAACTGGTGGCAATCATTGGCGATAAGTTACTAGAGTAGGGTGAAACAGAGGAATACATGGAATGCGGTGATGGTAATACATCTGTCATCATGGCATCATCATCACATGTACTTGGAGAGGAAGACGACAAAGAAGGCGGAAGAGATGGAGAGAGAGAGGGAGAGTCAAAGCTATCATTGATGGATGAAATGGCGGATAAACAAGGGCTTGAAGGTAATGCAGAGTCCCTCATGTTATGAAGTGTAGCAGAATGACCACCACTGGTGTCCAGAGGATTTAATTCAGGATACAGTCCTTTAGGTACGCTGATGTTACTCATGGAGGGATCCGTAGTGGGTTGATTCAAACGACCAGCCAATACATCAGATTTAGAGTAGTAGGATATCAAGTGCAGCTTTTGATTTGTGGCAGTGCAGATAGAGAAACTCTGTTTGATGAGACCATCTGGTTTATACGAACAAGCGGCCGATGATTTAGTTGTAGTGATGCTTGAAGGACGGCGAGGCCTGCGCTTTGTATCCAGTTCACGATAGGTCAAGAAGCTACCTAATACACGACTAGGAGACCAAGTGCGACCATCAGTCCAACGACGCATTCCGGCTTCTCTTTCATCCCAAGCGAAAACGGAGCCTGATCGAATTTGGATTCTTTCTTTTGGGGATAATCTGCGTTGCACTCTGACTAGTTGGTTTCTTCTGCATGCTTCAAATACCATCAAGGCGTCTTGAGGTGTTTTTATGTAGCCAATGTAAGTTTCCATAACGTGTGTAGAAAAAAAAAGAAAAGGAAAAAAGGAAGAAAAGTGTATAAAGGAAAGAGAAAGGTATAAATTGGGTGGAAATGAAAACTAATGTTATTTATACACTAAGTTTTTTAAACTTTTTTTTTTATGATCAGCATATTATGTCATGTAAAAGCGCGAAAAGAATTAAACAGATAATTGTGATGTTTCATGCAAAAATAGAAAGGGGGAATTTGCATTCTTTGGGGGGATTGGACTAAATTATAAACAGGGAGAAAAATTATAAAGGGAGTTTATCCTATGGACCTTTTTAAACCTGGATCGGGAAATATCTCGATTGCCTTTGCTTGATGTCATGGCACACAGAGTCATCAGTACTTGTATTACATGTGTTTAGAAATTGAAAGAAGAAAAAAATTACAAGTCTAGACCTTGCCCTTTTTTTTGTTTTTTATTTTATTTTTTTCTTTTTGCTATCATTGGTTTTTGCGCCATCGTGCACTCTGCTGGGAAAGCGATCTTGAGAAATGAAACATTGCTGCCACCAAGGAATTTAAAACCGCCTTGTAGGAATAACTTAACAATTCGAAATTTGCAATCATTTCAAAAAGGGTATGCCTCTCCCCCCATATTTTTGGCGGGAATTATATGTGATCTCCTTTGAATGATTTGTATAACTGAACTCCCTAAATTTCTATTTTGTTTTCTCAATTAGACTAATCGCAATAATAATAGTACTGATGAAAACCTAAATTATCGATAAAGAATGCTTGGGTCTTATATGATCATTCTCCTTGTGCATGCTTATATACAACGGAATGTCCTAGAGCGAGAGAAACAGAGATAAAAATGGCACGGCAAGCTTAAATATTACTAACGTCAGAAACTAGTTCTTTTAAGCTTTTCGTTTATCAGCAAGCAAAGGAATGTCGTTTTATTATTTATTTGTAAAATCAAACCATCCACAAGACACAACAGTAATAGTCAGACTTGTGGTTATCACACACACAAACATACATACACATACACATACACACACATACACATACACACGTACACGTACACACAGCAAGCAAAAATGCTTAAATTTCTTTATCGGTTTTATGATGTTGTGTGGATATCACCCTTGCACAAGAAAGCCAAAGAATAAAAAAATACAATCGACATCTAATAAGAAACCAGGCCAAGCCTTGTATAGAATATTAGTCATTCACCATTCTACACTACAGTTGTACGTTTAGACTATATGCTCTCTCTGTCTCTCTGTCTCGTTATCCAAGCAATGCACATGGAACGATGATTTAATAATTCCAATTTTACTAATCGGAACCTTCATTTCTTCTTAGTTCTCTTGTTGAATTACGTTCAAATGGATTATTTCAAATGAAACCTACATTGAAATTTATGTATATGCGTGTTGGGTTATAGACTCTCGCCCCTCCTCTTTGTCTCTTTCTCTTTTTCTCCCCCCTTCTCCAATCCCTTGCCCCCCTCCCCACATGTGCAGTTTAGAAACTAAAATTTATTACTAAAATTTGCCATTCAACCGAATTCAGAATGTTTGATTCTTTTAGAGTTTAATTGGAACCCAACTGATACAAGCTATTATAAACAAGAATTACAAGATCATTATGGTGTGGCATCAGAATGAGATCATTTGCATACCAACATCCAATGTGTTTGTGACAGGGCCCCAAAACAACCCTGTTCGCTGTTTTTTTTTTGCACTAAAAAGTATAAGCGAAATAAGCTTTTTTTTTTTTTTTTTTTCTGTTTCTTTCCAAATGTACAAGAAATGATAACAAACAGTTTTTGTGTAATGTATTATATTTATACTTAATATTTAAGAAACACCACATGATTCATTAAGAAATGCTGTACCTGAAAAAAGAAAAACTTTATTTTGATTTGGTCGCAAATCTATAGGCATTTTTCTAAAATGAATCAAATGGATGTACAATCCCAATTGGTACGGATGCTATTATCTCGATCTCATAAAGTCTATATGAAAAAGATGGATCAATTAGTCTTGATGTATTTTTATTCATTACTATTAAAAATCTTCCTGATGACTATGGATAAAGGACTAAAGCTTGATGACTAAGGGCAACCATATCTGATTTATTTTGCCTAGCATCGAAATAAGACCTTGCAAGCAAGCATTGATTCGTTCTATATTGTTCCATGTTATATGTGGGACTCCATTGGAATTACACTATATTAGGTTAGAGCCTGACTGATACTCAATTGCTTACGTTTCTCAGGATAGTCGCAGAAACAAGGTGCTGTTGATAGTCATTTGCTGCTACCATTCCGTTCTCTATCTCTCTTTCGCTCATGACATGAGTATTTCTAAAAATCGATTATCTTGGCCAACTCATAGAAAAGATCTGAAAGTTGATGAATCTCAAGTCTTCAGTTTATTCACTTGAATTGCGTAATAAAAAAAGGATCCTGAAAAGAAGTTCGAGTAGAAAGACACAGAAGAGGGGATTTGATTGAAATAAAGAAGCATTTAGTAACTTTGATTCATGATATCAGTGAGAATACTCACATCTAATGGCCAGCCAGTATGCATTGAACTCCCCCATTAGTTGCTGTCGCAAAAACCGCTATAGAAGACGCAGGGAGCATTATTGGGGGAGTTCAGGATGGCATCAAGATCGATTAAACTGTGCAGACGCCCTAACAAAGCTCCATAAAGAAGATCGCTGGTTTACGAACACCCAAAATAGAGTATAGTTGCATGACATACGCGTGCGGATACCATCCAAAGGCAGTGAAGACACCCAAGAGCAACCCATAAGCCACTGGTTAAAAAAAAAAAAAAAAAAAAAAACTCCCTGTGCATTGAAGAGAGAGATCGCTCACCATTCAATAAACCATTAGACAGCTATTGAATGAGTCCCTGTTACCAAAGAGTAAATAATATACCCCATGAGATCTCAAGCAGCATTACCTTCATGAATAAGCACAGATAAGAATCGGGAGAATAGAGACATGTTCATAGAACCAGAGGGAGAGAGAGAGAGAGAGAGAGCTCGTAAAATGGCATTCCTATGATAGTACAGTGAGTACAAGACCTGTATTATTCAGAGTTGTTGAACCATACTAGAGATGTGCAGTCAAAAGCGCGTGTCAGACCAAAAGAGAGCGTAAGTACGGTCTTGCAAGAAGGGAACAGGAGGCACCTTGCGCTACTGGCAACTCGAAGAGCCTTGACAGAGCATTATGTAGTCAAGGAGAAAAACCAGGGGAGAACCAGTTGAAGCCTTAATAAGCCATATCCTCAAGAAATATATCAGTGGAACAGACCTCATTCGAGAGCATCTTGCTTGGTGAAATACATGCCATTCATTGATTCCCATGGGAGGCTGTCAGTTTCACCATTTCAAACGAGCCAAAGAAGAGAACCTCAGAATGCCAAATGAGAGTGAAAGAAAGAGGGACGAGGATAAAGAACTCGTCTATTTATATTTGCCAGATCATTGATATATGATGTTGGGTCAATTACGCAAGCTCTGGGACTTGTCGAAAGCAGTGGAGAGAAGAACGAATCAGTTCTGAGTGCTACAGGACCATGCTGACAACTGAGAAGCATGCGATGATGATACTGCGACGCACCTTGTTGTGGCTAATGTTCAGGCACAAACATCGCTATCGTACACTGCGCAAGTATTGAGATCTATAAACCAGTTTTAGACAGAGTCCTAACGATATAAGGCGGCTCTAATTAAATGGCAAGAATTACTTTGTTAAGTCTTATGAATGAAGATACTGCATTCTCTTTATGCTCACTATTTAGACTATGTGGAAAAGTGTATAATGCGATACTGGTATTTTAAAGTGTTCATGTTTAAGCTGTTCAATTGACGATCATTATGTGTGTTCAAACAAGTAGAAAACAATTCATGTCGACTTGCTAAACATACCAAACTGGGAAAATCTGCTTTACGAAGGGCTTTACTCACAAGTAGCCAAACATAATAGCATGAATTATTAACTGCTCTGCTTAGATTACTCTGTAATGAAATAAAAGTTATAATCATGCAATTGATGGCAAAATACTTTAATTTAATAAGAAAAGATTTGAATATACAGTTACAGAGACTTAGTTTTGTCATTCCTTGGCAGGTGGAGGGGAAGGTGCTGTTGTTGCCCCTGCTGTTGTTGTGGGCGTTGCTGTTGTGGGCGTTGTGGCGGTGGGTGTGGCAGGTGTGGTTAATTTAGAAGGTGTGAAATCCGGAATATTGCTTGTGCTGACAGTAGCCGTCTTGCTACTACTGCCGCTGCCGTTGCCGCTGCCGTTGCCCTTTTCCTTGATCCATTGATACCACTCTTTTTCTGTCTTGCCATTGAGGATGGCAATTATCATAACTGACATGTTATCATAACCAAGTCCACTTGAAGTCTGATCATCAGCCAAACAGTTGTCCATCATATTTTCGCAGATAGTGTCGAGTGTCTTGTCTTGAGCAATGCCGGAGCGAACAAAATCAATAACCTCTTGGTTAGACATGCAATCCCAAATACCTAATCAGCTCGCTTCAGCAATTACTCATGCACGTATACTTATCATTCTTACCATCGCAAGCCAAGACAAAGAATTCATCGTCCTTTGTAATTTCATGATCAATAATGTCGGGATTACCTATATTTCAACAATCAGCTTTGTACATCTTAATGCGTTGAATCAACTTACATGTTACCACTTGCTCCTCAGGAGAAAGCGCTTCATTTTGCTTGAATTCGAAATCACCAATAGCACGGGATAAAGCCAAATTGCCTATTGACATGAAAAAAGTTTAGCTTACATGCATATGACATACTGGTCTTGACGTACCATTAACGCGACCAAACTCAACGAAACCACCTGCTTTGATAATTCTTTCCATCTCTGCCTCATCCGTAGGTTTGTGATCATATGAAAGTGGCTTAACCTTTCCGTTAATACTAATTACACCTCGAGAATCGCCAGCATTGGCCTAATACAATCCATGTCAATAGGCGACCAAATCTAAAATAAATGTGGATACTAACAACAAAGATGTGGTTGTCATCGGTGAGGAGAGCAACTACAGCTGTACATCCAGAAGGATCATAAGCAAAATTGTTATCTACAAAAACACCAGAAATAAGCGTTTGTAATACAAAAAAAACTTAAAGCAATTGTTACCATTGATCAAACTCGAGTCCAATTCCAAAAATGCGTCTTTTAAGGCTTCAGGATATTGCTTCTTTTCAAAATGTTTGCTCTCAAGCACCTTTTTATACAGTGTTTGTCCAGTGTATTGTGCAATAGTCGAACCTTATTTGGATGAAACCCTCTACAATAAGCAACTTGATATCACGTTTATCATCTAATAATAACACAAACCTCCATGTCCATCAAACACGCCAAAGAAACTAGCATTGGAGTCCCCAAGCTTTAAAAGGGTAGTATGAGCATCTTCCATAGCTGCGTGCTAGTTTGTTAGCCGAGCTTTGCTTTGCATCGATCCAACTTACTCAATCTCCAGCCTTGCATATGAGAGCAACCGTAAAAGTATTTGCTATTGACTTCATGAGTTGTAGTTTTCTCAGTGATAGGCTCAGATAGTGTTTGTCCCATTATCTAATTATAATGATTAATATTACATGCAAAGGGCATGGAACCACATTAAAACTTACAGAAAGTTTATTTGTGTGTGCAAAAGGAAAAGAAGAGAATGATTGGGGATGCGTGTCCCCAATGCCTACGCACATACATAATCACAATGAAAAGAGGCGGCCAACAAAGACGAAATCGTGACTCACACACGTGAGATGTGAGGGATCCTCTCATTTTAAAGCAAAGTCTATTGCTTTGATCGCCTGGCTCTTGTCTCTCTTGAAATTCTTCATAGTGACAAAGTAGGCTTTAATCTAGACTTTTTTTGAACAAGGAGCTGGAAGCGAGCGATTAAGCTTCTTTGATTTGCCAGAACCAAAGGCCGTGTATTTTCAAAGCAGGCTCTTAATACAAAATTGAAAGAATCACATGAGTTTGATAAAGCGTTATTACGGTTGTTGTATCTTGATGATTATACTGAATGATTTTTGTGAATGTTGAGTGATCTACATTTAGGTGATGTTTTTGCACTAAGTAGAAGTACATCTATAAGGATCCGACTCAGCCTGCGCAATAGATAACACTATACCTCTTTCCATTGTAGAAACGGGATTTAGAGCGGCCATATGTAGATGGTGCTATTTCTAAATCATTTACGCAAAAAAAATCATAGATATTGATTCTGGTATTCATACTATAGTCTAGGCGCATAATAAATTAGTAACTTGACAAGAATGGCTGTCGTTGGATAATTGTGATTCTTTTTTAAGCATTCCATACGCCCAGTTTAAGGCCACAACTAATCAGCAGATGCTTAGCATCTTCCGCTTTCTTGGATAATTGACATAAATCAGAATCGATGTTTTTTTCGCATTTCGTCAGTGCACTGTTTGTTAATCTGATGTTTTTTATGGGGAGTAGCTCATGGAGATTGATTGATCTCAAATAATTGAAAAGATGTATCAGTACAGCAAGTAGCTGGTAGACAAGGGCAATTGCGTGGTTCTATTCAGGCGTTCTCTGTTCTCTTTTTCCACAAAATTAATTATAGTATATCGAAAGGAATATAAGGACGTTCATTTCCCTTTTATGATCTTCATAGTCAACAAGAGATCATCAAAACGTTGCGAATCGTAGCATTGTTTCGCAAAAGATAGCTTTCCATTGGATAATCATATCGAGCCAATTTGCATTCTGTCTGTAATCAATGTAGAAATACAGAAAAAATCATATCATTGCACGCAGGGGAATATATCCATTTCAGGCAAAATATATTTAAACGATTGTGTGTGAAGTAGATCGCCTTACACGCAAATATTGCAAATTATAACAATAATACGTGCGTTTAACAAGCCAATCATAACTCACCTTTTGAAAGCTTACAACGGCGCTTAAACTGCTCAAGCACTGTTCAGGAGAAAAAACCCAAATATGCTTAAAAAAAACGGCTTCTGTAAATCTGTACAAACTTTTGCGTATAAAACAACAATATTAAGCTAGTAAAAACTAAATCCCTAAATAATACGTATTCACTGATGTAAGTTTTATATGATTTGATTGAGTGCATGTTTTTTAATGTAAAAAAAACCTCAATTTTTACATGTGGGTTGAGGTCCAAAAAATGGGGTCAAACTTAATTTCGCAATAGATCTGTCAAAACTAAATATATTTTTATAAAATAAAAATAAATACACAGTTTTTAGTACAGGCTTTAATATTAACATAAACAAAAAATAATTTAATGTAGAGCACGAGAAGTTGTGCGCATTAAAGTGATTTTCTACGGCACTTTCTTTGGTAAAACTTTCAGAAAGTCATACCATTCACTTGCAGCACTAAATGAACGTGTGCAAAACCGTAAAATAATAAGCTTTGGTTAAGCTCATGGTTAACATTAACTTCTAGATTTAATGCAAAAACCAACTTTCCTTGAAGTTTTATAAATTCTAAGTGGGTATATCTTATCACAGAAACAACCCACCACAAAATGACTTTCACGAAAATAGTTTCCAAAACGATCTGTATTAGAATTATTAGTTATTTGGAAACTTCAGGGGAGGCTGTGCAAAAATGTTGTAGATCTGATTTTCAGGAAAAAAAGTTTCTGTGTGGAGTGTAACATATTTAAATATTAATATGATGATACAACAGCCTGACTGCAGGTTGAATGATAGATGTCAACTTGAAATGAGAGCGATTAATATGCTGATTTAATCTTTTTATTGCCCCAGCTTTTGATGAGATTGTTATTTCTAGTATATATGTGAATGATTTAGCTTGTAATAAGATTAATTGAATTTTATCCAAAAAAAAACTATGTGTAATTAACAACGATAAATTACAAATGCTATACGTCTGAAGGAGGGCAGCATCCATTTAGCTGCATGATCGAAATAGTAATACCCAAATCCTACATCCTCACTAGTACAAAGGGTTTGAGATAGAGCGAGTTGATAAGGCTTAAACAAGCAATGTTGACGAAGCTTGGTTACTGATTTTACTGGAAGCTAAACACCGCCATAGTGATATGATGTTTTTACAGTTCAGTCATAAATGCTATGCGCGTAAACATAAACATTCTGGCCTCTATTTTTTGGTAAGGTATAGGGGAATGGGCCCTTTCCCACATATAATTGAATTGACTTTCAAAATAGGTATATTTTACATCAACAGATACAATTTAGTTCCCACCCTTAAAATCCATTATATATTCTTTTTTCCCTTACCTTTAACACAGTTCTATATCATGTCTATCAAAAAGATTACCAAGTTGGTTCCTCAGACTACTGCACTCTTTGTTTGCGATGTCCAAGAGCGTTTTAAAGGTTTAATTTGGCAATACCCTTCTGTCATCTCCGTTGCTGGTAAAATGGCAAGTTACTTGACAACAAGACACTTATGCGTGTTATTAATTCCATAAATAACTTTATAGATCAAAGCTAGTAAGCTATTAGATATGCCTGTAGTTGTCACTGAGCAATATCCTAAAGGTAATTTGTGTAAAGCTCTGCTTGGTATTGCGTATTCAGCCTAATGCTCTATATAGCCTTTGGACGTACTGTTGCCGAGTTGGATATTTCGGATGCAGCTGTATGCATTGAAAAGACAAAGTTCAGCATGTATTTACCTGAAGTTGTCGATGTTTTGAAGAAGAACAACACCAAATCCATCCTTTTGTTGGGCATTGAGGTAAGAAATCAAAACTGCTGCGATGGGATGTTTCTCAACCAGCCTCTTTTAGAGCCATGTTTGTGTTCTTCAAACCGCTCTCGAATTCCTCGAGAATGACTACGATGTCCATGTTATCGCTGATGGCGTATCATCTCAAAACCATCCCGAAATTGACATTGCCATTGCTGTAAGTACATTCATACATCTGCTCAAACCAGGATTACTGATATAATTACCAAAAGCGCATGAGATCTGCTGGCGCTGTCATCACTACATCTGAGTCCGTTCTCTTTCAATTAGTTCAAGACGCCAAGCACGAGAAATTCAAGGGCGTTAGTGCTATTGTCAAGGAATACATGGAGGCTAGCAAAGTCAACAAGATTTTGCAAAGAAATTCTGGTGCTAATTTGTAATTTTCAAACAATAAACATTTATTGATTCTATGATTCAAAGCTCTTTTCCCAGAAACCATTTCCTTTGCTGTGCTGAGCGGCATGAGTAGATTCATGCTTTGGTTTATTGAGTGAGCGGATTGCAGCTTTGAATCCAGGGTATAATTGAGCAACGTTCATCTTCCACCATGTGCGGTTGTATTCCATTTGACGATCATAAGCCTTATTCAAGAAATCCTTGTAAAACATCGACATAGCCTCCGCTGTCACCTCCTCTCCTCTTGCTTTGAATTGATCCTCAAACTCTGCTTTAGCATTCATGAATAGGGTATTGTTCTTTTGCCAAAAGTCCTCGTTGAATGCATCTACTCGTTGACATGACTCTCTCCATTCTCTTTCTTCTGCTGTCTCGTGAGGTGGTATATAGTATTTTACAGGTCGAAGATTTGAAATTGGATCTGGTGTGCCGATCATATCCGCTGCTACAGGCGTTGCTAAATTCTCTGTCCAGTTTTTTTTACCTAGTAATGCAAATCAGTATCAAAGAGACAGACAACCATGTGCTTGACATACTGGAGGAGGTTGAGGTTGATAGTGTTCGCTTACAGCTCTGGACACATGTTGATTTGATGGTGTACTAATGAATTTAATTTAGTTATAATGGCTCCGTATCTGTCGCATTTCCACTGCATTTACTCTTAGAATCAATGCCATTTTGATTTGAAGGATGAATAAAGAGAACACAAAAAATAAATCAAACGAGCAGGGATACTTGTCCCGTTCTTCAGAAGAGTCACTAGTCCATCGGCCCAACTAATACACCGGGAAAGTCTCACATTCTTTAGGTTGAGCTGGATCATAAACGACAAGTTCGTTTAGTAGGCGCAAATGAACGTTGAACTAGTAAATCATCAAGAGTAAGGAGTTAGCTATCATACTAGAGCTCTCTTACTGCTGAATAGATAATGAACGTGTTTTATCAATGAAGTATTTAGCATGTTATAGTGGGCTTTGAAGTTGTGCGGATTTATGCTTGGAAAATCGAGGTTTTTTTTTTTTTTTTTTTTTTTTTTTTTTTTTGCAAGAAGTATTTTTTAACCGTCTTTTTGCATTCAAAGACTCTTTCTTATGTTTCAATCTAGTACGCGATCTACATTACTTTTTTGTAGCCAAGATAAGGACAAATCAAGCATCTACACCTTTCTATTCGGACATTCAAACACTGGATGCGAGCATAAAAACAGCATTTTAAGGCTCAAAAAATTCTACTTTTCCATCATTACCTCTAGAAATACCACGTTAACTATACCTATTAGATGTGTAAAACTTGCAGTGCATAAATAGGCGTATCGGGTGATACTAATTGCTGAACAATTTTTTTCTTCTATCTCTAGGAAAATTTCTAAACCTAGATTTTTCTCCTGAGGGTTATGGTCAAAAAAAGTGGGTCAAAGCTAAAATTGGCACATCCCGCAAAAAAAAAAAAAAAAAAATTGCTCTTTTCTTAAGATATAACGACTAAATCGTATCATTGAGTATGTTGAATTACTTTAATCATAACTATAGCATCTTTTGCATACGTTGTAGTAGACTACTAATCAAAATGAGTGCTTTTTCTTTTGTCATGATGTTTGTTTCAATTCAAAGTTTTTCTTTTTTACTAGAAAATATATCTAAACAGCCGGTGCACAAAAAAAGTATTCATCCCACGATCAAAGAAGAATGGTGCTGTTCTTGCTGATTACTTGCCACTTGTTGTCTCAGTAATAGTATGTAAAGTTGCGTGGACAATATGTGTAGATCTAAAATCAACTATCTGTCTGGTACAACCAGCCATGTCAAATTTTGATTGCTTATGATTCACTATGAAATATTGTCCATTAAAGTGAGGATTTGACAAGACAGTCGATGCATTCCGTTTATAAATGATGATTCTATCTGCTCAATTGGCCCTTTGCTTAATTGATAAAAGCGCTCATGCACAGCCATTTTAGACATTGCACGTTTGGATACTGGTGTTTTGTGTCGGCCATTGGAAGGGCGTTTTGCTTTACGAAACTATGATTCATGTGTACTACTGGGTTCGGCGACATAATCCAGATGGATTCACCTTTGCTTGACATCAAATTACTCGAATTTGAGAACGAGATGTAGTATAAATCAATAGTAAGCCATCGCACCAATGCTTGAATCAAGTCTAAATTACATGGTGCTTACTTGTTCTGGTCATTTTCGAGTAACCATGCCTACCTATGTTACAAACAGATGTTCAGCTGACGTCACTTGAGTGGAGAACAACAGAAGGAGGGGAACTCTAAATAGACAGTAGCAAAAAAAAACGAACTCACTGCAATTAATTAGAAATTTCATTACCTCATTTTCTTCCCACTCTCTCTCTTTTTCTTTCATTCATACCTCTTTTCATCAAAGAGGAAATACTCGCATTATGCCAACCGACAGCAAGCCACCGCCTATCTTGAGAAAAAGATCAGAACGCAACACCATTGCTGTCAATACAAACAACGATACAAGCACCTCCATGAATTACACAGCTGTCGTCGCTGCAGCCAAAGATAAAGCTAATAGCGCCGTTAATTCTGCTAAGGCATGGCTGACACCGTCAACAGAGTGGACATCGTCGTTAACACAACTGGAATCGCTCTCTACAGTCATGTTTAGTCCATTGGCAGCGCATCCAGTTTACAGGTCCGAGTCTATGGTGAAAGCACTGCAACTTATGCAACAGCAGCAGCAGCGTCAACAGACACCAAACTCTACCAACGCATTGGCAGCACCCCGTGATCTTGTATTGCATGGCAAAATGTATGCCTGGCCATCTAGTGCTGTGCTTTTGCAAGCTGATATACCCGAAACCAATAATCCAGTATCGTTATTTCAAGGATTTGCATCTGCTTATCCTTCACTCGCCAAAACAAGCAGATCTCCCAAACGAACTCGAGCCAAAAAGAAGAAGCAGCCCGCAGATACAAAGCAAAATAGACAGACCAAAGGTACGTGGGCATGTCGTCTGCTGTTTAAGGCCATAAATTTAATTTCGAGTAGATATGCCTAGATCACTCACTCAGATTATTAGCGAAAGGGAGAAACGGGTGAGGGATTGCGACAAAATAAGCATGCAAAAGGTAAACACCAAAGTCTATGACAGCGTGTCAGCAACTAATGAGATCTCAAGTCATCCACAGCGAATGAAATTGACCAGATCAACCTACAAATCAATGAGCTGCTGAGTAAACGAAAGACGCTGGAGCAAAAGTGGGAGAAGTTGGAGGAAAAAGACATTCAACTGCAACTGATAAGTAAGCGCAGATACGTAATTAATAGGGTCTGGTGCTAACATATGACTTAGTCGACGATCTAAATGATGCCATCATGGACATTGAAGAAGGCGGTAGTATCAGCGGCAGAGCATCAAAGTCTGACAGAGGAAACGAATCAGATTCCGACGACGAGGATTTCGAATCAGGCACATGTTTCAAGACGCTGGAGGGACACACGGACGATGTCGTATGCTTGGACTTTAATCACCCCAAAGGCATGCTGGTATCTTCATCCATGGACGGCACAGTGAAGGCTTGGGATTTGTATCGTAATCGATGTCTTGGAAATTTAGAGGGTCATACAGGCGTTGTGAGGTGTCTCCATTTGAACGAAGCCCGCCTTTTGACAGGTGCCGACGACCACACGATCAAGCAATGGGACCTGTCTCTTATCCCACCTCCTCAACAATCATTTTCTGGCAGCTCTGTGTTCTCATCCACGCCCAGTTCGCCCAGTTTGACAGCCATTGATGGCGGCATCGTCAGTGAAACATTCACATTGGAAGGACACCAGGGAGAGATTACAGCATTAGATGCAAACCAGTCGAGCGTTGTGTCTGGATCCAACGATAAAACGATTCGACAATGGGATTTGGAAACGCAGCAATGCGTGTTGACGCTGGATGTTATGTGGGCAAGCAAAAACGGAGGAAGCATTGTGGATTCTTGGCTAGACACTGCCATGAATTATGGCTATGCTGCGCATGATTTTGTGGGAGCACTGCAATTCTGGGATTTTGCTCTGGCCAGTGGCACGTCTGATGGCAAGATTCGCATGTGGGATTGTAAGTAGGATAGTGGTGTTTATGTGGGCATTGCTTGTTGACCTATTTTTTTTTAAAGTGAGAACGGGCCAAGCACACCGTACCTTGCCTGGGCACAGCGCACCCATTACGTGTCTGCAATTTGACCAAGTGCACCTCGTCAGTGGCAGCTTAGACAAGACCATTAGAATCTGGGATCTGCGCACGGGCTCAGTATTTGATACACTGACATATACCACACCTGTGTCAAGTCTCCAGTTCAATGCAAGCAAGATTATCAGCGCAGGCACTAGCAACACGATCGACGTAAGTCTTCAAAGTATGTGATACTTGCTGCATGAATACTGATAACCGCTATTTGAATAGGTATACAACCGCACGTCGTTCCAGCACAGCTCTCTTGTTGGCCACAAGAGCCACGTCAACTCGATTAGATTCCGTAACGATGTCTTGGTGAGCGGTGGCAGCGACAGTATCATCAAGCTGTGGTCCATATAATTTAGATGGTGGTCACATTCAAAAGAAAATAAATTATTTTTCAATTTATTCACTTGTTTCGCTCTTCAGCATAATGAACTCTGTACCATCAGAGATACTTCAGGACGTATTTCGCAAATGTGAGTCAAACAGCGACCTGATCAACTGCTCTCTTGTGTGCAAGCGCTGGAGCTGTCTGGCACTGGAACTACTATGGTACAAACCTACGTTCCATGTGCACTACAACGGCAATTTGCCAGCTCCCTCCTCATGGATCACCTTCTTCACCATCATTCAAGCAACCCAGCAGACAACGTTTCCATACGCTTCATTCATACGCCGTATCAATCTATCGCCTCTATCCATTCTGATCGAAGATTTACACGTCATGACATTGCGATCCTGCAAACGCTTGGAGCGATTAACTTTGGCTGGCTGCTCTAAGCTAACTGATGTTGGATTATGCACACTCATACATGAGATTGGGCCTAAATTAGTGTCGCTCGACCTGAGCGATGTATATCAAGTAACCGATGCCACAATCACCGAAGCAGCAAAATCGTGCCCTCAACTACAAGGCTTTAATTTGAGCATGAGTCGATCCCATCACAGCATTACAGATACTAGCATCACCCTGTTAGCGGCGCAGTGTGTTCATATGAAAAGAGTATGTAAGGTGTAGCTGTGTAAGCCAGTGTATATTAATGCAACCATCGTATAGATCAAACTCAACAACTGCTCTCATGTATCAGATCAATCCGCCATTGCGCTGTCAATTCACTGTCCGAGACTGATTGAAGTTGATTTCATGAACTGCAACATCAGCAGCCAGGCGTTAATATCAATCTTCAACAACAACAGAGAGTTGAGAGAACTTCGACTGAGCCATGCAGATAATGCCAATATACAGATTAACGACACAGCATTCACGCATTCGTCGCTATTGCAACAGCATCCTTCCTATCAGCAGCTGCGACTGGTGGATTTCACTGGCATCTCTCTCATATCCGACATTTCCATCGATATACTCGTACAGGCAGCACCAAAAATCCGAAGTTTGGTTCTCAACAAATGTTCTCTGATTACAGATCATGGTGTATTGTCCATCAGTAAACTAGGCCGGTATCTACACTTTCTGCACCTGGGCCATTGCTCGAATATAACGGATGCATCTATTCAGCGCCTCGCACTCGTTTGCCCACGTCTCCGCTATTTAGACATGGCATCTTGTATCAACGTCACCGATGTCTCTATAGTTGAATTATCCAAACATTTACCCAAACTGAAGCGAATTGGACTAGTCAAATGCAGTCGTATCACAGACGCAGCAATTCAATCATTGGCAAATAATGCTCGAATCACCAATAGCATAGAACGAATTCATTTGAGTTTCTGTTCACGGTTAAGTGTGAAAGCTGTAGCCGAACTGCTGAACAAATGCCAGCGATTGAATCACTTGAGCCTAACACATGTGCCGTCTTTTATGAGGGAGGATTTGCAGCAGTTCTGTAGGTCGCCTCCCAAAGATTTTACAGAACCACAAAGAAATGCCTTTTGCGTTTATAGTGGTACAGGCGTACAGCACCTGAGAGACTATTTGAACGCAATGAGCTTTGAACAAGAATACGGCCACGAAACACTGGATATTCGGCAGCAACAACAAGAATATAACCAGAATGATGATATGATGCTATAATTAGGATAGTGTCTTCAACCGGTTTTATTAACTCCAAGTAAGCAATTCATCACATCAATGATATATATATATATATACACATATACCAGAATGCAGAGTATCTATGAAATAAATAGTGCACCAATCTCAAAGTCTGCTTGTTTATCTGACTAGTAGCCTTATACATTTCTCTGTCATGCTTTATAAGTGCTTGTATTCACATTTCGGCTCAACTGTTCAACATGGCAATCCATTGTCAATATCACCGGCTCTTTAATTGGAGCTGTTGGAGTGAAATCTTTTTGTATTTTACACCTTTCTCCTGTCTTTTCACACCAGCATGGCCAGTCTTCAAGTCGCAACTGACATCGTATCAACCATTTCAACTCTGGAGAATGACCTAGCAGGGATAGCGTAAGATGAGCCAGCATCGCACGTAGAAATAGAGCATACTGACAATCTATAGACAAGCACAAAACAAACTTTTGGAGGTCATATTGAAGGCACAAGCAAGCATTGTACCAAACCAAGAGTTGAACGCCATCAAGTCTAATGTGAGTATGCAGGCATCCTGACGCACAATGAAAGTTACTTATTGTCTATCAAAATAGATGGACAAAGTAGCTGTATACAACACAAAACTACTATCTCTCAAGGCAACCATGTCCATGCTGACAGGAAGATCAAAGCAACTCAAGGACAGAGCGGCAAAATTGCAAGAGCTCAAGATGAAATACTTGTCTGAAATCGACGATATCCGTAAACTAGAAAGAGAAAAAGACCAAAATATTGCTGCCAAAAACAGCCTGTCTACACCTACATTGACACCATCACCAATTGCTCCATCGTCTCCTACAGCCATGCCATCTCCACTCATCCCTTCTGCCACCTCTTCATCCACTACAATACCAAAATTAGTCAAAAAGAAAAAAAAGACCAAAGCAAGACAAGTTCTGATTGATGACGGTGATGATGGCAGGTCATGGACACCAAAGAAATCGCTTAGCCAACAAGACTTGGCGCCGAAAAAATGAAATAAATGCCTTCCTTTACATGTTTTTCATCTTTTTTATTATTTAACAAAATATAAAACAAACTCTTCATTCTCTTAAGCTCTGAGCGCACGTCTATCTTCTTTAGTTTGTGCCTTGAAACCAGTCTTAATGGCAGATACAGAACGAGTAGAACCACAGTGTTCACAAGTAACAAAGTACAATCTGTTGTCCTTGGTCATAATAGTGTTGGGTGATTTACATGTCTTACAGGTGACATATTCGACAATGTAACGACGCAAAACGTTCTCAATTTGCTTTTGTTGGAAACGACCCTTGATAATCAAACGTTGACCACCATCAATAGAACCAGTTGTACCCAATTCAGCAAACAAGAATTGAATGACATGCTCGGCGGGACGATGAAGACGCTTACTAATCTCGGTGACATTGGCGAAAATAGTCTTTTTGTTACCTTCACGATGGATGGAAGGAGGAACAATGGTGTATTTCTTCTTTTCACCAGCTAATTCGGGGTTGTTTTGCTTCAAAATGTTGAATACACGGTCAAGAAGCTATATAACACAGTCAGCATGCCATATTCGCCGTATCCTACACAAAATCCAGCTTACTTCGTCGTAAGAGTAGTCTCTGTCACTCTTTAACCATGCCTCTTCACCACCTGCCTTGCTGCTGGCCTTCTCTTCAGTAGCATCATCCTCATCAGCATTTTCGTCGGCCAAATCAGCTTCGAATTGAGCCATGGACTTCTTCTTCTTCTTCTTTTTCTTCAAACCTCCAAAGTCCAAATCTTCGTCGTTAGCAGCAGGAGAAGCTTCACCTTCGGGAGCATCCTATACGACAGAATTTTAGCGATATTCCATCATCCAAACTGTGCATTTTACCTCTTCGATAGGCTTAGACTTCTTCTTCTTTTTCTTTTTCAAGTCAGCAAACATGGCTTCAGGATCTTCTTCAGCTTGTTCTAATAAAATCATCATGTTAAAATTTGGTCCCACGCGTGTATTTCAGCAGACAATCTAACCGTTTTGTTCGGCATCAACAGGTGCTTGTTCTTCCTCTTGAGCGGGTGCTTCAGCAGTTTCAATATCTGCTTCGAAATCCACCTTCTTCTTGGACTTCTTCTTTTTCTTCAATTTCGAAAAGTCAACCTTTTGTACAAGCACTGGTTAGGTTTTTGGATACAAGGATTAAATGCTGTTTGAATTACCTCTTCATCGTCAAATTGGTCCTTGACGGGTTCTTTCTCGTTATCCGACATGATTGTAGTGTATAAAAAGAGAGAGAGAGAAAGAGTGGAAAAAAAATTGTATTTCAAAATAAAAAAAATTGCTGTTGCGCGTGTGTGCTTTGGTTTCGTCTACGTCACTTTTAACATTGGATGATATAAATGTCGTTTAAACATGCCCAAATGACTCCAGACTAAGGTGGTTTAACGCTGAACATACATTCAATTGTATTCAAGGCTATAACATTTATCGTTTTATAACGAAATATTTGAAGAAATGGGAGATTTGATGACACCAAGAAAAAGTATATAAGCCACCGACTTTAGCTATGATTCCAATGCTGCAATTGCCCTGACCGCAGTACAGAGCTATAATGATCATGTGCATGAATGAGTCATGTTCTATATCTTGCTACAAGAGTTTGATAATGTAGACCATGAATAACGTACCTTATGATCTGCGGTTATCGCTGGTCTCAGTCGAGATCTAGACAGCAACATCTACTTCTATGCTCAGAGAGATCCCAAGTAAGTTAGAGCTATCTCTGGCTGTTTACGTTGGGCAGCTTGCTCTTGCGAGCTTGACATAATTGACTTTTACTAGTAACAATCATCGCGGAAAGTTTTGGAATTGATGATCTACAGTGCTCAACTAAGGAGGTTTTAGACATGATTGAAAGATGAGTTGATCATTCGAATTACTGATATTCTACATGCTGTACAAAGAAGTTTTGAAAATTCGCTTTGTACTAGATGTTCCTCGTCTTAGATTGACCATGTAAATATTTACTCACTATTAAGAAAGAATATGGCTAAAAAGTAAGAGCAATCGTTCGACTTGATCCTTAAAATCAGGGAATTAATGCCTCCTTTAAACGCATGAATAAGAAGCAGTGATTTATTTTCTTTGGCTCATGGATCCAGCTACAGTGCATTGTGAAAAGTCAACATGAAAACTTTCGGTTAATACCGTATGAGAGAAAATATCTTTTGAGAACGCACTAATACCTTCTTGCAATAGTATTCAACTCTTATAACATATATATATATATATATATATGTTACAAGTAAGCCCCAAGCCAAGAGCGCCGATAATTTTGGGAGCACAACACCCTTTCTCGATCGCAGCATTGATTTTATCGAATATTTCAAAGGGAGCGTTTTATATAGATCAGGCATACTTAAAGGCATCGTGAAACTAGTTGATATGTCTGCTATACTCTGGATGTGATATCTGCTGAAGTGTAGTCAGAAACCAATTTGTAACATGGCGACCGCTGAAATGATGACAGCTATTACTTGAAATAGCGCCAATCACGGCAAGTTGCGTACATGCTGTTTAGAAAGCACTTGTAGTAGCATTTGCGAGATACGCACGTCGTTCTACGGCAGTATGATGTACTTGAAATCAGCATTGATTCTTTGATTTATTGTTCTGTAGAGTGGAATTTCAGCTGGATGTCAACCTTTTTGATGGCGTATCTGTTAAAATATGTGGAAATAAACATAAAAAGAAATAAAAAACATGTGTATCGAGCCACAACCCCGACTCTTTCTTTATTTTAATAACATTCGCTTACACACATCTTGGTTAAAAAAGGTAAAAGCATAGATAGACAAAGAATGAACACATTTCTCAACGCATAAACAACCAGAATACTGTCGAGATGAGTGACGTTACGATCCACGAAAGCAACCTCTGCTTTGTTGCACCCATCTTACACCAGCAACAATTGCAACACCAACAGCACTTACAGCAACAACAACAACAACAGCAACAACAGTTGCAGCAACAGGCACAACAAATGCAACAGGTGCAATCTATGCCACAGCATTTGCAACTCCATCAGCAGGAGCAGCAGCAACACCAGCATCAACCCACACCTGCACACCAACAAGATAAGCTTTATTTTGAGACGCTAGAAGAAGCTGAAGCTCATTTTAGACAAGTAAACAAAGAACGAGGCCATTTCTTGGTCAAGCGATCGTCTCAGCTCAAACAGGAGAAGGGTAAAATGTTTCTTTTACTTGAATGTAAATTTGGCGGTGTCTTTAGACCCACAAAGAAGAAGAGTGTCAGTAACCCTAGAGATGCAAGATCAGCCAAGGTGAATTGCAAATACGCAGTTCGTATTACCGAAAAGGACGCACAGTGGGTGGTGAAGCCATCAAAATTTGAACACACATGTGAACCTAAAAGAGGCATTGACATTTACAGTCTTCCTGAAAACCGACAGTTTGATGAAGTGCAAACAAACATCTTTAATGTCATGTATGAAACCAATGCTTCCAATCGTGCTATTGCAAATGCTCTGTCTTCAACAGGAAAGCTCGTGTTTCCTAGGGATATCAAGAATAAAAGAGCTCGAATTAAGCAGGCAACATCAAACTCCAATGTCATGTAGTCGGTATCTAGTATATATAAATCCTCCTCTCTTTACCTTACATCCTCACCCCCCTAAAGTCGTTCGCATTTGATGAATGTTAATAAAGCCGTAAATTCAACGTAGTCCCTGAGACATTTCATAAGGCCTAATTTGCCAAGTATTTGAGCAATGAGGTAAATTGAGCATCGCGTGATGAGGTAGATTGGGTCTCGTATATTGTCTTGGAATAGCTATGTCTGATATGATGGACTATTTACTATTACCTGACACGCTGTGATCTACATACCATTTTATCAACACTTTGATACCATACAAAAACTGAATTCACGACATCTTTCTCTTTTGTCTCAAAATGAATTAAAAAAGGGGCTAATAAATTAGACGATATGTATCGACGTTCTTTTGACATGATACGGCCTGTAGAGTTATGATAACAGAGGACCGACAAGATGGTACCTGAAATAAGATGCTTGTCTAAAGAAATAAGGTACCCGTAGTATTGCCCGAACCAGAATAGCATACATTTAGGAAAAGATTCAAAGTAAATAGCTATTGAAAGTACGTAGAAAACATATGTCATGCTCATTGTCAGCAATAAATTTCATGCACGAACAGTAAGTTTCAGGCATATAATAAGCTACGAATACTATTGTATACTTTGAAGCTTAATATACTGTTTGCTAAAGACCTTTGCTAGCTCTCATTCCGTGCAATGTATGCGCAGCAACTAACATTTTTTCTGAAAAATAAGGAGTGCCATTGCAAGACCATCATCCAGTCAAGACATATCAGCTGCAATCATATCAGAAGACAGTAATCAGGCCACTCAAGTGGTCGCTTCGAAGCTTTATTTCGATATCCATAATAGAAATCATACCATCATACATAGAATTAAAAGGAAGACAAAAGCCAAGCACTACGCGCCATCAAACCACTCGGTAAATCATAGAGAAATATTCATCCACAATTGCATCGTGTTTCACATTTTCCCTTCTCACTACTTCCAATCGTCTACTACGAACCCAAAAATTCAACACTCCCTAGTCGAACAAAGTACCCTAAATAACTTTTACTATCTATACAGCCAACATTCATACGAAATCATGAAACTTTGCATTCTAGGAAAGAGCGAGGTTCCAAACGTGAAAAACCGAAAATGGGGTTCGGTTGGGAAATGAAGCCCATACCACCACGTTTTGAGTTTAAAGTGACGAACACATTCACGAGCATCATGCTGCACATATAATGAGGTGATCGATCTGATATCGCATAGCTACTACTGACTCACTCTTAAGATATCCAGAAACTAAATCTTGGCACTGATTGGGCTTGATACAAGTATGATGCATACTCTCATGTTTCCATCCTTCAGACGCACTACTTCTCATACTAACTATCATGTGCTACCTGTTATACTGCAACTTTGTGAAGAATCAAAATGCGCATCGAACGTTACCTTTTTTTTTTTTTTAATCTATAAAGTATATCAAGTCAAATATGTTTTTTTTTTTTGAGTTTTTAGAGGAAAACGCAGATTCAGCTATCAAAGCTTGTCTGCAGCATCATTTATTATTGTAGATCTAAACATTATGGATAGTTTGGGCCATTTATTGACACTGTGGTGCCAGTTTTCAGAAAAGTACAAAGCAAAACAGATCTGCTTTGGCATTCCCCAGCCAAATTTTGTGATTTTTTGTTTTCAAAGCTATCTCTTGATAAACGAATCCAATCTTAATCAAACTTGTGTGCTCTTGTTTTTCAACAGATAGCCTCAAAGACTTGGGCAACCGCTCAGATATTCCTGTGTCATCATTGAAGATCAACGCGCTTTTACCACTGTAAACATAAAGAAAAAAAAAATGCAATCCCATTGTGTAGAGTAAATAAGGGGAAGCAAATCTAGTTTATAGAGATAGTTGATTACTGAATAATAAAAGACTCAAGAGAAAAAGGCACCCAAACGCTTACGTAGCTATATCGTTATTTTTGCAACTGTAATGGCTCAATTATTGAACAACAGGGAGAGAAACTAATTATACCAACATTAAATGTTCTGGCGGGCATTGGGCTTTTATTTTGACATGGTATAGTTTTCACCTTTTTTTTTTGGATACTATTGTTAACGATACATTCATTGCTTCCAACAAACTTGTGCTAAAGCAGCACTTTATATGCAATAGCTTTCTCACATAATCAAAATATAGGACACCTCTTTCCTGAAATCAAGTAATGAAAATCAAATTGGCATTAGTGAAGAATTTAAAAAAAAAAAAAAATCGGATCATAAATTAACCAGATCATTGGCGCATAGGCCAAGTAAAATTAATCTAGACACTCGTGTGCAATTCAGGGACAAATGTGTCAAAATTTTACATAGCGAGCTATACTAGTTCTGTAGATCAGAATCTAAATAAACTCTATATTACAGACCACGCAACAATTATCATGGTAATTGTCAAATGATCAAATAACTAACAGAATAGGCATATTACTAATTTCACATCACCTTGCTCTCGAATACAAAAAGGACTTGGATTGCATCTTTTGCTTTCTCCCTTTCTAGTAAAACACGCCCAACTTTACTTTTTACAGATACAAATGGGCCCTCAAACTAATGTATGATGCCACTGCAATAGTATTCTGTATACGTATCCAATTAAGTTTGCACCATAGATCACAATACCCAGATTAACCTAAGCGCATGTCCTTGTTTGTACCGTATGCAAAACAGTCTAAAAATGATGAGTAGTGCAACGATCGTTTTATGTTAGGCTTGACTTGCTATGACACAGTGTGGTATCTGTTTATAAAGCTGATTTATTTGTTTCAGCAGGCGTAATGCGCATCAATCAACCAGGCTTAAATATAATTTCCTTTAATCATCTGCATCGCCATCTTAGAAAGTATGCCCTGAGCCATGCCATTCAACCTTTTTGCCCTTCAGACACACTCTTTTTTTTTTTTTTTTTTTTTGACATGTACCTATCATGGAAGTTCTATGATTATGCGTGTGAAAAATATACCATTCATAATAATGGAGGATATTTTAAATGACTAAACAAGATTGCTGTGATTTGAATAAGCGCACATATCAAAAAGGGGCCCCGAAATGGAAAGCGACAACTTTCTTTTGCTTTTTTATCTCTCCACAAACTACATTACTACAAGTCAAGATGCCCAAACCGCTCATTGTACAATTCACGCCTATCAGATCTTGTCTCGTCAATTTGCCAGGCAAATGGGTGAATGCCTTGTTGGATCAGAAAAAGGTAAACAATACACGGTATAGCAACACACGGAAAACTCATGCAAAGTACGGTTAGCTGCCTCAAAACGTTATCTTGGAAGTAGTAGGCGCTTCCACCAATGCAGCAGATAAGTCGCCAGCGAAAAAGATATACTGTGGTTGGTCTGGCGAAGCATCGAAGCCTTTACAGCCCAACTCTGTCTTCATTCATGGTGCAAATGGAAAGCTTGATGTTTTGGAAATGGACCCCCAGTGGGGCATGGCAGTGGGATTGCAAGATGGACAAAAGGTATAAATAGATTACTGTGCATGAGTTCAATGGCTAAAGGCATTGTGGTTAGGTCAATGTTGAATTTTGTAGAAATGTGCCTCAATGTGCTACTGTCCATGTTGAGCCGTTGACTGAGGATGATTGGGAGATCTTAGTAAGTAGCCACACACACACCTTGAGCGAGAGAGACTGGATGCAGTTCTGACGCAGGTAACAGGAATTACATGCTGGCTATGTGGAAGAAAATTTGTTGAGTCAAATTCGAGTGGTATACGCAAATCAAATCATGTGTGTTTGGATCCATGGCAAAACGCTGGTTCGATTAGCTGTCGCTGAACTAGATCCCAAACAGGAGTTTCTCAAGCTGACCAACCAATCCGAAGTGATTGTTGCACCCAAAGTTCGCAGACAGGCTACAGCAGCTGAAGAGGTATCTGATTTGCAATCTCAACAGCAGCTCAAGAAGGTGCAGCCTTCGATTGGTCTTCGTACATGCACTGCAGTTGGCGTGGATGCTCTCTCTGTCAAAATCCACCCTGATTCCATGGGAGTATTGGGTCAGCAATGTGAACGAGTTCGACTGACCAAGCTTGTCCCGGCATTCATGTCCAATGCAAGCAAAAAGAGAGACGAGGACCAGCAATCTCAGGAAATGGAAGAGTCACCAGTAGCTAAAGCCGTTTTTGCAAACGTGGTAATTACCAAGGAGGTTCCTTTGCGACACATTGTGGTTGGATCTGTACTGAAAGATACGCTGGATATCAAGGATTTTGACATGGTCAAGTAAGTGATGCAGAGCGACTGATAGAGTGCAGCATCTCATTTTCTTGGGTGTGTGTTTAGGGTATCTACCATTGGCATCAAAAAGAATACTGTTGGATCTTTGATCTTGAAGCGATTTGTTACATCTGCAGCATCTTCATCTATTATTAAATTGGGTCTCGAAAGTGCTCAACAACAAGCTCAGCAGAAATTGGCTTTGGAGAATGAGACTATCAAGGCATTGCAGGAATGGCTGTCTCAACAGAGTGGCGAATTCACTCTGAGTCAGGGCATGTTGTTGAATTTGAAAGTGGACGACAAGCAAGAACAGTTCCTTGTTCAATTAGGAGCCAAGAAGGGGCTATTCAGCAACGGTAGCAGTAATGTACCCATCGACGCTGAGCAGTACATTGTAGCAAACAGCAAGCAAAACATCCCGATTGAATTTGCTGAGGATATTCAAAAGCAACCCACTGCAGCTGACAAGAAGGAAAAGGCGTCTGCCGAGATTGTCCTGGGTGGTGTTGAAAAGGTGTTGCAAAAGATTGAACAGTATACATTGGCCAATCTTTCTGAGCGCGATTTGAAGGACACACTGAGCGTACCTGGATCGGGCGGTGTGCTTGTTACTGGTACTCATGGATCTGGCAAAACGAGCGTTGTAAAGACCATTCTCAATCGCGTGCGATCATCTTATATCTATACCATGGAGATCAGTTGTTCAGAGATTGCCGATGAAAGGATACCCGTATTCAAGGAAATGCTGCAGAAATGGTTTGATGAAGCTGCCTGGCACGGCCCCTCTTTGATTTTCTTTGACGATTTAGATCGACTCATCCCTGCCGAGGTTGAACACGCGGATTCTACTCGTAGTCGTCATTTAGCTGAGCTCTTTGTAAGCATGGCGCAGATTGCATGTCAACGACACCGCATCATGATGATGGCCACAGCCCAGCAGCAGCAATCGCTTCATCCTGCTCTGATTACCCACCACATATTCAGCGAGTTGAAGCATTTGCAGCCACCCAACCGCGACGAGCGCAAATTGGTAATAGCATGTGTTGTGATGTTGAGCGTAGGAGCTAAATCTCTTATTAGATCATGCAAGCCATCATGTCTCATGGCCCCAGTGTTTTGACTGAGAGTCTCCCTCATATCGATCTGGTTTCAGTCGCATCAGAAACTGAGGGATTTTTAGCAGCGGATATTAAAGCCTTTATCGAGAGAACCGTGCATGAGGGAGCAGTGCGTAGCATCAAAAAGAAGCTGGATGATATCAAGCAAGGCGAGATTGAAGATGCAGCCAACAAGCAGGACTTGCGATTGACGCAGGCAGATTTTACCAAGGCACGCGAAGGTTTTGTGCCAACCTCGCTTCGTGGTGTTAAACTTCAGAGCTCAGGCGTCAATTGGTCAGATATTGGAGGTAAATCAGATTTGTCACACCACATTGGATAACGAGTTGTTGCTTATAATGCTCTTTATTTTTGCTTAGGTCTCAATGAAACTAGAAAGGCATTATTAGAGACTCTGGAATGGCCCACCAAATACGCGGCTGTCTTTGCCCAATGTCCTTTGCGGCTGAGATCAGGGTAAGTAAGGGACATGCGGATCAAGTGCTCGGCTAACAGCTTGCATCCAGTCTACTCTTGTATGGCTATCCCGGCTGCGGCAAAACTCTATTAGCATCTGCAGTAGCCAAAGAATGTGGCTTAAACTTTATTAGTGTCAAGGGTCCTGAAATTCTAAACAAGTACATTGGTGCTAGTGAAAAGTCTGTGCGTGATTTATTTGAAAGAGCACAAGCAGCCAAGCCCTGTGTACTATTTTTCGATGAATTTGATTCGATTGCGCCTCGCAGGTAAGATTGTGCTTGTTTTTTTCAGCTTAGCATATTTACCTCGTTCTTGCTTTACAAATTCAGAGGACACGATAGCACTGGTGTAACAGATCGCGTAGTAAACCAAATGCTGACACAAATGGATGGTGCAGAAGGTTTAGACGGTGTCTATGTTTTGGCAGCTACAAGGTTTGTGCTTGGTGACATATTGAATAGTACATGCATGCATAACATATTGAATCTCCCTTTATTAGTCGCCCTGATTTAATTGATCCAGCTCTACTCCGCCCAGGTCGACTTGACAAAGCACTGTTATGCGGTATGCCCACATTTGAAGAGAGATTAGAGGTACTACAAGTAGATGAGCTGGATTTGTATGTACAGTGTGTTAATGTTGAATAGATTCTCGAAGCTCTTGCTTCGAAAATGCAATTGGCGGCAGATGTCGATCTAAAGGTATATGCCGAAAAAACTGAAGGATTCTCGGGAGCAGATCTTCAAGGGTTCTTGTATAACGCACACTTGGAAGCTATTCACGGTGCAATTGATATGGATACGTTCAAGGAGGCACAAAATATCAAGTCAGCAAACAAGGCCAGTAGCGATAAAAGTGATTTCGTGATGAATCAAACCAAAAAGGTGCCATTGACATTAGCCGAGAAAGGACATATATCACAGCGAGTACGTATATGCACTTTGTGCGCTTGGTTTATTGTACTCACTGGTCTCTCTTTTCTAGTTGGCAATGATCAAAAAGGGGAAGCTGTCATCATCATCATCATTGAAGGATGCGACAGATTCAAATGACAAAAGCATGCCATCTGAGCATAGCAACGAAGCTAAAATTACTCGCAGTTATCTCGAGAAATCTCTTAAATCCACTAGACCGTCGATTACTGCAGAAGAAGCACATCGATTAGGATTGATTTACAATGAATTTGTTACTGGAAGAACCGGTGAGCTTCCAAATGGTGAAGGCGATAAAGGCGTTGGCAAACGTTCCACCCTGGGTTAAGAATCAATGCTATAAATAACTGCTTATCCTCATACTATCACGAATGATTTCAAATCCCCTTTTGCTCTTTTTGCCTTTCAGCCTATTTTACCCCTTCACATAATAAATCCCCCCCTCCCCTCTTTTTTTTTTTAAAAAAAAATTATTTTTGCTAGATCTCTTTTTCCGTTCTCCTCTTTCTTTCTTCCTTTTCCTTCCTCTCTCTCTCTCTTTCTCTCTCTCTCTATCACTCTTTTTTTTTCTTCTTCTCGTGATAGCTCTACTCGGAGAAGGCCAAAATAAGTCTATAAAAAAAATAGTATATTTATATCTTTTTTTTTTTTTTTTTTTTTTTATCACCACGACAACAAATAATTTACATTTAGCGTGATAAAAATAATTTTTTAAATCTTTTTTTATCACCTTTGGTTACTATAGCAACCATTAAAATATTGCCTTCTTCATAAGCCTTAATTCATTAAACTATGGGTCGTAAGAAAATCAAGATCCAACCTATCAAAGATGACCGTAACCGACAGGTAAAATATAAACCATTACTGTATCATATACCAAAAAAAGAAAGCTAAACTTTGTATCAAAAGGTTACGTTCTTAAAGAGAAAGCATGGATTGATGAAGAAGGCATACGAATTGAGCGTTCTATGTGATTGCGAAATCGCCTTGATCATATTTAATAATAACGGGAAACTGGTACAATACGCCAGTACTGATATCGACAAAATTTTGATGAAGTACACCGAAGTAATAATGCCCTCAAATCATCAACCAGACGTTTTACTGACGTGTTTTTTATTCTAGTATAATGAACCACATGAAAGTAAATCGAATCAAGATTTCATAAACTCATCTGATCAAGACGAACTGATAAAAGAAGATGAAGATGACGATATCGGTGGTGGTGGATCAAATCACAATACAAGCTCTGTAGGTGGTAGTGCCAGCGCCCAAGGTGGAGATGATGATAATATGGATCAAATGATGATGATGAACCACAGCAAAAAGAACATGTCGACCGTAACTGTGCCTACCCAAGCAAACCACAAATCTGCCATCATGTATTCCCAACATCATCAGCAACAGCAAACACCTCCACAACCCCAAATGAACCAACAAATGTACTATCCTCAACAGCAACAGCAGCAACAGCAGCAGCAGCAGCAATTGCGTTATGGCCATCCTCAACCACAGCCACAACCACAGCAACAGCAAGTCGGTTATGACATGTATAATATGCCTCCTCAACAACCACAGCAACAGCAACAACCTATGTATATGTTTGGCGGTGCTGGAGCTCATCAGCAGCCTTCTCATCACCATCATCCTCAACATCCTCATCCACAACAAGGTCATCCCCTACCTCATATGCCTTCTTCTTCCTATGCTATTCTACCTCCTCAGCACCAAACGCAGCAATACCACCCACAACCACAGCAACAGCAACATCATCCTCATCAATACCAACAGCCACAGCCACAACGTCAGCAGCAATATTCCGTCAGCCCTCAGCCATCTGCACAGCATAGTAGACAAGCTTCTTTACAATATGGCTCCAACTTAAGCACAGTATCATCACCAAACGTGGGTCCTCCTGCCAGCCCTGCCATGTCAACACATAGCACTGTCAGCGCAGGTAAAAAACCACCCAAACTACGAGTCCAGATTCCCGATACTGGCCCAAACGACTCGCCCAATCCAACAAAACATCGACATCAATTGAGCGTATCGTCTATATCGTCGACTACATCAAGCGTGAAAGATGAAATGGTAAAAGATGAAGCAAACAGTGCTCAGCAGCCTCCCCCTCCTTCATCCCAGCCCTATTATCGACAGCCTGAGCCAGGCCCTCCGTCAGCTTTACCGTCTCAATTTGCTCAAAACTTGCCTTCACCATCCACGTTTTATCCAGAATTCTATCAACAAAATGAGCTGCCCAGTCCATTGAACTTTTCATCAACACCCATCACTGCAAACAATCATAATCATAATGGAAGTGGAAGTGGTGGAGGAGGAGGTGGAGGAGGCAATGCATTCAACTGGCCGCAACCAGTCCCTCAGCAACGAGATTATAAACCTTCGCCATTAAAACCGGAATTGCCGTAAGTGATACTGTTATCTCTGTTTTCTACATGAACTGATTCTTTTTTATCATAGTGACAGCAAGAGAAGCTTTGACAGTGTAGGCGATGAAAGGCCCAATACTAAAAAATCGAAATCATAAAATGCTCCTTTTCTCTCATTTACAATATGCAACAACGAATACACCTTGAAAATAAAATAAAAACTGCTTATATTTTTATTAAACGTCTTTCATCGATTGAATCATGCGTATGTAAAGTATGCGAAAAAGCCAAGATTTTGGCATGTGTGGATTATGCTTGGCGAGAATTTTGTGAACGACACACATTTTGGCTGTCATGTTACTGTTGAGTTGTATGACAAGGAAAAAAAATGCGTTAGATGAGGGTTCTCTCCTACGGCCATCCTTTCCCATGCTTACCTAATTGATTGTAGGAGAAATAGCATTGATTCGAAGATAGCAAGTACATTGGAAATTGTAGATACAGGACATTATCATTAAATAAATGACTTCTGCACTTGCAATTGGGGCGACAGCATGTTGATTCACGAAACCGTTTGATCTGATCCACACGAAAGACGACAGCCATGAACTATTTAGTAAGAGTAATTTAGCAGAAGGTAACTGCAGAATATTGTATAGTGAATACTTAGCTTTGAGGGTACCCTTAGAACGACATGCTGCATACCAACATACCATTTGAAAGCAATGACAATACTCTTTTCCCGTCCAAACATCCATGGTTACTTTCCCTCCTGTTTGCGTTATGCAAACTTCAGGTAGCCCTGTTATAGACGGATGGTTTTCAGCAACCATTTTTCTACATCAATAAGAAGCTGCCCACATGACAGACCCAGAAGCCCACAGCTTGTGCTGGAACTAAAGGAACCTTCCGGCTAGGCCAATGGCAAGTGATTTTGTGTGTTCCTCCCATCCTGACAGATTTCAGACCGACACTGGCATCAACAACGGACAAACCTGGTATGGTTTGATTCGACATTGTAGGAAGCTGCCTACATGACAGACCCAGAAGCCCACAGCTCGTGCTGGAACTAAAGGAACCTTCGTGCCCACAACAAAAGCCCTTTGCAAAGATGAATTTGGAAACAGAAAAAAAGAGGCGTCGTCTTTGGTCGCAAATTGATATGCTGTATCTTCAATGCCGTCCTAAGGGTTGCTTCTACAGTTGTGCTTTGCTACAACGTTTGATCTGATCCACACCATAGACAACAGCCTTGAACTATTTAGTAAGAGTAATTTAGCAGAAGGTAACTGCAGAATATTGTATAGTGAATACTTAGCTTTGAGGGTACCCTTAGAACGACATGCTGCATACCAACATACCATTTGAAAGCAATGACAATACTCTTTTCCCGTCCAAACATCCATGGTTACTTTCCCTCCTGTTTGCGTTATGCAAACTTCAGGTAGCCCTGTTATAGACGGATGGTTTTCAGCAACCATTTTTCTACATCAATAAGAAGCTGCCCACATGACAGACCCAGAAGCCCACAGCTTGTGCTGGAACTAAAGGAACCTTCCGGCTAGGCCAATGGCAAGTGATTTTGTGTGTTCCTCCCATCCTGACAGATTTCAGACCGACACTGGCATCAACAACGGACAAACCTGGTATGGTTTGATTCGACATTGTAGGAAGCTGCCTACATGACAGACCCAGAAGCCCACAGCTCGTGCTGGAACTAAAGGAACCTTCGTGCCCACAACAAAAGCCCTTTGCAAAGATGAATTTGGAAACAGAAAAAAAGAGGCGTCGTCTTTGGTCGCAAATTGATATGCTGTATCTTCAATGCCGTCCTAAGGGTTGCTTCTACAGTTGTGCTTTGCTACAACGTTTGATCTGATCCACACCATAGACAACAGCCTTGAACTATTTAGTAAGAGTAATTTAGCAGAAGGTAACTGCAGAATATTGTATAGTGAATACTTAGCTTTGAGGGTACCCTTAGAACGACATGCTGCATACCAACATACCATTTGAAAGCAATGACAATACTCTTTTCCCGTCCAAACATCCATGGTTACTTTCCCTCCTGTTTGCGTTATGCAAACTTCAGGTAGCCCTGTTATAGACGGATGGTTTTCAGCAACCATTTTTCTACATCAATAAGAAGCTGCCCACATGACAGACCCAGAAGCCCACAGCTTGTGCTGGAACTAAAGGAACCTTCCGGCTAGGCCAATGGCAAGTGATTTTGTGTGTTCCTCCCATCCTGACAGATTTCAGACCGACACTGGCATCAACAACGGACAAACCTGGTATGGTTTGATTCGACATTGTAGGAAGCTGCCTACATGACAGACCCAGAAGCCCACAGCTCGTGCTGGAACTAAAGGAACCTTCGTGCCCACAACAAAAGCCCTTTGCAAAGATGAATTTGGAAACAGAAAAAAAGAGGTGTCGTCTTTGGTCGCAAATTGATATGCTGTATCTTCAATGCCGTCCTAAAGGTTGCTTCAGTTGTTGTATGTTGCTTCTTCAAAAATTCTCGTGTCAATATAGATGGTTTATATGCATGGAGATTAACTACTGATGAGTTCGTTTTTGCTAAAAGTCTAGGATAATGAATAGTTGTTGGCTGAAAATTATTATACTGGAGTAGGTAACACGTCACAATAATGAAAAAGAAAAATGACGCGTCATTCAATTTATTTTGTTTGTACGATTCAATTTATTTCGTTTGTACGATTCAATTTATTAGTATTGTATATTCAACACATTTAATCAATGAACGGATGCAAGCTTATCAACGTATATCTCAATCAAACACGTCAAAAAGACTGGGATTTTAATACGGCCGTTAATTTGGTTAAGAGTGAGAATAACCACACCGACGAGCAGGCGTTCAGTAAGCTTGATTTGATTCTGAAAGAAAATGAAATCAACTGGGAAAAAGCATCTCATTGGAGAAACAATTGGAAGTCGCTAATCAAAGCCTATAACAATTCGACCAAGGAAGAATGCAGAAGCAACAGCAGCAGCTACATTGGCACTCAATTTAACACAAACATTAAATCTTTGAAAACGAAAAAGATTGTGAACTATGCGTAAGTACATTGAACGTGATGCTGTTGCTAGATGAAAGCAAACTAACTGGGCTATACAATTTTATCGTTAGTCATACTGCTGTCCCCACTGCTGGTTCTGCTGCTGGTTCCCCTGCTGGTTCCCCTGCTGGTTCCCCTGCTGGTTCCCCTGCTGCCACCACTGCTGTTATTGATGATGAGTATTTTCTTGATGTAACTGTCGCATTTCACGCAACAATGAGTATCTCTAAATGATGCATCTTTTTTTAAGGATCCCTTCGCTGAAGAGCCTCCGAAAATGTCGCCTTTAATTACAAGAAGCCGACAGCGTGATTGGAAATCAGAGGCTGCCTATCAGCCAAAATTACACCTTCAAGAGTAAGTATTGCTTCAATCAAGCCTTTTTTCTCAACTAATCGACTTGATGACATAAATTTAGTCTAATGTTTTACAACATCGCTGATTTCACAAGCACTAACGACAAGGATGGCACACATTGTGTGTATGGTGATAAGCTGGCCAGGGAGAAGAGACTTTATAAGGTCGAATACAAATCAAGAAGAAATATTGCTCGCTATGCTCATGAACTGCTCAAATCAAATGTATTGCTTATTGGTATATTTCACATGTTAAAGGCGATTTATTGACATGTATCTATGTATTCAGAACCAAGGAGGTGCTAAGATGGATTTGAAGTCGCGATTAGAGATGAATAAGCACAAGGCAACTGACAGCAATGGCGCAATTATTTTGGGCATTTGTAATGTCTAGTAAGTCCAATCAACACATATTTATGAGTATTATTGTTGCATTGTTTTAACTTACAATGAATACAGTGTGGAGCTTGAAAATGAAGAAATTTATTTGTACAAAAATGAGGTCAACGAGACGACCTACCTAATGTGCTTTATAAGACCGCTCTATAATCATTTGCTGCGACCTACCAAATTATATCAGTTTCTTTGGTAAGTGGCACGAGCTGAACAACGTGAAAATAAAGCTCATAATACCGCAAAATTTAGGGCGGAAGCTAGCTTACGGTGCAAGAAGGAACATGAAAACGGCATTCTTCTTGAAGAAGGCACTTGTACAACTCCAACCAAGATTGACTGCATTATATTGAACAAGGACTTTGATTTAGAAGTTGCCATCATTGAGGTCTCCGGCCCCAACAAGAAGGTCAATACGACGCATTTTCTCGAGGATAAAAAGAAGACAGCAAAAAATTTGAAATACATGTACAATGCCATTATGTCTTTGAAGGAAAAGCCCTCAATTGAATTCAAAATGCCCATCAAAGTCTATGGCTTCCATGTCTACTGTAAGTTATACAAGTTAAATGCTATCATGACGCTGCTTCTAATAGATTACGGCAGTAAACACCTTGTACACGTACAGCCTGCAGCAACCCACTCTCAAAGGCCCGTATCTTTTCCAGCAGGAGTTCTCTATTCAGCTGTGCCACAACAAAGTTGTGATCCCATCTTTGCCTGGCTTAATTTCTGATCTATGGTTTATTCGAGTAAGTGGCTCAGAGTTGGTTTATTAGAGGTTGTAAGTATTGTTACTGAAAGTAATGCTCATTTCCTACAGGACATATTAGAAGAGCAGCACAAATATATACAGAATTTCGTGTATGAAGAACCCACCCCTGCATCATCCATAGGCGGCTCCGAATCAGACGAGCCATACATCTCTCCAAGAAAAAAACAAAAGGTCAAACAGAACTAGATTGCTATGCATCCCGTAGTAAACGATGTTGTCTCTACAAACGATGATCTTTAGCAGCAAATGAAAAATCCTACAGCTGTATCTCCTTTACAAGGAAATCTAGATATACCCTTTTACCCATCTTGTATAAAATAAACACATGCGAAAGCCTTCGATCAGCATAGTAATACATCTAATCTCACCTTGAACGTCTTTTTTGATTTGGTTCATTTGTCTTTTTACACCTAAATACCCAATATTGACATAACAAGATGGCTATTTGTACGAGGGTCAACATGTTAAGGCATCAAGCCAAGGTTTGAGATGTTGTAAGATAGTAGAAGGGTCTACATCACTTGAACGAGTATAATCAGGAAATCATACTGCAGATCACTTTAAAGCAGCTCTGTGTCTGAAAACTGGTATTGCATTACTCGCTTAAGAGGAGACAAATATTCAAGTGTTTTACTTTTATAGGGAGATCAAAGTGGTTCAAGTTGCATCGCCAGGGAACATAAACAGAGTGTAGGCACTATGCAACGTCAATAAAGCTGGTCTATTGACTCTGCTACTTTTTGCCACGATTTCTTGAATTACCCATTAAATATATATATAGAAAGGAGATGTCAGAACTTCCTGTCAATGCTAATTTTGACCGTGGCTTCGGAACGACGTCTTTACATAAAAGGCAATATCTACCCTAAAGAGTAAATGCAAATTCAAACAATTGAAAAATCTCCTCTCCAATATAAAAATCTCTTTTTTTTCTGGTTCCTCTTCTTTTATTATAAATAACGTACGCGTACAAGACAAAATGCTGGTTAAAGGCACGCTTTTTGTTTTCGGTTTTATATCCACAACGCTTGTCATGGCCGCCGAGCTATTTACTCCTGCTGATTTGATTCAATTAGCCAGACCTGGTGTTCCAGTGACATCGCCTAATGGTACATTTGCTGTCTACTCACAATCTGCATACAGCATTGAGCAGGCCAAGGTAAGCTTATATGTTGCCAGCGCTATTCGAGGTGGCTGACATGCTGCTATATAGACTGTCCGCAATTTGTATCTGTTGAATATCAAGGATAACTCTGTGCAAGAGTTGACCAAGCCCTCATTTGACACTGCCGATACCGAGCCCTTCTTCTTGGATGATCAGCATATTGCCTATTTCCACCACCAAGCTGATTCCGACGACAAGGTAGATCAGCTCCATGTGCTCAATTTAGCCGACAAGGAGTCCTACCGTCTCTCCAATTTCCCAGTTTCAATTGAAAACGTCAAATACAACATCAAGCACAAATTGTTGGCCTTCTCCGCTGCCGTCTACAATGATTTTGAGGATCTTGAAAGCACCGCAGAAAAGGACAAGGAGATTGAAGCCAACAAAAAGGACACATCCATGGTATACGATCAACTGATGGTGAGACATTGGGATGGCTATGTCAAGGAAAAGAAGAACAACATCTTTGTGGTTCAGCTCGAGATCAATGAGGGTGCCAACAAGTATCAACTCAAAGATAAACCTGTCAACCTGTTGAGACACACTGGATTGGAATCGCCCAACTTTCCCCAAGGTGACGCTAGCGACTATGATATTTCTCCGGATGCTTCTCAAATTGCCTTTGTAGCCAAGATCAATTCCGAGGACAATGCATGGCAAACATCTGCTCATGTCTACACTGTATCCACTTCTGGTAAAGACGAGCCTGTTGCTGTCAACAAGGACATCCCTGCCGCTTCTTCCAGTCCTCATTTCACTCAAGCTGGCCAATTGGTCTACTTTCAAATGTACACGCCCCAGTATGAAGCTGATCGTAATCGCATTGTTGTCTATGATCCCGCTACAAAGGAAAGAAAGGTCATTGCCGAGTCCTGGGACTCTTCTCCTCACGAGGTTACCTCCTCTCTTGACGCAAAGACACTCTACGTTACCGCAGAACAAAAGGGCCGCAACAAGATCTTTGCCGTTGACTTGGAAACTGAATCCGTGGATACCTTGACTGAAACCAAGTACGCTGCCGGTTTAGCTGTGCTTCCTTCTGGTGATATCTTTTACGGTGCTAGCTCCATGAAGCATCCTGTTGCTCCTCATGTATTGAATATCGAAACCAAGGAAATCAAGCCATTAGCTATTGAAAGTGGATTGGCCAAGAAACTCGAGTCGATTGAATTTTCCGAGCCTGAGGATATCACCTTTACAGGTGCCATGGATCAAGAGGTGCATGGTTGGTATCTCAAGCCAGCCAATTTCGAGCAAGGTAAAAAGTACCCTGTAGCCTTCTTAATTCACGGTGGACCCCAAGGCAGCTGGAACGACAACTGGTCTACTCGCTGGAACCCTCAAATATTTGCTGGCGCTGGTTACGCTGTTGTAGCCATCAATTTCCACGGATCGACTGGTTACGGCCAAGCATTCACTGATTCCATTGGACAAAACTGGGGATCTCATCCATTCTACGATCTCGAGACTGGTCTTGATTATGTGCTAAGCAAGTTTGATTACCTTGATCCCGAGCGTGTTGCTGGCTTGGGTGGATCCTATGGCGGTTTCATGGCTAATTGGTTGAATGGACACAGCAACAAGTTCAAGGCCCTTGTGAACCACGACGGTGTCTTTTCCACCACCCAAGTTTACTATACCACTGACGAGCTCTACTTTGCTGAAAAGGAGTTTGGAGGATCGCCTGTTCATGCCGACAAGCGGGAGGGTTACGAAAAGTGGTCTCCCTCCAATTTCGTGCAAAACTGGAAGACACCCATGTTGGTGATTCACGGCGGCAACGATTTCAGACTGACGTTTGGAGAATCGCTATCCACCTTTACAGCACTGCAGAGACAGGGCGTTCCATCTCGTTTGCTGTATTTCCCTGACGAGAACCACTGGGTGCTGAAGCCCGCCAACTCACTGAAATGGCACAAAGAAGGTAAACAGAACCCCTATTTAGATTGATTTTCATGATGCTAACGTACGTTGATAGTGCTTGAATGGATTGGCAAGTATACTGCTGACTCTGAGAACAATAGCGCGCCTTCGCTTCACCTCCAAAAGCAATAAATTGATTGTTGTGTTTCGCATTTAGGTTTTTCCCCCTATTTAAATAAATTGGACTTTTAAAAAACTCATCCTTCATATTTACCCTTTTTTTTTTCTTCTTCTTCTTGTTTCTCTCTCTCTCCTGCATTCCTTTATTATGTCTACATCGTTGAACAGCCATGTAGATATCCAGCATAGACCGTCTAGCATGATTGATGATTTGAGGCAAAGGGCATTTGTCGACAAGGCAGACACAGAAGTCTATGGCGTCAACAGATGGGTCAACTCGGTTATTAAACTATATGAGCAGGTATGTAATTGTTATAGAGCGCCATTGTTTGCTGACACCAGACAAGGGAGATTTAGCTATACTCAACAACGACTTGGAGAGCGCATACATCTCGTACATGAGAGGTTGTAGGTAAGATGCCCATACATCACCATGTCTACTACATTGACTGATTTTGAAGCGAGCAGCATCATGGTAGAGATTATCAAATTTCACTCGTGCTATCATCAAGTGAGGCAGGATCCAGTGTTTCTTGGCCTAAAGAAGGTATAATGTATGACGCAGAGACATGCTGACTGCTCACTGACACACAAGCATACAGAGGACCAACGAGGAGATATTTGCTTTACTGCAGGACTTGGCACTGAGAATTGAAGCCTGGTATAGACTATCGAGGCAGCAAAACCAGCTACAGCAGCCCTACTACAACAATCCTCACTTTAATGCCACGACACAGACTGCATCGTATGCCTATATCCCAAGCCATGATCCACGAAATTATCCACACTACTCGTTAAATGATTTGCCAGTAGCAGCAGTACCATCAACTCAGATGCCGCAAAACAGCATGAATCAGTTGGTACAGCAGACAGCCAATCTAAAGCTGTCCGAGAATAATGTGATTCAGTTACCATCATGGACAAGCAACCAGTTTTCAGACATGCCAGTGATTGAACCGATTGAGCTGGCCAAGCTGATAACCACAAAGACGAATCCTCCCAGTGTCTTGATGATTGATGTGCGAACACGGGAGGCGTTCAAGAATGGCTGCATCAAGCATCAGTGGATTATCCAAGTAGAGCCTGTCGTGCTGCAACACGAGTAAGTAGTATGTATACCTCTGTGACGCCATCATGTTGTTGATCCACGCTGTCTACAGTGTCATGACAGTCAAGATCCAAGAATCCCTTCTGCAAAATCCAGAGGCAGAACAGACGTTGTTTGCAGAGAGAGCACGGTTTGATTTGGTAGTGTACTATGATCAGAATAGCAAGGCACTAGAAACAGCATACAAACCAGCGTTCAACATGAGACGGGCATTGGAGTCTGGACAACTAAAACACCCTCCCAAAATGCTGGTAGGTGGATTTGATGCGTGGATGTCAACGGTGGGTGAAAGAGGGATATACAGATTTCCGATACAAAAGGAAAAGAAGCACTGGTTCAAATCGAGCAGTAGTAGCAGTAGTAACAGCACACATTCTTCCAAAGACCATGACATGCATAACTCATTGTACGATTATTTTACTGGCAAGGGTCTTCACCAGAATAATCATCATCAGACCATACAGCCTTACAATAGCAACCCCATTTCCAAACCACAACCTCTTCCCACTGCACCTCGCAAAGAATCACAAACAACACGATATCCAGAGCTTTTGGTACCCAACGAAATAGCCTCACAAACCAAAGAAATAAGCCCGATACCACCCTCTTACCCAAAATTACATAGACGTAGAACATTTATAGATAATCCATTCAACGGCTTTACTACTACCACGAGTAAGCTATACGATGTGCCACCAATGGCCTATCATCATGGACAGACCACCCCGCCACCACCAGCACCTATAGCGGCAAGTACAAACATACAAATGCAGACAAGGCCATCATCTGCTGAACCTACCGTCTCCATCAGCCGACCTTCCGCTTTGGCTGAATTCCATCATGTGTCTACCAACAATATCCATTATTCCAGCAGTCCAGTCATCAGCTCTTCCTTTTCTCAACTTAACTCTGTGGTGACGATAGGAACAACTGGATTAAAGAATTTGGGAAATACATGCTACATGAACTCGATTGTTCAATGCTTGAGCGGCACGATTCCATTGGCGAGATATTTGACATGTAAGCTCCCCTCCCCTCCCCTCCCCTCCCCTGTTTTCTCTCAACATAGATTTGTAGGCTAATGCCACCATTAGCTGGTGTCTATAGACAACATATCAACAAGGTAAACAAAAAGGGTACAGGAGGCGCCTTGGTGGAGAGTTTTGCCGTGCTGGTTCGGTCCATGTGGAGTGAAAACTACAAGTTTATATCGCCCATGACGTTCAGAGAGACCATCATGCGATTCGCGCCTCTTTTCAGGAACAATGATCAGCATGATTCCCAAGAGTTTTTGATATTTTTACTGGACGGGCTACACGAGGATCTGAATGCAAATAGCAGCAAACAACAGCCCTCAGTTCCAGACGATGCTGAATTCGAGAGATTGCCAGACTGGCAAGCGAGCACGCTGTCGTGGGATAGATATCTGGCGACCAATTCGAGCATCATTGTCAGCCTGTTTCAAGGGCAGTATCGCAGTCGACTTATATGCCACACCTGCAAACATGTGAGTTGAACGATGGATTTGACCGTACTAGCGTTTATATTTATGCTCTAATTTCATACGTTAGACTTCGACAACGTACAATACATTCATGTCTTTATCGCTGCCTATACCAAGCAAGAAGCTACGACTGTCAAGTGTCACATTATACCAATGTTTGGACTACTTTGTCAAGGAAGAGACGTTGGACAAGGAAGACGCTTGGCGATGTCCCAAATGCCAAAAGAAAAGGAAAGCAACCAAGCAGCTGACGCTGACTAAATTGCCAGATGTGCTGCTGATACATTTAAAGCGATTTTCAATGGATGGGCACTTTAGAAACAAGCTGGATGCTACAGTGAGATGTGCTACAAGGTATGTAAACAGAGACTCCTTGACATGTCCCTATTTACCGACATGAATCGACTTAGGGGCTTGGATCTTTCGGGTTATGTTCCGATGTCAATGACTCCTTCACCGCCTCAAGATCGACCCTTATTTGTGTATGATCTTTATGCTGTATCGGTAAGTTGAATGAACACACTCTTGAGATCGACGATTGTTTTATAACCTCGTGTATTCTTAGAACCATTATGGATCCATCAGTGGAGGACATTGTGAGTGTGTTGTATCCATCGATGAATTTACTGGCTAATTTTTTTTTTTTTTATGTATAGATACTGCTTGTGTTCGAGATGGCTACAGCGATAAATGGCACTATTTTGATGACAGTAAAATGTATCTGGTGGAGGAGTCAAAAGTTGTGGTAAGTCAATGTTTAGACCCAACTACTATGCTAGTCAACTAACGGACTCGATGGATGATAGACAAAGGCCGCATACAATTTGTTTTATGTTCGATCCAAGATTAAATAGCAACAATCACAAATTTATTATTGGGAATGAATGTAATGTGTTTGATGAATACTGTTTATGGCTCTATATATCAATTTATATATATATATAATGTATGAAAATTAAGAAGAAAGCATAGTAACTGGAGAGTGTGTATGTATAAAAGAGAAGATGCAGAGTGATGTATGATGTAATATGAGAAACTAAAAGGCATATATAAAAAAGCAACGATTCATATGCTTGCAATGAAGGGTGAGGGGGACTGGGGGGGTTATTGTTTAATTAAGACATAATTATTTGTCGTTGGATGGGCTGCAGTTCATGAGTAGATCGAGGCAGGAATCGTAGTATCCGCCATCCATAGAGGATACCGGCGAACCAGTAGAGAGCATAGGTGTCAGTTGTTGTGGCATGGGAGAGTAGTTGATGCTGTAGAAGTCCATATTGTGTGGACTCTGGCTAGAGGATGAGGATGAAGATGCTGATGAAGTGCTATTCCATCGAGGTGTACTACATTCGCTGTTGGAGGATTTCATGATGGGGAAAGGCTGGACAAAGTGGCGTTTGGTGTCAGCGTCGTCAAATGCTGTCATGCGTCTGTTCAAGCTGGCAGTATGAGTGATTGTAGTAGGGTCCATCTAAAGAAGGTAGTGTCAGTATGTGGTGTATTAGGCTATATGCATGTGTGTATAACTAACATACCTGAAAAAAGGGCTGCTGTTGTTCGGCAAGGGTGCCTAAAGCAGGACACGATTTTCTTCTCCAGTCTTCTAAATTCATAAAGCCAAATTCATCAGAGGACGAAGATGAGCAGTTGGATTGATCAATCACAGGCGCTAGTGGATGAATAGGAAACTTGATCGTTTGCTGTTGTCCATTCAACAAATCGTTACTGTCATTGTCAAATATGCAAGAGGCAGCAGCAGCTGTGGCCAAAGAACGCGCATTGTTGCTATCCCATGTCTTGAGGTTGTTGAAGAATTGAGTAAACAATACAGGCGAGGCGTCTTGTTGTTGTTGCTTGGACTCTTTTGCAGCGTCTTGGTCTTGGTCTTCTTCTTCGTTACCGTCTTGTCCTGATTTGCGTCTTAATAATTTAGCTTTAGCTCTGCGGTTTTGAAACCAAATCTGCACGCCGCGAGGAGTCATGTCTAGCTTTTGTGCAAGGATGCGGCGAACTGTCGCATTGGGTTTAGGGTTTTCTAAAAAGGACTTTTCAAGGACCTTTAACTGTGCGCGAGATGTGCGTCTACGATGTTTGATTTCAAAGGGATTATAAAAAGAAGGTCTGAAATCACCATTGGCATCCATATTATGTGGGTGCTGTTGTTGTTGTTGCTGATACGGGTATGCGTGGTATTGGTGGAGGTGCTGCTGAGGATAGCCCAAAAGGTAGCTGTTGTCATTGAGTGCTGATTCCATATTGACAAGATGGTGTCCATAGAAACCGTGCGGTGTTGCAGGTGATGCTGCGTTGAAGGATTGCTCAAAAGGTTGCATTAACATTTCGGGTGACATGATTGTTGTAGGAGACAAGAGTGTACGAGAGAGTGAGAGTGAGAGATGAGTTGAGTTTGGTGGTGATTTGGAATTTGGATCCATGGGATCGTCCTATTTATACTGGAAACCTCAAGCAAGGAGTTGTATTACACAAAGGGGATATATATATATATATATATAAAAACCCACATACATACATACATACATACGTACATACGTACATGTACACACTGAAGAGTATAATACTAGATTTAGAAGGAGCCAAATAACAGTGAGGGGCATCAAATTCCACAGTTAGGGAGAAAACGAGGAGCAGCAAGAGGAAGGAGCAGCAAGAGGGAAACACTGTTTGATATAAGGCGGGATAGAGAAATTTAAAGTTCTATACACGAGATGTGCGAATGATGATTTACTACTTTGCTATGGTGCAATATGATGTATACTAGACCCTGATGTCTCAAATGTTATATATGTCTAACAAGTTTCAGTTAACCAAGTTTCTCCGTTTACTAGCGCATTTCAGTAACAGGATCATGGTCGTTGTTTTCTATTTAGCACTTGTAGCTGACATCTGTAGCCTCACCATGCAATCCAATATGGAAGGCACAATGACAACGAGGGGAGCGGGTCTGTATATGGTCTGTTATGACGCTACAGCAGCACTCGAAACAGGACTTAGGAGAGACCCTTTTTTATATGTATATATATGTACTGCTTGGTATGCTTTTCTCATGTATACTACTTGGTATCGGAGAAACATACATTACAAGTAAAATAGGGACCATTAGTATGTGGTGCATTATGCTGGTGGTTGTTATAGGGGAGGGGGGGGGGGAGAGAGAGAAAGACAGCTAGAGAGGAAGGGCAGTTATAGAACTATATTTTACTTGATCAAGAGGAAAACTCGTCGTCGATCTATGCATCGTTTATGTCGCTTCGTCTGGGGCGAACGGCCAATGGGACAATCATCTATCTATATTTGACAGCAACGTCTTGAAAGCAAATCAGAACCACACTTCTCCTTCATGCTCCCCTTTGAAAGAACAATACCATTACAATTCGATTGCAAAAAGAGTCATATGCACCGGCATCCCTTATGTCAATACATTCCTGGGATAAATCAATCTAATGTATAAGAGCACGAGCGCACGCATTTCAGCTCATCGGCGTGCGTAATGGTAGTATTAGTAGTAGTAGTAGTAGTAGTAGTAGTAGTAGTAGTAGTAGCAGCAGAGAAGGGCTGATGTCAAAGTAACATGTTGTCCCACTACGTTGACAAACGGGTCTTAATTAGTCTGCAACGATGAATATAGACATCGCATACAACAGGAATGCGTTGTGTACATATTCATCCATGTAGTTTGCTACACACAAAAAAAAAAAAAAAAAAAGCTAGAAGGGGTGATTGTCCAGTGTCTTTAGTCATATTTTACATGAAATCAAATCCAGGGCCAATATATTACAATGATTTTGTTAGTATATATGTATAAATACATATATTTGAATAGGGTCTCCTAAATATAGGAAAGAGAAAGAAGCCTTCATTAAGTATATCATGAGTGATCTGGCCCTCCTCCCCCCCCCCTTCTCCTCTCACTCACCCCTCCTTTTCAAAAATCAATATGAGTGCAACATGATGTCTTGCATGGTATTTTGCCACTGAAAAACTATTCAGAATAGAAACCTGGTTTTGAAGACTCTGTTTTTCTTCCGATTTCTTCTATCGTAGTAACCCCTATTGATACAGAGAATACAATGCCATGTTTGTATAAATTGCATGTATGAAGTATTTGGGCTTGCACAATAGCATGTATGGGAATTGGAGGGAAATCACCTACATGGCCTAAAATGAGGAAACAGACGGGCGAATGGATAAATATATATAAAATTAAAAAAAGTAACAACTCTATGAATACAACTCAATAAATTCACTGTATTAAGGATCATCTCGTGCAACAATAAACATGGTGATTTTAATTAATTGTTCGTTTTTACATGAGGAGTACCTATCATAGCAGTGTTTTGAAAGGGGGGGTATAGTGCTGTTTATACATATTGATCAAGTTCATTGGGTGGGGGTACGGAACAATTTAACAGATTTGTTACTAATACGATTTTGATTCCTTGCTAGTTATTTCGTGTGTTGACTGAGGATCTTCTTCGCTTGCGAGAAGAGCTTGTAATAAACACAAGAGGTCTGATTCATTATCAGAAATCACAGAGCCTTTCATCTGTTTGATATCATTTGTGATCATTGCACAATTGTATATCAATTTGAGAACAGGCGGGAACAACAGACGTGGCACTTTGCTCAGAAATTCCAACGTTTTGGCATAGAGAGAACAGACTGTTAAGCACAAAGTATAAATAGGTTATAACTTGTAACTTATAAAAAGTGTTCATTATTAGAAAAACAAGAAAAGACTTATTTGAATAAGTTCAGACACAAAAACTAAAGATTTACTGATCAAGACGAAATCTATCCTATTTATACTAATTCTGAAAGTCAAAAGAGTAATTTATCTTCTGTACAATGTTCATCACGTCTGATGAACCTTGCTGAGATATACTTTAATTATCATGGCTTGTTCCCTGTTGTTCCATAATACAGATATCTTTACCTATCAAGAGCACCTTCGTCTTTACAGACAGTTGAAGCCCTTCTGGCACAACACAGATGCAGATCCATGACTATGATCCATTATCAGCCTTGTAGTATTGACACCTAATATAGTAACTGTCAATAATCGATTGCAAACCTTTCGAATTGTATACACTCTTACCACTGATGATGATACCAATAGACTTGAATTCACTCATTCTGGAATCATATCTTGCAACTAATCGACAATGAGAATTCTTGATCATTTTTGGTAACTTGGTTTCTCTCTCATTCAGTTCGTTTGTGCCGTTTAAGACCGTGATCCGTAGGCTCAACTCATTTAATATGTACGAAAACACAAAGTCAGCATGCTGGGATGATGAGTAGCTTTATATAGTCGAGAATGCTTTCTTTTAGCCAATAAAGTTATGTGTCTTCTAGTGGGTGTACATCGATAGCAGCAAATTTGTCGTATAATCCTCTAAATGTCAGCTACTAAAACTGATTATCAAGTTGTACAATGCAAAGCAGGATTTGCATGAATGAGCTACCTCGCCATTTAGATGATTAATAAGATCTTTGAATCTTTGAGGTCACGATGGGTTTAACAAATGAGCGCTTCCACCATTAACAATTTCCTCCTTCTCGTCTACATGGAAGGCATTGCTCCAGATCGTATCTTTCATGTTGGGGATATATGCATGAGACGGGCTACAATATGGAAACTTGGAATAATAAGATGGTGCTCATGAGTGAATTTTGCCAATAAACTTACTGTGCATGTGTGAATTCCTTTGTGGCATGATATATTATGTGCTCCACATCTCTACCACTCTCTAGCATCCACTTGAATTGTATTTTGCTATAGCCCTCATGTAACTTTTGCTTGTCTGTGGCTAATAGTTTTCGTTGATAGAAAGGGGAAGAAGTTGATAAATTTTGCGCGGTAAAAGATTCTGATTCGTTTTGTGCTACTCATTCTACTAAGGTTGTTCCATCAGATGCTAGAACAGTGTTGATGATACTTCAGTGATTATTGTCAGTTCTTCCTAATGTATATCCAAGGCCTCCCGATGCATCTTTGAAGCGCTTTTTCCATATTCCTCTCTCTATATATATATCCAATGCCTTGCCTTCATATTTCGAGGTAATGAAATCTTTCCCTCCCCAAATCAACAGCCAATGGCCGTTACAATTTCTACAAATGATAACCCGTTAGCTCCGTAGGACAATCATGCGAAAGGATTCATGTTCTTGTGTAGCCTATTCGTATCGAATATCCCATTTTATAGTAGCAAAGATGGTAAAGAGAATGCTAAATGCTATGGGTTTTTGCTATTTGAACAATCGAAAATTACTTCCCAAACAACAAAAGATTACTTTTTGAGCAATGTTGCTCTGCGAACCATCACTTACTGCTTTCATGTACAATTTATCAATTGCAAGCCACTTCAGCTTGATTGAACACTTCAACTTGATCGTAACCCGGTGATTGGGCTTGTCACTTCCATGAGTGGTGACGATACGCATCATCAATGGTGCCACGGACACCCTCATCTTTTCTTATGGGAGAACCGGCAAAAATGTTCTGGCATCTTCTGCAAAGTGCACCGACACAGGTCTGTTGAATGTACCGGCAGAAAGTATTGTTTGGGGGAGTAAAAGTGCTCAGGAAGCAATTTTCGAATGTCTGGGGAAGTAAAATTGTTCAGGGAGTAATTTTCGATGGTTCTCTTTTTGAAATAGAATTTCTGAGTCGCGCTGCATATTGATTATTATTCACAGTTTCTATTCGAGCATTCGAAATTTGCTCCATGAGCAACTTTACTTTGTGCACCATCGTTCAGTGGTATGGGCATTACCACGATTTAAGTGCACAGATATGCAATCAAGTAGTGATATCAAGCACTATAAACTGCGCTAAAATATCCACGACTTCACTTGTAACGGTGGGCATGACTCTCCTACGATGCTCAAGGGCTACATCAATGGACGCAATTCATATACAAGTAGACAGCATACTCCCATTAGCTATTTCTATTCGATAATATGCTATGTCACAGCCAAAATTAGGTACATTTCACGAGTGATTTCTCTAGTTATAAGCTGTTTTATACCTTCAGAATGGCACCAAACAATTGCTCTCAGTTGGCAGTTACTTACTGATGCATTTCCTCTTTTTTTTTGGGGATCGATTGCATCTTCATTTTTTCATGAGCTACCCCTTTTGCAAGACATCAAAAATCAGTTGATGGTGTTTTTGACCCCAAAAATGAAGACTTTTGCTATGGCGTATATAAGATCAAATGGATTCTAGCAATCCAGGGCAACATGTGAAATCACTTTTGTGAAACCTTTATATGCGAAATGTCGGCTTATCAGCCATAAATCGTTTTTCATATTTTCAACAATTGCTCAGTATTGTTAGCCAAAAAGTATAATGTAATTAGCGCCATTAGATGCGTCGTCCAAAGCTACCTCTGAATGTATTAGAAAGTAGGGTGCGGAAATGGTAGTTTATATAGTTGAATCTGCCAAAAACGGCAAAAAAGAACTTTTTGGTCACAAATCGAGCAGGTTTGGAACAGAATTTTTCACCACTGCGATCTACAAAAAATTATTTTAAATCCAGCTGATGCTGTGCTGCCACAGCTGCTGCTGCAAAATGGCTCACCCATGAAAGCAATTGATCCTTTCAGTGGCTAAATCGTGTAGGATGCTATATAATGTCCACTATATATAAGGGAGACTGTACATGAGGCCGCTAAAGTGATTTTGGCACTAACTGATGATCATTATTGACTCGATACATTGTCCAAGATTGTAGCCATTCCCTGATAGCTGTCAACCTCTTGCCAACCTTATAAACCGGGTCCTTTTGGTCATGACAATATGCTGTGGACCAACCATTGATTGTACAGCACTCTTGAATACTGGCTAGCTGTGCAAAAACTAATTGTCAATAGTGTCAAGAGTAATAATTGCCCAAAAAGTACCATTTTATTGCTTGGAGAATGAAAATATCTACTACACAAATAACAACAACGCCCAAAGAAGAAAGGAAAAACTACATCCTAGTTACGATTTTTTTTTTTTTATCTTGCCTTGCTTGGCGAGAGAATCTATCAACAGGTGACGACAGTGGTAGGCAATTTGAGTTGTTCATGTAAGTGTTGAGAGAACTAATAGAGATGTCAATAAGCCCATTAGTAGCGGCTGCCCAGTTCCACTTCAACTCCTGGGCTTGGACCCACCTGAAGACTTCCATGCTGAGGTTCAACATGCGAAATTTTACAACGATTGTCAGGACGCGCTTCCATTTAAATTTGTATCAACCGCGTTTTGAATTCTTTGCTCTTGTTCCTTTTTGCTATGAGTAATCCCAAGCAAGCTGTCCACCCATTCTTTCAGTCTCGAAAACCACAAAAGTCTCAAAAAGATAGCTCACCGCCTATTACACCTACACCTAAAAAACGAAATGCTAAGCTCACACAAAATGGCATTTCCACAACAGACGCAGAAATGACATCAACAACAACGCCTTCGCCTCCACCAGCGTCAATAAGGATGACCAGGTCGCAGCTACTAAAGCAGCAGCAAGCAGCACCTTGTGTTGATGAATATGTCAAGACTGGAGAGTGCTCCACGCCATATTATGTTCCCATAGCAAAGCCAAAGTTTTACTCTGATACAGTAGAGTTTCAGGAACAACTAAATCACGAAGCATCCTTTGATTACTATGGCAAAAAACGAACCAACAGGAAGAAGCAATCATCAAATGACCATGAATTCTCGAGAATGAAGCGTCGTATCTTTGGGCATGGACACATTACCGATAAAGCATTTGAACCTGGTTCCTTTCGGTTTCCAATGACAGATCTCAAGACAAACATGCGGCAGTATATCAAGGATCATCAGCATCAGTATTTCCAAAAGCTTAAGCATCAGAGAGAAAATCGCACCAAGTTGAGTGGAAGCCATCGCACTGCAGATGTCAAAATGCCCTTGCAAGTGTTAGACCAAGATCAAGTGGAATCGCTGCTGAATACAAGTTTTCCAAACTGGCACACATTTTCATCCTGTGTATTGTTACTGCAGCTTATTTTTGACAAGAATCGACCCCCCGATAACAGCAACAAACAGTGGGTCGATAAATACAGACCACGCCATCTCAATGGATTGCTGGGCGAGCGACATAATTATCGATATCTCAACGACTGGCTACATCAAATGAAGATTGAGCCACTTTCAGCACCTAGTTCTACTACAGACAAGACAAAGAAGCGTCGGAAAAAGAAGCACAAGAAGCTTGTAATGCAGCACGATGTTGATTTCGATGATGAGGATGCATTTTTAAAGAGTTTGTCGCTTTATGAAGACGAGAATGATGAGGATTTCATGATGAAACCCGGTGGTAGAAAGGAACTCAAAAAGGAGTCGATGCGATCAAACATTATACTGTTGGTGGGGGATCATGGCATTGGGAAAACAGCGTCGGTGTATACAATAGCAGAGCAAATGGACTACGAGGTGTTTGAGATTAACCCTGGATCGAAACGATCGGGCAAAGATATCATGTCGGCAGTAGGCGAGATGACTAAAAGCCATTTGGTGGCATTTGGCATTGCACCTCCAGCATCAGCGGGATCACTGTTTGTGGAAAGGCCTAGCAGTAATAGTAGCACAGATACAAAACCGGGCAAGAAGAAAAAGCTGAACCCTAGTCTTCGATCATCGTTCTCAACGACTACTGCCTCAAAACCGACCTTGAAGGATTTTCTAGTGAAAAAGAAGCCATCAGCAGCCACTTGCAACGTATCCGCAATAGCACCACCAGCAACAAAACAAAGTCTCATTCTACTGGAAGAGGTTGATATGCTGTTTGAGGAAGATAAAGGGTTTTGGGCAGCTGTGATTGACCTCTCGCAAACGAGTAAGAGGCCTATTATCATGACATGCAATGGTAAAAAGCTTCTTGTGTGCATCAATCCCCAGTACTAATAGTAAATGTTTCGTAGATCCCGAGCAAGTGCCTATCGAGAACATGTCTCTGCAAGTGATTATTGATATGAAACCACCCGCTGAAAATGAACTCCTGGCTTATCTATGGCTGATTTGCTTTGCTGAAGGATATACTGTAGATCCTGCTGATCTCGTGTGTCTGGTCGCATTTTTAGGGAGAGACACTCGACAATTAATTCAGACATTGGAGCTATTTGCTGGACAAGGTATATTTGGACATTATCTAGGCATCAACAAGCACATGGATCTTCTGGAGACAAAATCTAGATGTGTGCGATCAAGAGTTGCTATTGATACGTTTCGTTTGGTTCGCTGTTATCAACAATTGGATGGCTATACCAAACAGGAAGAGCCTAATGAACTGGATGACATTGAAAGAATACTAGAGAACAATGCCTTTATCGACACATGGCTAGGATGGAAGGAGAATGGAGCCACGATGCAAGAGTGTGTGCAAGATCAACTGAACGGATACACAACACTTTGGGTGGAGGACGATGAAGATAACCCTTACAAACATGTCAACAAGGAAATTGAATGCATCACAACAGTTTTAAACAATGCTAGTGTGGATTGGATCATGAATGAAGAAAGCCATTGGGATGAATTGTGCGATGCCAAATCTCTTAATTATGAAGACTATAAAGAAGCCATCGATACGCTACTACCTGCACGACAGCAATATCAGCCCAATGAGAGTATCATTATGATGGAGTACATACCGTATATACAACAAATGACTGTGCCTTTGGATGAACCATCCAAATCAAGAACTAGGTCCAAGCGCAAGCGACTACACCTCCCGTTGAGCCAAGATTCTGTAGCAACACTGACCAATCATAGACCACTCATTGACGAGGTAAGTGTAGCGACAAAGTGTAATAAGCTCTGTGCCTTCTCATCCATCAAATATATTTCTAGACCCAAGTTCATATACAACTTCTGTTCAACTTAAAAAATGGTTTATAAAGGCCATGTATTGTTGTGAAATAAATATTCCTTGATGATGATGATGATCGTCCTTTCCTACAAACGTGTATTATCAAGATATTTCTACTGTAACCCATGGCTGCTGGTCGTTCCAAATGCACTGTTGTTGGTAAATGGTACCAAAATTCAAGCACATAACTCAACATAGCACTGCTGTTTCATGAAAACTATTCACAATCGAAATATGAGCGATGCGCTCTTATTCATAAACGAACAAGATGTGCATAAAAACGTTGTTTTTTGGCACCTCTAGTAGTAGTATAGCAGTGATACCGGAGCTTAAAACATAGCGTATTATTATGGCAGTGTTCAGATTGAACACGATTCATACCCAAAAAAAGCATTTTTTCGGTTTTTGCCAGGTTCAACTATATAAGTTGTGATTTTCGCCTCCTACTTTCTATTAGATAATGGGAAGGATGGGGAGGCCAACGAGAGCTTACCGGGAGAGAGAGGATTTCTGCTTAGGCTTCTTGGGTGATATGTTGGGCGTCGAGACTTCTGAATTGGAACAAGAGGGGACATCATGTTCAGAGCTAGCTTCCAAGAAATCATCAATCTTTGAGAACATTTCGTTGTACAAGCGAGGCAAGTTGAGGAGAAGCGAGAGAAATGCTAAAATTTGGTTTCGGAAGAGGCCGGTGGAGGTAGGGATATCGATTTCTTTTCGCAAAGAAAAACAAAGAAGGCGTCAGTGGCTCTTGCAAGGCTGTAAATGAGTATCTGGTTCTGGTAAACTTGGACGCCATACACTTTGATCTTTTTGAATGTGATGATATCAGGGTCTTTGTAGATTTTTCAATGGCCTTCAAAATGGGCTTCAAAATTTTAGCAATCTTCACTCTGTCGCCCAAGTAGTGATTCTTGTTGACCTTGTGGTTTGGTCCGGATACCTCAACAACACTCATAGCAAGATCTAAGCGTTTATAGTACATGATAGTATCAATTTTTGGTCCAGAGTCAGCAGCCTCATCATCATTTGTGTTCTTGATAGCGCATTTCAAATGTGATTCACCGAGCCTGAACTCGAATGGCACGTTGTGTAATGCTTGCTTTAAAAGAGGGTAAATGAAGAAGAAGGTGTACTCTATTTCATTCCAGGCACCAGAGAATTTGTTTTCATCAACGAAAATAGCACCAGCGCTGAAACAAGGATATGTTAGTATTATATCCCTTCAAGAAAACATCAAGAAGATATCTTTTAAACTTACCAAAACTTGATCATCTTGTAAACAGCTTCTTTGAGAAGCGTGAGGGGAGTGCCATTAGGCAAGGCTTTTATAATTGCCTTGGTTTCCTTAAGAGCATCCATGAGTGGTTTGTTTTCGCTTGCTTTTCTAATGTTCTTGATAAAATTCACCACTACTTGATCAGTTTTGAATTCAACTTTCATGTCAGAAATATACTGTTTGGTCTGAGTGTCATCGAGGGCTTGACGAACGGCTTGCTTTTTGCTTGAAGTGGCCAGATCAATGATGTGATAGTAGAGCAAACTAATAGTTACCAATAAATGTACTATCTTTTAATTTCTCAGATATTTTTACCAAGTACTTACTCCTTTTTATGCAAATCATGTACATATTTCAGATTTTGCTTCATAGTCTCCAGCTTGTTAAGGATAACAGTATTGGTCAAACTGAGCACCTCGCTACTGTCCTGAAACACATCCTATTTTAGAAAGGGTGTTGCTATTTGAACAATCGAAAATTACTTCCCAAACAACAAAAGATTACTTTCTGAGCAATGTTGCTCTGCGAACCATCACTTACTGCTTTGATGTACAATTTATCAATTGCAAGCCACTTCAGCTTGATTGAACACTTCAACTTGATCGTAACCCGGTGATTGGGCTTGTCACCTCCATGAATGGTGACGATATGCATCATCAATGGAGCCACGGACACCCTCATCTTTTCTTATGGGAGAACCGGCAAAAATGTTCTGGCATCTTCTGCAAAGTACACTGACACAGGTCTGTTGAATGTACCGACAGAAAGTATTGTTTGGGGGAATAAAAGTGTTCAGGAAGCAATTTTCGAATGTCTGGGGAAGTAAAATTGTTCAGGGAGTAATTTTCGATTGTTCAAATAGCAATATCTTTAAAGTTCCATGTCTGAGAATTTAAAAGAGGAAAGAGGAAGAAAAGCGCATGAATGCAATGGCTCAAAGGGGCTTTTTTAAAGGGAGCACCTCTGACAGGCAGCATTGCTTTTATTTTGAAAATGATCCATGGGCCTCTAAACCATCAATTTGATTTCAAGAGAATCTGATAGCATTAAGCGATAACGCAGATCACTGCGTCTATCATCGCCTTTTGTTGTACAACTTCCATGTTTGATATCATTAATACTCCCTTTAAATTGATTATATTGTTGCTTTACATAATCAAAGAAAATCAACGTTACAAATATGCCGCTTTTCTATAGACATCTGTGAATCTACAGACAGTCATTGGTAAGAATGACTTTGATTTTAGCTGCATAGAATGAGCACCATCATTTCAGCATTAATTCACTTACACGTATGCCACCTTGTTTACTTGACAAGCTTTAACAGCTAGATATTCGAGATTTTGTAAAGACTAGGCTTTCTTTATTGCAAGTAGCAATCCGTTTATTATAAATAGAAAGAGGGTGATCACGATTTTCTGTTGCTTTTATAACAATTGCAGCAAGACTAACCACATGATTCACCACATCTTTCGGCCCATGATATTGTAGCACATTCCATAACTGACATTGATAAAGCTACGCTTTGCAGAGAATAAATAAAGGACCAGCTGGTGGAAGGGCCGAGCTTGTTTTGGCGTAACTCGGGTAGATAAAGAAGTGAAGAGAACTCAATATGGCTTGCAACAGTTTTGTTCCTCGGGTTGAGATTGAGTTTAGATTCCATGATCAAAAGCTATAGGGCTATTGTATAAATAAACGAAGCAATCAAGTGCTTGTGAGCATCAAAAGCATGTGTATGAGCATGAAGAGGATCTCAATCACTCTGGAAACATCTTTGGCTATTGCTATCCACAGACTAAGCATGTTGTTATTCGACAAGTGGATCCTTCAAGCATACAAACTACAAGATTGTAGATTGAGAGGTTTTCAGTCATCTCACAAGCCTATAACAACGATACTTGCAAAGAGTCGCAATCATACAGCCAATGTTATGCATTTGAGAGGTACTGTAGCTACTTGGTATGCTTTTGATTTTCATAACACTCAGCGCAAATACTCGATATAGTTATCCACTTCAAATTTCCTCCCCAAATGGCACTTTTTGCATATAATTCAAGATCGTCGACACCCTTGCAACTCACTTGAATGCACGCAAGAGACGCCAGAAGACATTGATGAGACAACAGAAGATAGGCTTCTAAAGAGGGTAAGAATTCTCATCAGACCAGGTGAGTCCGTCTTCACATCTCAGGTTGAGATTCTGTTCAGGTGGGAAAGAACATACCATTCAGCTCTGTTGTAGTAGCAATCCTATAACATAACAAAAGCATGTTGGACTGTGCTCAAGCATTTCAATGACTCTTTTACTTACACACACTGTATATTTCAGAGGTGATCCTCCTTTAAGCGCAATGTCAAGATCCTTACTGGAAGGAGCAACTAATTGAAAATGGGAATTTTCTACCGGTATTAATGAAGACGCGGAGAAGCCCGCCACAAATCAGAAGCACAATTGTACAGAAAAAACTAGTCGCTGACCCTCGCTTCGCTCGGGGGCGCCGTCGCGCTGCCACGGGCGTGCATCCTCCCCACATTTTTTTGACCTTCGCTTCACTCTGGTACAAAAACGTAGGGCCCCGGATGCGATACATTAAGGTTCGTTGGATAGCATTAAAATAGGAAATACTTCAAGCGTTTATTATTAGATGTTAAATACTTCGCTATAAACAATATTGTCCAAGTAATAACCATCATGATCTTGGATAGTAGAGACATCAGGCTCCATCATGATCTTGATAGAAGAAGGTGTTTTTACTCTAGACATGGCAACATACAATTGACCATGACTGAATACCTGTGATGGGAGGTATAGGCCAATTGAGATAAGTGTCTGTCCTTGGGCTTTGTTGATAGCCATGACAAACGCCAATCTCAGGGGGAATTGTATACGTATAAAGTCGTATGGTGACTTACCCTCAGAAGCAGCACAGATGAATTTGATCTTGGGGATGGATACAAAATGACCAACCTTTGACCCAGTGGTAATTTCGCCTTCGATAATGTTGTTTCGAAGTGATCTAACAACCAATCGTGTACCGTTACAAAGTCCAGCAGCAGGGTCGATGTTTCGCAGGAGCATTACAGATGCACCAACTTTGAGCTCTAGGTTGTGAGGCGGCAGTGAACCCATTTCGATTGCATTCAAAAACTCCATTTGTAACTGCAGAGCGTTTTCAGTCTCACAAATAGAATCATTGCTGAAATACTGAAGTTTTTGTTCTGGAATACAATCGAGCAACAAACTGTTGATTGTGCTGACATCCTGATTTTTTGGGGTTAGAATAGCTCTGCCGACGAAATATCCAGCCTCATTGTAATAATCACTAATATCTGAGTAGTATAGGATAGATAAATATGTATATACCTTGTGCCTAGTTTGTCCATAAAATGCTGGATTCTGCACCTTATCGAATGTATTTATAGTCGCAATTTCAGATGCCGTTTCCTTTTTCGATTTAAAAAAAGATCAATAAACACTTGGCCAAGTTTCATGACAAAAATAAAAAGTTTTCCTGATGAAAGAGGGGCACCAGCCCTTTTTCTTTTTTTCTTCTGGCTCTTTCAACATGCATTATCGTTGCCACTGCTGTAAAATCCAATGTAAACGAGGAGATCCGTCACTGATCAGGGCAAATGGAAACATCTACCACAAACAGTGCTTCAGGTGTCATGTAAGTAAAACCTCGGTTCCTTGCATCTCGGAAGCAATTTCGGGCTGTTGAAAGAGTAAAGCAGCACGAGGAAATCATATATTACAAGTAAATTAACGCTGATTTTTTCCTCCTTTCTTTCCTTCTTTACACTGTACTCGATAGATTTGTCAGTTATCAGTCCTTGATAAATTTTACCTGCTTTCTGTTGATATGATGGATCTGATAGCATGCCAACAAGACTACTACCAGCATGTGCAGTTCAAATGCCATTCGTGCCATGGCCAGATACTGGATGATGAATTCTGCGTCATAGATGATTATAAATACCACAAACAATGCCTGAAATGCCCTGGTTGTACCATAAGCGACATGTCACATCACCCATCACAGCAGCTCTATCGTTACAATGACCGGCCTTATTGCCGGTACCATTATTCGCTGATCAAAGGAACAGAATGCGCTGGCTGTGGACAGACAGTATTTGAGCAGAACGAGGCACTGGAGAACTGGTGGCACACAGAATGCTACATGCTGAGAAAGTACTATCATGTTCAGTTGGTTGATTTACAGCTGCCGTACGATTACACAAGTAGACAACAGTTGGAGCAAACACAGGACAGCTTTGAAAACCTGCGCTACAAGATGTGGCACATAGCCAGCCAGTTTGAAGACGAATCAACCCGTGTGATATCAAATCTCGCCATTGCTCATCACTCGGATCAGCTCCTGGATACATGTCAATCAGTGTTTGCTCAAATAAGCATCCTATTCACTGTCCTGGATCTGTTGTTTGTCCATGTTACGCACATCTCATACATTAAGCAGGTTCAATCTTTGACACAACATTTGGTCTTTCTCCTTGATGCCACTTGTCAGCAGCCAGCAGATTCCACTGAAAATAGAGTCAAGATTGCCACTAAAATATCAACAAATATTCGACATCTTGTGAGACTTGGATTGCAGCAAGCTATGATATTGGTAATTATATATATATATATATATATATATATATGTATATAGTTAATTAGCAACCATCTCAATAATCCTCCCTCCCCCTTTAAATATAGGAACGGAACTTCCGACTTGATATCATTGATGACATGCTAGCACTCTTTATTGATAAGCAGCGTTTGAAATCACTAAATCTAGCCTCTTTGGATCATCACCTACAGCTGCTGGATATGGCCATTACTCGACTTTTGCTTGTGTTGAATTTAGGTAAGAGAGAGACAAAACCATGTTGCTTATTGTTACACATAATGAAACCTATATATAGGTAAAAGACCTGATGAAACTCTATTATATAAACCCACGATAAATCAACATCAACATGCACCTGCTCTTTCTCTTGAACATACCCACAAAATGGTCAATGAAAACCTGTCCAAGTCAAACAGCATCTCAGCCAGCACAAGAACCATCAGCAGGATGCAGACATTCAAGCGAGCACTCACAACCACTTCCCGCAGAAAGAACTCTTCAGCCAGCAGTACCAACATAGCCAAACCACTGTACATTTCACTGCCTGATGTTGAGCAACTACACCAGTACCACGCAACACCGCCCTTGTCACCCCCTACTACACACGCTACGACTGCTGCTGCTGCAACTACTACTACTACTACTACGACTCTCAATGCGATAGTTACTACATTGCCTGAATTAACACTTAAACAAGACTGCATCATTCGTCACATTGCTATTTTACATGTAGAGTCACATGTGGATGATTCCGTCTTGATGGATGACCTTTTGAATGTATTAAGCAAGAAATCAGCATCGCCAGCAGCCTCATTGTGGGGTAAATTAAAAACGCACATTTTAACGCCAACCATGGAGTATCCGTCGCAACAACAACAATTACCATCGCCTACCGTTGAAAAGAAGATTGGGGTGTCATTGTGTAATCTCAGCCATGGATCTCTCAAAGCAAAAGCGTCCTTAGACTCTTTTGAAAGGTGGAAGGCCAAATGTCCCTTGATTGAGACCTGTTTTTCACCCAATTCGCTGGTTCCTGATTTTCTGAAAGACTGTATACTTGCGCTCATTGACCAGGATATCACCACAGAAGGCATTTTTCGAAAAAGCGGCAACATTCGAGGTCTCAAAGACATGTGCGAGACGCTGGACTCTCAACCCAATCGACACAACTGGATCGACTTTTTCCAGGAACAATCCAATGTACAGCTGGCTGCATTTATTAAGCGATTTTTACGAGAGCTGCCTGAACCACTCCTCACCTGGAAACTGCACAAGCTATTCATCATGTCAAGCAAAGCAACCACGCTGATAGGAGCACTAAACATTATTCACTATGCCATTTGTATACTGCCTAAACCTAATAGGGACATTCTACTGACTGTCTTGGCTCTTTTGAACTGGATAGCCCAGCATTCTGGTGAGAACAAGATGGACTTTGAAAACCTTGCGCGAGTCATGGCACCCAACATTCTGTATACCAACCAAGAAAAGGAAAAGAAGCAGCAATCGTATGATTTAAAGGACATTTCGACCTGTCATGGTGAGATTTGGGTGATATCCACCATGATTCAGCACTATGAAAAATTCTTCAAGGTAGTGCAAAAAAAACACTAAATTCAGTGGTTACATTCCCTTCTTACTAACCATTTCGACATAGATTCCCAACGACTTTGCTGCACTCTTGGAGCATCCGAGAATGATTGACTATACATGCTCAAACTCAATTGATCTAACAAGCGCAAAGCACTTTGTAAAATCCTATCATCATCTACTCAAAATCAAAAAGGACGCCATTTCATCGACGCTGATTCTGCCGCCCTCTCCATCCAATTCATCTAGTAAATAATACCGACCATGATATACCCGCCTCCCCCTCCCTCGCCTTTCATCTCCATTTCTAACACTTGTAAGCAAAAGAATAAATCATTGTATATTTTGTAGTAAATTGTATTTACATGGAATCGTATTTATTCTCGCACATGGCAAACCAATCAGCATGCTCCTCCTCTGCTTGCTGTTTGGCGAGTTGGACGAGCGCCTTGGATTGTTGAATGTATTTGGAAACAGCTTCTCTCATTGTCACCGCATCCTCGTCGTAAATTTGAGAGACCAGCATGTCGGTTTCATCAACCAATTGCTGAGCACTGTCGTAAATGTCATCCAGCCATTGTGTCGAGGGATGTTCATTTTCACGGATACAGCGACGTTCAATCTTTTGCATCACAAAAACGGCCATATCCACCAATTTGGCGCATTGCTTGGCAACCTCCATTTCCTCTTCACTAAGATCGGTCTCTTCGTCCTCTTCCTCATTGTCATCAAAGCCTTCAGATTTGTCTTGTCCAGAGGTGATTTCATGCACTTCTGATTTAGCATCCTTCAATGTGTCTTGCAAATGAGCCCAGGCAGATAAGACAGCCTCCTTGTTAGTTTTGGGCAGTTTCTCCATGTCCTTGCAGGATTCCCAAAGAGCAGCAGTGGGCACCATGTATGACATTTGGTGCTCCTTTTTGTTTTCTTCAGACATGAAGCTGGTACACAGACTGATGATACCATGCAACAAATCTCGGGTGATGGATCGATAGGCTGCCTTGTACATCTTGCCACAGTGATTGGGCACTGTATTGTAGAATCCAACGATACGATACACTGTGTTGCTGACTTCGCTGATCATGTGGATCGAGTCTTTAGGTTGACGGGGAGGCTTGCAAGATAAAGTGAATTTGGTTGCATTGTGCGAAAGGATCTTTCCAAGATTAGCTAAATCGAATCGTGTTGGCTGTGGGGTTATTATGTCTTGAAATGATGTGCTTACCCATTGTCTCTTGGAATGAAACTGTGTTGAAGTCAGACATGTCAACGTCTCGGTCCTTTTTCAAGTCCTCGAGGTACACGACGCACATTTTGCAACATGCTTTAAGTTTGTCTATCGGCACACAATTAGCAATGCGTTGTACGCACACGTATATAGCATTACCTTGGAAATCTTCTTCGGTAGACATATTCTTGTTTAGTTACTTGATGGTCTAGAGTGATTGATTAAGGAAAAAAATCGTATATGAAAAAGAAAGCGAGTAACATGCGCCAGTCACCATGAAAGGACCATGTACCTGAAATCAGGCGGGAATGGTGTGTCCAAAAAGATGCTTTGGCATTTGTGCTATTCAATGTGAATCGGTAATCTTTGCTTTGGTATCCATTTTTACAAAGAAACCACAAGTTATCACTGGTTTCGAACATGAATAAAAGATGCTTAAAAATAACTATTATAATTGAAGACTGATGGATTAAACAAGCGAGCGCATTGGCCGAAGCGCTTGATCACCCTAACAAAACAGCTATTCGACAACATCATTAATGCAACAATGATAGAAACTTCACATCTAAAATAAAAATAAAAACACTGTCAAGATGTGTCTTCTACCTCTTGTCATCGGCAGCAGCTTGCAGAATACGACAGACGGAAAGTAGAGCATCGTGATTTGATATACTACCGCGCAATTAATACTCTTTCAATAATGATAAAGACTGCTTTGACAAATTGTTGCTTTCAACTAAGTCATGCAGTGAACTGTACGCAGACTATTTGTAATAAACCTTGTGTTAACCTTACGGTTCCAGTCATTTGTATAGACTGGTTGCATCATGTTGTAAAACGGAAATGCCAACTTATCATGACAAAAAAAAGTCTAGATTCTAGTGATATTATGCCAAAACGTATGAAAATCATATATATATGATGATATCATATTCAGAATATTGGAAATAGCAACGTAGTACAATACTTTGCATTGCATTTAACGGCCTGACTAGATCCCACATTGTCCAAAAAATATGAACATTTACCTGACCCCATCTGCCACGGTAAGATACCCTACCATATCGCTCCCGATGGTAGTAGCGCACGCCGCTACCATCAAAACTAGATGTAAAATGCTATTGAAGAGTTTCAAATAGCATCAGTAAATGTAATAAAGAAAGAACAACTGTTTGCTTTCCCTACTGGAGTGATAATAAGTTAGTTTTCCTGATATTTTACATCACATGTGATATGTCGACTATTGGACAATGCTCAACAAATTTCATAGACTGGATAGGCCTGATTACTGCAATCGACCGTCTTGGCAGTCCATTATAGAGCTATAAATCCAAGGCCTGTGAGCATACGTTAACATATGGCATTCACCAATAAACGGCCCAATTTACACTATTTTTCGTTCAGCTGCCCATTGGTACACTTTTTAGGACAATATTGAACATTCAGTTGTTGGATCTGGAGAGAGCGCTGTTGAGCCAGCGTATACAATAACCAGCACAACGAAAGATAGTATAGTAATTGAACAAGACGCAAAAATATACTGAAGTTTATTATTAATGAAATGAAAAAGTCGACCGATTAGTTTTTATTATTGTTGGATTAAAGCAAGAGAGGGATGTTTATACTTATTACAATGTATATCTCAACCATTACATGTCTTACTCGTGTGGTAGATGCCACTGCTAATGTAATGGAGTCTCCAAAAAAATGTGCTTCCCATTCATTTTACCAGTATTGATTTTCGTGAGCAGGTGTCAAGTTCTTTCTAGCTTCTTCAACAAATCACAACATTGATTAATTCTTTTTATCGAGTCAGATGAATGCAAGTGAGTTAGAGACGGTTTATATAGCTCTAAAAAATGTTAATATTTGGCATCTCTTTTTGTTTTCCATTTACTTTGATAGGAAGATGAGTTCAAAAAACGTCTCTATAAATAATTAGTTACAGTAGATGATTACTTTGGAAAGATGGATGCACTGCTTGTTGATAGTTAAATGTAACTGCCAATATGAAATATCAATAGACCCAGTACAACAAGTCTTGAACAGGGAGTCTAATCAGCAGGCATTACAAAGGCAAATACTATTGGATAGATTACAGCAGTGCAATCAAGATCAACGGGAGCAATTTCAGGAAATACAGTAGCAGACACGACACCAACAACGGCAGCTGCAAAGACCGCAAGAAAAGTTCAGTATCTTGCAATTTATGAAAGTGGAGTCTCATGAAGAGGAAATAAAAGCTGTTTTTGATACAGCGCAGCAACAATTGTGCCAACAAGGAAAACTACTCGAACAGCTGCTGGAGAAATGACAGTTGGGCAATCAACAGTTGCTTCGGGAGCAACGCCAGCAGTTGCAACTAAATCAGCAATTTGCAAATTCGATTCAGTCGCACTTGCAAAAATACCATCAACAGCAGCTGATTTATCAGAAAATAAATTATGATGTAAAAGAGTATAAAAATTAATCAGGTAAAGAATATCGTTTACTACATTGGAATATTAGGAGAGGGTTCGTATATTATTCGAACTGAGGGATTTAATGTGATGAGGATAAGGTTGTTATGCCAAAAGTCAAAGATAATTAAATCTGCCAAAGAATTATTACACTTTTATTCACAATGCATCCTCTGGATGCATTCATAATTTATATACTTTTCATTATACTGGGGTCTACAGTATAATGATGAGCTATCATATCATGCGATTACTATCTACCAATAAGTGACATGTAAATCATGCTTCTCATGATTTACCCAGAGGTTGTTAAGAATAGCCTAAGACCTTGAGTGTGAGACTTTACTACCCTACTTGATATAACAAAAAAGGTGTTGTTGGATGGGAAGGTCTAGGTGATAGCACAATAGATTCCATCTATAGTCATGAACATACAACTAATGGATCAGTAACTGAATCCAGTTTCATGTTGATGCTTTATCATCTGATGTGATCTGTGGTACTTGAACTAAGTTGTTTTACTTTACTTCGGCCGCCGGTTTAAAAACGATATCACAAACACTTTATCCTCCCATCAAACTTATCAGTTGCAATAGTATATAAACCCACTTGTTTTTCAATGTAATAAATGATATTCTATCTGTGCCTGATTAATCTCAAACTCGCTCTTTTTGAACAGCTTACTTTCTGATATATCAATTGTATTCCAATGAGTACTTATCGCTATATTGAACGTCTACAATATTGGAACCTGCGCAGCCCAATATAAGCGGGAGTTTAATTAAAACTGATTTTGAAACTTGATTGTAAAAAATTCATAAATAGAACGTACAAAATAGATTGATTTGCAAAAACATACATATTAACATGAAAGCTACAAAATATAATCCTATTGTTCGCCAATTGCGCTATCGAATTCCACTAATTTGAAAGTCAACGAAAAACTGTGCCATTCGGAAAGCAAAAAAAACGACGATTTTCAGACGCTGAAGTAGCATCATTAATTCGTTTAGTACAATATAAAAAGCTTAGTGGTTTAGAAGCTCACCCTATTCTTGCTCAAAGACTATCGCTACAAAAACCGTCCGTTTGATGATGGTGAAAGTTTTTTGGGTACGAAGTGATATATCTGTAGTGTATAATGCGGACAATGGCACTAAGGAAACCTTTGATTAGAATGTCAATATGGTGCGTCTTCCCTAGAACCTGAAAAAAACAGAGTGTCTCAATTTTTCATTTAGAATACCGATATTAGGGGTTTGAAAATATGATACTGTAATAGCCGTCACCATGACAAAACGATCGAGAAAATTCAACAAACAAAATTTTTATTTTTTTTCACTTTTGTGTGTCTAAAGATCAGCATCATCACTCATGTCAGAATCAGAGCTACGACCAGTGTTACGCCTATGTGATTTTTCGAGCTTACTGAATTGCTTTACGATAGTTTCAGCTTCTTTTCCAGAGCAACATCCAGCATATGCTTCGATGTATCGCCAACAGCGATTGTAAAAACGACGAATCTAGAGTTTATTCTATGAGCAAGATGTATAGGAGGATCAGCCATGTGAAGACTTACCTTCACTACTCCAACATCATCCAGATACGAATTCAAGTTTTGCTTGAGGGAGTCAAATGTGTAATCGCATTCTTTTCTTGCTTTCCACTTTGCTGCTCCCCAGTACCTTTCAATCCAGTTTGTTTCGCAATGGAATTTTGGATAAAGATCGAATATGTCACCGCGGCGGAATGAGTTGAGTATATCGCAACAAGTTGCACTACGGCGAAAAAGTTAGGGTAAATACCACAAGGTTGGTGGTTTAGTTGGTGCATTTTTAGAGCCAAATTTTCCCAAAAACTTGGAGGTTTCTGTGCAGGCTTCAAAAATAATTCCACTATGTTTAGAGTAAATGCACCAAGTGGTACGAAACTGAAAGTAAAACTTGAGTATCATAACACAGATGTAAACTTTATTTGAAATAGAAAACTTAAAGGAGCGAAGATATTGACATTACACAACGAAGCTGTATAGCGTGCAACGTTGCATAAAAAGAGAACCAATAAATCCACATGTATATAATGACAAAAGAACGATATGATTGATGGATATCGTTCAATGAAATGAGTTATTTAGCATCGTTGGGGTAAACATTAAACAGCCATTGGATGGATTGTCATGGAAGGATGTGAATGAATGGATGAAAATTATTGTTGTTTGTATAGCATTTTATTGAAAAAAAGAAAATAATACAGTATATCGCTATTGGTAGTGGATGAAGTCTACATGCTACTGTTCGCGGCAGCAACCGGTTCTCCTTTCCATTAACAGTGTCTTCTTACTTACCTTACCGATCAGAGCCTTGTAGTATTCAGAAGCGGCAGTGTGCATGCACTCATGAGCAATAAGAGCTGTCGCGCAAAGCAGTGCCAAGATGCTGCTACAAGTAGGAACAAAGCAGACACCAGCGACATATGCAGACAGAAAGCAAAGGCGTAGAACACACTAAAGAGAAGTAAAGTAATTAGTCATAAAGCATGGGGACTTTGGTAGGTATACCTTGTTTCTATACCTCGATGGTCACTAAGGATAATAGATGATTTACTTACGCACCTGTTGCCGAAAAAACATAGAGTATCTATGAAGAGCAAAGGAATAATCTGTGATCAACATGTAATAAAGCGGGAGATAGGGTGGTCGTGAGGACTGATGACTTACCGTAGCATCATACAACGTGTGTGATGATGTTAAACTTTGACGACAATACAGCAGGCAGGCATCCTAATCGTATACAATAATATTCAGTCATAAAGTCGATAGATGAGTTGAATCCCCTTATTACTAACCATTTACACAGTAATGTAGCATGAACAACCAACCAGATAACCTACAAAACGATAGAAGAGGAGGAGGAGCAGCCATTAAATAGATAAATTTACATTTAGCATCATAAAATGAACCTTCAATTACTAATCATGTGTATGTAAATTTTTTTTGCTTACCTATTCTATTTGAGGAATATTCAGAAATTGAAAAAAGAAAGAAAAAAAGAGAGAAAAAGAATTCAAAAGAGAAACTGTTAAAGTGCCCCTTTTTATACACAAAAAAAAAGAAGATGCTATGTTTCTTATCGGAGGGAAAATAAAACTAATAGGCAGTACTACCCTAATAATTGTCCTCTCAAATCAAGAAATTGATAAAGAGTAGCATTAATCTCCTGGACACATTTTAAATGGCAATGAATGCTTTATTCCATTCTACACAATACTAATCAAAACTCTGACCATTCCATCTCTCTGCAAGTATTCATTCTATTATCCCAAGATAGAGAAGCCATCCACCACAGGAGCTGTAAGATTTACGTGTCCAGGAGGCATCGTGCTCAGCAAACGAGAGGCAGACTCATAATCTTCATCATCTGATAATGGATCAATACCATCAGAAACACGAGTTTCTCCACTGCCAGAGCCAGACAAGAATTCAGAAGAATCAGACAAGAAACAAGACGAACGAGCACCTTTACCGCGAGACTTGTGGATCATGTACAGCACCGAGATAGCACCCCAACTTTCACGGCATCGATGCAGGTTATGGCCAAAACTTTCAGCATGAGCTTCAAAGATGAGAGCGTGCTTCAGTTTCAAATTCTTGTCAATCTCATTTCATTTTGGCATGACTTTTGCACCATCATCAGGGATACCCATGGCAACGAGACAATCTTTCAAAAAAGCCCTATGGAACTCCAAGCACATTTTCAATAAACCTTTGTACAGTGATTGTACAAGCGGTTCGTGGAACATACAGTCTCTTTCCATGGGATCCAGGCTTGTCTTGAGACGAAAGTTGATGAGGCCAAGCAGACGAATCTTGTGGTCTGGGTAAAGACGTTTACCGTTCTTGTCCACCTTACCATGGTTGGCCCAGAATTCCTTGATCTCAGGAACAATCTTACCGATATCCCGAGGACCACGCAAATCAGGGTTTGCTGGAAAAGCATTGGACAGACTACGTGCTAAATTGAACAAAGAGATGTGTCAATAATGCTGCAACAAAGCTTACAACAAAATTTACCTGTAGCAATCACTCTCCCGACATCTGTTCCATTACCAAAGACACCGTTATTTGTTGGCCTGACAGGAGGAGGGAATGTAGGTGACAGTTGCTTAATTAACTCCAGCAAGAGATCACGATGAATTTTCGAATCCTCTTTGAGTTCAGCCACTAAAGCCTTGACTTCCACCAGCTCTTGCTTAATTGCATCGTATGGAGAGACTGGAGTGCGGATGGCTCTACTATTGGTGTTGTTATAGTTTGACATGTGAAGTAAATGAAGATAATACCTCCCAAATGAAAAAAACAACTGCCTTTTTAAATTTGCTTTGTCTTCGGTTCCATTGAATTTCTAAGTGTATTAATGACTCACAAATTGTATGGACTTAACTTTGACAGAGTATTAACGAATCATTGAGTGAATTGAGTAGATCTTGATAGAGTCTTTATCAGTCATTTTATCAATTGAAAAGGAGCACCTTCTTCAAGAATACAAATTAGTATATTTGTGCGATCTTGAGTATATACTTTGAACTTACCAAGGTAGCCAAATCAAAACATTCGCACACAGACTATCTCGTACAACGTTTATTGTTGCTGTTATTATTAGTCATAGTTATGCAAAGATTGTTCCCTCACCAGATTCAACTCTGCAAAAAGTTGTCTATATTAGACGGACACTTGGGTAGCATTTTCATCCAACTATTTTACATCAACTTACTTAGTACACTATTATGCCTGCCCCTAGAGCTTTTGGTAATTGTAGTAAGTGCTGTAGTCCCTACAAGAACGCCAGAGCGTTACGAAACCACTACATCTCTTCTCCAATTTGCGATCCAAAAAGATCAAGACACGATCCTATGGTTGATGACATTGAGGATCCAGTTCTACAAGACACTCGCTCAGAAGAAAGCCCCACTATGCATACTGCCACCACACTAACAGTAACCCAAGAAGAGCCTTCCTCGTCAATGATGGTAAATGAGCAAAATCTTGAATGTGAGTTATATGATCTATCATGTTTGCATTATTATGTACTGTACTAACCAATGCGTCAATAATCAAAACAAGTGCCATCAGTTGATTCATTTTCATACTATAGTAGCTTTACTCTCGAGCAAAACGAAGGTCTACGCCATGTCTATAACCTTGATACTCTGTCTTTTTCCAATGACTTTACTGAAAGTGAGCTTTTATCCCTGAAGTTTCAAGACATCTATGAAAAGTACCCTGCATCCCGTGAAATGAGCCGTGAAAATATATATTTCATGAATACTATCATCAAGAACATAGCAGAGAAAGAAGGTGGTGTTAATCGAGGTACTTATATTCAAACGATGAATATGATATATCCAAAGCCACTCACCATGTTTAAATCTTTGTCTACTATTATCAACAACAGGCATTGTCTACCCAAAACTACTTCAGCTTGACACACTTGAATCTCACATGAGGAAAAAGACTGGCGTTCAAGCTTATACTTATCGAGTATGCATCCAAGGCTGTAAAGTATATCCCAAGAATGACACATCTGCTGATGATGATAGCATATGTGAACATTGCACAACAGTACCAAAGGGTCAAACCCAGAATATGAAGGTTTTAAGTATAGGTGATCAACTCGCACGCATTCTAAGTGACAAAACAAAAAGAAATGAGATTATGAACTACCGAAAAAACTACCAGCATGACCCCAACCTTTACAAAGATTACTTTGACGGCACCGAGTACCTTTGCTTTCAAGAAGAATACGGTGAAAGGAATACCAACGACGAACCTATCTTGCTTGCTTTATACTGTGATGGGTTCAAATCCCAATCTGGTAGCTTCAACAGAGATACACTTACTATGTTCCATTTGGTAATCCTTTCTGCACCTCCTCATCTTCGGTAATAATATGCATTACACTACATCATATTTGTCAGTTGAATCAACGCTCTAACCATTATCATTCAATATGTATTTACCAACCAAAAGATATTCAGATGAATATACTATCCAACTAATGATTGCGCCTGGGAAAAAGGCTCCAGTTGATTTGGACAGTTATTTGGCTATATTCACTGACGAAATCCGGGATCTTAGCAAACATGGCATGCTTGTTCGCAACAATGGTTCAGAAGTAGCTCGCGTAACTGTTCATTTGGCAATCGCAACCGGTGATCTTGTGGGAGTGGCAAAACTGATGCATCATGGTGGAGTTGCTAGTCGATATGGATGCATGAAATGTATCATTGATACTTCAGAAGGTCGATGCTTTAGCAGGGAAATCAAAGACTTCACATATAGAGAACTGCGTGATTTAACATCGATGCCACCTAATGGCCAAGCCCACATATATGTAAGTAAGAACATTTTATTATACCAACAACATCAATCTAAAGCGCTACTTATTCCAACCAATGACATAGAATGTCAAAAAACCATCAATCTTCACCACACTAGAGTCATTTCCAGCCAATGCTGCGTTCTATGGTTTGGATAGCTTGCACCTTCTAAGTCTTGGTCTTGCCAAACACTTATTTGAGCTAATCGTCTCTCCCTTGTACCCAACAAAGTACAATGTGCGTTATCAACCTTCAAAAGAAGAATTAGAAGAAGCAAACCTTACCAACAAACCTAATGCTTGGCCATACACTTTCAATCTGGATCCAAAGCTCCTTACAAAAGCAGGTCAACTCGTTGCAAGCTCTCGTAAAACGATTCCCACCACTTTCAACATGCCTTGGTCTGATGTCTTCTCCCCTTCAGGAACTACCAGCTTTAGAGCCGTTGACTACGAAGAGATACTTTTGTTTGTCATTCCTACTCTGGTGGCGCCCTTATATCCTGATCGTGTTCGCATTCCCCTTCTTGGTATAGTCAAAGCAGCAGCGCTAACACTTCAAAACGAACTCGATTCATCCGACATACAATTTATAGAAGAGTAAGTTTCGACACATTGCAAACCATTTTCAAATAATGACTCTTACCCACTGACTAATCCAATCAACTCCATAATGTATTATAGTAAGATCCATACTTGGCATAGCTTTTTGCTCAAAGAAATCGAAGCAAAACGCTTACCAGTAAAGACAATGCGGCCAAATGCCCATTACCTAGGCCATATCCCCTACATGATCCGAGCTCAAGGTCCATTAGCTGCTTATAGTGCTCGCTCAATGGAACGTGCCATTGGCAGGTATAAAAGATTGATTACTGCTCGCACGAATGTTGGTGTCAACGCTGGAAACATCATTGATCGACTAGCTATATCCAAAGCAATCAAGACCTCTGCTAGTGGTGCACACGGTGACGATGACGATGACGATCAAGATAGTGCTGACCTGGATGTTCACATCAACCTTTTGACCCCACGAAGATACGATGCTGGTACTTACGTCAATTTACGAAATGATGATGGCAACGGAAGTCAACTCTGGTATCCAGTCCTACACACAACAATTTCAGCTATTCCCTCTTCCCTCAACATTGACAAGGTAAAATTCGTGAAGGCGATCCAAAGCTTCTACAGCCGTCAATACTCGCGTGATCTGTTACAAGGCCTTGTGTTGGATGATGAACTGGACATTGTTGTTTCTGGAAGTGCTTGGGCTTACAACTATACATATCGATCAGAGTACTATCGTCGTATAACTGGTGCTGATTCCAGAGGAAGCCATTATGTCATGGTCTTTGCCGAGTACCTGAGGTATGTTTTTAGTACACAATCATTTTTTTCTTCGCATCTTTGAACTCACAACAACATTTGTACCCACATCCATCATCATATTAGTAACAACCGCAGAAAGATAAAGGCTTTTTTTGTAGGAGCTGTGATCGCTATGTTCAAGCTAGACATTGAGAGTACAGGAGATGAGCTGTTTCTTTTGATTCGGCTAGGTAAAAGCCACAGCATTGACGATAAGGACAAAACCATGCCGTTGGTGGAGTTGGATGATGATGAGAATTCATCAGCGTATCTAGTGTGCACCTTTGAGCAAGTAATCTGTCAAGTAGGTTTGGTCAGATACAACGACAATAACGAAAAGAAGTATAAAGTAGTTACAAAAGAAAAAGTATTTTTAAATAGCATCGATGATTTCAAACCTGGCAAAAACTCGTTTGTGACACGAGCACGCTAATCATAAACAATGCCCCAAAAAAATAAACCATATAATTTTGCTTACTTCACATTCATCCCACATTATCTTTCCATCATCATCTATCCTACTACTTTAGATTTGTGTATCATTGGAGTACTGAAATACACAAAAACTAGCCGCCATCCCACTCCCTTCTTTACTTTGATCGTATACCTGCCGAATATAATAGCATACTTTAAGTATACTTTTATCCGCTGCCTTTGTTTGTGCCACCACAACAGACCACGACGAACTAGATCATCATCATCAACGCTAATAATAGCTCTTCACCTTACTTCCTATAATTCTTTCTACACTTTAATCAGCATATTGTCATAATTCAACGCTAAATAACATTGCTACCAAATGCTTCGATTTCCGCTAGCAACAAATGCCTTTCTTACTTTTGCCATCTATTCCTCCTCCATATCTATTTCTTTTGATTTTGCCCCCAGTTTTGGCTTTACTAAGCACAGTTTTCCCACTTTTCTGGTTATTCCCACTATACCCAGGCGTTGAGATTCCGCCGAGCTATTCAATTTCTAGCTTGTTCAAGCTTCTTACGCTTTTGTACGTAGCATTTTATCTCATTTTTTTGCTGCTATTTTTCATCCCTTCAGCTTTGAACACGATTATCACGCATTTGTAGAGGGGTTTCAAGCTTCAATGCTGTTCGAACGCCGAAGCTGTTGAGTTCAAGATTCTGTAAAGAGCTTTACTTTTCCTCTCAGGCTTTGTTAGAGATCATTCAATTGATGCTTATTAGTTGATTTCTCTAAGTTTTTATAGAATACAAGCACATCTTTCTTTGAACGTTACACTTAAAGGTCTTACATAAAAGCGTAGCTCACTGTCACTGCCTCTTCAAAGCTCGTTTACGCTTGATTTTGCATCTAAACATCCAGATCAAAAAATATACATATACAAAAGACACATTAGTGCTTCGAAAAAAAGCATTAAAAGGCCACATCGCAATGTGCCGTTTCACAAACAGGTTCTACATCATATTTAAATTATATTTTAATTGTATTTCATGAGAAAACTTTGGATATCCCCCAGAAACATATCTAACATTTTGTATCATTAGGAACACAAAAAATAGGGCTTTCTCGAGAGCTTTATTTCAAATTTCCAACATGTCATGTACTTATAAAAAATTGTTTAAACAATAAATTTAGCTTGTACAGTCCTTCCACTCTCAATTTACCGAGTTTTTGAAAACACTCCTCCCCTTTTTCTTGAAAACAATTGTCCACTTGTGCAAGGCTAATTTGCCCATAAAAAAAGGACTAATTAGGCCTGATGTTTGAAGTTAATTTGACCAAGTTTGCGAGAATAAACTGACAACCTTTTACAAATAGTTTCACCGACTTTTTGATATTTCTATTTCTTCATAGCTGTAACTCCCAAGAATGAATTTATTTCATTAAGATAGTAGAAGTAGGACTGTAAGGGAGCTAACGCAATTACAATCTTTCCATATCTTCGAGGTATCGTAATTTCTTTTGTAGCTTTGATATTTCGTCTGCTACTTTTTCCATTTCCAGTTCTTTTCTTTTTAATGCCTGTGTATATTTGACTTTGAGGTTCTGAATATCAACGTCCCATTCATCATCATCATTAATAGCAGCATTGGTATTGGCATTTGTAGTGGTAGTAGTGCCAGCATTGGTAGTAGTGGTATCAGCAGTGGTAGTGGTGTCGGTGTTGCTATCCAATTCATCATCTACATTTCCGGTGGTAGTAGTAGTATTGTTGCTACCATTGAAACGTCGACAACGACAAATCACTTCTGTCGAGCTACTTATTCTAGGTTGCACTTGGAATGTGGACTAAAAACAATATTATGATATATACCTCATTAGTAATAATTTGTGATGATATAACACACTTACGTAGTCGACAGGTTGATTACCAATTAAACTTGGGTTTACTTCGACATCTTCCAGTCGAATGCAAATAAGTTTTTTTTGAATGCAGTAAACATGGTAGAATGTTGCGGCATCAGTCTGAGATGCAAAGTGAACTAAAGCAAAGCTACTCCAAATTTAGATCAATGTAAAGACATAATGTTAATTAGTATTTCCTTTTTACCTGGTAGCCTCAGACTTGATGACATGCAATGGTTCGACTACAGAACATTCCGTCAAATATCTCTTTAAAACATAGCTGGTAAGGCTTTCTAAAGAATTTCCAGCTAATTGGACGTGGCAGAATCGGTTTTCGCAAGTAGGACACATTGTAAATCACAGGTAGTAGGATATAAAGAAAAAGATCGTAAAACGCCTAGCAAGCAGCCTTAGTAATAACTCCAACCTCTAAAAATCGTTCTGGAACGAACAATGTCGTCAATAATATTTATTCCAGTCACAGCAGCTTTTGGTGAAAAACTCTGGTCATGGCTTTCGTGGTAAGCATTTTTTTATCTCTTTTGGTCATCTCTTGTGGATGGCATTTGGTTTACTACTTTCGTAGTAAGCATTTTGGTTTACTTTTGTGGTAAGCATTTTGGTCATCTCTTGTGGATGGCATTTGGTTTACTACTTTCGTAGTAAGCATTTTGGTTTACTTTTGTGGTAAGCATTTTGGTCATCTCTTGTGGATGGCATTTGGTTTACTACTTTCGTAGTAAGCATTTTGGTCATCTCTTGTGGATGGCATTTGGTTTACTTTCGTGGTAAGCATTTTTTTTTTATCTCTTTTGGTCATCTCTTGTGGATGGCATTTGGTTTACTACTTTCGTAGTAAGCATTTTGGTCATCTCTTGTGGATGGCATTTGGTTTACTTTCGTGGTAAGCATTTTTTTTTTATCTCTTTTGGTCATCTCTTGTGGATGGCATTTGGTTTACTTTCGTGGTAAGCATTTTTTTTTTATCTCTTTTGGTCATCTCTTGTGGGTGGCCTTTGGCTTGCTTTCGTGGCAAGCATTTTTTTTTATCTCTTTTGGTCATCTCTTGTGGATGGCATTTGGCTTGCTTTCGCGGTAAGCATTTTGGATGTGGAATATTGCTAGTTACCTCCTCGTGGTCGCATCCGGGCAACCACCATTTCTATAAATGTGGGCAAAATACTGGCAGTTTAATACGTTTAGTGTTATTTTCTAAATAAATACTCTTGTTCATTGTAAAGCTACAATTTGTAATCATTTCCAGAATAATCACTTATAAGTTCAAATTGAATACTGTTTCTCGTATCTGACGACTAGCCGTTCTATCTCGCTTCACTCGATTACGGCGTCGCCCTGTAAGCTTGTTCTTAATGAAGTCTTATAATGCCAAATGTTTTTTATAGGGTATACCTTAGTACTTTCTAATATATTGGACCAGAAATAGGTTAATTTATTCTCACAAACCTGGTCAAATCAGCTTTAAACATCACGCCTAATTAGTCAACTTTTTATGGGCAAATTAGCCTTGCACAAGTGGACAATTTTTTTCAAAAAAAGGGGAGGAGTGTTTTCAAAAACTCGGTAAATTGAGAGTGGAAGCACTGTATTTGCATTCTTTTGTTGTTCGAGTTCACCTACCAAACTTTTATTCATTGCCTAACTTTTATATAAATTTGTACAACTGGATTCTATTTAAGGTTCAGGTAATTCAAATAACTAACAATTTGGGTAATAATCTCTTCTTTCCACACCAAAAATGGGCAGGTACGTAATAAAATTGTGGTACACTTTCATCGTTTGTGATACTATCAGTCAATCGCCGTCAATCTAAAATAAAAACGCCCTGACAAAACCCCAATTATGGTGCAAATACTCTAATACTTGTATCTTTTACTCCAAACTTGTTGCAAACACACCAACCTTTTCGCTGTAGTGACATTGACTTACAAGATATTGGTCTACATTAGTCCGCCGCAATATTCAACGTTGGATATGGTATGAGTGCAGAGAGCAATTGCAGGAAATACAGTAGCAGGCACGGCACCAACAAGGGCCGCTGCAAAGACAGCAAGAAGCGTTCAGCATCTTGCAATTGATGAAGATGGATTCTCGTGAAAAGGAAATGAAAACTGTTCTCGATACACCACAGCAACAATCGCGCCAACATGGAAAACTACTGGAACAGCTAAAAAAAATGCCAGTTGGGTAATCAACAGTTGCTTCGGGAGTAACGCCAGCAATTGCAACTAAATCAGCAATTTGCGAATACGATTCAATTGCACTGGCAAAAATACCAGCAACAGCAACTGATTTGTCAGAAAATAAAATATTCATCTAAAAGAGTAGTACAAAATTTAATCAAGTAAAGAATGTCGTTTATTACATTGAGAAATATGAGGGTTCATATACTATTCTAACTGAGGGAATTAATGTGATGAGGATAAGATGTTAGATGGGAAGGTTCAGATGTTATCACAGGTAAATTTATTTATTTTCATGAACATACGACTGATGGATCAGTAACTGAATCTATTTTCATATTGATGTTTTATGATCTGATGTGATCTATGCTTGAACTGAGTTGTTTTACTTTAATTCGTCCTTTGGTTTAAAAATGATACAACAAGCACGTTATCCTCTCATTAAATCTATCAGTTCCAATAGTCTTTAAACCTCTTATTTTCTAATGTAATAAACGATACTCTATCTGTGCCTGATTAATCTCAAACTGGCTGTTTTTGAGCAATTTACTTGCTGATAAATTAATAAATATCTGCTGATAAATTGAACGTCTACAATGTCGGAACTGGATCAGCCCAGTTTAAGCGGGATTTTAATTACAACTGATTTTAAAAGTTGGTTGTCAAAAAGTGATAAATAGAACGTACAAAACAGATTGATTTGCAAAAACATACTTATCGATATGAAAGCTACAAAATATAATCTTGTCTTTCTTAAATTGCGCTATTGAATGCCACTAATTTGACAACCAATGACAAAACGTGCCATTTGAAAAACAAGAAAAACCACAATTTTCAGACGCTGAAGTAGCAGCGTTTATTCGTTCAACACAACAAAAGAAGCATAGATGATTTATCAAACGACAATTGCAAATTAAAATAAAAATAGAAAGTACCGTTTACTCTGACGAACAGAATATGGGTAGTTATACTTTTGGATTCAGGGTAGTAGGAACTAATAGATAGGGACCCACTTGACGTGACAGCAGATGAATAAGAGATGTCGATAAATTGTATGTCTGCTTTAGACAGAGAATTTCCAACTCACATGTATTTTAGACATACCGTAGATAAGTGTAAAGTATAAATAATAATTCAAAGTTGAATATTATATATAAGTACAGAACAAGCAATGTTTTATGGCCAGCTTTAGCATCAACAGTAATCGCTGTTATATCGCTTAAAAAGTCACCCTCTGTAAACCCAACGTTGGCTATGAATACTGTCCAGCGTTAGACTCTAATTAAACAGTTTTTTATCAAAAAGGTAAAACTGACTACAAGCATTAACATGACGCCAGGTTAACACCCAACGCTGGACATCAGATAATGAATTAACTCTTTTATCTCTTACTACAAATCATGTCGCCCAAAAAGAATATACGTGAACGAGCCTACCCTTATGTTGATGTCAACGCAAGAAGTCGATATCAGCGATTTTACAAAAAAAACAAGAAAAGGGTGCAAATGCAAAGAGCTATAAAAAGAATCATAACCAAACGCGTGCTTTTGCCTAGCAAAATTGAGGCACTCGTTTTACATGTGGCTCTCGATCACAAGGCCCTCATCAAGCACACTACGAACTCTATTACTACGCGTATCAAATCTAAAGAGGCCCTTTACAAGCAGCTTAGGTACCACTTCTCTTACATGTGTAAGATTAGTGGTTACCGTTTTCCACCGACAAACTTTGATGTGGGCGTTGCCCGCCTCTTGAATAGACCCTCCCCCACGACCATCATTCGCCCTCACCGCGGCGGAATGAGTTGAGTATATCGCAACTTGTTGCGATATACGCAAATGGCTGCTATAATATCAACCGGTTGAGTTATGAGCGACCTAAGCTGTGGTAATATATTAGTGGAAAGCAGATAAAAAGAATATAAATAGAGTAAACAGTAATTCCTTCACAACGCTTTATGAACAAAGCGAAATTAATCCTCTATGGGTGACTTACTGTATATTAGCAGATTGATCAGATGTACAAAGCCATTTATCAAAATGTTCAACATGCAGTTAGTGGATTATTAGTAGAATCATCATGAAAGGTGTTGGTTGTGCTAATGGACGATACATTTCCACATCACTGCAGGGATCAACATGTAATAAATACGCTCAGTAGTGTGCAGCTAATGTCAAGCTACGCAGACATTTTGTATAAAGATAGAGTCTGATGAACAATTTTCGTAACTTATTCATTGCTGCGTTGTATAATAAGCAATATGTTGCAGTTTTCTTGTGGGTAGCAGTTTGGAGCTGCATGCAAAACTTCTAGAATTTTCCAATCGACCGTTCAACAACAAGTTGTGTAAGAAAAAAAGCAGCAATATCGCACTGACGCAGTATACACTGTATTTAATAACGGGTGGATAGCAGGGAAAGCAGAAAAGAAGATTGAATTATAATCGGTATTATCATTTATCTCTCCTTATCGTCGTGGAATACTTATTTACCGAGTTTCTTTTTTCAGTTTGTTTAAATGATGAACATTAAACTGAATCAACAATATCTAAAATAATATCCTGATCTTCATCTGATGAGAATTACCAACAACGATTTAGGAGTACATTCCCTAAAAATGAGCAGTAAATAAGAGATTTTCACTTTTAGAAGAATGCCAAAACGAATCCAGTGGTGAAGTCATAAATAAAGTGCAAATTTGAGCAAAAAGTTGGATGAAGAGTCTCTAAATGATAGTTTATACAATTTATCATTAAATTCAAGGAGTAAAAATATTTTTATAGTACATTATTTATGAAGTGCTTAAACGTCGGTGAGACGCCCAGTCTCCAGAGGACCAGCCCCTTTATAAAAACACATATATGGCCAGATAACCTTAAATTTGTAAGTGTTTTGGCTATACTGGACCAAGCCGACATTTTCCAGAATGTCCTCTGTGGAGAAAACAGCTATTTTTTGTGCCTCAGGGCCAGAAGCATTCTTTGTCACTGTCATCACGTTGTTGCCATCAAATTCATGCTTCTTCATGATTTCACCAACAGCCAAAAAACGAGTCTCTCCATCTTGCTCATGAGTGAGATAGCAATGTACAACTGCCACAAGCCATACATCAAGTGATCTACTGTTGTGTGATAAATTGGGTCACAAAACTGGTTTTTGACATTACTAGAGAACTAATCATTGGATCAGAACGTTCTTAGTGTCATTGAAAGCGCAAAAGAGTTTCGACACAGAAAAGCGTAATAAAGTGTAAAAGTGTGTGATTGGCTGCTGAGATATCGATAATATTGTAAATTTGACAGCTTTCAAAAATGCTGCGTTTTTATGTATCTTGGAATTTAATGGAAATTTACCGAATCATTTGGCTATCTTTTTGCAGATCCTCACTTTTGGAATGTTTGTTGTTTGTAATCAATATAAACACCTGCTATTTTCTATGCTTTTTATAACCACTTTTTTTCTCCAAACATTACTACTTTACATTTTCAATATGCCTTTCAAAATCAGCCAGGGGAAAGGGAACAACGCCAGACCGCGTATTATTGCAGGGGAGAACACTATCAACATTGTGGCTGCAACAGAGGTTTCAAAATCTACAGTCAATCTCATGAAAAGGCAGGTCAATCTAAACTACACTAAAAAATCCGCAGGGAGACGATCTCTAATAGCATCATCAACCCACAATATCATCCGTTTGAAACTCCGTTCTCGTCAACTAGGATGTGTCTGACGCGTTCAAAACTATTTCAGAAGTGTTGGGTAATTTTCTGGCTATTGTACAACACATAACTTGAACAGGTAGCTTTTCTTCAAATGAAAAAAGAGGACTGCGACTGCTGCGTTGAACGTTGTACAGAGAAGATAACAATACTAATGGGTTCGCAAACATCGACACTGGATTGTAGAGGACTCGAAGAAGATTATATTCTCTGATGAAAGCCGAATCAGTCTTTGGTGTTCGGATGAAGTCGAGTACACATACCAATATAAGGGTGATTCCTTGTCGCCCTTCGACGACAAGCCAAAGAGAAAGCGAGAATATGGATCAATGATGGTGTGGAGCTAGTTGATTGTACTTGGGCCATGGCACGCGCGTTGTCTACTTGAGAGATCAATGAATTCTAGCTTGTATCAGCATGCTTTGGGCATGACATACTTCAATACATTGTGCTATTACGGGTTGCAGCATGAGGACGTTATGTTTCAACAGGACTGCACGACTTGCCACACTTCCGATTCCACTTACAACTAGATAGATAAAGAACACGTTAGCTATACGAAACATTGGCCATGAGGTATCCCCGTTCTCAATCGTATCGAGCGGCTTTTGTATGAGATCAAGTCGCCCTTGGAAAAATATCCTAACAAGCCATCCAATGTCGATCAACTGCGGAAAGATTTGACTTTGAGTGGAGAGAGTTCAACCAAAATACAATAGAACGATACTACTACAGCTATCTAGAAAGAACCCGTGCGGTAATTAAGGCTAGAGATGGATACGATTCATTTTAGTCTTAAGCTATAAATTTAAATTTTATTAAAAAATCAGCTATTAGGCTAAATAGTCAATTTTTGTCTAATTGACTTGCAATTTTTCTTACAGTTAATCTGCTCTTAAAGACCCTGGCACACTATATTCTAGTTTCAGCTAAATGGGGTAGGTATTCGCCGAGATACATTGCAATATAGGTTTTGTGACCCAATTTATCACACAACAGTATAAAATTAATTTTAATAAGAAATAAAAAAGCAAAAGGATTGTCTTTTTCTTACCTCTGACCCACTTTTCGTACTGCTTTAAACAAGACTGCAGCGTTGGATCTTGTTTTCAAATGTCTTAATTTTCGATCCATCAATAATCCATGGACAATGCCATCTTTTTCCACAGCACTTGCCAGCTCTACAGCTCCCCAGTTGATGTCACTTACCATCAACGCACGCCCCTGACCCTACTGTAGTATCTAACAAAGGCATTGGTGACCTTGGATTGCTTGAGACCAAAGCAGACTTGACCCTCGCTAGACCGGCTAGCCGAGGGAGTCAAGGTATCCAGCTTGAACGGCTCCCAGAGCTCGCCGAAAGAGTGGTTGTTGGTGTTGTTGTCGGGGTGTATTCTGTAAGAGCTTGGATCGAATGTGTTTGCTGGGAAATGCTTCAAATCAATTCCTTGGATGGCATAGCGTTTATAGTCAAGATATCTTCTAAAGACATTTGAAGCGTTGACTGCTGGGTTGGAGGCTGAGGTTATGAGGTTCGTGAACATCTTGATGGTTCTCTCCATTGGGCGACACGAGTATGACCGTAATGGCCCCATCTTCATCATCAGTTGCTTCAAGTGGGAGAGGTAGTGGTTGTTGATTGTGAAAACACGTTCACTTAGCTGGCCAGCAGCTAATTACAGTACGGCATCACTGACGAAGTCAGTGATGCCGTACTGTACTATACGACTATACGTCCACTATACGATTTTGAACGCCGCTATACTATGAACTTTAGTGTATCCTAAAAAATTCTACTATACAATGCTATACGCATTTAAGCACCGCTATATAATAATTTTTAGCACATCCTAAAAAGTCACTATACGGCAGTATACGATAAACTTTAGTGTATCCTAAAAGCTACTATACGTCCACTATACGATACTTTTTAGGATATCCTAAAAGCTACTATACGGCCACTATACGGCCACTATACGATATATTTTAGGGTATCCTAAAAGCTACTCTACGTCCACTATACGTCCACTATACGATACTTTTTAGGATATCCTAAAAGCTACTATACGGCCACTATACGGCCACTATACGATGTATTTTAGGGTATCCTAAAAGCTACTATACGGCCACTATACGTCCACTATACGATACTTTTTAGGATATCCTAAAAGCTACTATAAGGCCACTATACGTCCACTATACGATACTTTTTAGTGTATGCTAATAGCGACTATACGGCACAATACGACGTATTTTAGGATATCCTAAAAGCTACTATACGGCCACTATACGTCCACTATACGATACTTTTTAGGATATCCTAAAAGCTACTATACGTCCACTATACGTTCACTATACGATATATTTTAGTGTATCCTAAAATGTTACTATACGATACTATCCGATACTATACGAAATTTAACACCGCTATACGATAGATTTTAGGATATCCTAAAAATTACTATACCAAACTATACTATAAAATTTAATGCATCCTAAAAATTCCACTACAGATTCACTATACGACATAATTTAGTGCATGCTAAAAAAATTGACTATAGGTTCACCATACGTCTGGACAGGCTACTATATGAAACCAATTATTGTATTTAGTAAAACTCATCGTAAATATTAGTTGCCTGTCAGAATCCATCAATCAATGAAGAGAATATCTCCACCATTACAAACACACATTCGTCTTGCCGCATTATACAACCAGTATTAGAACCAAGAATATATGGCATGAGACACATTAGAATGTTACATGCTGATTTAAAGCAGGCAAAGGCTTCATGTATGGCACACCCGTTTATTATATAGCATAGACCAGAATTAGACAACACGGACCAAGCTTGGAAGATACAAGGCAGTAATTGCATATCACGAGTCGAATTTTTTATGCAGAAAAAGTCAAATTGAAATTGCAGTAAAAATCAATAAAAGCAGAAACAAGAATACAGTTATAACTCTTCTAGGTTTATTAAAAGGGTTATAGTATAAAAGTAAAGCAAAGATCTATCTCTATTCTCAATAATCTCTGATATTTATACTGGTGATATTAATATGAATCAAATTACTAATTGGTAATTTGATCTTGACAGAAGATTTGACATCTTTATGGGAAATATAGACGACACATTAACTGTTTATACTGTCTGGTAGTACAACCGTCTTTAAATGTTTATGTTTAATAGTTTATCAATACTCTTTTATCTGACTCTTGGTTCTCATCCAAGGGTTTCTGACTAATTCTATTTAGATGGTGTGAAAGACTGCCAGTAGTTCACATCAGAAATGATGCAAGTCGAATTCATACTGCTCAAACCAGATTAAATTGATAGAAACTAGATTTATAGGGCCAAAATTAACTTTTACATCATAAAGCTAAATTATAGCTACCACGACACAACTACATTGCCAAAGACAAAGATGCATGTTTCAAGCCAAAAACATTTGCCACAGACCAAAAGTAGACGACACAAGAGAAATATTATTCTTCACAAGCCAAATTTAAGACAAATATTTATTCCATTAGGCAACCATGAAGAAAATTTATATAGAAAGACTCAAACCTCAGCAATACAAGCCAAATTCATACTGCACAGACAACAAGAAATTGACATGAGCAAAAATTGAGCGACCCAGACGAAATAATGTACGCCATCACCAAATCACAGAGTTGAAACCAGATTTATAAAATCGAAGCAAAATATAAATGGCCCAAATAAAGAAGCCTATCTTAAATCAAATGGAATTGCCTCAGAACAAAATGTTGTGCACAAAGCAAATTTACGTGCCACAGAACATAACTACATGCCTCAGGGTATTATAACACGACACAAGCCGATATCTCATGGCGCAGAACAAAACTAGAAAGCAGAGAGGAAAAAACAATGGCACAAGACTACAAAAATTGACATGGGACAAGAGGAGATGGCGCCCAGCAAAAAATATGCCTCAGGGCAAACCAAAGTGGCGTAGGACCATACGAACTATGATAAGTCAAATAATAATGACATAGGACAATAAAAAACAGCCCAAGACAGAGCGACATGGCAAAAAGAGGAGACATTTCACAGCGAAATAGGATGAGTCACAACAACATCAAGTGGCCCAAGTGAAGATGATAAAGGATAGAGCACGATAAGACGACACAGAGCAAGATATGAACAGAAAATACGGTAGAAGATAGCCTAAGTCAAAACAAATGGCACACAATAATGTTGTATCCAGAGAAAGATACAAGTGGAGATAATATAAAAGTAAAATAAAGACTTGTAAAATAAGCCAGATACGAAAACTAAAGATTTATTAATTGAATTAAGCACACCTTTTATATTAAATCATAATCGCTAAGTCAATCAATCTATCTTATTGTTTAATGACCTGATGTTTGACAAGTGTCAAACATGTATATTTACAACACAGCATTTTATCAGGAACAATAGTCTGATATAGAATTTAGGTTGAGTCAGGCATTGTCTCAAACATGCCGCAATCTTCCCAAATCTCTTATTCAGCACAGACCATTTAGAATGTTCTCAAACAACTAAGTAGCTTGTTCCTTATATTGAGACTCTATCAAAAGATCTACTAGCATCAAATGAAGTATCGTGATCTGATTATAACTGAGTTATTCTAACTCAAGTATCCCGCTGGATGCAACAAATAATATGTAATGACACAGGAAATGAGAAAAAAATACAAGACATGACAAGATGGTAGAGTGAAAAAATAAAGCTACGCAACACAAAATAATAAAGTGCAAGACGTAAAAGTACAGGACAGAAGAAAATCAAATCGTACAGCTAACTATAATCGCACAGATCACAATAGTATGGCACAAGACAAATAGCAATTGCTTGGAGCAAAATAAGAAAACCCGGCACAATATAATGTGGCCAAGACAAAGCCGTAAGGTTGAATGCCAAAAAATAGCACTCTGGGCAAACAATAATGGCTCAGAGCAAAATAAAATGTTGTGGAGCAAAATAAGAAGTCGTAGGGCATTTTAAAGAGGTACATAGAGAAATAACAAGATACAGGATGAAATAAAATGTCGCCATACAAAGTAAAATGGCCCAGGACAGAATGAAATGGCACAGGACCAGACAAAATGTTACAGGACCATATGAAATGGCACAGAGCAATATAAAATGGTTCACGCCAGAATAATATGACATAGGACAGTATACAATGACAGAAGACAAAACGATAGCGTGCGGAGCAAAATTAAAAAACACAGTGCAATGTAATATGTACGGAAACAAAACGACACGCCGCGAAACAACATAGCAGTGCTCTCCCGGTTCCCTATACAAAAGAGTGTATATAATAAGGGTGGGTGGTTGGGAGTATAGCTGGATGGGAAGGGCGTCAGGTTGTGAATCTGAAGGCCACGGGTTCGAAACCGAGTGAATGCACAAAAAAAGCAAAAATTCCAAATGAGTGTACGTAGACCAAGGTTGAGAAATCCCTTGAGTCATATGATCTTTGGGATTACACTAGAGACACCACAATAGAATTACCATAAATAGAAAAATTACCAAATATAGAAACAAAAGAAATTACCAAATATAGAATACAGAAATAAGATTAGATATAGAATTAAAGTTAGGATATAGAACTAGGATTAGACTTAGCGTCATACGGCTTAAAATTTTTGTGCAGCTGAGTATGAAATCTTTGCACAATTGACTTTAAATTTTTTTTGCACAATGCAATTTTATCAGTTTTTTGTGATGCACAATTTGTGACTGTCTTATTCCCATAGGGAATAAAGCAGTCATATTTAAACAAGACATTTCCTCTTCGATTAGTGACTATCTTATTCCCTGTTGGAATAAAGCAGTCGTATTAAGACAGATCTTGTAATCCTTGGTTAATTATATTTTACTCAAAAATGAAGCTACAGGCTTTATTTAAAAGGCTTCTGGTCGGTAATTTTCTTGGCCAAGCATGATAGTAGTCAAAGGCTATACATTCATTGTGCTTATAAAAATAAACATAAACATAAACAAAAAGGAAGTGTATGCTATGGAAGTACGAAAAGAACAACCTGATTTTTTCTGCACCAAAGCTCCACCAAAATTTGAGCGACAGTTGTCAAAGTAGTTGCATTGGATAGCAAAAAATGCCAAGTGCATGGCAAAAAAAGAAAATAAGTCGGCTGATTATGTCAATCTTTAACAAATTGCTATCAAGTGAAATCATAAAATGGCTCTAATAAGGGCTATTTTTACTGGCAAGACTCCAATTACATGAATTCAGAATATGCCCAACGTGCTAACACACTTGTTTGGCTATAAAATCAACGCATATTCACTGGCAAAAATGAAGAAAAAAAGATTTACTTTCTCAAATACGAGTGAGAAAAGCAAGAATCAAGCTGCAGAATGGGATAGGGAGTGTCTAAGCAAAGTTCCAGTCAGCAAGACTATTATCCATGTACTGCATACTATAAGATAACTTTACTTGGACTAAAAGTAAGTAAATACTGCTATGCAATCTAAAATAATCAATACGCGGTATTTTTTATCTTGGATATACGATATAACGCAAGAACGTTATAAAAAGCTACGAATTATTAGCGATTATGACCTGGTGGGTATAGGTAAAGCTAGATTAGCATCTTTCCTGTATACAAGGTTATATAAGCCTTTGTTGTATCTGTATGATTCAAGAAGGAAGGAGAAATGCGTGAGAATGTATATAATGCTTTATTCACAAGTAAATCAGATGGGGAATCAATGAATGGATGAATATCTACTGCTATCTATATGTTTGATTTATCGATTGCTTACACCCCCATCTAGACTGGTGTTCCCATGCTAATTTTCAGTATCAATCCCTACTTATGCTAATGTAATCAATTCAGATATAGATAATCAGTTCGAGTATCTATAGTTGCTCTTGGAAACGCTAGTTGCTTATATTTCTTATCTATCACTATCTTTTAATATAAGAATAGCTTAATAAAACCTAGCTTATGTAAATATCAGTATAATCGTTTATATTTTGATGAGTTTTATCTTTTACATGCTTCTTATGGGTATTGTTTATTACCATATTCAAACCATGATGTTTATTATTCAGATACAGTGAAATGTATTAATACAACAGCCTTCACAGCAAAACTGCAAATCCTGATTAAATTTATCCAATTCTGTAAGCTATTCGCACCGTCTTTTTATAATCAGATGATAATAGGCTTCCTTAGAGTTATACCGAGATGTAGAAACTACCGATACGCTTTACAAAACCAAATTTACGTAAAGAAAAGGATATTTTGCTATCGATTTATCAAAAATGATGCTATCAATATCGAACTGCTTGCTTTAGATAACGAAAAAATCAAGTATGCTACAACAAATAAACAAACAAACAAAAACGTTTATAAAGCGGATCTATTGTAATAATTTTAAAAATTTTACATTAAGAATCACACTATAGACCCTTAAAGTTTTGAAGAAAGCAGCAGGTCGCATGGTTTTTCATAGTTGGTCAAGGTTGAAAACATATTCTTTATTGCTTACACAAACTAGTCGCCCTACTATGAAAGAATCAGGAAAAAGCGGATCCAAGGCAGAATTAAATAAAAGAGCACTGATTTGAACCAAAGAGACTATAACCACTTTGTGGATTCACTGATTGCTATGTAAATACAAGGCCAGCCTTAATCCAGTTTTTTATAAAATAGCGCCCTCAAGGCGTCCTGGCTGAAATAGAAATCAATGAGATACCATCCATTTGCATTCATGTTCTTTGAATCTAACACTAAAGCTTTCAAATCGACGTACAAACATTCTCTAAAAATACCAAAGTAAATACACATCCTTATCGTGTAAATGAATCACTCTTGATCACGGTGTATCCATTCTCACTAATGATGTTTGTCATAAGTGTGTGTTCTCTTTATCCAAATTAAAACCAAATCAATAACAACATATTCGAATTCGCCAACTATGCTCCGATGCCATAGTTGTTGTACAGCATCCTACTACATAAGGAACACTTTCTATATAATAACAAAACAACACACCTTAGAACACAAGGTTACATTTATTCTTGCAATGACGATGATAGCACATCAAATCCCAAGCAAGGTTACGCAGATCTTCCTTTCTGGTCAATGCTCTACAGCAATTACCCCTTTAATCAAAGACACCAATAATAATTGCTGAATATCGCAATATCGCCACCTATTGCTGTCTATCAGACTCATGCCACGAGCTAATGCTCAATTGTTATAAATGCTCTTCTTTTTTACTCAAATCCAGGAATCTTCAGTTTTATTTAAACAACCAAATAAAATACAGCTGATTTTAATTGTATTTATTACTTTGCTTTTATATTTTTTCTCTGTGAAATCTACTTAAACCCTGATTTCACTGCATCCATGACCGGATATAAGGTCCCATACACAATATAAGATAACCTGAAACTATTGCAGTAGGATGAAAATGAGACAACTTTAAGCTGAGAACATGGTATTGGAAATGTGTTGTTGTCGAGATAACTGACATTGGAGAGTGCACAATTTAGCTGGGAGTAGATGCAAAGCCTCATGTTGATATGCATAAACGAAACAAGAAAAAGTAAGTTACAATCACCCAGTCTTGAAAACAACACTCATTAACGAGTAAAGTAACCCTCTATAACAATAGATTAGCAACTTATTATGTGCGTTATGCCACGCTCCCAATTCAAAAAGAATGATGCATTGAGAAGCTTTCTCCAGGCATAGTTGCTGACATTGAACTGAGATTGAAAAACCTACTGTTTAAAATGAGGATGTATGCATCCAGAGATTTGTAATGACCTAAACTTGGCAATTGTTGATAATCAACAGTTGTTCAAGTATATATTAAACTTGTGCAGAATGAAAAGGGGCATCGAATGGTACTAATCTTGTCTGGTTTGGTTAACTCTAGACGCTTTAACTGGGCAAGAAGATTTTCTTCAAATTTTGGCCCTTTTTCAATAGTACCTCCATCTCTGTCAACATAACATTGCTTATAATACTAGTCATTGTGGTAAAGCAAACAATTTGCTATCGTTTCGGCCCTTAATTGATGCTTTAGCTCGACTCTACGTAGAGAAATGAGCAAAAAACGTCTGACAAAAAAATCTTCTACTGATTTTCTTGCTTGTAGGAACAGGCAAAATTGGACGAAAATGGCCAGTTTTCTATCGACATGACTTTTGGAATTATCTCCACGAAAAATCATCAGATTTAAACAAAACAAAAATTATTTGATAAGTCTACACTAGCCCCAACATAATCCAAAAGCCAAAAACACCTAATAGACGTTCCCTTCATGAAATGACTCAAAATCATATACTTTGATTGGCCTCAAGCAGACACTACCCGACATATTTTTGAAAATGCCAATAATAACCATACCATCCTATAGAGAATTAAAAGGGAAACAAAAGTCAACCACTATGCAACATTGACTCACTTAGTACATCGTAGAGAAATATCCATTCAAAGTTGCATCATTTTTCACATTTTTTTTTCATACTGCTTCAAATCGTCTATTACCATCCCACATTTAACACGTAATAGTCAATCAAAGTACCCCAAACAACATTTGCTACACATACAGCCAGCATCCATATATCAATTCAATGACTTTTATTAGCACCATCTGCTCAAGTTTTGCATTTTTCACAACTCGTTCATTTCTCGACAACAACTGATTTCATCCAAAATCTAATTAAAGCTTCATCTTTTCCGCAAAATTCCATTATATAAACATGCTATTTTCAAAGCAGTAGCATCAATATTTAAAATCTCGATGTTCGATCCTCCAAAAGTCTAAAAGTCAAAGTTTGAAAATCATTTCCAATACCCATTGTAATGGAATAGCGCCTTCAAAGTAATGTTACTGAAATACAAAAGTTTATCAAATACCGCTCATGAGCATTCATGCTATTTGGATCCAATAATAAACCTTTCTAAATGTATATGCAAACAATCTCTAAAATACTAAAATGAAGAAACATCCTTATCACCCATATCGTGTGAATGGATCACTCTTGATCACAGTGTATCCATTCCCACTAGTGATGTTTGTCATAAGTGTGTGTTCTCTTTATCTAAATGAAAACCAAATCAATAACATATTCGAATTCGTCAACTATCCCCAGATGTCATAGTTTTACAGCATTCTACGTAAGAAACACCTCCTAAATATTAACAAAACATCACATCTTAAAATACCAGGTTAAATTTATTATTCATGCTATAACCATAGCACATCCAAGCACAATCAAGGTTAGGCGAATCTACCTTTCTGGTCAATGCTCTACGTAAATTACCCCTTTAATCAAAGACATCAGTAACAATCGCTGAATATCGTGATAGCACCACCTTCTGCTCTCTATCAAACTCATGCTACGAACTAATGCTTGATTGTTATGAATACTCTTCTTTTTTACTCAAATCCAGGAATCTTCAGTATTATTTTAACAACCAAATAAAATACAGTTGATTTTGTATTAATTATTTTCCTTTTTTTTTTTGTGTTGTTCTTTGGCGAAATCCGAGTAACCCTTGATTTTACTACACATTGTTTTTGTTCTATTACCGGCATATAATGAATACGGCGAATGACACAAAACAAAATTTTCCAGTATCGTAGAGACCTTATGGAGCGCATACCAGATTAATACATTTGAAAAATGACTGTTGTGCCAGAGGGGTTGCAACTGTCTGCAAAAGATTATACTGTATCATTGTTTGATAGGTTATTCCTGTGATATGTACAAACTATGTAATCTTGCGAGATGCAAAACCAGTCAAGTGTACTTCAGTCAGAGTTTGACAGATCAAATAAACATTATCTTTTGTCTTATATTCTTAATTTGTCCCTAATTTTACACGCAATCACTATAGTGCTTTATTTGCCTATTAGTACTGGATCACACAGTTGATCTGTTCATCGTTTGAATATCGTTCCAGGAATCTTACACTCGGTAGATACGGCCGATTTCGATTATACAAATTTACATCTCCTCTACCGTCAATGAAATAGATATAATCAGAAACATAACACCAACTGTAACGGAATATGCCACTCGATTACATCTCACTATATGTGGAGATCCGGCTGGAAAGGAATAACATCAGCTTCTGCCGTGTGTGATGGCTCATAAATTTAGTAAACATAGCCCTTCATTTTCATCAATAAACGTGCGTATATATTTGCGTATCGTTCAATTACTAAATTATCTTTCGCTGAGCTGGATACTGTATAGACTGAATCAACAGTCATTATGTATTCATCAACTTGATAAATAAAATTCGTCATCTTGAATCTTTCAAATAGTACACATGTACTATATAAGGCTTACAATTCTCATACATTGAATTACTTCGACTGGTTAGCTTTTGGTTTATAAACAAGTATGCATGTTGCATACGCTGCCTACAAGGGATAAGCGCCTGATACCTTTTATTACTGAAATCGGATTATAAATGAATTTCCTACAGTCAAGTGTATACAGACACTGATTGTATGTAAGCTTCTGACCTAATTGATCAAAACTGTTCAGATAAAAGTATATAAAAAGGTACACTAACTTTATCTATAGCATCTAGACGGATGCTGCACAATTTAAAGCTCCGCAAAGAGTCTTGGCTGGCTAATTTCAAGATTTTATGCTCGCAATGTATCTGAGCCGTTGTGGATACTTTTCATAAGGTTCTACGGTACAGCGAGACTATAGAACAGCATATATATCTCAGTTTATATAGAGAAATTAAGCTTGAGTGATTTAAAAATGTATGATTTTTGACATAACGGGATTATACAGAGTACATGAGAGCCTTTACTGCTTCAGGATTACGAATAAGTTGATAGTCTACGCCTTTGTAGGATCTGTGCGTTGACGTTGGTAAAGCAATCCTGTCTTGGGGCATTTTTATAGATGCTCTGTACTGGATCTGATTTGTTGTGCAAGAAGGATTACAACTGTCTACATAGAGCTATGGCATCCTTTAATAGGTGATTTCTGATGCAATGGAATATGCTATTGGGCTACATCCCAGCCATGAGCAGATCCGACTACAAAGAAATAACATTTGTTACTGTCCTGCATAATACTGACTCATAAATTTAGTATAAATAATCCTTGAATCCCATTAATAACCAACAGTATATACTTGACTTTTGTTCAATTACTAAACTATCTTTTGCTCTGCTGGCTATTTCATACGCTGGCTCAACTATCATTATGTAGTAGTCATCAACTTGATAAATAAAAATTTTCATCTTGGATCTTTCAAACAGCACACATGCATATAAGGCTTACAATTCTAATACATTGAGTGACTTCGATTGGTTAGCTTTTGGTTTATAAATAATTGAGTATATCGCTTACGCTGCCTACTAAAAATAAGTGCCTCCTGATGCCTTTCAATAATGGAATCTGATTGTGAATAGATTTTCTGCGGGTAAATGTATACAATAAACGCTTGTATGTGAGTTTCTGACCTATTTGAAAGAAACTGCTTATATAGATGTACATAAAAAATGTATGCCAATTGCATCTGTAGCATCTCGACGGATACCATAAAATTTGAAGCTCCGACAAGAGTCTTGGCTGACTGATTTCAAGATTTTATGCTCGCAATGTATCTGAGCCATTGTGGATACTTTTTATAAGGTTCTACAGTACGGTGAGAGTATAGAACAACAGATAAACCTCAGCTTATATAGAGAAATTAAGCTTGGGTGATTTAAAAATGTATGATTTTTGACATAACGGGATTAGACAAAGCATATCAGAGACTTTGCTGGTTCCAGATTGATGAATAAGTAGACAGTCTAAGCCTTTGTAAGATTTGTGTCTTGACCTTGGTAAAGCAACCCTGGCTTGGGGGATTTTTATAGTTGCTTTGTGATGGATCTGGTTTATTGTGCAAGAAGGGTCACAGCTGCCTATATAAGATTACGACATCCTCTGATAGGTAGTTTCTGATGTAATGAAATAAGCTATTGCGTTACATCTCAATCTATGAGCAGATTCGGCTGGAAAGGAATAACATTTTTTACTGTCTTGTATAATGATTTATAAATCTTGTGTAAATGTAGTCGTTTAATTCTATTAATAAGCATTAGTATACTGTATGCTAGAGTCTGCTTCACTTACTAAATTATCTTTCGCTGTCCTGCCTATTGCTGTATACACCGGTTCATCAATGATTATGTTGTTAAGCAAATAATACTCTACACTCAATATATCATTTTATTGCTCTACTTTTCATCAAAACAAAGAGGTTGTTATACTCTACTAGAAGGCGAAGTCTATAAATATTCAAACACAGAAAATTGATGGCCAACTTCTCTTCATATACAGTAGTATTTCGTATACTTAAATCAATACTATGCAGTGTATATTATATTTATCTTTATGAATTATCCCTGTAGGTACTACCGTATATAATGATTTGGCTGATACATTACGTTGTTGTGCTCGATGTCATACTCCTGCATTATGCTTCTTCTGCTATTCCAAAGAATGACACTAAACAACAGTAGTCACCATAAATAGTTGAAGATCAAATTTGAAATTATGTGAATTTGCCTGTTGTGAAGATTGAGTGAGCTTTTTCTACTGTTAAAAGCAGCTTTTTTCGCCAACTTTTTACATCAAGAGTGTCTTGATGCCTGATTCTAGCACACATCTTTTATTCTGGGTTTTTAAAACAAGTATATGGAGAAATAGAGCAAGAGAAATAGATGGACCTAATTACAAAGTTTTAGTAGGGCTTTTAAATAGCCTTCTAGCTGGAGCATGAATAATGGCATCTTGATGATGCTTCAGAAATACTACTTTTCGTCCATTATCTAGGCAGAGTAATAAGTCATCCATGCCTATCGAATAGGTGATAACCACAGCCAGCTACAAGCCGCATCTAGGCGTATAATTTTTTAAATGAGCTTCTAGTTTTATCTCGAAAAAATGCAGAAAACTGGAGCATTTGCCTGATGGTTGAGGTCAAAAAATAAGGGCTGAACTTAAAACTGGCATATCTCTATCTAAAACAATTCTTTTTTCAAGTTACAAAGACCGAGTCATATTTTCAAGTGATGTCGACTATCTTGATGATACGTATAGTTTGTTTTTTTCCTTCTGGTGTTGATTTATGGTGAAAATGAGCGCTTTTTGAGCGCTTTTCCGCGAGTTTCTTCTTCGGTAATTACCTTAGCCTCATGTATTTTACTGTTGTGAATGTCTACACCTAAGTTTTTTAACTTTGCTTAATGACAGCACTGGCTTTGCCTTAATAAAATCTCGAGATATCACTGACTTTCTTCAAAATGTGACGTTTTTTAAATCAGCATATCTCAACATTGCAGCTAGCTAGAGATATAAAATTAGTGCCACCAAAACTGTATCTACTGTGGCTACAATTGCCATGTTTTAGTTTATCAACGTTTGCCAAGTCAAAAAAAAAGCTGGAGGTCTTGTTCTTTGAAAAATTTATGCGATTTTCATATGGAGTGTAACATCATGGAGTGTAACATCATGGTGTATCATTATGGAGTGTATCATTATGGAGTGTAACTGTATGGAGTATCATTATGGAGTGTATCATTATGGAGTGTATCATTATGGAGTGTATCATTATGGAGTGTATCATTATGGAGTGTATCATTATGGATTGTAACTGTATGGAGTAATGTAAAGGTGTCTCATATATGGGGTAGTTGTTGAAGCATTGTGTATTACATTGCACAAAGACCAAACCTTAGACAACCCATGCTACCATGGAAGCGAGCAATGACTAATCCTGCACCTGAAGTTGTTGAATACTGTATGGCGCACCAAAAAAAAGTTCAGAAGTCATCAAGATTAAGGCAATAGCGTATGCAGAGAAGATGAAAGAATTGGCATCACTTCACTTGGTCATGATAAATTATGTTGATGGTGAGGTTTTAATATCGACGTTTCATCAGTTCCGTAAAGTATCCCTTTTTTTCTTTTTCCTCCATCAAACAAATGAACTGGTTTACTTGAAAAGTTGCCCTGAAATTAAAGAAAAAAGTCTCTCTTATAACAATTATAAAGGATTCGGTACTGTATATTTACAGCTTAAATACAACTTGTAATGCTTCTATTACTCGAGTTTCAAGGTATAGTTCTGGGAGAAGGAAAACAATAATAATTAATGATGATGCAGATACGAAAGCCTAACCAACTTAAGAAAAGAGTGTTCATAAAGCTGCAAAATATCATTGTAGTAAGACCGCCCTGCCGCTAGAACAACGCAACTGAAAACAATTGGTAGCGCTTTTTCTATCCCATACTGCTATCAAGGAACAATGTAGCCATCGGAAACTCGACAGCAAAAAGTATTCCAAAAACGCCTTGTATTTTTTGGAGCGACATCTCCTCTTTGAAGATGTTTCGACGAATCAGCAACAAGAGTGGGACAAAGTATGATACCGCTAGGAACTACCTTATTATTGCTTATGCCGAAAGAAATTGTGGTGAATGATAAATTCTTCGGAATATTGTTTGAAATCATTTAAAACGGCCAAACGTAGCAAACCTAAAAATTATACTATACCTTCCACATTCACAAAGAGCCCTACTTTATATAGTTCTGCTGCAGCTGGATACATTACGAGATATACGTCTGCTAAAATCGACATTAAAAACTACGTGCTCACTACTACAAACAATATCATCGCTTTAGGTATCTCTTCGGGATAGACTGATAGTGTTGCCGCTGCCCACAAGACTTTTCTCTGGCACACCACTTTCAAGAAAAAGTTATACGCAATGGTATCGCTTAATCAAGTATTCACAAATGACGAACAAGCGCTTATCAGTGATGAGGAATCCTCGTCTACTATGGCCAAACGTAAACCATAGATCCCCACTACGTACAACTAGGTTGTCGAAACATGATGCTCGATACCATACTTTCTGGGAGCAGCAAATAGACCAAAGTAAGGGCAATACTGTTCCGTCCGGATACAAGTAGTAGAACAGGGCATGAACAAAATACTGCATAGAGTGATAAGGTAATGAAGAAGTGAGAAATAAACTGAATTGGCTTTTGGCTTCCACAAGTATGCCTATTATTAACAATAAAGGAATCATTTCAGCAGCTTTCGATGCTCCAACGAGTAGAAATACGGCCACAGAAAGATGTTACAAAAATGAAACGTTTAACATGAAGATATTAATTGGGTACCAAACGTAATAAAGCTACTGTAAAGATAATGCAGCACAACATTAAACATGTCTTAATTTGCATGAGAATGAATGACTCTTCCTTAAATTATACATCGTAGAGATGACTAGAACAAACGCTGACTTTTAGGAAAGATAACTTTCTTAATTTTCACTATTATCTTTTAGTTTATTGCAATACAAACGCGTAAAATCAATTATTTTGATTTATCAGAAATAAACTATTGTAAATAGAGTATGAAAATAACGAGTTAAAGAGTATCGTTTATTACATTGGAGTATGGGAGGGTTTATATACTATCTGAACTGAGAGATTTGATGTAAGAAGGATAAGGTGTTGGATGGTAAGATCTGGATGATGATAGAACAATAGATTATATATATTGTCATGAACATACTACGACTAATGGATCAGTAACTAAATCCAGTTTCATATTGATGATGTTTTATGATCTGATGCGATCTGTGCTTGAACTGAACTGTCTTACTTTAATTAGACATCCGGTGGCTTAAAAATAATACATCAGTAGTAACTATACTCCAAATTTTACAAGAAGATGATTGATCTTTATTCAAATGCAAATGAAGATATTATTTACATGTATCATTATTTTGGATGATTCGTGTAATCAATTCTATTGTTCTCTCCTCAAAACCTAATTTAGCATCAACTGTCGGTATCGCCCGGGTCAGAAGAATGTAATAAAAAAAACTAAACAACCTTCAATTCAATGTCAATATCATATATTCATAATCGTTCATTCTGATTCCACATCAAGCAGATTTTTTTCGTCTTCTTTATTTGGCATGTTGTAGACCTGGGTCAAACTCCAGAGTCGATTCACAACTCAAAATAATAATTCTTTGAAACTTTCATGTGCAAATAAAACCCGACCAAATGCCAAACCAACAGTTTAGAGCGCGCCTTGCCTTAATCAGATTAAAGATCGGATAAACTTGATAGCAGAATGTATAAATCAGCTTATGTGGATTTAATCCTTTAAAGTCCATCCACGTTGACCTCAAAATCATAAGATGGAGTACTACGCGTTAAATCACTTGTATGAGGAAACCAACAAAAGTAAATTGTAATAAATTATCGACTCTAATAAACCTCCTTGAGTATTCCCGAATATAAAACCTTCAAATAAATCAAAGTAACATAAAATGTTGATTCACACCTTGAATCATTCATTGTTGTCACTACTATTACATAATATCTTCCTTTTTGGGAAAAAATCGAAATTGTATTAAGTAACAGAACAAAAATATACGTTGTGTCAATGTCAGGGTTGAAGGTTATTCTGACAGTGATTTAGATCTGCAGGATATCATTGAAAGACTAAATACGAACAAGAATAAGAAGCGTAGGTTTAAACCTAGAGCACCAGCTTCCAGAAATATCAAACAGCGACTAACGTGGATAGCCCACAACATTACACAAAGTATATTGGATAAAAGGAATCCCTAATTCTAATGATAATAAAGACACCTTTTTATCCTTCTAACTAAAAGGCTATATACATATTCCTGCACATATCTTATATACACTATCTCTATTATCTCGATCAGATCTCAGATTGCAAATACTAAATCTACCTATTCGCATCTGACAATTGGTAGCAACTTCTGTTATTTTTTTACTTCCTTTTTTTTTCTATCTGTCGCCTATAGCAGAATAGCAAACAAAAAAAAAAGTCGAACAGCAAGACACGCCGGCTAAGTATTCTTTAAAGGAAAAGATCGAAAAACATACATTAGATCTTTGCATTTACTGAATCATAATAGTCAACCCTCCTATATTTTATAGTCGTTCTCGTTTCTATCTTTGAACACTATTATTACTACATTCTATACATCTCGCTCGTGTTGATTTCTATTCCACCAGCTCGGAGAACCCAAATCTGCAATTGAATCGTTTATACAATTGATCAAAAACTCTACAAATTACAATATTATCAACCTACAACACAAACAACCATTTTAAACATCAAATCAACACTCTCACTTGCTCTTCACCACATTATCGTTAATTTATTCAACATGGATGGTCAACAGAGCAACACACCCCAACAACAACAAGAACAACCTCAAATTCCACCAAATTACGCCCAATTTATGGAACAAAACCAACACATGCTCACCAACATGATGGCTGCTTTCATTCAGGCACAAAATCAAGCACCTGCTGTCAAATTGCCAACACCACCCACATACAGTGGAACTCGCAATGCAAGTGAAATTGATGCCTGGATTCGTTTGATTGACAAACAAAAGCTGCACAATGGCTGGAACGAAGAACGCACTTACAATTTTGCTTCTTCTTTATTATCTGGACGTGCTGCCACCATCGTTGCTCATCATGAGGATCCAAACAGTCATTTTACAACACCTACCACATGGATAGAACTCAAGGAAATTTTGATCAGCAATTTTCGTCCCTCAAATGACCAAGATTTAGCCCGTGATGTCCTGGTTACCATTCGACAAACAAACTCAATTCGTGATTATGTGGATCGTTTTATGGATGCTGTCATCCCCATCAAGGATATTAGTGAACGTGAGCAATGTGATCGTTTTATGAGAGGTTTGAAAGACAAGGAATTGATTGCCAAAATTCGTGCCATGCCTATTGAATCACGTACGTTGGAGAAGCTGTTCTCAGATGCTTTGGCGCATGAATTTGCCCATCATCCAGAGATCAGCGCCGGTGTACAGACAAACGCTAGATACAACAATAGCAACAGCGACGTACAGCCTATGGACTTGGATGCCATTATGTATCGCAACAACAAAGGCAACAACAATAGCAACAACGGCAACAGTAACAATAATAGGAACAACAATAGGAATAACAGGATCAACAACAATCGTGGTCGCAGAGGTCAGGATTCCAATCTTGAGTGTTTTCACTGCAAGAAAATGGGACACACCACCAAGAATTGCTACACTCGTGCCATTGAAATTATGCATGCTTTCGACAAATTGGATCTGGACACTAGACGCAAGCTTTTCAAGAATGTTGGTGTTTTAAATTGCATCCTGGATGTCGAATACAAGGAAGAGGATACCCATGGTTGTGATTGCAGTCAATGTCAAAGTAGTAATAAAGCTAGTGGTTCCTCTTACTTGCTGTCCCTGTGTGATGATAGAATTGCTGTTGAGAAAAGAAATGCACAAATGAGTGAATTGAGTCAAGTCATTGCAATGATGGATTCCTCGAATGTTCCTTCTTCTGCTCCTTCGGTTCCTGTGGATGTTCCTACTATTTCCAATAACGTCTCTATACCTGTGTCAGAAAACAATCAAGTGGCCAATGCAAGTCCTGTGGTTATAAAATCAAATGCTGGTAGCCGTGTGGAATTGGTTCCTGTGATTGAAGACATGGATACGACAGTAACTGTTGACTTTACGACAGACTCGGTGTACCTGACAAATCTGTTGAATGCAGCAAATATCTCAACTCTACCTTTGTATGGAGCAACTATCAGACTTAACAAATCGCACGATGTGGTCAATGTCAAATGCTTAATTGACAATGGAGCTAGTGAAAACTACATCTCTGGTAGAATTGCAAGAATGATTGAAGGGCGTCGCAGTATGATTCATGGTAGAGAAGTTGAAACGGCAGGTGGCAATGTATCTCCCATCAATGAAAAGATCGTTTACGATTTAAATTTGCAAGGTCATACAAGTGCTATGTCAGCATTCGTATTTGATACAAAGTTCGATGTCATTCTTGGTAGATCCTGGTTAAAGGAACATAAACCTGTTGCAGATTGGTTTGATGACACGTGGACTTTGTCGTGTTGTGGCTCTGGCAAAACCACTATCTCACCTACTTCGTCTTCCTGTGTGGCAAGTGCGCTAAATCAACAACCGCCCGAATTGAACTATTTAGTATCGCATCTTCAAGCAGAGAAAATTTTGAAAGAGGAGGGCACGAATGCATGTTTCTTGTATATGATAGATCAAGGAGAGAAGGATGGCTTCAACACTGAAATTACTCGAGAGAATGTGGTATGGACAGAGCAGTTGATGAAGGACTTTCCAACTGTTTTTCAAGACAAGTTACCCGGCCTACCACCCAACAGACAAAATTTTTCACATGTGATCAATATCCCTGAAGGTACCAAGCCCATCAACAGACCTCCTTTTCGCATGAGTCCAGTTGAGCTTGATGAATTACAACGTCAGTTGACTGAACTGCAATCTCTGGGTCTCATTCGACCATCATCCTCACCATGGGGTGCTCCTGTACTATTTGTCAAGAAGAAAAACGGTGAAATGAGAATGTGTATTGACTACCGTGCATTGAACAAGGTCACTATCCGCAACTCTACTCCCCTGCCTCGTATAGATGAATGTCTGGATCGTTTGCAAGGTGCTTCGTGGTTCACTTGCCTGGATCTCCGTTCTGGCTACCACCAAATTAGGCTCAAAGACTCAGATATTCCTCTCACGGGATTTAATACTAGATATGGCAAATGGGAGTGGCTTGTGCTGCCTTTCGGACTTTCAAATGCTCCGCCCTCTTACCAAACTTGGATGAACGGAGTTTTAAAAGAGTGCATTGACAAGTTTGCCCTGGTTTATTTGGACGATTGTTGTATCTTCAGCAAAACACGAGAAGATCATATCAAGCATGTTCGTCAAGTATTGTCTATCTTTGAGAAGGAAGGGCTTATTGTCAATCTGAAAAAGTGTGAATTTGGTAAGCGTGAACTGGAATTTTTGGGTTACAAGGTCTCTGCAAAGGGTATTTTACCATCGTCATCAAAGGTGAAAGCTATTCAAGACTGGCCTAGACCTAGTAATGTACAAGAAGTGCGTCAATTTGTTGGATTAGCACAACATTATCGTCGCTTCTGCCCTAATTTCTCGTCAATCGCTGCTCCTCTCACTGAATTAACTCACGGTACTGGTGCTAAAAAGCGTGCTGTTGTCTGGAATGATCAATGTGAAGCTAGCTTCAAAACCATCAAGCACATGCTAACATCATCTCCACTACTGAAATTGCCTGACATGAGCAAACCATACAAGATTGAAACTGACTCAAGTGATTTTGGTGTTGGTGCAGTACTCTTACAACAGGATTCTGACTCGGATTCTTGGTTGCCAATTGCTTACGAGTCAAAGAAACTGTCTCCAGCTGAACAAAAACTGCCTGCTCAAGAACGCGAATTGATTGCTATTGTCCATGCTTTGAGAAGTTGGCGTTGTTTTATCGATGGTTGTCAAGGTGGTTATACGGTGTACAGTGATCACAAACCGCTCGTTTACTTCAAGTCTCAACTGAATCCAACACCTCGCTTAGTTCGCTGGATAGCTGACTATGAAGCGTTTTCACCAAATATTGAATACAAAGCTGGAAAGGAAAATCAGGTAGCGGATGCACTATCAAGAAGACCAGATTTACAAGTGGACAATGGAGAGGAAATACCTTCTTTGGAACCAGAATACTTGTATGCAGCTTGGGATCAGTTATCAGACACCATCAAAACAGATTGGCCAATTCTCTATGTCGACAAAAATTATGAAAAGATGAAATCAGATGTATTGAGGAAACGGATGGAGAAGGAGGAGGACCAGTTTGTCGTGCGTCAAAAGACAGTATATAGACTAGTCAAAATGGAGGATGGAACGACGAAACAGGTCAAGTTTATCCCTTTCTCGGATCGTGCTGATTTGGTTTTCAAATATCATGAAGCTTTTGGTCATGCTGGTATCAAGACTATGTTAAAGATGATTACAGAGAGATATTGGTGGCCTGGTTTTCGCAAAGACATCCAAGAGTGGTTAAAAACCTGTGCTGCTTGTCAGTTGAATAGTCGTCGTGACCATGTTCATCAAGATGTCATGCATCCTCTAAAAATACCTCAAGCATTTGATCGCTGGCACTTGGATTTTGTGGGTGAATTGCCTACAACTGGAAATGGAAACAAGTGGTTATTGACGGCTGTGGATTATCTCACCAACTGGCCTATCGCAAGAGCAGTACCAGTAGCATCTATGGAAGCGGTAGCAGATTTCATCTATGAGGAAATAGTCATGAGATTTGGTTGTCCCTCTGAAATTGTGACGGATCGAGGTGCCAATTTTACTAGTGGTCTTGTAGCAGCCTATACTAAACGTGTTGGAACAAATCACAAGCTGACTTCGGCATTCCACCCTCGTACAAATTCCAAGGTTGAACGATATAATGGTGTTATCAAGCAAATGCTTCGAAAGTATGTCAATGGTGCTATTCATCGTTGGGATGATTTTGTGTACGCGGCTCTGTGGGCAAGCAGAATTAGAATACACTCTACAACAGGTTTTTCTCCCTACTATCTGGTATATGGACGTGAACCTAGACTGCCTGGGGATGTGCTCAGGCCATATATTACAAAGGAAATGCTTTTGGATAAACGTACTGTGGCTGATATTACGTCACGCGAACTAGAGCTACTAGGTCAACACCGCGCTGCTGCTGAATTCCGTTTGAAAGCCATGGGTGAAGCTGACAAGAAACGCTGGGATGCCAGGACCAAGCCTACAAATTTTGAAATCGGTGATATGGTTATGCTGACTCATGAAGGCAAATTTGGTTTGGAGCCTCGCTACAAAGGACCCTATATTGTGACTAAGGTGTTCCCTGATTTTGGTACTTATCAATTGGAAACTATTGCTGGTGAACCATTGGAATCATTGGTGCATGTTGACCGACTAAAAGCAGCTAAAGGAGAGAGACCTACAGAGCCTTGGTATGATCCTACCTCTAGTCGTCGTGCTGTTCGTGAAGCTGACCGTCTACGTCTTGTCTCGAATACTGCCAATCCCCCATCATCATCAGCATCATCATCCACATCTGTCTTCTTATCAAATCGAGATTTGAATCAACCTCAAGATGATTTTATTGATATGCCTGTCTCAGATAACAACTCTGTAACTAATCAACAATCAACTACACAGCCTGCCACCACTATCACTACTACTACCATCGAATCACATAATGACTCTCAACATCATCATACAGTTTTGCAGCAACAAATACCAGATGAGGATCTCTCTTTACATGGAAGCAGTGTAATGGATGAAACAGAGGAAAATGAACGTGGTTTAGGACAAATTTTGGATGGATATGACCTTTTGTCGTCAACTGATAGCGATATTGATATCATAGATCAACAGTCAGCGCCTTCAACACCAGTTAGATCTCCATCATTGTCATCTTCTTCTACAGAATCATCCTACTTGTCGTCTCAGTCTGCAGTGCCCAATACAGATAATGATTCAGCAATCAATGAAACAGTCAGTGTGAATACGGACTTGGAACTTGATGAACGTGTGCCAGAGACAGAAAACACAGAAACTATGTCAAATTTTCAGGATGAACCTCATGTTAGCACCTCTACAATCCCATCACCCATCAGTCAAATTTCTCAAGAACCTGATGCCACTACTACTACCGCCAATTTTTCTTCTGCTGACACCATTCAAGCTCCCACAATGTCTAATTCTCGCCCTAGTCCTCCTCAAAGTGACTTTGAGTTCCAACCTCCTGCCATTCAAAAGGTCTCAACACACAATAACACTACACAACCGGCCAAAATTGTCAACCTCTCGTCTCAACTGCCGAATACTACTACTACTACCACTGGTTCATCAAGTTCAAGTGATGTTCAGGGTCGAACATTTGTTTCGAAGGGGGGTGATGTCAGGGTTGAAGGTTATTCTGACAGTGATTTAGATCTGCAGGATATCATTGAAAGACTAAATACGAACAAGAATAAGAAGCGTAGGTTTAAACCTAGAGCACCAGCTTCCAGAAATATCAAACAGCGACTAACGTGGATAGCCCACAACATTACACAAAGTATATTGGATAAAAGGAATCCCTAATTCTAATGATAATAAAGACACCTTTTTATCCTTCTAACTAAAAGGCTATATACATATTCCTGCACATATCTTATATACACTATCTCTATTATCTCGATCAGATCTCAGATTGCAAATACTAAATCTACCTATTCGCATCTGACATCAAAATTAACGTGCTGTGTATTCAAAGTTTTCAAAGCGTGTGCATCTGATGTTGAGGGTCACTGGATCGATACCTCGTGTTTACATTTTATATTTTTTTTTTAATGTAGTGAACGAATAATAAAATTGTAGCGCTGACAGATTGTCAGGTACACACTGACTTTGTGTGTAACCTTTTAAATAATATAAATATCAAATTAATTTGTAAAATAATAAAGATGATCTTTTATCTCATATATATTCTTTTGTATACATTCATCTAAGTCTATCCTATATACTATATATCTGAACACGACATTTGGTAGCAGCAGAACCAAGTGATCGCTTATTTTATTGAATTTATCTATTTGTGAATGGATAATCTGACAGAAGAAGACATCAAGAATTTAAAGAACCAGTTTGAAATTGAAGAAAGGGTTGTCGCGCTATTAAAGTTTGAAGAAGATATCGCTTACTTTACGGAGAAGCTTAGAAGAACGACATCTGCACAGTATACTACGGGAGAAAGACTAAAATCAAACCAGAAAAGAGAACTATACTGGAACAATCTGGCTACATCATTTGCAGTAAAGTATTTTGGAGAACAAAATATCAGACATATTGATAACAACAAATACAACAACATGAATAACACAAGTGAAGGTTCATCGAGCAACAGCGACATTTTAAAGATTGCCGAAATTTTGAAAGAAGTGATTTTGGCCAAGAATAAGAAGGACAATGATTTTGATTTCATTGAAAAACCCAAGAAATATGATGGCTCAAGGGACCCTCACGTCATCGACTCCTGGATACACTCGATTGAAGATTTTGGATCTCTCAAGCGATATGATTATGAACAAATGTGTAAATTAGGTGTTACACTACTTACTGGATCTGCACAAATATGGTATCAAAATTTACGCTTGTTGAATTTGGCTCCTCAGGATTGGCTCTCCTTCAAAAGAGAGTTAATTAACTTCTTCAAGCCTGAAAATACGGTATCGATTGCTCGGGACAAACTACGTGCTCTGAAGCAAACATCATCTATATCACAGTATGTCCAGCAATTCATGACAATCAAGCTTAGTATCCCAAAAATGACGGATGACGAAGCTGTTGATAAGTTTTTGGCGGGTTTAAAGGATCCCAATGCGCGCATCCATGTAAAGGATGTCATTGATATGAATGATCCCATTCTCACTGAGGCAATTCGTGCGGCCCACACATACGAAGGCAATCGCACTGAAATTGACTATTCCAGTGGTACCTTTGGTGGTTCAATCGTCGATGATCCTATGGATCTATCGGTTGCGGAGCGCAGGGAGTTGTACAACATGATGAAAGCATCATGGAATAACTCTGGCGGTCGAGGTGGCTTTCGTGGTGGCTTTCGTGGTGGTTTCCGTGGGGGACCTCCCAATAATCGTGGCAGTCGTGGTGGTCGTGGTGGTCGTGGTGGTCATCACCAGCGTGATGGTCGTGGTAGTCGTGCTCGCGGGGGTGGTCGAGCCAATGTACAGTGTCATAACTGTGATGGTTTTGGACACTACATGAGAGACTGTCCCTCTGCTCCTCGGGATCAATTGAATTATGCAGAAACTGGTGATGATTACAGCGAATCTTACACTACTTATTCAGACAATAAAGAAACTGATGTTTCTGCTTATTTGTATTGTGTCTTGCCCACTTCCAAGTCGTATGTAGAACCTCTGGTAATGGATAATAACTTGATTAAGAAGGATCTGGAATTTGTATTGGCTGCTAGTAAAATTGATACTAAATTACCTTTGTATTATGGTTTGGTGAATGGGTATTCATGCTCTATTTTGATTGATTCTGGTGCTTCTGCCAATTATATTAGTCCTAAACTTTCATCGATTGTTACGCAATTAAGAGCTGTCAAAGGTCAAGCTGTGGAAACTGCAAATGGTCAGCAATCAGCTATCTCGTCAGTTGCTATGTTCTCTTTACAATTGGGTGATTACAAGGACGATATGGAAGCTTATGTATTTGATACAAAATTTGATCTGATTTTGGGAAATTCATGGCTACGTCAGGTTCAACCTACACCAGATTGGTTCCGTAGCTCTTGGTCAATCAAACTTTCTGATGGTAATATTACCGTAATCACGCCAATCCAACAGGAGGTCAAGTCTGGACACGTTCTGAATGCTCAGGAGAAGGTTCTAAAGTATAGTGCTGATGTTGCTAGGAAGGATGCCATCGATCATAGTTGTGATGTTACTCATATGGGTTCTGCTCATGATAATGGAGGTGGTTTGCATGAAGTCGTTGTCGGTTCTGAGGGTATTGATGATGTGGATGGTGTGGATGATTGCAATTTTGTGATTACTGCAAGACAATTTGAAAGGCTGTTGAAGAAGAAGCAGGTGGAGGAATGTTTTCTGGTGTCTCCGAAGGAATTGCATGAGCTGCTGGATCTGAACAATGTGGATGTGATGCTGACGGATCAAGACAAGGAAAATGATGCTTGGTGTGCTGAGTTTGCGAAGGCATATCCTGATGTCTTCAAAGGGTCTTTGGATACTCTGCCTCCTGTCAGACGCACTGATGGTGAAATGATAGAATTGGAACCGGGTACTAAACCTATCTCTCGTGCCCCGTATAGGATGTCTCCATTGGAATTGAAGGAATTGCGTAGACAATTAGATGATTTACTCAGCAAAGGCTTTATTGAGCCTTGTGTCTCTGAATGGGGTAGTCCAGTATTATTTGTCAAGAAACCCAATGGTTCGCTTCGGATGGTTTGTGATTATCGTGCTTTGAATGCCAAGACGGTAGCTCAAAGGGTGCCGTTGCCTCGTATTGATGAGTGTCTGGAACAATTACATGGTGTTACCTTCATGAGTTCTATTGATCTGACAAGTAGTTTCTGGCAACAAAGACTGACTCCATCTGATTCCCTCAAAAGTGCCATAAACACTAGATATGGTCAATTTTCTTGGTCTGTGATGGCCATGGGATTGAAAAACTCTGGGGCTAGGTGGATGTATTTAATGAATGATGTATTGAAGGAGTATATTGACGATTTCGTAATTTGCTACATCGATGACTGTCTGATCTATACAAAGGGCAACGATATTGAATTACACAAGAAACATCTCCATATGGTATTCAAGAAGCTCCAAGAAGCTGGTCTCGTGGTGTCTAAAGCAAAATGTAAATTTAACCGTAAGGAAATTACATTTTTGGGTCATGATATCGTTGCAGGTCAAGGAATCAAGCCATCAAAACAAAAAGTGGATGCCATTGCTTCGTGGCCTGTGCCTAAAACAGTGCAAGACGTGCGTAAATTCATGGGATTGTGTCAATACTATTCTACCTATATGCCTAACTTTGCCAATGTTGCTGCTTGTATCACGGATTTAACTAAAGGTGTTGGTCCAAAGAATCGAAAAATTGATTGGTCAAATGATTGTCAAAAAGCGTTTGAAACTATCAAGTCTCTGATTACATCTGCTCCTGTGTTGCTGATGCCTGATATGTCTCGTCCTTTTCGAATCGAATGTGATGCTAGCGACTATGCTGTGGGTGCTGTCCTTTTGCAACAAGATCCTAAATGTGATGATGCTTGGAAACCTGTTGCTTTCATATCCAAAAAGTTGTCTGATGCAGAACGAAATTATCCTACTCAAGAACGTGAATTATTGGCCATTTTGTTTGCTTGTAAAACTTGGCGTTGCTTTGTGGAAGGGTCTGGTTACGAAGTTTTTACTGATCATCGTCCTTTACAATACTACAAGTCGTCAAGTAAGGTTTCTCCTCGTTTGGTTCGTTGGATGCAAGATCTTGAAATGTATCAACCATCTTTAGTGTATAAAAAAGGAGTTGATAATGTGGTGCCTGATGCGCTTAGCCGTCGTGAAGGTCCTGATTGTGCGCCTGACCCTGTGTCTATGGAACCTGAGTTCTTGTATGAAATGTCCACTGCTATCTTGAACAAGGTGTTGCAACCCTCTGATACGTCGCTGCTAACGGATCCATGTCAGGATTGGCCTATATTTTACAAGAAAAAGAAGGAAGAATGGCCTGAGAAATGGCGTGCTCAACTGGAGAAGGAGGAGTCCAATTTCGAAGTGATTGACAATGTGTTGTATCGTTTGAATCCAAACCCTACTGGTAGAGAAGCCTCAAAATTGAAATTCATTTCCTTTGCTCGTCGTGCTGATCTTATTGAAGATTTTCATCGTGGTTTTGGTCACTCTGGTCAATTAACGGTTTACCATCTAATGAAGCAGCGTGTTTGGTGGCCTTCTATGCGAAAAGACATAAATTATTGGTTGAAAACGTGTCCTGAATGTCAACTGCATTCTCGTAACGAGAAATCTGTTCATCATGCTCCCATGAAACCTCTTGAGGTTCCTGCTCCTTTTGCTCGTTGGCACATCGACTTCATCGGTGAACTGCCCACTACTAGTAATGGTAATCGCTGGATCTTGATGGCGGTGGACTACGCTACAAATTGGCCAATTGCTCGGGCTCTCAAGTCTGCTACAGCTGATGAAATCGTCAAGTTTATTTATGAAGAAATTGTGATCAAGTTTGGCTGTCCAGTTGAGATTGTTAGTGATCGTGGTGCCAATCTGCTCAGCAAGATTCTTAAACAATACATGCACAAGATCCGATCGAAGCACATGTTTACGTCCGCATTCCATCCTCGTACCAATTCAAAGTGTGAAAGGTTGAATCAAACATTCAAACATATGCTGATCAAATATGTCAAAGGTTTGGTACATTCCTGGGATGAATATGTTGATTCAGCATTATTCTCTTGTCGTGTTCGGAAACATGCTACTACTGGATATAGTCCATTTTATTTGGTGTATGGTCAAGAGCCAGTGTTGCCTGGTGATTCTCGTCGTCCTTACATGGATCCTTTAACTGAAGAAGACCCAGAGTTGATTGCGGAAGACGTGCTGGCAAGGATCCGGGACTTGAAGGAGAAAAGATTTGAAGCTAAGGAGCAAATGATCATACAGGCTAGAAAAGACAAGGAGCGATGGGATGCTGCTCTCAAAAGCAACAAGGTTCAAACTTTTGAAGTTGGGGACTATGTCATGTTAAGGCATGAAACAAAGAAAGGTTTGGAATTCAATTGGATGGGTCCTTATGTGGTTTTGAAGTCGAATTTGGATTACAACATCTATCAGATCCAAGAAATTGAAGGAAAAGTGTACAATTCTTGGGTTCACACTGATCGTCTGCACTCTGTCCAATATGATGGTGCCAAACCCCAGAAATCTTGGTATATACCTCGTATTGCTAGAGCAAAATAATTTTTTTTACGCGGCCTACCCGTACTTTTTTTTTGGGAGGGAGGTAGTGTCAGGTACACACTGACTTTGTGTGTAACCTTTTAAATAATATAAATATCAAATTAATTTGTAAAATAATAAAGATGATCTTTTATCTCATATATATTCTTTTGTATACATTCATCTAAGTCTATCCTATATACTATATATCTGAACACGACAAGATCAAATATTTTGCTAATGTTGTCAGGTACACACTGACTTTGTGTGTAAACTTTTTAATCAGTATATATACCAAACTAATTATAAAATGATCCTTTATCTTCTCCTATAATCTTTTGTTTACATTTATTTAAATCTATAAAAGATATATCCCTACTCACGACAAATGAAAAGCTGGCCACAAGTGTTGGTTTGCGTAACTTTTTGCAGATATTAAATTGTCTTGTAGAACTATGAAGACCGTCCTTCATCCAGAATTTAAACATACGTATACATGTATTCAATTTCATTGTTCCGAACCGTATCCTTACACTCGGTAATAATGTCATTATTGCTTGTAAGCTCTTCTTAAGAGCAATCATACTGAAGAGTTTTATACAAATATTCAGTCATTTGGTGCCGCACAAAGCCCTAGCAAGTCAATTGTTTGCATGTCTCTTCTTGTCACATTTCTCGCACTGATTCATGTAATTGGCTTGCCTGTATAGCTACGAATACATCAGATATATCAATGAAGCAAGCCAGGTGTGATTTATCAGAAATAAATTATTTGCAAAAGAGTATGAAATTAATCAGGTAAAGAATATCGTTTATTACATTGGAAAATAAGAGGGTTTATATACTATCTGAACTGAGAGATTTGATGTAAGGATAAGGTGTTGAATGGTAAGATCTGGATGATGATAGAACAATAGATTATATATATTGTCATGAACATACAACTAATGGATCAGTAACTGAATCCAGTTTCATATTAATGTTTTTATAATCTTCTGATGTGATCTGATGTGATCTGTGCTTGAACTGAGTTGTTTTACTTTAATTCGGCATCCGGTTTAGAAATGATACATCAAGGTGAATGCAAGTGGATTCGATCATGTATAAATAACTGTAGAATTGGGGTACTTACTCGATTCTGCCTCTTTTCATTGTTCACCAAGACACTGCAAATTTTACCAATGGATCCTGACAAACGCAAACAAATTAAAAAAATAGCTCATCACATCCACAATGGTAACTGCAAGATCGAAATGTTTTCTAGTGTGTGAATAATGCCATTTAACGCATTTTTATATTAGAAAGTGGTAGATATCGCCGTTTGAGCAGCACCCTTCATCAGAGAAGAATACTGCATTTGCGGTCCTTAGTGGCACTGCGCAGAGAAATTGAGCGTAGAGTCCAAGAAGACAGAAGCGCTTTAAGGCAACGAAGAGAGCTGCAAGCGCGTGGAAGAGAAATCCTGCAGCAACAACAACAACAGCGGGAGAAGCTCCTTGAGCAACAGCAACAGCAACAACAACAGCTGCAGCAGGAGCAGCAGGAGCAGCAGCAACAAGAGAAAAAAGAAGGGGAAGAAGAAGAGGAAGCAGAGGAAGAGAAAGAAGAGGAAGAGGAAGAGGAAGAAGAGGAACAATACGAATTAGATGATAGCAGTGATAATGGTGCTGCCCCTGATATAAAATCAAGAAGAAATCCTTTTGCTACCTCAATTAATACCGACACACTCAAATAAAATACAAACACATCGAAATGTTCTTTAGCTCTATTGATGCACACATTTAACAAATATAGGTGTATATAAAGTGAATGAGTGTGTATGTGATAATATGTAGTAGCTCAATTTGACGGTAAAAGATCCAAGGAAAATAATTAAGAAGCTATCACGGCTTGTCGAGTACCGAATGACAGTTGCAAACCTAATAGTGCAATTCTTGAACTAAAAACAGATTCGTCCTTCAGTAAAAATAAATAGTATAAAGGATCAATAAAATGCAGTTTGACGAGTTGAATTCTTATGCATCCTATACTGAGAAGAATCTCACGTTTTTTTTTTTTTTTTTTTTATAACAAACCACCAGTGAAATAGTGTATATGATTGTATTAAAAGCATTGAAAATACGGACCATCAGAATGAATTGCGAGGACAAACCTCTTACTAGAAATGACAGGTTGTATTTGCATTTAATGAGCCATGAATGGCTAGATAATTGCTTCTTGCTTGCGTCAAGACAGAGACCAAATGTTGCACTTATATTGAGCTTGCTCTAGTCTAAAGCTATGCAACAAGAATCATTATCAAGTAAAAAGCCCATCCTTTTTTTTTGTTCTCTGACACTGTACACGTATAATATATATTTGTTGTTGAGGTATATGTATGTCCCTCTTTCTCTCTTTCTCTCTCTCTTTCTTTCTACCTGTTTCTTCATCCTAGTTTACCTCTATATTTTCTTCAAACTCCAACACTATTAAAATGTACGTTAATCCCACTTCTTTGCTTGAAAGCTTGAATCATGTCGCTACTGGTAAGTATTTATAATCTCTACAAAAGTTAAAACTGTATATACACCAACATTGTTATTCCCCATGTTAGTTGCACCTGAAGAGTATTTGCAACTGATGTCAATTCAGTTTGAAGCAATGCGTATTGGATTGAAGAAAGTTGATGGTGAGCATCGCTTGGCATTTAGGGATCAAGACGTAGTGTGTCCTTTGCCTCTTGCTCTTTTGGACACTGTCAATTCTGTAGCTCAAGACCATGCTACAATTGACGCTAATACTGCTGCTGGTGCCTCTGCTGCTGGTGCCTCTGCTGCTACTACCTCTGCTGCTACTACCTCTGCTGCTGGTGCCTCTGCTGCTTCCCCAAGTGCTCAAATGAGCTCCCTCTTGGCCAAAAAAATCAAAGGTAGTAGAGGTATTGATATACATAAATCTTTATTTACTCACTAATAGAGAAGCCATCACTGCTGAATGCAGCGCAAGCAATGATTTGCGCGATACCATTTCCCAAGAGTTCCACTGCTTTGAAAAAGCTAGACAATCAGTGGAGGAGTACAAGTTCAAGACTCCAACATGCATTTGGGAGATGGTGCAGCTCTGCAATGAAATTGTATCTGATGATTACAGACGCAGAACAATTTCATTCAATCGTAATCTCAGAGCTTTGTATCTGTACACTGGGGTTCACAACATGAACTCTGATATCAGCATGGTGGTCAATAAGGTGGACGACAAGTTTTACCAAGGAATGTTAAAGTCAGGATATTTGCTTGGTGAAAGAATTTATGCTATTGTGCAAGAGTTTGGTTTTGGAGCGTTACTGCTCCATTCCTTCTCTTCTTGCAATATAGTGACATTGACAGAAAACGAATTTCAATATTTGTTGAATCACACAAAGTCTCTTGGTTTGCAAGCAAAATTGAAGCAAGCCCACGCTTACGCCCCATTTGTGTCTGTGGAAAATGAATTGGATAGAGTAGCAAAGCACTACATGAAAGGCGTAGCCTCCCTCCAGTCATATTATTTTGGCTATATTCAATAAATATTTTATAAGTTTTGATGATTCTGTAGTTTTTGAAAGGCTGAAAGACGGCAATATAGAATATCTGTTGAATGAAATGGTGTCATGTATAGATACGTTGCAATGCTTTGTTTATGGGCGTGAACCTTCACATGGGACAGCGGTCATCCAATTGATTATCCACCTTTTCTTTTTTATTATTTTCTTTATTGTGTTTATCATGGCTAGGCAAGTTGATTGAATTCTAGAAACCAACAATGGAATTGATTATTTGAATCTGAATACTACTTGTGGAAACTACAATGACTTGTAGATATTTGTCGGGCCGTTGTGCATGGAAAGCTAGGCTTAGTAGACTGGTACTGGCAAGAGGAAAGGCTGCTTGTGTTTGATAAAGACAGTGAAGATGCTCAGTACACAGCCAAAGAAAATGGAAGCGAAAGAAAAGAGGCAAATGGAAATGTCGAGAGAGCAGCACAGCACATCAAGTGTATGAGAAATGTAAGGACATAATAACATTACCTCCTCGTCGCACTATTACTGATAATCGCTATGTGGTTATTTGAATTTCTGATGTAGACTTTTTCAACAGGAAGCATTACAATCAAAGTTTCGTTTTGATTTAACGACCAAAGAAAATGGGCAATTGGAAACCTGGATCAAAACGCGCAAACCAGATTTGAATCGCAATATCCTGAAAGACGGTTACTACTTTGTTATCAGGTAATTGTATAACAAGTATTTGGCTCTCCTGTGTATTTCAATGGTAGATTTGTGTAAAAGTACAAGGTAACAGCCTAGCTGAATGTTTTCTGGGACATCCACGATATACAGCAAAAGAGTAATGAATGGGAATTATTCCACCAATGTAGCATTCCACTCAATGTCAAACGAGACAGGCGTTTACATTTTCGAATAAAATGAGATTCAGGGGCAAAATGATGATTTTACTCGATTGAATGGAAGCATGTTCTTGTAATTGAATACTGGAAAGGGACAGTGGAATAAATGAATGGAAAATGTGTTTGTATTTATAATAGCGAAGAGTTTGTTGATGAATGGCTCTGCTAAAGTGAAACTGGTGAATACTGTTGTCGATCAATGTAATGAACAGAGGCATCAATGTTATAGGGTACATAGCAGTGTGTGAGATGGGCTATTTTTGTTGTTGTTATTTACTATCACGATTCTATCAAGAAGTAGTCTATAATATAATATATCATGTGTATCAATCAGTATGTGTCATTGTGATATATGTTTCTATCTGCCAGTACAGACAGTGAAAGGATACTAGTAGGGGGTATGCCATCATGTAACAAGTGAAGTAACTTGGGTCATTAAGAGAGAGTATTCGATATACATCCAGTAAAATTTATGACTAGATTTAGATGGAAAATCACAATGTATGTACATTAACAAGAGCTCATTGAAATCAGTGTTTGCATTGATGCTTTAGCTATTGTTGATTATCTTAAATAAAAGCGCTAGATGCATCAGTACTTGATCAAAAGAAATGAAGATGGGATCTCATGCTACAACCTTTTTATCTATCTCACATGCATTGTTCTATAATCATAATAAAATGCTAAATTATGTATTCAAGTAAAAGCTGCGTTTCTTGGCTGTTTGAGTTTCGCATCACTGATATGATACAGCCAAACGTAACTATATAAAGATTGACGCAATGATTGGTTCGATAATGTAGTACAATAGCATTAAAGGAGACTTTTTTGAAGGATATGATCTCTCTTTTCATGTTTCCTGTTGATGTATATTTCACTCTATATCAGTTTAATATCAAATACATGATGACTCTGGCATTTTATTTGCTCAGTGAAACAGAAGAAGCTTAGGGGTAAAGAAGCCCACCCTGTTCTTGTTCAAAGGCTATGAGTGAAAAAATCGTCTCTGATGATAATGAAAATTTTTTCATATACGTAATGATATATCTCTAGTGTATAATTTTGACCATAGTACTAAGGAAACCTTTTATTGTAATGTATATAGATATGCTGTGCTTTTTTTCCTCCTATACCTCCCAAATAGTGCTTTCTAATAGCTTTGAGAGATTCATGGATCTGGTAATAACCGTTCCTGCGTTGGTTCAAGAAATGACTCCTCATCCAAGCTATCTTTCAAGATTTGTATTTGAAGCTACTAGGGGGCAGAACCACTGGCATCCTGCTAGGTGCTGCGAATCCGGATGGAGTAAGTCTCTATTGGTCCCTATGGCTTTTCCTAAAAAGTTACGAGTTCCATAATAGTAGAAATAATGTCAATACAATGAATAGCTTGTGACAATAAACAATTGCTAGACAT